>OZ008368.1:134901864-135577405 GCA_963931995.1 Phaonia tiefii
CCAATATCGGTATTGCACGAATTGCCTTGCACATTCTCATGTCTTATTAAACTGTCGGAGCCGAGAACGTTGCAAAATTTGCCTCTCCGAACATCACACGCTTCTCCATCCGAATAAAAATCAAAGGAAACACATAAAGATAAAATCAACAGCCCACAAGCAGCCACGGACACAGCTACAAACCAACGACAGCATTATTGTTCCAACCGCAAAGGGTTCAAACTCACGGTCACCGACCATTATTATAAACTTTAATAATGGGCAGTAATGCTTCACACTATCTTACTTACTTTATTCTTTTTTCGAATGAATTGCGAAATACGTATCTCTCCTGAATTTAAAAACAAAACACAAAAAATAGAATGAAGAAGAATTTTATATAAGAAAACACCTACTTTGGATAGATTCTAAGACTATTGTAAGCGTTTGCACATAAGATTAGTTTAGGTTATTAAGCAATTGCAGTACTGCAAGGGGGCGGAATGCTTATGCCAAAACCCCACCCCGAATTTAAATTAGCTTTAACCCTATCATTTTCCCCTACAGTGTTCATAGAGATAGTGCGATGAAAAACACTCAAACCCATTCTAGCAGTGCTTCAACATAAGTCTCGCTGATCTTCAGTGTTGACTCTCTGATCACTGCTATTTTCTCCTCTGAAGGGTCAAGTTAAGCTATCGCAAAGCTATTCACTTTTTTTTTATTGTAACAATACAATTAAGGTGCAACTATTATTGCAACTATTATAGATGAAATAAACCGCAGAATTTGCAATATTATAAAACACCCGATTTTTTTAATCTTTTTTTTATCCTGTCTTTTTTCGAGAAAAAATATTCGTCCTACCGAATCACCCTTGCCGGCATAAACATAATGTTTTCTGAGAGATTCCAGTAAATGCATCTCGTGATAGGTAGTGGTCAGTGATTTAGTTTGAACAAGCAAAATATAAAATATTGTTGAATTTATATCGACTTTGTTCAAAACTACTACCGAAATAAAGTCTTTTGCGATGGACAATAACAAAAAAAAAACATCCCCTTCAAATTTACGTAATATTCCAGAAAAAAAAAATATTCTCAAACTTGGATTTTCATTTAATTAACCGCATGAAACAAACTTCGATTTATAACTGAAGGTTGCAGACTTGTAAATTGAATGGAAAACTTTATCCAACAAATTAGATTGACAAATCATTTGCAATTATGAAGCCGACTAAAATCATCAATCATATGACTCAACAATTTTCAAAATAATTATTTGAATATGATGTTACTCAAAGGGGTTTATTAAATCTTGTTGGTTTTGCAATCGGTTCGAGAAAAAAAAACCAAAATCACGATGTCTCAAACCCAAAAAAAATTAATAACAAATTCATTTTACTTCATTTTACTGGGTGCCCCAAAAAAAAACGGTTGGGAATCACTCACCACACTTATCCGAGTACATCTACCTTCACTCTCAATTAAAATGATTTAAAATTTCATAATTTTAATTCGAATTATTATTGGAACAAAAAAAAGAGATTATAAAGAAAAAACATGGGTTATGTACTTACACCTAACTTATAAATATACTTACAAATACCCTTAAGGTGGGATCACACGATTTGTACATTTGTACAAAAAATGACAAATTTAGATTTGTACACATTTGGGCATTTGGGTATCGATGTGCAAATGATTTGTTTTGCGATCAGACGATTTGGCTATTAAACATCAAAATGATTTGTCACACATTTGTACGCAGCAGTAAAGTAACAAATATTTGCCAGTTCATTCACACGATTGAACCATTTGGTCATAAACACTAAAACAGCTGATCAGCTGTCAACCATAATTTTGCATCTTTATTGCAAAATTTAAAGTGAAATAAACGAAAATGATGGTAACGCAAAGGTAAAAGAAACTCGCTGCAGTTACATTTACTATTATTTAAAGCGCGAAAAAGTGTCAAAAATAAAGTTACTCGTAGACATTAAGTAAAATGGTAAAATCAACTGAATCAATGTTTTGCTTTTACTTGTCAAAACACCTGCTGAGACGCGAGAGGAGACAGTGTTGCCAATATGTTGATTTTTTCGTACTTGTTATGGTTTCAATTTATTTTCCATTTTGGTTGAAATTTTGCTCCTCACCGATTTACACCAAAGTTTCACTATCGATAGAACTTTTTAAACGATTAAAAATGACCGACAATTTTTTTGGCGGTCGGCCCAACTTTTTGATATATAGGCCTTCAGAGCTTGAGTATATAATCGGCTATATCTCAAGTATTTATGTCCATTTTTTGAGAAAAATAGGTGTCTATGAAAAAAGTGAGGTTAAAAAATTATTTTAGTTAATTTTCCGCCAATGTGTTAATAAATATGAAAAAACGTACATAATGTAATTTATAGAATTTTGTATGATAATGATACTCACTTGACCCAGATCGGACCATAAATACTTGAGATATAGCCGATTATATACTCAAGCTCTGAAGGCCAATAAATCAAAAAGTTGGACCGACCGCCAAAAAAATTGTCGGTCATTTTTAATCGTTTAAAAAATTCTATGAAATCGGTGAGGAGCAACTAAAGTGTAGTTATGCCAAATTATTAATCAAAATGGCAAAGAAATTGAAACCATAAAAAGTACGAAAAAATCAACATATTGGCAACACTTACACTTGTCAACAATATTTGTCTATTTGGCACTTGAATTTGTCTTCAAGTGGCCATTTTCATAAATTTAATTTGGCTTCTGTGGCAGCATTGCGTTCACACGATTTGGCATTTATGGTTGTTTTTGATTTGTCACGAGAAGCCTAATATTTGGCATTTCTGATAAATGACAAATGCAATTTAGAGATCACACGATTTGTCTACGACTATGAAAAATTTTTAGCCAAATGTACAAATCGTGTGATCCCAGCTTAACATAAGTACAATTAGTGATGGTGAGTATAATGACGTTGGTGATGTTGATGACGATGCGGGCTGCTGCTGATGATGAAGAAGGTGATAATGACGAAGATGGTGATGATGATGAAGACGGTGATGATGATGAAGAAGGTGATGATGATAAGAAGGTGATGATGATGAGGAAGGTGATGATGATGAAGCTGGTTGATATTGTTATGTGGTTGATTTTCAGTTTTTTGAATTTTGACTTGGTTTTTAAACTGTAATCTCACTGCTGTGAGATTAAGCCCATTTGGTCCAAATAATGGCTAGGTTTCTTTGTAAGTTTTGAACGGTGATATATACTGACTTCATTTTTCAGGTCACGTGATCCTTTTTATAAACCAATGGCATGAGCAAAAATTAAATTTTCTAACTAGAAACAGGACTGAGTCAAATAAGAAATTACAAATTTCAGATTAAGGGACCATTTGGTCCATAGAATATATTCTTTGATTTTCTTCACAATTATGTTCAAAATATAAACTAACAATAATAATAAAAATATTTGAGTATTACTGACCCAAGATAGATACAAAGAATACGAATAGATGGTTATTTTGTTTATAAATTGCAGTATGGACCAAATGGTCTCTTAAGCTAACATTCGTTAAAAATACGAACCTTAGGTTAAGGGACCATTTGGTCCATAGTATATTTCCTTTGATTTTCTTTACATTTATTTTCAAAACAAAGATGATAATAATAATAACAATATTTAGTGAATATTGATCTAAAATATATACAACGAATGCGATTAAATTGATATTCTGCATGAAAATTGCAGTATTCAAAAATTCCTAACCTAACAGCAGGGTTAACTATTACACTCTGTATCGTCATTATAGTACATCAATGTCCTAAATTATGTATATACATATCGTCGCATTAACTTCAAAGCCGATGCAAATATCGGGAAAGAGTTGCGTGAGCATATGTATAAATGCTAATGGTTTTCAATTGTGCAATAAAAATATTTTTTTTTTAAAAAAATTACACATAACCCTTTTTTTTGCGGCGCAGCGACGATATGCACGTAATATTGTAATATTTGTTCTGTGGTAAAACTGTATTTCTCTTTCTTTTCTTAACTGTGTAATATTGTTTCTTTTATTTTTTTTTTTTTTTTTTTTTGATGTGTAAACATCTATACGCTGGGGGTAAAAATCTTTTTCACAATACAATCACAAATTTAGAGTAAGATGTGCGATGTAATCGTTAACCAATCGTAAAGCGTTATCAAATCGGTGTGAGCTATGTATGTATGAGTGTATTAGTGTACTCATACGCTGCATACAATATACTCAACACCATCTAGTGTGCAATAGTAGCGACTAATTTTCGCTAATTGTCGTACATTATGTTATCGTAGGCAAATGAAAACAAATAAATAAAATGAAACATTTAATTTTAATAACTTTTAAAAAGATTTTTTGCACTTTTAATAAAAAATTTACTAAAACAAAGCAAAATAAGGAAAACTAAAAACTAAACTTGTCAAATATAATGAAAACTAAAAACGTATGAAGATAGTCCGCCAATATCGGTATTGCACGAATTGCCTTGCACATTCTCATGTCTTATTAAACTGTCGGAGCCGAGAACGTTGCAAAATTTGCCTCTCCGAACATCACACGCTTCTCCATCCGAATAAAAATCAAAGGAAACACATAAAGATAAAATCAACAGCCCACAAGCAGCCACGGACACAGCTACAAACCAACGACAGCATTATTGTTCCAACCGCAAAGGGTTCAAACTCACGGTCACCGACCATTATTATAAACTTTAATAATGGGCAGTAATGCTTCACACTATCTTACTTACTTTATTCTTTTTTCGAATGAATTGCGAAATACGTATCTCTCCTGAATTTAAAAACAAAACACAAAAAATAGAATGAAGAAGAATTTTATATAAGAAAACACCTACTTTGGATAGATTCTAAGACTATTGTAAGCGTTTGCACATAAGATTAGTTTAGGTTATTAAGCAATTGCAGTACTGCAAGGGGGCGGAATGCTTATGCCAAAACCCCACCCCGAATTTAAATTAGCTTTAACCCTATCATTTTCCCCTACAGTGTTCATAGAGATAGTGCGATGAAAAACACTCAAACCCATTCTAGCAGTGCTTCAACATAAGTCTCGCTGATCTTCAGTGTTGACTCTCTGATCACTGCTATTTTCTCCTCTGAAGGGTCAAGTTAAGCTATCGCAAAGCTATTCACTTTTTTTTTATTGTAACAATACAATTAAGGTGCAACTATTATTGCAACTATTATAGATGAAATAAACCGCAGAATTTGCAATATTATAAAACACCCGATTTTTTTAATCTTTTTTTTATCCTGTCTTTTTTCGAGAAAAAATATTCGTCCTACCGAATCACCCTTGCCGGCATAAACATAATGTTTTCTGAGAGATTCCAGTAAATGCATCTCGTGATAGGTAGTGGTCAGTGATTTAGTTTGAACAAGCAAAATATAAAATATTGTTGAATTTATATCGACTTTGTTCAAAACTACTACCGAAATAAAGTCTTTTGCGATGGACAATAACAAAAAAAAACATCCCCTTCAAATTTACGTAATATTCCAGAAAAAAAAAATATTCTCAAACTTGGAGTTTCATTTAATTAACCGCATGAAACAAACTTCGATTTATAACTGAAGGTTGCAGACTTGTAAATTGAATGGAAAACTTTATCCAACAAATTAGATTGACAAATCATTTGCCATTATGAAGCCGACTAAAATCATCAATCATATGACTCAACAATTTTCAAAATAATTATTTGAATATGATGTTACTCAAAGGGGTTTATTAAATCTTGTTGGTTTTGCAATCGGTTCGAGAAAAAAAAACCAAAATCACGATGTCTCAAACCCAAAAAAAATTAATAACAAATTCATTTTACTTCATTTTACTGGGTGCCCCAAAAAAAAACGGTTGGGAATCACTCACCACACTTATCCGAGTACATCTACCTTCACTCTCAATTAAAATGATTTAAAATTTCATAATTTTAATTCGAATTATTATTGGAACAAAAAAAAGAGATTATAAAGAAAAAACATGGGTTATGTACTTACACCTAACTTATAAATATACTTACAAATACCCTTAAGGTGGGATCACACGATTTGTACATTTGTACAAAAAATGACAAATTTAGATTTGTACACATTTGGGCATTTGGGTATCGATGTGCAAATGATTTGTTTTGCGATCAGACGATTTGGCTATTAAACATCAAAATGATTTGTCACACATTTGTACGCAGCAGTAAAGTAACAAATATTTGCCAGTTCATTCACACGATTGAACCATTTGGTCATAAACACTAAAACAGCTGATCAGCTGTCAACCATAATTTTGCATCTTTATTGCAAAATTTAAAGTGAAATAAACGAAAATGATGGTAACGCAAAGGTAAAAGAAACTCGCTGCAGTTACATTTACTATTATTTAAAGCGCGAAAAAGTGTCAAAAATAAAGTTACTCGTAGACATTAAGTAAAATGGTAAAATCAACTGAATCAATGTTTTGCTTTTACTTGTCAAAACACCTGCTGAGTCGCGAGAGGAGACAGTGTTGCCAATATGTTGATTTTTTCGTACTTGTTATGGTTTCAATTTATTTTCCATTTTGGTTGAAATTTTGCTCCTCACCGATTTACACCAAAGTTTCACTATCGATAGAACTTTTTAAACGATTAAAAATGACCGACAATTTTTTTGGCGGTCGGCCCAACTTTTTGATATATAGGCCTTCAGAGCTTGAGTATATAATCGGCTATATCTCAAGTATTTATGTCCATTTTTTGAGAAAAATAGGTGTCTATGAAAAAAGTGAGGTTAAAAAATTATTTTAGTTAATTTTCCGCCAATGTGTTAATAAATATGAAAAAACGTACATAATGTAATTTATAGAATTTTGTATGATAATGATACTCACTTGACCCAGATCGGACCATAAATACTTGAGATATAGCCGATTATATACTCAAGCTCTGAAGGCCAATAAATCAAAAAGTTGGACCGACCGCCAAAAAAATTGTCGGTCATTTTTAATCGTTTAAAAAATTCTATGAAATCGGTGAGGAGCAACTAAAGTGTAGTTATGCCAAATTATTAATCAAAATGGCAAAGAAATTGAAACCATAAAAAGTACGAAAAAATCAACATATTGGCAACACTTACACTTGTCAACAATATTTGTCTATTTGGCACTTGAATTTGTCTTCAAGTGGCCATTTTCATAAATTTAATTTGGCTTCTGTGGCAGCATTGCGTTCACACGATTTGGCATTTATGGTTGTTTTTGATTTGTCACGAGAAGCCTAATATTTGGCATTTCTGATAAATGACAAATGCAATTTAGAGATCACACGATTTGTCTACGACTATGAAAAATTTTTAGCCAAATGTACAAATCGTGTGATCCCAGCTTAACATAAGTACAATTAGTGATGGTGAGTATAATGACGTTGGTGATGTTGATGACGATGCGGGCTGCTGCTGATGATGAAGAAGGTGATAATGACGAAGATGGTGATGATGATGAAGACGGTGATGATGATGAAGAAGGTGATGATGATAAGAAGGTGATGATGATGAGGAAGGTGATGATGATGAAGCTGGTTGATATTGTTATGTGGTTGATTTTCAGTTTTTTGAATTTTGACTTGGTTTTTAAACTGTAATCTCACTGCTGTGAGATTAAGCCCATTTGGTCCAAATAATGGCTAGGTTTCTTTGTAAGTTTTGAACGGTGATATATACTGACTTCATTTTTCAGGTCACGTGATCCTTTTTATAAACCAATGGCATGAGCAAAAATTAAATTTTCTAACTAGAAACAGGACTGAGTCAAATAAGAAATTACAAATTTCAGATTAAGGGACCATTTGGTCCATAGAATATATTCTTTGATTTTCTTCACAATTATGTTCAAAATATAAACTAACAATAATAATAAAAATATTTGAGTATTACTGACCCAAGATAGATACAAAGAATACGAATAGATGGTTATTTTGTTTATAAATTGCAGTATGGACCAAATGGTCTCTTAAGCTAACATTCGTTAAAAATACGAACCTTAGGTTAAGGGACCATTTGGTCCATAGTATATTTCCTTTGATTTTCTTTACATTTATTTTCAAAACAAAGATGATAATAATAATAACAATATTTAGTGAATATTGATCTAAAATATATACAACGAATGCGATTAAATTGATATTCTGCATGAAAATTGCAGTATTCAAAAATTCCTAACCTAACAGCAGGGTTAACTATTACACTCTGTATCGTCATTATAGTACATCAATGTCCTAAATTATGTATATACATATCGTCGCATTAACTTCAAAGCCGATGCAAATATCGGGAAAGAGTTGCGTGAGCATATGTATAAATGCTAATGGTTTTCAATTGTGCAATAAAAATATTTTTTTTTTAAAAAAATTACACATAACCCTTTTTTTTGCGGCGCAGCGACGATATGCACGTAATATTGTAATATTTGTTCTGTGGTAAAACTGTATTTCTCTTTCTTTTCTTAACTGTGTAATATTGTTTCTTTTATTTTATTTTTTTTTTTTTTTGATGTGTAAACATCTATACGCTGGGGGTAAAAATCTTTTTCACAATACAATCACAAATTTAGAGTAAGATGTGCGATGTAATCGTTAACCAATCGTAAAGCGTTATCAAATCGGTGTGAGCTATGTATGTATGAGTGTATTAGTGTACTCATACGCTGCATACAATATACTCAACACCATCTAGTGTGCAATAGTAGCGACTAATTTTCGCTAATTGTCGTACATTATGTTATCGTAGGCAAATGAAAACAAATAAATAAAATGAAACATTTAATTTTAATAACTTTTAAAAAGATTTTTTGCACTTTTAATAAAAAATTTACTAAAACAAAGCAAAATAAGGAAAACTAAAAACTAAACTTGTCAAATATAATGAAAACTAAAAACGTATGAAGATAGTCCGCCAATATCGGTATTGCACGAATTGTAAAACTGTATTTCTCTTTCTTTTCTTAACTGTGTAATATTGTTTCTTTTATTTTATTTTTTTTTTTTTTTGATGTGTAAACATCTATACGCTGGGGGTAAAAATCTTTTTCACAATACAATCACAAATTTAGAGTAAGATGTGCGATGTAATCGTTAACCAATCGTAAAGCGTTATCAAATCGGTGTGAGCTATGTATGTATGAGTGTATTAGTGTACTCATACGCTGCATACAATATACTCAACACCATCTAGTGTGCAATAGTAGCGACTAATTTTCGCTAATTGTCGTACATTATGTTATCGTAGGCAAATGAAAACAAATAAATAAAATGAAACATTTAATTTTAATAACTTTTAAAAAGATTTTTTGCACTTTTAATAAAAAATTTACTAAAACAAAGCAAAATAAGGAAAACTAAAAACTAAACTTGTCAAATATAATGAAAACTAAAAACGTATGAAGATAGTCCGCCAATATCGGTATTGCACGAATTGCCTTGCACATTCTCATGTCTTATTAAACTGTCGGAGCCGAGAACGTTGCAAAATTTGCCTCTCCGAACATCACACGCTTCTCCATCCGAATAAAAATCAAAGGAAACACATAAAGATAAAATCAACAGCCCACAAGCAGCCACGGACACAGCTACAAACCAACGACAGCATTATTGTTCCAACCGCAAAGGGTTCAAACTCACGGTCACCGACCATTATTATAAACTTTAATAATGGGCAGTAATGCTTCACACTATCTTACTTACTTTATTCTTTTTTCGAATGAATTGCGAAATACGTATCTCTCCTGAATTTAAAAACAAAACACAAAAAATAGAATGAAGAAGAATTTTATATAAGAAAACACCTACTTTGGATAGATTCTAAGACTATTGTAAGCGTTTGCACATAAGATTAGTTTAGGTTATTAAGCAATTGCAGTACTGCAAGGGGGCGGAATGCTTATGCCAAAACCCCACCCCGAATTTAAATTAGCTTTAACCCTATCATTTTCCCCTACAGTGTTCATAGAGATAGTGCGATGAAAAACACTCAAACCCATTCTAGCAGTGCTTCAACATAAGTCTCGCTGATCTTCAGTGTTGACTCTCTGATCACTGCTATTTTCTCCTCTGAAGGGTCAAGTTAAGCTATCGCAAAGCTATTCACTTTTTTTTTATTGTAACAATACAATTAAGGTGCAACTATTATTGCAACTATTATAGATGAAATAAACCGCAGAATTTGCAATATTATAAAACACCCGATTTTTTTAATCTTTTTTTTATCCTGTCTTTTTTCGAGAAAAAATATTCGTCCTACCGAATCACCCTTGCCGGCATAAACATAATGTTTTCTGAGAGATTCCAGTAAATGCATCTCGTGATAGGTAGTGGTCAGTGATTTAGTTTGAACAAGCAAAATATAAAATATTGTTGAATTTATATCGACTTTGTTCAAAACTACTACCGAAATAAAGTCTTTTGCGATGGACAATAACAAAAAAAAACATCCCCTTCAAATTTACGTAATATTCCAGAAAAAAAAAATATTCTCAAACTTGGATTTTCATTTAATTAACCGCATGAAACAAACTTCGATTTATAACTGAAGGTTGCAGACTTGTAAATTGAATGGAAAACTTTATCCAACAAATTAGATTGACAAATCATTTGCAATTATGAAGCCGACTAAAATCATCAATCATATGACTCAACAATTTTCAAAATAATTATTTGAATATGATGTTACTCAAAGGGGTTTATTAAATCTTGTTGGTTTTGCAATCGGTTCGAGAAAAAAAAACCAAAATCACGATGTCTCAAACCCAAAAAAAATTAATAACAAATTCATTTTACTTCATTTTACTGGGTGCCCCAAAAAAAAACGGTTGGGAATCACTCACCACACTTATCCGAGTACATCTACCTTCACTCTCAATTAAAATGATTTAAAATTTCATAATTTTAATTCGAATTATTATTGGAACAAAAAAAAGAGATTATAAAGAAAAAACATGGGTTATGTACTTACACCTAACTTATAAATATACTTACAAATACCCTTAAGGTGGGATCACACGATTTGTACATTTGTACAAAAAATGACAAATTTAGATTTGTACACATTTGGGCATTTGGGTATCGATGTGCAAATGATTTGTTTTGCGATCAGACGATTTGGCTATTAAACATCAAAATGATTTGTCACACATTTGTACGCAGCAGTAAAGTAACAAATATTTGCCAGTTCATTCACACGATTGAACCATTTGGTCATAAACACTAAAACAGCTGATCAGCTGTCAACCATAATTTTGCATCTTTATTGCAAAATTTAAAGTGAAATAAACGAAAATGATGGTAACGCAAAGGTAAAAGAAACTCGCTGCAGTTACATTTACTATTATTTAAAGCGCGAAAAAGTGTCAAAAATAAAGTTACTCGTAGACATTAAGTAAAATGGTAAAATCAACTGAATCAATGTTTTGCTTTTACTTGTCAAAACACCTGCTGAGTCGCGAGAGGAGACAGTGTTGCCAATATGTTGATTTTTTCGTACTTGTTATGGTTTCAATTTATTTTCCATTTTGGTTGAAATTTTGCTCCTCACCGATTTACACCAAAGTTTCACTATCGATAGAACTTTTTAAACGATTAAAAATGACCGACAATTTTTTTGGCGGTCGGCCCAACTTTTTGATATATAGGCCTTCAGAGCTTGAGTATATAATCGGCTATATCTCAAGTATTTATGTCCATTTTTTGAGAAAAATAGGTGTCTATGAAAAAAGTGAGGTTAAAAAATTATTTTAGTTAATTTTCCGCCAATGTGTTAATAAATATGAAAAAACGTACATAATGTAATTTATAGAATTTTGTATGATAATGATACTCACTTGACCCAGATCGGACCATAAATACTTGAGATATAGCCGATTATATACTCAAGCTCTGAAGGCCAATAAATCAAAAAGTTGGACCGACCGCCAAAAAAATTGTCGGTCATTTTTAATCGTTTAAAAAATTCTATGAAATCGGTGAGGAGCAACTAAAGTGTAGTTATGCCAAATTATTAATCAAAATGGCAAAGAAATTGAAACCATAAAAAGTACGAAAAAATCAACATATTGGCAACACTTACACTTGTCAACAATATTTGTCTATTTGGCACTTGAATTTGTCTTCAAGTGGCCATTTTCATAAATTTAATTTGGCTTCTGTGGCAGCATTGCGTTCACACGATTTGGCATTTATGGTTGTTTTTGATTTGTCACGAGAAGCCTAATATTTGGCATTTCTGATAAATGACAAATGCAATTTAGAGATCACACGATTTGTCTACGACTATGAAAAATTTTTAGCCAAATGTACAAATCGTGTGATCCCAGCTTAACATAAGTACAATTAGTGATGGTGAGTATAATGACGTTGGTGATGTTGATGACGATGCGGGCTGCTGCTGATGATGAAGAAGGTGATAATGACGAAGATGGTGATGATGATGAAGACGGTGATGATGATGAAGAAGGTGATGATGATAAGAAGGTGATGATGATGAGGAAGGTGATGATGATGAAGCTGGTTGATATTGTTATGTGGTTGATTTTCAGTTTTTTGAATTTTGACTTGGTTTTTAAACTGTAATCTCACTGCTGTGAGATTAAGCCCATTTGGTCCAAATAATGGCTAGGTTTCTTTGTAAGTTTTGAACGGTGATATATACTGACTTCATTTTTCAGGTCACGTGATCCTTTTTATAAACCAATGGCATGAGCAAAAATTAAATTTTCTAACTAGAAACAGGACTGAGTCAAATAAGAAATTACAAATTTCAGATTAAGGGACCATTTGGTCCATAGAATATATTCTTTGATTTTCTTCACAATTATGTTCAAAATATAAACTAACAATAGTAATAAAAATATTTGAGTATTACTGACCCAAGATAGATACAAAGAATACGAATAGATGGTTATTTTGTTTATAAATTGCAGTATGGACCAAATGGTCTCTTAAGCTAACATTCGTTAAAAATACGAACCTTAGGTTAAGGGACCATTTGGTCCATAGTATATTTCCTTTGATTTTCTTTACATTTATTTTCAAAACAAAGATGATAATAATAATAACAATATTTAGTGAATATTGATCTAAAATATATACAACGAATGCGATTAAATTGATATTCTGCATGAAAATTGCAGTATTCAAAAATTCCTAACCTAACAGCAGGGTTAACTATTACACTCTGTATCGTCATTATAGTACATCAATGTCCTAAATTATGTATATACATATCGTCGCATTAACTTCAAAGCCGATGCAAATATCGGGAAAGAGTTGCGTGAGCATATGTATAAATGCTAATGGTTTTCAATTGTGCAATAAAAATATTTTTTTTTTAAAAAAATTACACATAACCCTTTTTTTTGCGGCGCAGCGACGATATGCACGTAATATTGTAATATTTGTTCTGTGGTAAAACTGTATTTCTCTTTCTTTTCTTAACTGTGTAATATTGTTTCTTTTATTTTATTTTTTTTTTTTTTTGATGTGTAAACATCTATACGCTGGGGGTAAAAATCTTTTTCACAATACAATCACAAATTTAGAGTAAGATGTGCGATGTAATCGTTAACCAATCGTAAAGCGTTATCAAATCGGTGTGAGCTATGTATGTATGAGTGTATTAGTGTACTCATACGCTGCATACAATATACTCAACACCATCTAGTGTGCAATAGTAGCGACTAATTTTCGCTAATTGTCGTACATTATGTTATCGTAGGCAAATGAAAACAAATAAATAAAATGAAACATTTAATTTTAATAACTTTTAAAAAGATTTTTTGCACTTTTAATAAAAAATTTACTAAAACAAAGCAAAATAAGGAAAACTAAAAACTAAACTTGTCAAATATAATGAAAACTAAAAACGTATGAAGATAGTCCGCCAATATCGGTATTGCACGAATTGCCTTGCACATTCTCATGTCTTATTAAACTGTCGGAGCCGAGAACGTTGCAAAATTTGCCTCTCCGAACATCACACGCTTCTCCATCCGAATAAAAATCAAAGGAAACACATAAAGATAAAATCAACAGCCCACAAGCAGCCACGGACACAGCTACAAACCAACGACAGCATTATTGTTCCAACCGCAAAGGGTTCAAACTCACGGTCACCGACCATTATTATAAACTTTAATAATGGGCAGTAATGCTTCACACTATCTTACTTACTTTATTCTTTTTTCGAATGAATTGCGAAATACGTATCTCTCCTGAATTTAAAAACAAAACACAAAAAATAGAATGAAGAAGAATTTTATATAAGAAAACACCTACTTTGGATAGATTCTAAGACTATTGTAAGCGTTTGCACATAAGATTAGTTTAGGTTATTAAGCAATTGCAGTACTGCAAGGGGGCGGAATGCTTATGCCAAAACCCCACCCCGAATTTAAATTAGCTTTAACCCTATCATTTTCCCCTACAGTGTTCATAGAGATAGTGCGATGAAAAACACTCAAACCCATTCTAGCAGTGCTTCAACATAAGTCTCGCTGATCTTCAGTGTTGACTCTCTGATCACTGCTATTTTCTCCTCTGAAGGGTCAAGTTAAGCTATCGCAAAGCTATTCACTTTTTTTTTATTGTAACAATACAATTAAGGTGCAACTATTATTGCAACTATTATAGATGAAATAAACCGCAGAATTTGCAATATTATAAAACACCCGATTTTTTTAATCTTTTTTTTATCCTGTCTTTTTTCGAGAAAAAATATTCGTCCTACCGAATCACCCTTGCCGGCATAAACATAATGTTTTCTGAGAGATTCCAGTAAATGCATCTCGTGATAGGTAGTGGTCAGTGATTTAGTTTGAACAAGCAAAATATAAAATATTGTTGAATTTATATCGACTTTGTTCAAAACTACTACCGAAATAAAGTCTTTTGCGATGGACAATAACAAAAAAAAACATCCCCTTCAAATTTACGTAATATTCCAGAAAAAAAAAATATTCTCAAACTTGGATTTTCATTTAATTAACCGCATGAAACAAACTTCGATTTATAACTGAAGGTTGCAGACTTGTAAATTGAATGGAAAACTTTATCCAACAAATTAGATTGACAAATCATTTGCAATTATGAAGCCGACTAAAATCATCAATCATATGACTCAACAATTTTCAAAATAATTATTTGAATATGATGTTACTCAAAGGGGTTTATTAAATCTTGTTGGTTTTGCAATCGGTTCGAGAAAAAAAAACCAAAATCACGATGTCTCAAACCCAAAAAAAATTAATAACAAATTCATTTTACTTCATTTTACTGGGTGCCCCAAAAAAAAACGGTTGGGAATCACTCACCACACTTATCCGAGTACATCTACCTTCACTCTCAATTAAAATGATTTAAAATTTCATAATTTTAATTCGAATTATTATTGGAACAAAAAAAAGAGATTATAAAGAAAAAACATGGGTTATGTACTTACACCTAACTTATAAATATACTTACAAATACCCTTAAGGTGGGATCACACGATTTGTACATTTGTACAAAAAATGACAAATTTAGATTTGTACACATTTGGGCATTTGGGTATCGATGTGCAAATGATTTGTTTTGCGATCAGACGATTTGGCTATTAAACATCAAAATGATTTGTCACACATTTGTACGCAGCAGTAAAGTAACAAATATTTGCCAGTTCATTCACACGATTGAACCATTTGGTCATAAACACTAAAACAGCTGATCAGCTGTCAACCATAATTTTGCATCTTTATTGCAAAATTTAAAGTGAAATAAACGAAAATGATGGTAACGCAAAGGTAAAAGAAACTCGCTGCAGTTACATTTACTATTATTTAAAGCGCGAAAAAGTGTCAAAAATAAAGTTACTCGTAGACATTAAGTAAAATGGTAAAATCAACTGAATCAATGTTTTGCTTTTACTTGTCAAAACACCTGCTGAGTCGCGAGAGGAGACAGTGTTGCCAATATGTTGATTTTTTCGTACTTGTTATGGTTTCAATTTATTTTCCATTTTGGTTGAAATTTTGCTCCTCACCGATTTACACCAAAGTTTCACTATCGATAGAACTTTTTAAACGATTAAAAATGACCGACAATTTTTTTGGCGGTCGGCCCAACTTTTTGATATATAGGCCTTCAGAGCTTGAGTATATAATCGGCTATATCTCAAGTATTTATGTCCATTTTTTGAGAAAAATAGGTGTCTATGAAAAAAGTGAGGTTAAAAAATTATTTTAGTTAATTTTCCGCCAATGTGTTAATAAATATGAAAAAACGTACATAATGTAATTTATAGAATTTTGTATGATAATGATACTCACTTGACCCAGATCGGACCATAAATACTTGAGATATAGCCGATTATATACTCAAGCTCTGAAGGCCAATAAATCAAAAAGTTGGACCGACCGCCAAAAAAATTGTCGGTCATTTTTAATCGTTTAAAAAATTCTATGAAATCGGTGAGGAGCAACTAAAGTGTAGTTATGCCAAATTATTAATCAAAATGGCAAAGAAATTGAAACCATAAAAAGTACGAAAAAATCAACATATTGGCAACACTTACACTTGTCAACAATATTTGTCTATTTGGCACTTGAATTTGTCTTCAAGTGGCCATTTTCATAAATTTAATTTGGCTTCTGTGGCAGCATTGCGTTCACACGATTTGGCATTTATGGTTGTTTTTGATTTGTCACGAGAAGCCTAATATTTGGCATTTCTGATAAATGACAAATGCAATTTAGAGATCACACGATTTGTCTACGACTATGAAAAATTTTTAGCCAAATGTACAAATCGTGTGATCCCAGCTTAACATAAGTACAATTAGTGATGGTGAGTATAATGACGTTGGTGATGTTGATGACGATGCGGGCTGCTGCTGATGATGAAGAAGGTGATAATGACGAAGATGGTGATGATGATGAAGACGGTGATGATGATGAAGAAGGTGATGATGATAAGAAGGTGATGATGATGAGGAAGGTGATGATGATGAAGCTGGTTGATATTGTTATGTGGTTGATTTTCAGTTTTTTGAATTTTGACTTGGTTTTTAAACTGTAATCTCACTGCTGTGAGATTAAGCCCATTTGGTCCAAATAATGGCTAGGTTTCTTTGTAAGTTTTGAACGGTGATATATACTGACTTCATTTTTCAGGTCACGTGATCCTTTTTATAAACCAATGGCATGAGCAAAAATTAAATTTTCTAACTAGAAACAGGACTGAGTCAAATAAGAAATTACAAATTTCAGATTAAGGGACCATTTGGTCCATAGAATATATTCTTTGATTTTCTTCACAATTATGTTCAAAATATAAACTAACAATAATAATAAAAATATTTGAGTATTACTGACCCAAGATAGATACAAAGAATACGAATAGATGGTTATTTTGTTTATAAATTGCAGTATGGACCAAATGGTCTCTTAAGCTAACATTCGTTAAAAATACGAACCTTAGGTTAAGGGACCATTTGGTCCATAGTATATTTCCTTTGATTTTCTTTACATTTATTTTCAAAACAAAGATGATAATAATAATAACAATATTTAGTGAATATTGATCTAAAATATATACAACGAATGCGATTAAATTGATATTCTGCATGAAAATTGCAGTATTCAAAAATTCCTAACCTAACAGCAGGGTTAACTATTACACTCTGTATCGTCATTATAGTACATCAATGTCCTAAATTATGTATATACATATCGTCGCATTAACTTCAAAGCCGATGCAAATATCGGGAAAGAGTTGCGTGAGCATATGTATAAATGCTAATGGTTTTCAATTGTGCAATAAAAATATTTTTTTTTTAAAAAAATTACACATAACCCTTTTTTTTGCGGCGCAGCGACGATATGCACGTAATATTGTAATATTTGTTCTGTGGTAAAACTGTATTTCTCTTTCTTTTCTTAACTGTGTAATATTGTTTCTTTTATTTTATTTTTTTTTTTTTTTGATGTGTAAACATCTATACGCTGGGGGTAAAAATCTTTTTCACAATACAATCACAAATTTAGAGTAAGATGTGCGATGTAATCGTTAACCAATCGTAAAGCGTTATCAAATCGGTGTGAGCTATGTATGTATGAGTGTATTAGTGTACTCATACGCTGCATACAATATACTCAACACCATCTAGTGTGCAATAGTAGCGACTAATTTTCGCTAATTGTCGTACATTATGTTATCGTAGGCAAATGAAAACAAATAAATAAAATGAAACATTTAATTTTAATAACTTTTAAAAAGATTTTTTGCACTTTTAATAAAAAATTTACTAAAACAAAGCAAAATAAGGAAAACTAAAAACTAAACTTGTCAAATATAATGAAAACTAAAAACTAAAAGTTTTCTTCATCTGTGAGATTGTCATTCATACTTAACAGCTGCATATAAGCACCATCTAGTGTGCAATATTAGCTACTAATTTTCGAAAACCATTGCTGTAAAATAACATTACATTTCAGTAAACAGCTGATTAATAACTTGTCAACCGCAACAAATACAAAATAATAAAATATTTTACAAAACACCAAAAAAATTATAACTCAGAACATAAAACAACACAAAGTGTATCAAAGCTGAATGGAGGTAATGTTAATTCTAATAAAATTTCTATTAGATTCCAATATAAATTAAGATTATAACATATCTTCATTACGTACTGTTGCCTTACACTGAAACTGGTGCACGACAATTGGGTAACAATCTCCATCTCATGCCAATTATTATGGGTGGAGATGTTAATACAACTTGTGCAAACCCACAGTCGCAAGCTTTATCAAAATTTTTATTTGACGTTTTCCACTTGCATATGAGCAATTCTCCACAAACCCCCACAACTAACAATTCCACTGCTATTGATGCAGTTTTCCATAGATTTTTAAATACAATCGAGTCAAAAATGTATATACTTATTTTAGTTACCATAATATTAACTATTTGTACTTAAGGCATTTACCATAGATGGGCACTTTGCAGTACTACTAAAATTTCAGAAAAAATAATTCTTTAACTAGTAAATTTTTACTGATTACTAAAATTTTTTTCAGCAATTTTTATAAAGTGCCTACATGGTTACGATGAGGTGCATTGAATTTTCAGTAATCAGTAATGCCAGATTACTGATTATTATGAATACGACCATATGACTTGACTGGTAATACAAATTAAATTTTATTATAAGTAAAAATTTACTGAATTTGTTCAGTAATCAGTAAATTTACTGCTTACTGTAATTTTTAATGCAGTACATATATACTGCAGTGTGCCCAATTACTAACCAAATAAGTTAGATAATGATTAATTAAAAAAATATACTAAAAGCATAAGTACTTCCAACTTCATTACTAGATGTTTACACATCTCCCCTGTGATCGGACTCACATTAATTTTTTTTTTTTTCAAAATTGTGGAAAATTTTATTCAGTGTAGTTCGTTATTGTTCTTGGTTTTTCTTATTCTTGCCGGTATTAAATTAAAAATTTTCTTTTCCATATCTCCCGTAGATACAAATCAACTGGCTACTCGTAGCCAAGCACAGTAAAGTTTCTCCAAACCAAATATATGTACTACATGTACCAGCGGCTTTTTTCCTGTTCACTAGCTCGCGAAAAGGAACTGTATAGTTTTTGTTACATATGTGCATACATATGTATGATAGTATGTATCAGGAAACTTTTTGCACTTAGAATCTAATTTTCTTTAATTTTCACTGGTATTTTTTTCAAATGTTTTATTTCGCCCTTTTGCAATTTATTAAGCTATTGCTTTAATGTATTATTTTAAATTTTGTTTTAGAAAAGTAACTAAAACGTTTGGGTATGTTATCATAATTGCGTTTGTTGTTCAACCGTTCGCTGTGAATTGATTTTTTTAACTGCCCTTTTTTCTCCTTGTCGTTCACAAGTGGTTGCCGGCTAACAGCAACAAAAACACGTCATGCCATCTGCAGATCTAACGGGATCTTAATTGCAACGAACTTCAAGGGTAATAAGAACATAGGAAGAATATGAAAAAGGAAGAATGGACAACTGCTAGAAAATTAATAGGGTTGCCAACTTCCCATAACAACTAAATGCAATATTACCCCTGATACTATATTTGCGCGGTTTCATGTTCTTGGGGAAAACAGCGAGCATCCATTAAAATTCCTAACAACTGTCCTTCACACGAAACCGACAACTTCAACGACTGAAACCAAAACAACTTAATTAGTTTATGCGCGCTTCAACTTTCAACTTCACTCACCGGGTGTGTGTTAGCAACTGACTCTCTCATCCCCTCTTACATTCGGCCATCTCATTTTCCGTCCCGGACAGATCGACCTCTTCTTGCCTCCATGGTTTCATAATATCGCAGCTTGTTGACGTGTTATTTGGACACTCAAAATTTGCTGCCTTTTTGACGTCATAACGTCCGTTGTTTTTGCATTTAGTAACTTCGTATGGCCCTAGATACTCGTTAGCCAACTTTTTCCCCGAGATAAACTGCGTCCTTTTGATGGCAACCAGGTCTCCAACGTTGAACTCAGTCTCTTTCTTCCGACGCTTGTCAAAGTTCCTCTTGAGCCCATACTATTTCCTCTCTTGCTTTTGTCCTGGTCTCGTCTCGATCAGCCATAAACACCTCTCTCATTTCTGCCTCAAGTATTTCGTTAATGTTGACTTCTAGCGCCGTCTTCATTTCGACCCCAAACATCAGTTGAAACGGTGTATACTTTGTTGACTTATTAACTGTGCTGTTGATCACACTTTGAACCTTACTGACATATTTGTACCAGGTTTCTGAACGGTCGGACGACAACTTAGAGATGACGCCTATAACTACCCGGTTAAGTCGTTCGACCTGGCCATTGCCTCTAGCTACATCCGTTGTAGTCAAAATATGTTCTACTGACTCCGCTTGACACCACTCCTTGAACACAGTTGACGTAAATGCTGATCCTCTATCACTGACAATTCGATGTGGTGCTCCAAAAACGTTAGTCCAGTCGGTCAGCTTTCTCACCACCTCTTCTTCTGATGTTGATTTAGTAGGGTAGAGCCACGTAAACTTGCTGAATCCATCAATGGCTGCAAATATGTACTTATACATTTTTGTTGTCGCGTCCATCGGTCCAAGGTATGGTAAGTAGTGGTGCATCTCCTTTATCGATGACATGTAGCTTACCCTTTTGCTTGCCAAGCTTTTGTTAAAAAGGATACACTTTATGCAGTTCCGGATCACTTTTTCAACTTTTTGTCTTAAATGCGATATAAAGTACCTCTGTTCAACTGCATTAACTGTGTTGTCGACGGCGAAATGACCCTTCTCGTGCTCGTTTCTAATAACTTCGTGTTCCATGGTGTGTGGGACTGCGAAGAGCATTAGCCCATTTTTGTTTTTAAACAAAATAGCATTTCTAACAGTGTAGTCCTCATAAGTCTGCGTTTCCAAAATTTGCTTTATTGCTTTAAGGTGATCGTCGTTTAATTGCGCCTTCCGAAGTCGGGCTCTTATCTCCTCGCATAGAACCATGATATCTGCTGGCGCTCTACTTAAGGCATCCACGTGTCTCATTGAAGTGCCTTTCCGATGCTCAATGGTGTACTGATAATCCTGCAAGTACAGTATCCACCGCGACACTGCGGGCGATAAATCTCTTTTCCCCGTCGTACTTTTAAACGCTTGGCAGTCCGTGACCAACTTAAACTCTCGTCCGAGTAAATAAAAACGAAATTTCTCCACAGCAAGACACGCAGCTAAAATTTCCAAATAGTAGCTGTGTAATCTACTTTCTTCGGGTGTATTCTTCTTACTCCAGTGGTATACTGGGTGTAGTTTTCCATCTAACGAATGTAGCAGCATTCCTCCCAGACCACCTTTCGACGCATCCGTGTGTAACTCGATTGGTGCATCAGGGCTAAAGATTCGCCAAATAGGTTGACTGGTGATTATTCTTTTAACTTCCTCGATTGCTGCCATCTCTGCGGAACCAATATTGAATTTCACATCCTTCTTTAACAGGTCTGTGAGCGGTTTGGTGAGTATTGCATACCCTTGCACGAACTTGCGGAAATATCCAAACAGGCCTAACATTTGATGCAGCTGTTTCACATTCGTGGGCACTGGGAACTTCTTAATGACGGCACATTTTTCATCATCGGTCGAAACACATCCCTCTTCGATGAGCAAGCCCAAGTAAACAACCTCTATTTGCAAAAACTTGCACTTCTTCCACTTTAGCTTTAAGCCATACTGCTCGGCTTGACGCAAAACTTTTTCCAACTTTTCGATGCCTTCTTTCTCATTCTTTGAACACACGATGACATCATCCACGTACATGTGCATAACATTTTCACGAATTAAATTATGAAAAATATGGTTCTCAAAACGCAAAAACACAGCTGGTGAATTTCAGAATCCAAACGGTGCTCGGTTGAACTCAAACACCCCATCTCTGGTTACAAACGCAGTGTACTTCTTAGAGTCTTCCTCAATTGGTACGTGAAAAAATGCATTTTCCAAATCCAAAGTTGTAAAAACGCGCGCACCCTCTAGTGCTTCGACAACTTCATCCATCAATTGACCTGGGAAAACGTCTTTCTGGGCAATCTTGTTAAGGTCGCGATAATCGACACACAACCGCTTACCTCCGTCTTTTTTATTTACCACAACCACACGACTACAATGTTGTGAAGTCGACGGCCGTATAATTTCCTGCCTTAGCCAGTCATCTACTTGGTCATCAACAACTTTTTGCTCAGACAATGGTAGCCTTCTTGGTAAATGCCGCACAATCTTCTCTTCCGTTAACAAAATTTTCATGCTTATCGGGCTTATCGAGTCACTTTTAGGAGCATATTCTTTTATAATGTCTTCAATCTGAGGTTTATATTTTATTGGTACCACTATCTCGTCCTTTTCAATTGAAATGTTCATTATCGAATACTCAAAATTTTCTGCCAGAATTTCGTTGAATATATAACCTGCTTCATCGTAACTATATTTGCACTTGCCAATGAAGTCAAAACCCAGGATCACTTCGTGTTTAGATAAATTGTCCGGTACAACAACAAACGTATGTTCGCACTTAATTCCGTCGACTTGTATATCTGCCCTGAATGTACCAACCGCATTCACTCTGCTATTACCATAGCCTGAAAGACTATTGGTGCAACTTTCTACGTTACAGTTTAGGTTTTTCGCAACTTTTTGCTCAACAATTGAAACTTTTGCTCCACTGTCCACTAAGCACTGCTCTTCGCGGTTGTTTATACAAATTTTCTTTAACATATTTTCTCGTCGCTCAACAGCACAGATTACATTAACGTTTGTTCCTCCCTGCGCGTTTTCTGTGCAGTTTCTTGCAATATGTCCGTTGTTATTGCATTTGAAACATTTCGTTTGCTCTCTACACTCACTTCTCTTATGATCCACAGACCCGCAATTAAAACAGTGTTCGAGTTTGGCATTCCTTCTCTTATTATTTGGCCTTGCACTTGCGCTTTGGCTACTATTAACGTTTGCTACTCTCTTTGGTTCCATCGTTTTCTCATACGCTTCGAGTAATGTTTTTAAATCTTCAAAATTTTCTGCGGCGTACAGCATAAACTTATTTTCCGGCTTTTCGTTTATTCCATCAACTATGTAGCCAATTATTGACTTCTTGTCTACTTTCCCGAACGCGCCTAAACGCCTCATCTGCAATGTATATTCATGCATACTTACATCACTTTTTTTTCGTCTTTCTTGCAATTGTTTGTGTACATTGGCACTCACACACTCTCGACGAAACTCGTTTTGCACTTCTTTTTTGAGTGTAACATAATCAAATACACACACTGAGTCCAGAAACAATTTTGCCGTACATGTCATTTTTCTTCTCGCGATCACATATTTTTGAGTATCACTCCAATTATACGCCGTTGCACATTTCTCAAAGTTTT
The DNA here is from genome assembly GCA_963931995.1 of Phaonia tiefii. Taxonomy (NCBI): domain Eukaryota; kingdom Metazoa; phylum Arthropoda; class Insecta; order Diptera; family Muscidae; genus Phaonia; species Phaonia tiefii. The sequence continues at coordinate 134,925,853 of OZ008368.1, forward strand.
CAAACCAATCCTCTACATGTATTGGCGATTGTCCGTCAAAATCCGAAATTACATTATCCACATTGCCCAAACTTCAAAGTTAGAAGTTTAATTAACTCACTTACTTCACTCATGTTGCAATTATTTATTTCTTGATTCTCTGCACTCCGCATTGGCTTACTCTCTTCAAACACTTTATCTCCACCACTTTGAGCACCCACAACGTTCTCAACTCTTTCGACTGTTTTTTTGTTTTCTGCTGATTGCTCGCTTTTTGCTTGGAAAAAAACTTCGTCGTCGCTTTCCAGCCTCTCTTCAGATATTATTTCCAATGCCCTTTTTGCCATTGCTTTCGCGCGTTTCGGGGCTTTGTAATTTTCTGTCTCTTTTTCTACAGGCATCAATTCATTTACCGTTCTTCTTTTTTCCAGAAATTAAAAATTGTCTTTTTTTTTTGCCCTGCCACTCGTTTTTGTTAAACTTTTATTTGTGACGGCGATATCATTCAAATTGGTTATTCTCTTTTTTGCACCTTAAACACAATTTTGGCCACTTTTTTATCCCGGTTGAGCCCCCAAATGTAAGGAATGAATAATGAGTTTATTAAGATAAGGGTTAAAGTATTTCACAATATGTATGTAGTTATTTAAGGTAATAAGTTCACAATAGGTATTAAGCACTGCTGTCCTTCACACGAAACCGACAACTTCAACGACTGAAACCAAAACAACTTAATTAGTTTACGCGCGAGTTACGTATCATTATATAATTCTTGTTTTAATGTAATATTACATAACTCGCGCTTCAACTTTCAACTTCACTCACCGGCTGTGTGTTAGCAACTGACTCTCTCATCCTCTCTTACATTTATGAATTATCCTCCCCTACCTAACCAGAACAGTATTTCCCTGATCCTCTTTAATAACTTCTTCCTGATAGCGCGGGGACAACTTGTTACCAAGTCTTTTATTGAAATTTACATAAATAATTTGACCTTCTTGAAATTTTTTAAATTCCTTCCTCTTTTGGTTATGGGATTTTAAATCATTTATTTGTTTTTCTTCTAATTTTTTTATAATTTTAAATTTATGATTTTCTAACTGTTCTGCCAAAGAACACCTCAACAGGTTTGCGTTTTATAGTTGAATGAACGGAATAGTTGTACCTAAAAATGGATTTGTTCAATAAGTCTTCGAAAGAGTCGTGAATCTTTTCTGCCTTTACACATCGCATAATTTCGGATAAGGTTGAATGAAACCGTTCTATCTGTCCATTTACTGTACTCATACAGGGTGGGGCTCTAAATATTTCTATATTAAATTGATTCTGAAGCATGTGAACGATAGGAGCGGAATTTAGGGATTTCTCATTGTCAATTACAATCTTTTCAGGGATTCCAAAGAACATAAGCAACTCCTTTAGTGGTTCTCTAATGTCTTGTGTGGCCCTGGATTTCACTATTTGCGCTACTGCATATTTGGAAAATTTGTCCAATGCGGTCAGTATCACCTTTTTGTTGGTGTGATAAATGTGTAAATGCACAAGATGTCCAGGGTATTTAGGACTATGTGTAGCTTGTAAATATGTTTTTCGGGTCGTCTTTCATACTTGTTTGTCTTGCAAATTTTGCATTGTTTAACTATCTTCTTGATTCTAGCATTCATCTGTGGAAAGTAGAAATTTTCTAGCAATTGAGATTTATTCTCTTGTGCGTTCCTATGAGCACGATTATGTTCCAATAGGATTTGATTTTCCTGTTAGAGGTTATTGGTTAAATCTTTAATCATTCTGCGGCAGCATTTTACTTTATATCTTGAGAAATGAAAGGGATAAAGCGTTTGAATTTTTCCAAGAATACTGTCCTCTGTCTTTATGGCATTTAGTACCGAGGCATTCAAATATTTTTTTAGATTATCAACCTATTTGTTGTCATCGAACTCTTTTCCTATTATTGTGTGACGGTTTTACGTGGGGAAAGTAATAGTGAAATCGTAAGAAGAGTTCTGACCTTTTTCGATGATGACCTGATTTTTAAAGGTGTTTATGAGTGCGTCCGTGTGAGGTATTAAGTTTTGGGCTGAGCTTTCGTCACTGTGTTGTGTGGCAGTCATAGAGTTTATCTGGTTTTCTAGTACCGTTCTGGACAGGACACCTGCAACAATATTAGATTTTCCTGGCTTATATTTTATTTCATAATTATACTCCTCGAGTATCGCCTTCCACATTTTTAATTTGCTGTTCGTGTTTTTGTTGCTTAGTGCGTATGTTAGCGGTTGATGGTCGGTATAAATCTTTATGGATGCTGATCCATATACATAGGTAGTTCCTTAGAGATTTTAGAGCCCATATGATTGCGAGCATTTCCTTCTCGTTAGTCGCGTAATGTTCCCCGCTTTATTTACCGTTCTGGAAATGAAAATAATGGGTTTGCCATCTTATTCTAGAACAGCACCTAAAGCATAATTAGACGCATCCGTTGTGAGATGAAAGTCTTTATTAAAGTCAGGGTACTGAAGCATTTCCTCTGAAAACCAAGGGTGTTTTTTATCATTTTGAATGCTTCAATGGCCTCAGGATTGAGCTTTATGAGAATTTTCGCAAACAATTGTTTGGACATTTGTCCCTCTTTCCCTCTCAAAAGAGCGGTAAGCAGTTTCGCATAGTCGCGAATGAATCGTCCATAAAAACCGGACATTCCCAAAAAGGATCTTAAATCCTTCAAGGTTTTCGGATATTTAAAATTATTAATTGTTTCAACTTTTTTCGGATTAGATTTTATTCCCTCTGAGGATATTATAAATCCTAAATACTCAACTTCTCTTTGGAAAAATTCACACTTGTCGACTTGAACTTTCATATTAGCTCTTTCAAGTGTTTCGAAAACTTTTTCTATGTTGTTCAAATGTTCTTCCTCGTCCTCCCAAAATATAATAATGTCATCTATGTAAACATAGCAACATTTTCCGATGAGATCCCTTAGAATGTTGTCCAAGGTCCTTCGAAAAATTGCCGGAGCATTTTTCAGTCCGCATGGTAATCGCATGAATTCGAATTTGCCATTATTTACCGAGAATGCGGTTTTCGGTATATCTTTCCCGTGAAGAGGGATTTGGTGAAATCCGCTCTTAAGGTCTAGGACCGTGACATATTTTTGGCTTTTCATTTGCGATAGGACTTCGTTAATTTCGGGAATCGGATACTGATCTGGGATGGTTACTGAGTTGAGTTTCCTGTAGTCAATGACAATGCGAAATTTTTTTTCGTTAGAAGCGTCAAGTTTCTTTGGTACGACCCAAATTGGGGATTTGTACGGAGACTCCGAAGGTCTGATTATTCCGTGGGACAAGAGCTCATGAATTTGTTTTTCCACCTCATCCTTCATAGCCATAGGGTAAGGGTAACATTTCGAATAAACAGGGTTGTCAGTTGAGGTCCTTATTTCCGCTTTTACCGTTGTTGTGTATATTAGCCTCTCGTCAGGGTCGATGAGTAACTTGGGGTATCTTTCAAAGAGTTTTCGAAGACTTTCTGCCTGTGAATTCGGTAGATGATCTGTTCTTAATTACTTACTTACTTTGATAGAATTTTGTATGATCATAAAATCTTTCGCTGCATGAATTACAGCGTTTAGCTCCTTGAGGCTATCATTGCCAAGAATTCCATGAAAAGATTTCAAAGTTGGCAAGAGAAAAAATTTTAGATTTACTTTAGTTCCGAAAAGATTTAGTTTGGAGTGGTGGGTTATCGGTATTTTCCCCCCAATCGAGTCTGCATAAAAAATTTTCTCATTTGGTGAAGGATTTTTAATCAAATTACGTTGGATGTAGTTTTTGTTAGATCCGGTATCTATTAAGAATTTTAGAACTCCTCCATCCTTTGTTTTACTTTGAAAGTAAGGTAAGGAGGAATAGGTTAATCTAAAAAATGTATGTCTGAGAAATTAATTTGATTATTTTCTTCTGAGTCTGGTTTGGAATACGCAGCCGCATATTCCTCCAGGTGCTGAAGTTCCGGAGCCTGTGATGTCATTTCACAGTAGTAAGCATTCATTTCGGTCCCGTTCTGTTCTTCTTCAGGATTTTTACTGTTTATTTGGTTGATTCTTTGGAGTTTCTGGGATGGATGATAAGTTTGGTTCGAAAGAGGGTTTTGTCTTCTAAGTGACTGCCAGTTTATGTAATTTATGGCTCTGGTTTGGGTCGAATTGTCTACTTCCATCGGTACAGGTGGCTTTGGTTGAAAAGGTCTTGGTGATGGATTCGAATATTGTTGTTGCATCGTATTGTACGTTTGTGGTCTAAAAAGTTGCTGGTGGAATTGTTGTTGTGGTTGTTGTTGTATCGAATTGTACGTTTGAGGTCTAAATAGTTGTTGTTGGAATTGTGGTTCTTGTTGCATCGTATTGTACGTTTGAGGTCTAAATAGTTGCTGTTGAAATTGTTGTTGTGGTTGTTGTTGCATCGTGTTGTACGTTTGAGGTCTAAATAGTTGCTGTTGCAATTGTTGTTGTGGTTGTGAAAAAGTATTTTGTATTTGCGTCAAGTTAAATTGCGGACGTGCAAAACTAGAATTTGTTTGGAATGGGATATTATATTTACGCGATATATTTGCCGGTTGTTTTCTTAAATTTTGGTTTTCCAGTTTCAGGCACAAATGAAGTGCTTGCGGCAGATCAGTTGGCTCTCGCATACAAAGGAGTTTTGGTAGATCACCATTCAATCCTCTGATGAAGGTGTCCAGGGCCTTATCTCTGTATGTTTGAGTTAGTAGACACACGGATTCATTTGACGCGTTTAAGCTTCCTAGACTATTTAATATTAATGACAAATGTCTATAAACACATTGATAGAACTCTTTAATCGATGACCTGCCTTGTATAAGTAAAGTCATTTGATACTCGAGAGTCGCTAGGTCTCTCTTGTCGGCGTAATGTAATGACAAGCACTTAGAGATAGCCGCCCAATCTAGAGGCGTATTCTAAGATAAGAGTGCTATATCGGCCTCACCGACTATCTTGTTCCGAATAGTATTTATAATTCCGTAATACCTAGGTGTGCCCTTCGTATTTTCATATATTTGCAAAACACGTTCAACACTTTTCCTCCAAGAGTTAAATTCGTTTTGTTCCCCCGAAAATTCGCGTAGGCATTTTACAATATCAGGGATCTTGTCAAGATAACCTAGATTGTTTCTAAATTCTTCGCTTATACCTTGGTCCTGAACAATATTTATGTCGGAGTTAGGATTAAGGGCTGCCTGCACCGAAGTTGGCACATACTGCCTCAACAATTGGGTAGTGATTTCAGAAATTAGTGGTGTTAATTCATTCATTTGTCTTCGCTGTTCGTTATTATAAGAAAGATTTAACACTGGTGGACGAATCAAATTATTGGGGTTTGCCATTTTAAACTTTCACAAATAATATTGTTAATTGTTCTATTTTGCTTTTATCTTCCTATTATTCCATTCTTTAATGACTTATAAAATTGTGTTTATCATTGGCTTTACTTCTTCCTAAATTTTTACATTTGTCTTTTACACTGTTTCTTATTTTTTCTATTCTTTTCTTTAATTACTTATAAACTATAGTTATCGCTTATTCTATTTCTTCCTAAATTTTTATATTTCTCCTTTATATTGTTCTTATTTTTTCTATTTTTACCATTTAGATCAAAAACACAAACCTTCATTACAATGAAGCTGCCCTCCTCGTTTCTCTCGCTCCTCTTACTACTGTTGTATGATGAAGTAGTTCTCCTTTTCTATCTCGTTGCTTTTGCTACTGTTGGTTAAATGTTTTTTTTTCTTTCTTTATTATTGTTGAACTGGTTGATTTGATATTTTCTTCTTTTCTTCAATTAGTTTTGAAATTCAAGGTTATCGTTAATGTTATTTGATTTGAAGTTCACGCTTCAGTTTTTCTTAATGAACATTTTTGTACATATGTATATGATTTTGGTTGTAGTTTCAGTGTTGTTGATGATTTAAGAAAATTTATGATTTTTCCACACCATACACTACAGGCTTCACTTACGGAACTTTTCCGATTTTCACGAAGAAATCTCGTTGGGCGCCAGTTAATGAAAATTCTGTTTTTATTATTTTCTTTATATTAACTTATTTCTTTATTGTAATACCTTTTTGGTTTGTTGTTTCCTATTTCTTCCTAAATTTCTTCCTATTTCTTCCTAAATTTTTATATTTCTCCTTTATATTGTTCTTATTTTTTCTATTTTTACCATTTAGATCAAAAACACAAACCTTCATTACAATGAAGCTGCCCTCCTCGTTTCTCTCGCTCCTCTTACTACTGTTGTATGATGAAGTAGTTCTCCTTTTCTATCTCGTTGCTTTTGCTACTGTTGGTTAAATTTTTTTTTTTCTTTCTTTATTTTTGTTGATCTGGTTGATTTGATATTTTCTTCTTTTCTTCAATTACTTTTGAAATTCAAGGTTATCGTTAATGTTATTTGATTTGAAGTTCACGCTTCATTTTTTCTTAATGAACATTTTTGTACATATATGATTTTGGTTGTAGTTTCAGTGTTGTTGATGATTTAAGAAAATTTATGATTTTTCCATACCATACACTACAGGCTTCACTTACGGAACTTTTCCGATTTTCACGAAGAAATCTCGTCGGGCGCCAGTTAATGAAAATTCTGTTTTTATTATTTTCTTTATATTAACTTATTTCTTTATTGTAATACCTATTTGGTTTGTTGTCATTTAACACATTTGTTAAGAAAATGAAATTCAATTAAAGTTTACGTCTTCTAGAGCCGAGTAGTACTTTACAACTGTCTGTGGTGTGCTCATCGACATTCCTCTTACTGTCTGTTCATATATGAACATGGTTGATGTTTCTTGTTATTCCTTTTACTGCGTGTGATAAATTTATTGCTCTTCCACACTGGTGTATGCTCTGTGTAATGTTATCACACACGAGCACGTTAGTGGAAATAACACAATTGAGTGTTTTTCTAGTCATTGATAAAGGTATACTTAGAAATACTTAGTTATAAGGATAAATGGCACACGTTAGTGGAAATAACATAATTGAATGTTTTTCCCCTCATTAATATTGTTTACACAGGCTGAGCCGCTTATCTTCGTGTGGACTATATTTTTACGATCTGTTTATGGTAATTAGACGCATGTGTGAGAAAAACCCAATGTCATAAAAAGAAACAACGGGTAGCAGACATTCTCCTTTCTGTACGCGGCGGTAAAGGTCCCAAACAATGATAAGGTGTCACACGAGGATAAGAGGACAGCCTAGACTAGTTTTAAGATTATCATGTTTAGAACTTAAGGTTTAATTTTGTAAATAAAATTCAGTATCTTACAAATATTCAAACTCTGTGGACGTGTTTCGGAGAGAAATCGCGTTTACATTTGGTCCTTCGAGAGAAAAAAAACCAGGGGCAAAATAAGGAAATTATTGCAATAAAAAATTAAGTTAAATTTTTGGTCAAAATTTAACGAAGCGTCAATCTCGGCTAAACAGGGATTGTGTTGTGATAGGTAAAAAAAAAAGAAAACAGTAAAGCATATCAGCAATGGCTAATAAAGCTAAATTATTTGAACGCCAAAAGGAGTTGGGCGATGAGCTTGTTGCAATTCGGACAAAGCTCAGTATGAGAACAATTCGCGTTACAAGGATGCTTGAGGTATCCAAGAGAATTGAACAGATTCAAGCTGAGTTTGAGGCAAATAATACTAAATTGTTGGCTCAGGGAATAACATCGGAAGATTACTTTGAACAAGAGTATTTTGAAGCCATAGAGGATGTTATATCGAAAAACATTGAACTAATTCAACAAACAATAAGAGAAGAAGAGCTGGGTAAAGGAAGTTTACCAGCAAGAACAGCCGGCAAAACAAGCATCAACAACTCACCAATCAACACTATCGATAGGCGATGAAGCAAGGAGCAAGGACATTGTCAGTGTCCAAGAAGAAGTCGAAGAATTGCGGCAAGAATTTAACGAAAAGGTAGAATGGATGCGCAGAAGGATGTCGGAACTTCCTACAATAGTATATAACGACCCAACGAGCTGCTGGAAATAAAGACCCAGCAAATAAAAAAACGTTTTTTAGCATAAAAAATTAAAAATAAAAAATTATGCGGGTTTAAGAGCTCTAAGAATGAGCGAATCCGGAAAGAAGAAATCGAGGACGAGTATTACATGGCTCTCGCATTACTGGCAGACAGCGTTAAAAGTCCTTCAACGAAGCCGACCCAAGAGATGCCAGCGGCATTTCGAACTTAGGTAGAATAGAAATACCTGAATTTCATGGAGATATAAATGATTGGGCTTCATTTCACGACATGTTTAAGAGCCTAGTACATGACTGCGATTATCTCTCCAATGTGGAGAAAATGTATCGATTGGTGACAGCACTCAAAGGGGAAGCGAAAAGACTAGTTCAACACCTGAAGGTGACGGATGTGAACTACATTGCCGCTTTTGAGATTCTCAAACAAAGATACGAGAGTCGGAGGTTGTCGTGTACGAATCAAGTAGACAAGCTTCTTGATCAACCTACGGTCAATAGCGAATCATCGTCAAGTGTAAAACAACTGCTGGATACAACAAACAGTTGTATTTATGCTCTAAAAGGAATGGATGTGACGATAACGGATGCTGAACCGTTTATTGCTCGTATCGTTATCAGAAAACTGGACAATGATGGTCTTCGATATTATGAACAAAATGTTAAGAAGACAAAGGAAATTCAAAGTCTAGATGACGTTTTGAGGTTTCTGAAGCAACAAGTTCAGGCCTTGGAAGCAGTTACGAAGCGCCAAGGGAATAAGTTCCAGAAGAAATTGGGTGACAATCTTAAAGTTTCGAACACCCTTTATTCGACACAACAAACGTGTCTGTACTGCATCATGAATGGCCATTTGACAAGTATATGCAGGAAGTTTCTAGCATTATCAGTAACTGAACGCAGAAAGATCGCTTATAAAAATAAATTATGCTTTACATGCGTGAAGCACAAATTTGATAAGAAGTGTTTAAATAAAACTAAATGCGGCCTTTGTGGAAAAGGACACCATAAGCTGCTACACATAGATGAGGCAAAAAAGGAGGAGCCAAAACCTGGTACATCAAAAGCGATGATGACAAAAGAACCATTCGCAACTACAACAACAGCACTGTTAGCAACCGCACAGGTAAAAGTTCGGGCAGCGAATGGAGAGTTAGTTACGCTAAGAGCACTGATTGATCAAGGATCACAAATTACGGGACTTTCAGAAGAAGCGTATCAAATATTAGCACTTCCAAAAATAAAGTGCAAAACCAACGTTCAAGGACTTGGAAATAAAATAGTGGCCACATCACAAGCGAAAGTAGAATTACATAATCAACCACGCTGCTTAAGTAACGAAGTTATAGTTACAGAGGCTATTGATCTCAGACAGTGGGACAACTACATTCTAGCTGATCCAAGGTACAATAAGTCAGACAGACAGAATTGATATCCTGATTGGAGCGGACCTATTTGGCAATATCCTAGAAGAAGGAGTCTGTAAAAAGAATGGCTTAGTAGCTCAATCGACTAAATTAGGTTGGATTTTATCAGGCGTCTACAAAAGTAACAGCAGTAACAAGAAGTTGTGAGCTGTAACCAATTTTGAAAGATTTTGGGAGCTTGAGGAACTGCCAAACGCTGAAGAATGTTCTGAAGACAAAGATTGCCTAGAGATGTATGAAAGAACTACAAAGATAAACAAAGATGGCCAGTTTGTTGTAAAATTGCCAATTAAAGATGATATGAAGTTGGGCGATTCCCGAAAACAGGCTTTGGCGAGGTTTCTATCAGTAGAAAAGAGACTGGATCGCAATATTACTCTAAGATATGACTACGCCAAGTTTATGCAGGAATACTTAGATCTGGGTCACATGACAGAGGAAAAGGAAAGCTACACTGGACAATACTACCTACCACATCAGCCGGTAATACGAGAAAGCAGTCTAACCACAAAATTACGGGTAGTATTTGATGCATCAGCTAAAACATCAAACGGAAACAGTTTAAACGATATAATGTTGACGGGTCCGAAACTTCAAAAAGATATCTTTGACATCATCATAAAATGGAGATTGTGGAAATATGTAGTCACAGCTGATGTGGAGAAGATGTACCGCCAGGTCAAGGTAACAGAAGATGATCAATCATATCAGCATATATTATGGAGAAAAAACAAAAAAGAATCCATAAAAGAATACAAATTGAATACTGTTACGTATGGCACAGCATCTGCACCGTTTCTTGCTGTAAGGTCACTATTCTACATTGCCGATAGCTGTACCGAAGACGATTCATTTATTAAAAATATAATAAAAGAAGACTTTTACATGGACGATTTGATGACTGGGTCAGATACAATTCAACAATGTAAAATAATTCAGCATAAAGTTGAAGACCAGCTAAGAAAATTTGGTTTTCATCTACGGAAGTGGTTATCAAACAACAAAGAAGTACCGCCGATATCAAAAACATTCAGAAGAATGCAGTCATTGAAATTGAGGATGACGAATCAGTGAAGACGTTGGGTCTCCAATGGGATCCAGAAAAAGATGAATGCATGTTCAACATAAATTTTATACAAAAAGATAAAATAACTAAAAGGCAAGCTCTTTCGGATGTAGCCAGAATCTTTGACCCATTAGGTTGTTTTCATCTACGGAAGTGGTTATCAAACAACAAAGAAGTAACCGCCGATATCAAAAACATTCAGAAGAATGCAGTCATTGAAATTGAGGATGACGAATCAGTGAAGACGTTGGGTCTCCAATGGGATGCAGAAAAAGATGAATTCATGTTCAACATAAATTTTATACAAAAAGATAAAATAACTAAAAGGCAAGCTCTTTCGGATGTAGCCAGAATCTTTGACCCATTAGGCTGGTTGTCACCAGTTACGGTAGTAGCAAAGCTGTTTATACAAAAATTGTGGCTACAACAATCAACATGGGATGAAGTGCTGTCAGATGAGCTAAAAGAGGAGTGGGAAGAATTTACGAAAAACGTAATAAGTCTTCAGCAAATTCGAATTCCAAGATGTGTTAAATCGGAAAGTGATGTAGAAATAGAGATGCAGGGGTTTGCCGATGCTTCTGAAAAAGCGTATGCAGCAGTAGTGTATATAAGGCTGAATGCGTCCGTGATACTGCTGACAGCCAAAAGCAAAGTTTACCGTATTAAAAATAAGAAGACCCTTCCAAAACTGGAGCTCAGCGCAGCACATCTTTTAGCGAAGCTATTGCGTAGAACAGCAGACATCTTCAAACGCCAACACAAAATATACGCTTGGAGTGATTCAACAATTACGCTGGGGTGGATTCACAACAACAAAAATAAGGATAAGTTCATAAGGGGCAGAGTGAACGAAATCAACACGCTAGTTCCAGGAGCATTATGGCAGCATGTTAGCAGCAAAGATATCCCAGCAGATATTGCATCTAGAGGAATATACGCAAACAAATTTAAAGACTATTCGTTATGGTGGAGTGGTCCTAATTGGCTTTCAAAGGCACCAGAATGTTGGCCAAAACATAAAGAAGAGCAACTTGTAACATCATGTGTCATAACTAACCCTGCGGCAAAGTTACATTTTTTGAATTTTACGATTCACAAACATAATTAAGGGGAAACGTAAGAATCCAGAGTACTTAACCGTGGCAGAATTAGAGGCTGCGGAAAAACTGATTATTTCTCATCATCAGCAACATGAATTTAAAGATGAAATTATGAGTTTAAGCCGAAAAGGCCTCGTTGGTTCGACTAGTAAAATTGTAAGTCTATACCCATTTATAGACGGTGACAACATTCTTCGGGTTGGTGGAAGGTTAGATAATTCAAGTCTGCATTATAACCACAAACATCCAATAATTTTACAAAGTTCACGTTTAGCATCATTGATAATAGATAATGTGCATACTTTAACGCTTCATGGAGGCAATCGACTGGTGGAGGCAAATATAAAAAGAAAGTATTGGATAGTAGGTGCAAAAGCGGCTGTCAAGAAACACATGATGAAAATCGTGATCTAATCGAACCAAAAAGTGTAATTTTGGACTCGACCAACTCCGATTGAGGTACAATTTGGTATATAAGTAGTAAACATAAAATAAAAAATACAACTTCTCTTCAAAAAATTCTAAAACTCATATCTCGAGAATAGGGCGGGTCGAAAAATTTTAGAAAAATGAAATCCGAGATATATTTAAAAGATGATTGCAGGAGAATGGGCCAACCGATTTTAGTAATTTTTTTTTTCTATGAAAGGTAAGTAAAAAATACTTTCTGGAAAAATTACACTGGAAAAAAATTTTACTATACTGTAAAAAATATACTGAGATAAATTTTTCAAAGATGGCGCTAGGGTCGAAGATCACGCAATATTTAATTCATTTTTTGCCAAAAGAGAGGTCTATCCTTACACTAAAACATATCAAATTTTCCAGTAGGCATTATTTTTTATTCCCGAGATATTTAATTTTAAAAATTTGCACTACCAGCCAAAATTGAAAAAATTAACGGGGTTTGGCCAATAACTAGAGAGGGGTACTTCGAATGAAAAAACTTTGTATAGGAGATAAGTAGAACTCATGAAGGCCCAACTCCGGGCTGAACACACCGGGGTTGTGGGGTAAACCCGTTTCGAGAAAAAAAGATCCACAAGGTTATTTATCAAATAACTCCATAACCATGGCACTTACTGCCAATTTTTAATTTTAAAATGTGCGTTACCTGTGAAAATTGAAATGTTTCCAAAATTTTACATCATATTTTATAAATAAAAGAAAACTGTTCTGAATAAATACATTACACATACATATACTGTTTATTACCTTATAATAGTATAAAATTCTTATGTTATTTTTCTCTACAAACTTTACGTAATTCGTAGACATCAGAATTGGAGTATTTTTTAACATAAAGCGTTGTTGAACTCACTGGAATGAATGCATGGAATGATTGTGTACCAACTATTGTGATTGCTTGGGTATATCTTTTGTTTAGTTTTTTTTTCATTTCGATATATTCGTCTTCTGTTGAATATTCAAAACTCATTGAAGTTGAAAACGATTTCGATGCCCAAGTGTACAAGTCAGCTGATGTCTGAATGGTTTCCTTATTGGCCAGGCTAAATCGATGAGCTGCCCTCTTCAATGTGCCCCATATTCCGTCACAAGAACTTTTTCCGTGACTTGTTGCGTGAAAGTGCCACTCTGCATCTATTTGCAAATCAGCTTTAAAATTACATAAATTTATAAAATTGTATTTATTTTTATATTGGGCTCCAGCTCCATCTGATACGAAAAATATTTTCTTAATCGTCATTCTCTGGCCTTCTTTTAGAAATTTAATCATTTTATTGATGAAAAGATGCACCGCTATACTATCATGATTACTGCAATTAGAAATTATAACAAAGCTTTTGTGGTGTAAAATGTCGTCAGATTTGTAGTAGATAACAAATGGATGAATTGTAGATTGAGTATTATTCCAGTGATATCCTTGAATAGCATCTTGAACGAAGAATGAATAATTCTCGGCGAAATCCAACTGGACTAAGAATTCGCCTAACTGTAGCGATTGCTTTTTTTCCTTTACAAATTGAGACTGTTGAAAAGATATAAAATTATGTGGTATCAATATTTTCAAATGGCTTATAAATTGTTCCGTGAATGTTTCAGGGTCTACGATCAAAGTGTCCAAATTACATCTATCAGTAGTACTCCATTTTTTATATTTTATTTCAACTAGTCCAGTTTGTTTGAAATTTTCTAACATTTGTTTTTGCAAATTGACTAAATTGGAGCAGCAAGTGTCACACATTGATACACTTCACTTTATTTCTTCATTTGAGTCGCATAACACACAATTGATCAAATCCTTATACGTAACTAAAGTCTTTCCATTAACATTAACTTCCTTTAACTGGCTTTGTTCAAACATTAGTTTCATATTCTGATGTAGAGTACATACACATACATTTTGTTGATTTCCAACTCCTAATTTGATACATTGTTTTGGACGTAGTTCTGAAAATTTATCGAACCCAATTTTTTGGCCTGGGAATCTTTTTCGAAACTCTAAATATGATTCTCTAAGTGTAGATAACAAGAGTCTCTTTTGAATTTGTTGTCGGGCATTTTTTTCCCCAATCGTAATATAATTTTGAGATCCAGGCATTATTCGACTAATATCATCATCTAAATAGAATGATATTATTTTTTCTTTTATCTCGTCTGACAGAGAATGCCTTCTAAAGTTTGGTTTAGTAATTGAAGAGAATGTACACAAATTATGTTTAAGTTTCTTGTTTTCAATGAGTGCATAAGTGGTTATGTCTGATCCAAAAATGTTCCGAATTTCTTTATGACTCATTTCAAGCGGCAATATTGACAATATTTTTTTTTTAATCCAAATCATCGCCTCTATTGTATTGAAATTTAAGATTTTCGATAATATCATCATAGTATTTGGCTTTTCTCTGGATTACACTATTAGCCTCTTGGTCCTCTGATATATTCTCATTTAGTATTTTTGGGATATCTTTTGCAATTTCCTCTGATTTTCTTTTGTTGTAAGTATTGCTTTTGCAATGCTCCTTTCTAATAGGCGATACATCTTCTAACAAAGGAATTATTTTTGTGTTAATGTTGGAAATAAGTTCATTTCTTTGAACATTGCCTAAACAAGGAGTTACATCTCTTGAACTACTTGGCCCAGGCTGAGGCTCGTCAGATTCTGTATCTGACGTCAATTTGTCTTCATTCATTGGGTCATTTGTATTTTCATTCACTGGAACATTTATATTTTCCTGAATGGCTTGTTCTTCAATACTAGTTTTCGATAGCCTAATTCTGCAACTGGTACATATTTTTTTGTAGGCTGTATACTTCTCAGTGAGATAAAGTTCATTCAGCTTATCCTGATTACCTTTAGTCAAAGTAACTAATTTATTTGAACACTTCGTGCTCCGGAAAGGTTTGCAACACCGATGACGCTGAATATTAGTCAAATCCATTATTAAATCACACACTAAAATTCAAAAAAAAATTCCCTTGTTTATGGTATTTTTTTAAAAAATATAATATATATATAACCTCGTAATCGGGTTAAAATACAAACTTTTATTTGAATTTTATTATAAGGTGTTAAACAAAAATACTACAGTGTTAACTACTTTGGAGCAGATAAGTCGAAAAAATATAATTAAAATAAAAGACGTAAAATTCTGGTTTTACGGAATCTTTTAATTTTCTCAAATTCACAAAATACTATTTCGTGTAAAATTAGTACGCTTTTTATGCAAAATATGAGTGCATTTGCAACAAAATTCTCTAAATTTTAATATTTGCACAAAAAATTAATTTGTTTACTTTTTTACTCAAATGACCCACTGTGCACGTAAATCTAAATAACAACAAGAGAGATCTTCCACTGTAAGGCAACCAATTTAACATACACTGTTGTTATTGTAATGCGCATGCAAAACAAAACGAATATCGCACAAAAGGGGAGCCACAAACTGATTAAATGAGTTTATGTGTATGACCGCGGGTATATTTAATTATATTTTTACACTTGTTACGCTATCACTGCACTTCCACTTTAAATTACAAGTAACATACCTGATTGTATTTTTGGCTAGTTTGTGTGGGGGTTTGATATGGCCGACTCTTTGGGTATTATTTATTTTTTAAGTTATTTATTGATCAATTGCAAAGGGTGTTAACTTCGTATTGGGGCTTATTCCTCTTTTTTCCCTTTTCTTAAAGCTAATAAAAATTAGTACTAAAAAGTAAAGACACCAGTGGTGTCAACCTGTGAGTAAGAGGATAGGGTTGCCAACGCAAAAATATTTTTTGTGTTGTTTTAAAAAATTTAAAAATAAAAGTTTCAAACAGAGATCATTATAAATTTCCTGATATAATTTCCTCTCATAATTTCTCTAGTTGTTGGCCAAAACCCGTTAATTTTTTCAATTTTGGCTGGTAGTGCAAATTTTTAAAATTAAATATCTCGGGAATAAAAAATAATGCCTACTGGAAAATTTGATATGTTTTAGTGTAAGGATAGACCTCTCTTTTGGCAAAAAATGAATTAAATATTGCGTGATCTTCGATCCTAGCGCCATCTTTGAAAAATTTATCTCAGTATATTTTTTACAGTGTAGCAAAATTTTTTTCCAGTGTAATTTTTCCAGAAAGTATTTTTACTTACCTTTCATAGAAAAAAAAAATTACTAAAATCGGTTGGCCCATTCTCCTGCAATCATCTTTTAAATATATCTCGGATTTCATTTTTCTAAAATTTTTCGACCCGCCCTATTCTCGAGATATGAGTTTTAGAATTTTTTGAAGAGAAGTTGTATTTTTTATTTTATGTTTACTACTTATATACCAAATTTTACCTCAATCGGTGTTGGTCATGGATTTTGATGTTCGATTAGATCACGATTTTCATCACATTAGAAATTGTACAAGATGCGTTCGATATGGACAAGATGCAGCCAAACAACTCATGGGGAGTCTGCCCGAGGTACGTGTTACACCATCTACCCCATTTATGCATACCGGAGTAGATTATGCTGGACCAATTCAAATGAAATGTTCAAAGGGAAGAAGTCTAAAATCAATTAAAAGGGTATATTGCCGTGTTTGTCTGTATGGTAACTAAGGCAATACATTTAGAAGCTGTCAGCGATCTAACGACTGAAGCATTTTTGGCAGCGTTGAAGAGATTTTTGGCACGAAGAGGCTTTTGTAGCCATATTTATTCAGATAATGGAACTAATTTCATTGGGGCGAACAAGAAGCTAGATGCAGATTTCAAGGAAGCAGTAAAGAAAAACGAATCACTTATACCAATTTTAGCAACGCAAAAAATACAATGGCATTTTATTCCCCCCGCAGCCCCTCACTTTGGAGGGATTTGGGAAGCTGGGGTAAGGATAGTTACCATCCAGGATAGTTACCATCCAACGCTGGGAATTAATTATACATATGATACCAAGCAGGTTGGTTGCAATTGCTCTTCGTCCTATGTTGGCCTATGCTTTTCGCGTGCGAACTTTATACTTTTGAATAATCTTATCTTTGATACCGACTGGCATAGTATATGTCAGTGTGATAATTCTTTTGAATTTGAAATCGCCCTGGATGATTTCTATAATATTATTAATGGCTATATTTCTAAGTCTGTACCCAAGAGGCCAATAAGGGGTAATACTGGTCCCCCATGGTCCTCAAGGGCTCTAAATAGTCTCAAGAATGTAAGGAATAGATGTTCGAACAAGTATAAAAAATCTGGGCTGCTAGCAGACTATGCTAGGTATATTGTTGCTAGGAGTAGATACAACTCTAAATCTCGTGAGAGTTACAGATTATATTTGGATAGGTTGAAGGCTAATTTTAAACGGAACCCCAAATCATTCTTTAGATTTGTTAACTTGAAGCGTAATTCGTCTTCCACACCTTGTAGGATCAAAATGAACGGTATTGAATATTCAGATGAAGAGTCTATTGCTAATTGTTTCGCCGATTTTTTCGCATCTATTTATTCCACCCGAGCCTATGATGTTTCCAAATCATACCCGTACACTGTCCGCTCTACCATTCCGTTTGATGCACCTGTCGTAAATTCTTCGTGGTTGCTAGATAACTTAATCAGCTTGAAAGCCTCGAATAAAGCTGGTCCTGATGGTATCCCGGACTCTATGTTGAAATACTGCTCGAATTCTCTCAGCTTACCGTTGACTCTCTCATTTAACGCTTCGTTGAAGTTCGGCCATTTTCCTGCAAAGTGGAAGAGCTCTTATATAATCAAATAAAAAATAATAAATGGTTTCCCATTACATCCCATGAAGGGACTGGGGAGAACTTCTCACAATCACTGAGCTGTGCGCTTTCCAGTTTTCACTCACTGATGGGGACCTACAGTTTTACACCGATTCCGAACGGTAATTTGAGAAGATTTTTCATGGCTAGATACTCGATAGTGTCGCCGTCACTATGCGAGGTGACCGCCGCCGAAAGAATTTTTTTTTTGAAGGTGGTCAGAGCCGGGTTCGAACCCAGGATCTCATGTACAAGAGCCGCGCACACTAACCATTGCACCACCGACGGCCACGCTCTTATATAATCCCTCTCCACAAATCTGGTAGTTTAGTAAATGTTGCAAATTATAGGGGAATTGCAAAATTGAGTGCCATTCCTAAACTTTTTGAGAAGTTAGTCACAGAGGTAATTTCTCATCAGGTTTCCTCTATTTTAGATCCATGTCAACATGGCTTTCGGAAGGGTCGTTCCACCGTGACTAATTTGCTTCAGTTTTCCTCTTCTATTATTGACGGCTTTATTAATGGAGATCAAACTGATGTGATTTTTACCGATTTTAGTAAGGCTTTTGATAAAGTTAACCACAATTTGTTATTATATAAATTAGGGGCAATGGGTTTTAATTGTAAAATGCTGAATTGGATTAGTTCTTATTTAATGAACAGAGAACAGATGGTATCATTTGGTCGATCATTCTCAAGATCTATTTTTGTGTCATCTGGGGTGCCTCAGGGTAGTCATCTTGGGCCGGTTCTATTTTTGTTATTCATTAACGACTTACCCGCCTCCATAATGCACTCTAAATTGTTAATGTACGCTGATGACGTGAAGATCTATTTTTCTTACAAGGATCCTTGTCAATATACTTTACTTCAGAGGGATTTGTCTACTTTCCAGACGTGGTGCGAGACCAATTTGATGGAGCTTAATTTTACGAAATGTAAGCATATGCTGTTCTCTAGGTCATCATTATTTTCGGCAAAATACATTTTAGGTGGCAATGTTCTTGAATCGGTGGATTCATTTGTTGATCTTGGTGTTCTCTTGGACAGAAAATTGAATTTCAACTCCCACATAATTACGATGGTGAACAAGGCTTATGGCGTTCTGAACTTTATTAAACGTTGGGCAAAGGAATTTTCAGATCCCTACGTTACGAAAAATCTTTTTACTTCACTAGTCCGCCCTATTCTCGAATATGGATCAGTTGTTTGGGACCCCCAGTACAATTTGTATGTTAATATGATTGAATCGGTCCAGAAACAGTTTCTCATTTTTTGTCTGAGAAATCTTCAATGGAACCCGAACCATAATCTTCCTTCGTATAACAGTAGACTAGCATTGATCAGATTGCCGACTCTTAGTAGTAGACGTACCATGATAAACTCTATTACAGTTTTGAAGATAATTGATGGATGTATATGTTCTGAATTTCTGTTATCTAAGATTTTCATAAATGTCCCATTGAGACCCACGAGGTACTATAAACTCGTAAACATCGAGTTTCAGCGTTCGAATTATGCGTCCTTTGATCCAGTTAGGAGAATGTGTCGTGACTTTAATGAGCTATATCAGTTTATTGATTTCACAGGTAGTTGGGAAACGACAAAGTCTAGCATAATTTGTCATTTGAACCGATTGCATTAGTGCTGTATATTCGTTGACGTACATATGTAAATTTAATTTACTTTATCCTTACTATCTGGTCTGATTTATGATTTGGTTTTCGTTTTGCTCGTAATTATTATATATTGAAGTATCTTATGTTAATATCTCGTGATGTGCTTTTATACTTATTTATGTTAGTGTAATACCAACTGGTGAAGTATTTCTGTAGTTGGTTGTAACGTGTGAACTTATAATCCTTGCTCTCCCGTTATAGACCGGTCTATAATGTGTACGCTGTCCTCACGTTATGGGGACGTGGCCCTCTCGGTCGGTAGGGGCGGGTAAGAGTGGCGGCGAGTCTACAAAGTATCATCTGAAAAGAATAATTGGGGACACAAAGCTGACTTTTGAGGAAGTGTGTACACTGCTGACGCAAATAGAAGCTGTTCTGAATTCCAGACCACTGGTAGAGGTCGATACTCAAAGCAGCGAGGCTATAGAGATGTTAACACCAGGTCATTTTCTGATTCGCCGACCCCTAATCGACTGTCCGGAGCATATTGATGAATCCAGAATAAGCTCGCTTAATAGATGGAAGCTTATCCAAAAATTAAAAAAAGATTTTTGGAATCGTTGGAAGGAAGAGTATCTGGTGACATTGCAACAAAGAGCAAAGTGGAGGCAGCCTAGAGAAAACTTAAAAAAAGGCTCGATTGTGTTAGTAAAGGATGAATCAACCTACCCTGCGAAGTGGCCTCTGGGGAGGGTAGTTGAGCTGCATGAAGGTAAAGATGGCATGGTAAGAGTTGTGACTATAAAACTTCAAAACGGCATACTTAAGCGGCCAATACACAAAGTCTGCGCATTGCCAGTGTTAGATGTCCAGGGAAATGAGGAAATTGAGTTACCAGTTACTAGTTTATGTACATCGGTTAAGCAACCAAAAGAACGTAATGTTTTTCGAGTGTTTGGATTCCTGTTATTGCTTTTTATAATGATGAAGCAAGTAAAGACTGCACCATTAGAATTCAAAAAGCCATTTGCAATTGAGGAGATCTCTTCCAATACAGCATTATATCTAGACAACATTGGCCAACTAAATATGATCAACTCGAAATGGAGTTTAGTGGTATATTTCGATCTATCGATGTACCATAACGAGATAGAACGTATACAGAAGTTGATGGAAAGAATTAAAGATGAATGCCCAAGTCTTGGGTACTACAAAGAAGCCTGTGAAATGGTCATTTCAACAATGGGAAGAAGAAACGACATCCTGAATGAAAATAACGATCTCCTATTAAATAAATCTCGAAAGAAGAGAGCTCCCTTCGAATTTGTGGGATCATTATATCACATGCTTTTTGGGATGATGGATGCCGATGATCGAGATAAGATGGAGGAGAATATGAGAAATGTGTTCGAAAACCAACAGAATTTGAACCAGTTAATCGAAAAACCGACGTCTATAGTGGATTCAACTATAAATGTACTGAAGAAGACTACTGACGATGTTAACGCAAACTTCAATAAAATGTATGGCCAACTTAAGCTGTTTTACGAAGAAGTTCAAGGTACCAAGAACACCGAGCGCTTGATTATATTGTTCCAAGTTATGTCTACACAACTGAACCTGATGATCGATGAATGCAGTAGGATTCAATCTTCAATTGTGAGCTTACTAATAGATGTTAATCACGGGCATGTGAATCCTGAGTTATTGAAGCCATCTCAACTCCAAAAACAACTTGAAGAAATCAAGAAGTTGTTGCCAAGCAATCTAGTGCTTCCGGGGGAGACATCCGGGACGGAGCTAAAGGAGGTATACAATTCGATAAATTCAAATGGGATCATAATGGAATCACGGCTAGTAATTCAGTTGGAGATACCGTTATTACATAAGCACAGTTCCGAAGTTTACGAAATCATCAAGCTGCCAGTAGGAAGTAATAACCACACCATGATACCAAGAATTGGAAATGGCTTTATCATATACAACTTTGCGTCTAACATGTATTTCTTGATGTCACTGGCACAATTGAATGCATGTAAGAAGAGTTTGCAAGGACAATTCAATTGTATGGGGAATGTGCTATGGAGGCCAGCAACTGAACGCTCTTGTGAAGTGTCTGCCTTAAAACACACAAGGCATGCGGATTGCGCTTTTGAAGAAATTCCGACTACAAGCCTTTGGAAGCAACTATCTGCTGAAAATCATTGGATCTTTACGGTTTTTAACAACTTTGTTATCACAATTGATTGCGGTCAGCGTAATCGTAGTTGGATAACTCTGCCCGTTAAAGGAATCCTGACTTTATCACCAGGGTGTACTGCTACATATGAAGGGGTGACATTAACAGCATCGCAACGTGTTATATCGAGGAACTTGAACAATAATACTGCTGTGAATTTGTTGTGTGTTTGTATGTCGCAATGGTGTGTAATTTTGTTATACATTATGGTAACGTACGTGGGTTGAGAACGAATTTTTTCGGTGTGTACTCTCACATTAATATTCATCGGCGATGTTCTTGCTCTATGTGAAACCCAGGTGCGTGAGGATTCTGATCCACAGGATTTTCAAGTTCCGGGGTACCACACTCTATCCCTTATTATTTCCCACAGAGGCCTTGTTTATGTAAAAAATGGCATAGTGTTTCAGAGTCAGCGACATTTCGACTCACAAAATCCAGAATTTAACTATCTTTGGGTAAAATTCAGGATTGGAACACATGTCTTACATTTCGGATTTCTATATAGAAGTCCTAATGCGGGAAGGGAGGCATCCTTTAATGGGCTATTTGACACCCTTTCCGATTCCATTTCTGAGATATTGGGGAATTATCCAGACAGTGAAATCTTTGTTGTTTGTGATTTCAATGTCCATAATTCCTCCTGGTTAACACATTCAAGCCATACAACTACGGAGGGCCATTACACTGAGCTCGTCGCCGCGCATAATGACTTAACGCAATTGGTGAATGAACCGACGCACATTCCGTGTGTTCAAGGGCACAGCCAAAATTTACTTGACCTCTTCTTAACTTCGCACCCTGAAAAGTACGAAGTTAACACGCTTGCACCTCTGGGTAATTCGGATCACTGTATCATTTCAGCGTCATTTTCGTATTCAGCTCTTCATCTCGCTTCAAACACAGTCCCGAAGCGAACAATTTTTATCTACGAAGAGGCACGTTAGGCTGAGCTATCAGCATTTTAACTGGAAGCTTTGTTTTCTGGACAATGACATAGATGCTGCTGCTGAAATGATCGAGAAGATAATTTTGATTGGTATAAATTCATTCATTCCGACGAAAATTATTTCGGTTAAACCATCGGAAAAAGTTGGCGTAACCAGACATGCAAGAATGTTGTCAGATCCAAAGAGGACGCGATCAGAGACTGGCGTTCTAATAAAAACGTTAATACTGAACTGCTACGCAAACAGGCAAGATCCAAGTGTGCCAAAGTACTTCGACGCGAAAAGTTTCTTCACGAACAGCGTATTCGTGCTAAAGTCCTTTCTTTCCCTAGTGAAAGTAAGAGCTTTTGGTCATTTGCAAGAAGAATAACGGATAGTTCTTCCTCTATCCCAACTCTTCTTAAAGATGACATTACATTCACTGAACCGGTTGATAAGCTAACCTCTTGGCTGAAATGTTTGCAAGGAACTCTTCCTTGCCGACTAGCAATCAACCACACCCCGTTATCAATTACGTATCTTGTTCCATGCCCAAGATATTTTTTCGAGCGCGAGGAGTTAAAAAGGTTCTTGCGAATCTCGTCGTAGGTAAATCCCCGGGCCCGGATGGCATATCTGCACTGGTCTTGAGTAGGTGCTCTTCGACACTTGCGTGTCCACTGCGCAACCTTTTCAACCTTGCATAACGTGCCGGAGTCTTGCCAGCGCGTTGGAAGATTGCAAATGTCCAGCCAATCCCTAAAAAAGGTGATGCAAGTAACCCTGCAAATTACCGCCCAATTGCAATTTGTTCTGCGCTCTCGAAGGTTATGGAGAGCATGGTTAACCACCTTCCAGTAAAATATCTTGAGTACAATAACCTTCTTAACGATCGGCAGTATGGCTTCCGTAGAATGAGATCTACTGGAGACCTGATGGCGTTCCTTTCGGAACAGTGGAGTCGATCCATCCACCGGCTTGGTGAGAGTAAGGTAGTGGCTCTTGATATTTCCAAGGCCTTTGACAGAGTATGGCACGATGCACTCTTGTCAAAGCTCGCTGCTTTTGGTGTCGGTGATAACTTCACTCGATTTATATCGAGTTTTCTCTGAGATCGCACTATACGAGTTGTTGTAGATGGGGTTTCATCCGACGAGCATAAATTGACTGCAGGTATACCACAGGGCTCTGTTCTTTATCTTTTTCTTATTTTCATTGACGATCTCCTGGGTCAGACTGTGAATCCAATCTACTCTTTTGCCGATGACAGTAATCTCTGTCATTCTTATTCATTCGATCGTAGGCCAAGTCTTCAAGAGATTGAAGTCAAACGCCGGACGATGAATGAAACACTCGACCGCGATCTGGTGTCCATTGTTGAATGAGGTCGAAAGAATAGAGTAGATTTTAATGCGGGTAAGACACAGTGTTGTTTGTTGTCGCATGAACGTATTGCTGACCCAGGTGCGTCGTCATTGTCTATGGACGGTGTGGATATTGATGAATCAGACGCTCTTGGTGTCTGGGCATGAAAATACAATGTGATGTCCGTTGGGCAGAACATGTATTTGAAGTGTCGAAAGATGCATTCAAGTGTCTAGGCTTTTTAAAGCGGTGCAAGAAATACTTCACTCCATTTGATCTTCTCAATATCTACACCACCTACATCAGGCCAAAGATGGAGTATAACTCCCATATATAGGCAGGTGCTCCTAGGACTTCTTTGGAGCTTCTCGACCGTGTCCAGGGGAGAGCGACGGTGTTAATAGGGGGCAGTAGGGTATCCAACTCTATTGCCTCCCTTGAGCATCGTCGAAATGTGGGTTGCGTGTCGCTGTTCTATCGATATTTCCACGGTATGTGTTCCTCGGCCATCCGTCAACTTATGCCAGACGTAAGGATATTTGGCCGAAGTACGCGGCTTTCCAGGAACTCTCATCCGTTTTTTATCGAGTGGCCGATTGACCGCACTACACACTATAAAGAAAATTCGTTCTTCAGCCGTACAGTCCGTATGTGGAATAAACTTCCGGCTAGTGTATTTCCCACCAATTGTGACATACAAACATTCAAGGCAAATATCAACAGACACTCTCCACCCTCTACTATATAGGGGGCATCCCCCGAGTGTTGGTTTGATAAAAAAAAAATATGCTTCATCAAATGTATCTTACACACCGACATGAATATTTAACACCGTATTAAAATTAAATTCCGAACGATAATAACTGAGTGTTTCCAAACGAGTTTGGTGATACGATTCAGTTTTCTATGTTGTTGAGTCCTTTCTGAAGTTACGATGATAAAAGTCCCGTTTGCTCTTCAATTGTTTCAACCAACGACTTAACTACAGCTGGTTCCATTTTTACCTAATGATTATTTACCAGAACACAATAACGACCAGCACCTACCTCTTAAACTGCAGAGTTACTCTTCTTATATAGCCAGCTAGCAGCGATAGATCCCTTCCTTCAGATATAACCTTTGAAACTCCGGATATACTAGTATACTTCTTTTCTAGCAGCGATAGACCCCTTGCTTTAGACATAGCCTTCGCACATGAAATTGACACTCCAAAGATAATTCAATGCCGCAGCAAGAGTGATGAAAGGCACAAATGATAATAATAGGCCGCACCGTACTCCAATTATGACTTATTGACAACGGCTGGCAATGTCTGTAAGCTTGAGAATCAACAGCACCACTGATTCCTTCATTTTTCCGCAATCCCGATAAACGCATTAGATCCTCACAGGAGGTACCAAACGTTGAGTTCATTAACTTTAAATAAAGGACTGGATTTGATAGATTTAGGGTAGTATTCTAAAAGTCCCGAAAGTGAACGTAAACGGAAAAGCGAAACGCGAACGCCAAAGTCAAAACATGGTAGTTTATATATCACTTAGCGCTTGCGTTTGTTTACGAAAGCTGTCACTGACATATTCGATTGATAGAGTGCCAAACTAAAATAAACAATTATAGATCAGAAAAAGTGAAATGCTCAGAATGAAAAAGATTAAAAAATGTAACTCTAGTTCAGTAGATCAACAGATTTAAAGATTGCTATTATTTATAATACTGCAAATACGAACAATATTTCCCCATCTATATTAAATTAGTTGTCTTTTCAAAAACACGTACCATTTGGCGGTATGTATTGATTGTAATGTATGGGTTCTTTTGTTTATTATTGTCAACATCAACTGATGTCTATAATTTTTAAATATAATTATAATAGTTTTGCAACGCATTATTTATTTGCACTTTCCATTTCTAATTTTATTGTTGTAATTAAGAATTTCAGTGAGTAAAAAATATAATTTTGAATTATTTAAAAAAATCCAATGAGTGTTCGAACTCACGGGCGATGTGTTAACACCTTTTTGCTACACGGTACCTGTTCGATTTCTATGAACACATGAGTAAATGTTACATTGGAAAATAAAAAACAGCGTTCAATCATATGATGACGTTACAGTTAAATAATATTAATACTTAAAATTATTTAAAGACCCAGTGCAAGCACATGTGTCATTATTTTCTTGCTCAATACTTTTTGTTTTATTCCCACAAAAGTCAAAGAATGCAAAGCAACAGACACTTGTACATACATACATACATTGTTATATTCGTACGATATAACCGAAGATCAACATAAAATACTTTTTTAATATTACTCCAAATTAAAACACTTAAATCTCGGCTCGCCGATATCGGATCGCCTTAATTTTTGGCCTAAACTCTTCGTCGAAACCCGCACTAGCTTTTTAATCCAAAAATTAATAAAATCGGCTATGAATTTCCGGAGAAAATCGCGTGGGAAAATTATATGAAAATCGCCCAATAATCACTTTCAATACCGACTGCCAAGCAACGAACAAACAAACGATGATTTACTCTTACAAACCTAACACTTGCGTATGTATTAACCCTGCTGTTAGATTAGGACCATTTGGTCCAAATTTTTTCTGTTTTCCCTTGTAACTTTGGAACGGTGATATATACTGACTAAATTTTTCTGCTAATGGGGTCTTTTAATAAAACAATGTTATGTGCGAAAATTAAATTTTCTAACTTTATTCAGGACTGAGAAAAATACAAAATGACGAATCTTAGATTAGAGGACCATTTGGTCAATAGTACATTTTTTCATTACCAAGCGAATGTAAATTCATGTCAAATATTTAGAAGATGTTTTTGATATGTCAAATACTTGCTTTAGAAATTATTGAACCAAAATAGTTACAAAGGATAAGATAAAATTATTATTTTGGATGAAAATTCCAGTATGGACCAAATGGTCCCTCAATCTAAGATTCGTAAGTTTTTTCATTACCAAGCGAATGTAAATTCATGTCAAATATTTAGAAGATGTTTTTGATATGTTAGCGGATGTTTTTGATATGTCAAATACTTGCTTTAGAAATTTTTGAACCAAAATAGTTACAAAGAATAAGATAAAATTATTATTTTGGATGAAAATTGCAGTATGGACCAAATGGTCCCTCAATCTAAGATTCGTAAGTTTTTTCTAATCTAACAGCAGGGTTAAATTTATAGTTTACTGCCCTAGAGGCGCGCGTATAGATGTTAACACATCAAAAAAAAATTCTGCCTATCCGTCGATTGCATTTCATCCTAAATTGCCAACTACTTATAAGCAATGAAATGCAAAATACTTCCATCTGCCCATACTCGACCGAAATTTTTCTTGAAATTTTTAATTTTTTCAACTAACGCGAGGAACTGTGGCGTGTTCAATTTGACAGCTGAAGTGATCAAAAACATTGCGCTGCGTTTTATAAACTACCCCTTAAATATCGTAACTGAACGCAGGTAGTCACCGAACAGATTTAACGTTTTATAAACTACCAAAACGACAAAAGTAACGCGAAGTGGCTGATTCACGACTTATAGAATACCACCCTTAGATGTTTTTAATATAATTTATTTTTGCGTTTCAGTTGGCGTGACAAACAATACATTCTTGACTTGCTACTTAAAATATACGAAAAAATATATGTTTTTTTTTGCTGCATATGAAACCTACTGTTTCTAAAAATACATAAACTAAAGGTATAGGCATACATACATTATGTCATACATGTTGCTACAATAAGTGGATGGTGGGATTGCAGCACAGCAGTATAACCCAATAGCAAACAGCAACAACGTCATTATATGAGCAAGAAACAACAAACATCTATAGGGATTGACATACATGTCATCCATGTCGAGACAGCAAGATAGCAGCACAGAAGTAGAGCCCGATAGCAAACAGCAACAATATCCTTATATGATGAGCTTGTGTTTGTCCGTAAACTTAGAGGAAAACAACAAACACGTAAGGGATAGGCATGCATAGCAGGCATGTTGCCACAGCAAGTGAACGGATGCGGACAGTACTGCAGTAGAAACCAATAGAAAACAACAGTAGATATTTATAGTTAAGGCAATGGAGTGGACGACGGTTCTTGCGGTTGGCTCGTCAGGCAACTCCTACGCGTTTGATGAGGCGCTTGATCATGATCTGCTGCCGAAAGTCATTGAACTTCGGTAATCTAGTGCGTGTTGTACATGCTTATGGCCTTGAAAGTATTTGCAATTTATATGCAGATTGAAAATATAGCTGGCAGAGCCAGAAAATATTGGAGTATCAGAATCAAATGACTAACTTCTGTGTGAATTATATAACGTGGCAGCTTTGGTTTTTTATTATCTTTCGTTCTTGTCCAATATCTTTCACAAATTCTCAAATTTTTATTAAATACGATATGACCACACACGTACATATGTTTGAAGAAAAGCAAACAACATCAGCTGTTTGCTTGGTGATTTCGAAAACATAAAATAACGGGATTTTCAAAACACACCTACAAATCACCGGCGTGATCTTAAAACCGTTCGTGGTTAAACATCGCCGTGATATCAGAACAGGCCTGACCACCACCATAGTGTACTGTTCTTTGAACAAATACACTACCTTTTCAAGGTCGTGAATTTTTCACGCGAACACAAACGGAATACACTGTGTTTAGTGTAAGGTTTGCTTACTTTTAGAAAAAATTAAAAAAAATATCTATGTATATCTCGTAAACGAAGAAACCAATCAAAAAGTAACCTTTTTTGCGGGCTCAAGGATTTCTTGTCCTTGTGGGTTAGATTTTTGGGTCTTCAACTAAAATGTTTTGAATATAATATGATATCTAACATACATAAATACCTGCATCGATTTGTTTTGGTACCATACCGATATGTACAAATTTAAAAAAACAATTTTAGCGCTTATCATTGTTTACTCATTTATTGACTTTAGTGTATTTATAATTTAATGAAAACATTGAAAATGTACTTAATTTAATCTACATTGAAATCTATATAATAAATCTGTATACAATCTTGTCAATTTACAAAACAAAACCCAAAAATCAGCAACCCATTAGGTAAATTACTACATATATTACACCAAAAAAATTAAGTCGAGTATTATATAGTAAAACTATTATTAAATTCAATAAGTAATAAAAGCATCCTTAAAATATTTAAATAAAAATATTATCTACGATTTTTATACAAAAGATATGTTTTCATAGAATATGGAAGGTGAAGTTGATGTACGTTCTTCTATATGCACACGACCAAGCTCTTGCCTTATAGTTCTTCGACATAAATCCATTAATGGCAAAGGCTCCGCTGAAAGTAAAAAAAAATTAACACAAAACTATTAATAATAATTAATTAGGCTACGGACTTCTATACAAATACATATCAATATGAACAAAATAGAAAAATTACTTATGAGCTCTGGGAAAGGAATTGAGTTAACAGAATATCACTATGCCCTCTTAGTCGAAACTACTACCGCAAATATATTGGTTTAAGTCGACCGATATTCATTCTAGAGCACGATATCCGGGGGACCTTAATCCTTTAACTATTGTTTACAGGCCATATAAAAAAACCGAGATACTTCTCAAAGTTTGAGAAACTTAACTTTTACCATTTATTGCATAATTCGAAGGATTTTCTGAAAATAATTTTGTGCACGGCCTTACCTACCTGTCACATGCTACATTTCACCATCCTTACAATGTTGAAAATGTCAACAAATTGTATTAAAATTTTCCTAATTGGTTTTCTGGAATTGTGTGTGTGACCTATAGGACGATTCTCCGGCCTGGTACACATATATGTATATGTATTTCTTATGGCTTTGGTCAGATACATCCAAGGGTGTACAGAAGTGACAAGGAAAACTAAACCATACCCACTAGAGTGGTTTGATTTTCGACTTTTTTAGAATTCAATGCTCTACCACACCATAACCTCTGGAGGACATACATATAATAGAGCCCAAAAAACCATAGAAACAGTAATATTAGCGAAATTTCACTTTTCGCCAGAGCCTCACAGTTTTTCAAAAATGTCCAAAAATAGGCAAAATTTCGATGATTTTAATGTCACGTTTTCTGAATGGGCAAGCGATATACAATATCTCTTATATCGGTTGAGCATTGTACATCTCTAATAGATTCTCTATTAAAGAAAGTACCGTTTGTTCTTATATGAAACCATCTCTCATTATCATGTTGCTGCAGATTTGTGATTCAGTCGCATTGTTAAGTGATAATACAAACATCGAATTTATTATTGGTCTAATTTCTCAACAATGGCTCGTAAAACACGATCAGCAAATACAGATAACATTTTGGGAATCTGTTCTGAATTAAATTCAAAGCATTTGCCTACAAACGCAGATGTTTTGAAAAATTATTTATATTTCCGAAGAGATGACAGCAGACACAGTTCAAAATATATGGATGAAAACAAAAATTCCCAATATTGATCGATATTCAATCATCAGAAAAGTTGCAAAACTTTACAAAAGTTATGTAAAAGTGACCAAAATGCAAAATAAACAGAATTTTCATTCCATGGCAAGTGAATTTCGAAACAAAGTAGAGTCAGAACTTTTCGATATATCAATATGCAAATGCAACAGTGATTGTAAATGTTCGTATGAACTGAAGGTACCACTGAAAGAACGCGAATTTTTGTTTGATCAAAGAAACACTCGGCAAATGATTTTGCTTCCTTCAAACCAACACGAAAATATATCCGTGAGTCAATATTCATCGCAAATTCCATCACCTGTTTTGTCACCAAATCCAAAACGAAAAAAAAAATAATGAAACAGCATTACGAAAACCGATTGAAAGACTCAAACCATCAACCTTGCAAACTGAATCAATCCTTACAAAACATGTGAATCTATCAAACGTAGTTAGAGAAAGACAACGATATAACATCTCTACTCGTGCGACGGCAACCATTCTTAACGCGTTTGTAAAAGATTTGGATATTCCAAACAAAGACAATATTATTGATAGAAACAAAATAATACGTCAAACGTCAAAATATAATACTTTGTGTGAGAAAACCCACATGAACAATATTATTGATTCACTAAATCAAAAACCATATTTTGGGTTATTCTTTGATGGCAAAAAAGACAAGACAAGTGTATTTTTAAGGAACGAAAATACATCACAAAATCATTTACGCTCCAAAATAGAAGAGCATTATTCTTTAATGAAATGCAGTGAATGATTTAAGTGTGGATCAACGCTACTTGTATCAGATGTGTCATTCAATTCAAACAGGTATCGTCAATTCATCTTTGGCTATGAAGAACCCTGGAACTATGGTTCATTTGAGATTCCTAACACCGGCTAATCGAATTCTTCGATACTAAGTATCTCTCAGTATTGCTTCGGTGAAGCTCACTACGTTAGTAAATTTCATAATTAAAGTTTATGCGCCGATGTGGTTTACTATCAAAGCAAATGAATCATTCAAAATGGGGCCAAAGCATATTTTTAAATTCATTGAACTAGTTCGTAACAATGTCGAGTCCAAACTGCGTGAGAATATCTTCAATGTTGTTGCAAGAAATGGATATTTTGCACATGCCGAAAATATTCTCTTGTCGATGTTAACGGATGATGATTTAAATATTAGAAAAAATGCTGTTGAATCCATTTTACAAGCAAAAGATTCCGCAAAAAACACACATGAAATTCGTAAATTCACGAAACCAAAAATTGACTTCAAAGCAGCAGCATACTTTGAAATGGTTGATATACGGAATACAGTTCCACCCATCGCACAGTTTTTATCGACGGAACAGCTGAAAAATTGCATTGAGAATGTAGATAATTGGCTAAATAATGCCGTAAAATGCATTCCAAATCACACACAAGCCGTCGAGTGATCAATTAAATTAGTCAGCTCAGTATCTTCACAAGTTGTTGGTGAAATTAACCGTAATCAAAAAATCTATTCAACAATAGCATCGAGAGCTCTTTTACCAAAAGCAAACAGCAAAAATGATTACGATAAATACATGTAAGATTGATTGAAATCGAACAAACATCATTAAATTTTTCACTGAAAATCATCTTTTTTTACCACTTTTTTGTAAAGAATTTTTATGGCTTGCCGGCAGGTTTCGACTAAAATAAAGAATTATTTTGTTTAAAATATGAATTTTATGTAGTTTTATACTTGTTTTGATATTGTATATCGCTTGCCCATTCAGAAATCGTGACATTTAAATCATCGAAATTTTGCCTATTTTTGAGGCTCTGTGAGGCTCTGGCGAAAACTGAAATTTCGCTAATATTACTGTTTCTATGGTTTTTTGGGCTCTATTATGTGTCCTCCAGAGGTTATGGTGTGGCATTGAATTCTAAAAAAGTCGAAAATCGAACCACTCTAATACCCACCCAAGGTACAATGGCATTTGTCGGAGTAGAAGACAGCAACGTGGATGAGACTAAAAAAAATGAATGGTTTCCCAATACATCCCATGAAGGAATTGGGGGAGCTTCTCACAACCAGTGAGATGTGCGGTTTCTAGTTTCACACTCACTGATTGCGACCTACAGTTTTACACCGGTTCCGAACGGTATTTTGAGAAGCTTTCACTATGCGAGGTGACCGCCGCCCAAAGAACTTTAAGGTGTTCAGAGCAGGGATCGAACACAGAATCCCATGTACAAGAGGCGCGCAACTACCCATTGCACCACCGACGGTCACAACGTGAATGAGACTAACCCTGTGAATATTGTAGGATATGTTCCTTCAGGGTTCGAATCAAAGCTCATGGAAAAGACCGCATGTACCCTCCTGGAAGGCACCGATGTCAAAAACACATTGGTAGAGATGCGAATGCTGCCCCCATGGATTCTACGGGTGATAATAACAAATCAAAGCTCATTGATGAGTTTTCAGACAGCTTACTGGATGACACTGACGACGAGGCCAACAAGACGGTAGTGGATGGCCTTACTACAGATAAACCTGGCCTTACTATAGATAAACCTCCCCTACTCTAAAGCTGATTCTGCATATCTGCTGCTCCGATGCCTTAACCCAAGAACTCTGTACACATCATGGCGGCAAGAACTTGTATAGTTGCCAAGAAACATTTGAATATATTTATTTTATCTCAGTATTGCGATAAAGACATTACTGGTACCAGTCTGGAGACGGACAATGCCAACATCTGGTTAGCGTCTGCCTATATGCCCTATGAAGATTCTGAACCCCGCCCGACGCTTCTGCTGAGGCAGCTAATTGAGAAGGCGGAGTTTTTAGGCAAAATGTCTGCGTCAAAACGCACCCTTTTTTAATATGGCACCAAGAAGTTTCACGCCGTGGAAAATTATGCTTTTGGTACCGTTTTGAGCAAAATTAACTATACTCAGAAGGAGCATTGCGAAATTCGAAAGACAATGCGAAATTTTGCTAGTAGGCTTATCCAAGAGTGGAAGGCCTGTGACAGAAAGAAGTAAGGTGATTTTCGAAAAAACTAATCAAGATTGGCTAGATACAGCATTGGTATTATTGGGAAAAAACGAAAATGAAAATGTTGGACGACCGGAAAAAGAGCTTTCAGAGTGCTGCAGGAAAACGCAAGTCAATAAGATGTCAGGGCTTACAGAGGAAGTGTAATCTGAAGGATTGTTGGTAGCTGCATGCTGCGGTTTATATAAAGCTGGAAAGCGCAGTGCTTCCAAAGATGTACGAATGGTAAATGGCGATGAGTTTAGCGGAAAGGTAATGAAAAATATAAACAAACCGAAGCCCCTTCCATCAAAATTGTAGGACGATAAAGCGCCGGCGCTATTTGTAGATCTTGGATATACCAGATACACTTGGAACTTCAACAATAATACTGCTGTGAATTTGTTGTGTGTTTGTATGTCGCAATGGTGTGTAATTTTGTTATACATTATGGTAACGTACGTGGGTTGAGAACGAATTTTTTCGGTGTGTACTCTCACATTAATATTCATCGGCGATGTTCTTGCTCTATGTGAAACCCAGGTGCGTGAGGATTCTGATCCACAGGATTTTCAAGTTCCGGGGTACCACACTCTATCCCTTTTTATTTCCCACAGAGGCCTTGTTTATGTAAAAAATGGCATAGTGTTTCAGAGTCAGCGACATTTCGACTCACAAAATCCAGAATTTAACTATCTTTGGGTAAAATTCAGGATTGGAACACATGTCTTACATTTCGGATTTCTATATAGAAGTCCTAATGCGGGAAGGGAGGCATCCTTTAATGGGCTATTTGACACCCTTTCCGATTCCATTTCTGAGATATTGGGGAATTATCCAGACAGTGAAATCTTTGTTGTTTGTGATTTCAATGTCCATAATTCCTCCTGGTTAACGCATTCGAGCCATACAACTACGGAGGGCCATTACACTGAGCTCGTCGCCGCGCATAATGACTTAACGCAATTGGTGAATGAACCGACGCACATTCCGTGTGTTCAAGGGCACAGCCAAAATTTACTTGACCTCTTCTTAACTTCGCACCCTGAAAAGTACGAAGTTAACACGCTTGCACCTCTGGGTAATTCGGATCACTGTATCATTTCAGCGTCCTTTTCGTATTCAGCTCTTCATCTCGCTTCAAACACAGTCCCGAAGCGAACAATTTTTATCTACGAAGAGGCACGTTGGGCTGAGCTATCAGCATTTTAACTGGAAGCTTTGTTTTCTGGACAAGAGAAGATAATTTTGATTGGTATAAATTCATTCATTCCGACGAAAATTATTTCGGTTAAACCATCGGAAAAAGTTGGCGTAACCAGACATGCAAGAATGTTGTCAGATCCAAAGAGGACGCGATCAGAGACTGGCGTTCTAATAAAAACGTTAATACTGAACTGCTACGCAAACAGGCAAGATCCAAGTGTGCCAAAGTACTTCGACGCGAAAAGTTTCTTCACGAACAGCGTATTCGTGCTAAAGTCCTTTCTTTCCCTAGTGAAAGTAAGAGCTTTTGGTCATTTGCAAGAAGAATAACGGATAGTTCTTCCTCTATCCCAACTCTTCTTAAAGATGACATTACATTCACTGAACCGGTTGATAAGCTAACCTCTTGGCTGAAATGTTTGCAAGGAACTCTTCCTTGCCGACTAGCAATCAACCACACCCCGTTATCAATTACGTATCTTGTTCCATGCCCAAGATATTTTTTCGAGCGCGAGGAGTTAAAAAGGTTCTTGCGAATCTCGTCGTAGGTAAATCCCCGGGCCCGGATGGCATATCTACACTGGTCTTGAGTAGGTGCTCTTCGACACTTGCGTGTCCACTGCGCAACCTTTTCAACCTTGCATAACGTGCCGGAGTCTTGCCAGCGCGTTGGAAGATTGCAAATGTCCAGCCAATCCCTAAAAAAGGTGATGCAAGTAACCCTGCAAATTACCGCCCAATTGCAATTTGTTCTGCGCTCTCGAAGGTTATGGAGAGCATGGTTAACCACCTTCCAGTAAAATATCTTGAGTACAATAACCTTCTTAACGATCGGCAGTATGGCTTCCGTAGAATGAGATCTACTGGAGACCTGATGGCGTTCCTTTCGGAACAGTGGAGTCGATCCATCCACCGGCTTGGTGAGAGTAAGGTAGTGGCTCTTGATATTTCCAAGGCCTTTGACAGAGTATGGCACGATGCACTCTTGTCAAAGCTCGCTGCTTTTGGTGTCGGTGATAACTTCACTCGATTTATATCGAGTTTTCTCTGAGATCGCACTATACGAGTTGTTGTAGATGGGGTTTCATCCGACGAGCATAAATTGACTGCAGGTATACCACAGGGCTCTGTTCTTTATCTTTTTCTTATTTTCATTGACGATCTCCTGGGTCAGACTGTGAATCCAATCTACTCTTTTGCCGATGACAGTAATCTCTGTCATTCTTATTCATTCGATCGTAGGCCAAGTCTTCAAGAGATTGAAGTCAAACGCCGGACGATGAATGAAACACTCGACCGCGATCTGGTGTCCATTGTTGAATGAGGTCGAAAGAATAGAGTAGATTTTAATGCGGGTAAGACACAGTGTTGTTTGTTGTCGCATGAACGTATTGCTGACCCAGGTGCGTCGTCATTGTCTATGGACGGTGTGGATATTGATGAATCAGACGCTCTTGGTGTCTGGGCATGAAAATACAATGTGATGTCCGTTGGGCAGAACATGTATTTGAAGTGTCGAAAGATGCATTCAAGTGTCTAGGCTTTTTAAAGCGGTGCAAGAAATACTTCACTCCATTTGATCTTCTCAATATCTACACCACCTACATCAGGCCAAAGATGGAGTATAACTCCCATATATAGGCAGGTGCTCCTAGGACTTCTTTGGAGCTTATCGACCGTGTCCAGGGGAGAGCGACGGTGTTAATAGGGGACAGTAGGGTATCCAACTCTATTGCCTCCCTTGAGCATCGTCGAAATGTGGGTTGCGTGTCGCTGTTCTATCGATATTTCCACGGTATGTGTTCCTCGGCCATCCGTCAACTTATGCCAGACGTAAGGATATTTGGCCGAAGTACGCGGCTTTCCAGGAACTCTCATCCGTTTTTTATCGAGTGGCCGATTGACCGCACTACACACTATAAAGAAAATTCGTTCTTCAGCCGTACAGTCCGTATGTGGAATAAACTTCCGGCTAGTGTATTTCCCACCAATTGTGACATACAAACATTCAAGGCAAATATCAACAGACACTACTCCCTCTTTCCACCCTCTACTATATAGGGGGCATCCCCCGAGTGTTGGTTTGATAAAAAAAAAATATGCTTCATCAAATGTATCTTACACACCGACATGAATATTTAACACCGTATTAAAATTAAATTCCGAACGATAATAACTGAGTGTTTCCAAACGAGTTTGGTGATACGATTCAGTTTTCTATGTTGTTGAGTCCTTTCTGAAGTTACGATGATAAAAGTCCCGTTTGCTCTTCAATTGTTTCAACCAACGACTTAACTACAGCTGGTTCCATTTTTACCTAATGATTATTTAACAGAACACAATAACGACCAGCACCTACCTCTTAAACTGCAGAGTTACTCTTCTTATATAGCCAGCTAGCAGCGATAGATCCCTTCCTTCAGATATAACCTTTGAAACTCCGGATATACTAGTATACTTCTTTTCTAGCAGCGATAGACCCCTTGCTTTAGACATAGCCTTCGCACATGAAATTGACACTCCAAAGATAATTCAATGCCGCAGCAAGAGTGATGAAAGGCACAAATGATAATAATAGGCCGCACCGTACTCCAATTATGACTTATTGACAACGGCTGGCAATGTCTGTAAGCTTGAGAATCAACAGCACCACTGATTCCTTCATTTTTCCGCAATCCCGATAAACGCATTAGATCCTCACAGGAGGTACCAAACGTTGAGTTCATTAACTTTAAATAAAGGACTGGATTTGATAGATTTAGGGTAGTATTCTAAAAGTCCCGAAAGTGAACGTAAACGGAAAAGCGAAACGCGAACGCCAAAGTCAAAACATGGTAGTTTATATATCACTTAGCGCTTGCGTTTGTTTACGAAAGCTGTCACTGACATATTCGATTGATAGAGTGCCAAACTAAAATAAACAATTATAGATCAGAAAAAGTGAAATGCTCAGAATGAAAAAGATTAAAAAATGTAACTCTAGTTCAGTAGATCAACAGATTTAAAGATTGCTATTATTTATAATACTGCAAATACGAACAATATTTCCCCATCTATATTAAATTAGTTGTCTTTTCAAAAACACGTACCATTTGGCGGTATGTATTGATTGTAATGTATGGGTTCTTTTGTTTATTATTGTCAACATCAACTGATGTCTATAATTTTTAAATATAATTATAACAGTTTTGCATCGCATTATTTATTTGCACTTTCCATTTCTAATTTTATTATTGTAATTAAGAATTTCAGTGAGTAAAAAATATAATTTTGAATTATTTAAAAAAAAAATTCTGCCTATCCGTCGATTGCATTTCATCCTAAATTGCCAACTACTTATAAGCAATGAAATGCAAAATACTTCCATCTGCCCATCCTCGACCGAAATTTTTCTTGAAATTTTTAATTTTTTCAACTAACGCGAGGAACTGTGGCGTGTTCAATTTGACAGCTGAAGTGATCAAAAACATTGCGCTGCGTTTTATAAACTACCCCTTAAATATCGTAACTGAACGCAGGTAGTCACCGAACAGATTTAACGTTTTATAAACTACCAAAACGACAAAAGTAACGCGAAGTGGCTGATTCACGACTTATAGAATACCACCCTTAGATGTTTTTAATATAATTTATTTTTGCGTTTCAGTTGGCGAGACAAACAATACATTCTTGACTTGCTACTTAAAATATACGAAAAAATATATGTTTTTTTTTGCTGCATATGAAACCTACTGTTTCTAAAAATACATAAACTAAAGGTATAGGCATACATACATTATGTCATACATGTTGCTACAATAAGTGGATGGTGGGATTGCAGCACAGCAGTATAACCCAATAGCAAACAGCAACAACGTCATTATATGAGCAAGAAACAACAAACATCTATAGGGATTGACATACATGTCATCCATGTCGAGACAGCAAGATAGCAGCACAGAAGTAGAGCCCGATAGCAAACAGCAACAATATCCTTATATGATGAGCTTGTGTTTGTCCGTAAACTTAGAGGAAAACAACAAACACGTAAGGGATAGGCATGCATAGCAGGCATGTTGCCACAGCAAGTGAACGGATGCGGACAGTACTGCAGTAGAAACCAATAGAAAACAACAGTAGATATTTATAGTTAAGGCAATGGAGTGGACGACGGTTCTTGCGGTTGGCTCGTCAGGCAACTCCTACGCGTTTGATGAGGCGCTTGATCTGCGATGATCTGCTGCCGAAAGTCATTGAACTTCGGTAATCTAGTGCGTGTTGTACATGCTTATGGCCTTGAAAGTATTTGCAATTTATATGCAGATTGAAAATATAGCTGGCAGAGCCAGAAAATATTGGAGTATCAGAATCAAATGACTAACTTCTGTGTGAATTATATAACGTGGCAGCTTTGGTTTTTTATTATCTTTCGTTCTTGTCCAATATCTTTCACAAATTCTCAAATTTTTATTAAATACGATATGACCACACACGTACATATGTTTGAAGAAAAGCAAACAACATCAGCTGTTTGCTTGGTGATTTCGAAAACATAAAATAACGGGATTTTCAAAACACACCTACAAATCACCGGCGTGATCTTAAAACCGTTCGTGGTTAAACATCGCCGTGATATCAGAACAGGCCTGACCACCACCATAGTGTACTGTTCTTTGAACAAATACACTACCTTTTCAAGGTCGTGAATTTTTCACGCGAACACAAACGGAATACACTGTGTTTAGTGTAAGGTTTGCTTACTTTTAGAAAAAATTAAAAAAAATATCTATGTATATCTCGTAAACGAAGAAACCAATCAAAAAGTAACCTTTTTTGCGGGCTCAAGGATTTCTTGTCCTTGTGGGTTAGATTTTTGGGTCTTCAACTAAAATGTTTTGAATATAATATGATATCTAACATACATAAATACCTGCATCGATTTGTTTTGGTACCATACCGATATGTACAAATTTAAAAAAACAATTTTAGCGCTTATCATTGTTTACTCATTTATTGACTTTAGTGTATTTATAATTTAATGAAAACATTGAAAATGTACTTAATTTAATCTACATTGAAATCTATATAATAAATCTGTATACAATCTTGTCAATTTACAAAACAAAACCCAAAAATCAGCAACCCATTAGGTAAATTACTACATATATTACACCAAAAAAATTAAGTCGAGTATTATATAGTAAAACTATTATTAAATTCAATAAGTAATAAAAGCATCCTTAAAATATTTAAATAAAAATATTATCTACGATTTTTATACAAAAGATATGTTTTCATAGAATATGGAAGGTGAAGTTGATGTACTCGTTCTTCTATATGCACACGACCAAGCTCTTGCCTTATAGTTCTTCGACATAAATCCATTAATGGCAAAGGCTCCGCTGAAAGTAAAAAAAAATTAACACAAAACTATTAATAATAATTAATTAGGCTACGGACTTCTATACAAATACATATCAATATGAACAAAATAGAAAAATTACTTATGAGCTCTGGGAAAGGAATTGAGTTAACAGAATATCACTATGCCCTCTTAGTCGAAACTACTACCGCAAATATATTGGTTTAAGTCGACCGATATTCATTCTAGAGCACGATATCCGGGGGACCTTAATCCTTTAACTATTGTTTACAGGCCATATAAAAAAACCGAGATACTTCTCAAAGTTTGAGAAACTTAACTTTTACCATTTATTGCATAATTCGAAGGATTTTCTGAAAATAATTTTGTGCACGGCCTTACCTACCTGTCACATGCTACATTTCACCATCCTTACAATGTTGAAAATGTCAACAAATTGTATTAAAATTTTCCTAATTGGTTTTCTGGAATTGTGTGTGTGACCTATAGGACGATTCTCCGGCCTGGTACACATATATGTATATGTATTTCTTATGGCTTTGGTCAGATACATCCAAGGGTGTACAGAAGTGACAAGGAAAACTAAACCATACCCACTAGAGTGGTTTGATTTTCGACTTTTTTAGAATTCAATGCTCTACCACACCATAACCTCTGGAGGACATACATATAATAGAGCCCAAAAAACCATAGAAACAGTAATATTAGCGAAATTTCACTTTTCGCCAGAGCCTCACAGTTTTTCAAAAATGTCCAAAAATAGGCAAAATTTCGATGATTTTAATGTCACGTTTTCTGAATGGGCAAGCGATATACAATATCTCTTATATCGGTTGAGCATTGTACATCTCTAATAGATTCTCTATTAAAGAAAGTACCGTTTGTTCTTATATGAAACCATCTCTCATTATCATGTTGCTGCAGATTTGTGATTCAGTCGCATTGTTAAGTGATAATACAAACATCGAATTTATTATTGGTCTAATTTCTCAACAATGGCTCGTAAAACACGATCAGCAAATACAGATAACATTTTGGGAATCTGTTCTGAATTAAATTCAAAGCATTTGCCTACAAACGCAGATGGTTTGAAAAATTATTTATATTTCCGAAGAGATGACAGCAGACACAGTTCAAAATATATGGATGAAAACAAAAATTCCCAATATTGATCGATATTCAATCATCAGAAAAGTTGAAAAACTTTACAAAAGTTATGTAAAAGTGACCAAAATGCAAAATAAACAGAATTTTCATTCCATGGCAAGTGAATTTCGAAACAAAGTAGAGTCAGAACTTTTCGATATATCAATATGCAAATGCAACAGTGATTGTAAATGTTCGTATGAACTGAAGGTACCACTGAAAGAACGCGAATTTTTGTTTGATCAAAGAAACACTCGGCAAATGATTTTGCTTCCTTCAAACCAACACGAAAATATATCCGTGAGTCAATATTCATCGCAAATTCCATCACCTGTTTTGTCACCAAATCCAAAACGAAAAAAAAAATAATGAAACAGCATTACGAAAACCGATTGAAAGACTCAAACCATCAACCTTGCAAACTGAATCAATCCTTACAAAACATGTGAATCTATCAAACGTAGTTAGAGAAAGACAACGATATAACATCTCTACTCGTGCGACGGTAACCATTCTTAACGCGTTTGTAAAAGATTTGGATATTCCAAACAAAGACAATATTATTGATAGAAACAAAATAATACGTCAAACGTCAAAATATAATACTTTGTGTGAGAAAACCGACATGAACAATATTATTGATTCATTAAATCAAAAACCATATTTTGGGTTATT
The DNA here is from genome assembly GCA_963931995.1 of Phaonia tiefii. Taxonomy (NCBI): domain Eukaryota; kingdom Metazoa; phylum Arthropoda; class Insecta; order Diptera; family Muscidae; genus Phaonia; species Phaonia tiefii. The sequence goes on from OZ008368.1 coordinate 134,967,734, forward strand.
CCTTGATGGCAAAAAAGACAAGACAAGTGTATTTTTAAGGAACGAAAATACATCACAAAATCATTTACGCTCCAAAATAGAAAAGCATTATTCTTTAGTGCTACAACCGGATAATTTATTTTATGCTCATGTGTCACCACCGGACGGAACAGCAAAGAGCATTGCACAAACTGGTCTGTATGCTTGTTGCATTTTAACGAACTACCGTTAAGACAGCTGTTTATTCATCTCGATGGTGTTACTATTGTAAGTTGCTTGTTATTTGTGAGGAAAGGCCGGTCAAAACATTTAAAAAGGTTTTTTCGGATGATTTGCCAGTTTGGCCGCAAAATGCAGTGAATGATTTAAGTGTGGATCAACGCTACTTGTATCAGATGTGTCATTCAATTCAAACAGGTATCGTCAATTCATCTTTGGCTATGAAGAACCCTGGAACTATGGTTCATTTGAGATTCCTAACACCGGCTAATCGAATTCTTCGATACTAAGTATCTGTCAGTATTGCTTCGGTGAAGCTCACTACGTTAGTAAATTTCATAATTAAAGTTTATGCGCCGATGTGGTTTACTATCAAAGCAAATGAATCATTCAAAATGGGGCCAAAGCATATTTTTAAATTCATTGAACTAGTTCGTAACAATGTCGAGTCCAAACTGCGTGAGAATATCTTCAATGTTGTTGCAAGAAATGGATATTTTGCACATGCCGAAAATATGATGATGATTTAATTATTAGAAAAAATGCTGTTGAATCTATTTTACAAGCAAAAGATTCCGCAAAAAACGCACATTCACGAAACCAAAAATTGACTTCAAAGCAGCAGCATACTTTGAAATGGTTGATATACGGAATACAGTTCCACCCATCGCACAGTTTTTATCGACGGAACAGCTGAAAAATTGCATTGAGAATGTAGATAATTCTAAAAAGTCGAAAATCGAACCACTCTAATACCCACCCAAGGTACAATGGCATTTGTCGGAGTAGAAGACAGCAACGTGGATGAGACTAAAAAAAATAAATGGTTTCCCAATACATCCCATGAAGGAATTGGGGGAGCTTCTCACAACCAGTGAGATGTGCGGTTTCTAGTTTCACACTCACTGATTGCGACCTACAGTTTTACACCGGTTCCGAACGGTATTTTGAGAAGCTTTCACTATGCGAGGTGACCGCCGCCCAAAGAACTTTAAGGTGTTCAGAGCAGGGATCGAACACAGAATCCCATGTACAAGAGGCGCGCAACTACCCATTGCACCACCGACGGCCACAACGTGGATGAGACTAACCCTGTGAATATTGTAGGATATGTTCCTTCAGGGTTCGAATCAAAGCTCATGGAAAAGACCGCATGTACCCTCCTGGAAGGCACCGATGTCAAAAACACATTGGTAGAGATGCGAATGCTGCCCCCATGGATTCTACGGGTGATAATAACAAATCAAAGCTCATTGATGAGTTTTCAGACAGCTTACTGGATGACACTGACGACGAGGCCAACAAGACGGTAGTGGATGGCCTTACTACAGATAAACCTGGCCTTACTATAGATAAACCTCCCCCACTCTAAAGCTGATTCTGCATATCTGCTGCTCCGATGCCTTCACCCAAGAACCCTGTACACATCATGGCGGCAAGAACTTGTATAGTTGCCAAGAAACATTTGAATATATTTATTTTATCTCAGTATTGCGATAAAGACATTACTGGTACCAGTCTGGAGACGGACAATGCCAACATCTGGTTAGCGTCTGCCTATATGCCCTATGAAGATTCTGAGCCCCGCCCGACGCTTCTGCTGAGGCAGCTAATTGAGAAGGCGGAGTTTTTAGGCAAAATGTCTGCGTCAAAACGCAACCTTTTTTTATATGGCACCAAGAAGTTTCACGCCGTGGAAAATTATGCTTTTGGTACCGTTTTGAGCAAAATTAACTATACTCAGAAGGAGCATTGCGAAATTCGAAAGACAATGCGAAATTTTGCTAGTAGGCTTATCCAAGAGTGGAAGGCCTGTGACAGAAGTAAGGTGATTTTCGAAAAAACTAATCAAGATTGGCTAGATACAGCATTGGTATTATTGGGAAAAAACGAAAATGAAAATGTTGGACGACCGGAAAAAGAGCTTTCAGAGTGCTGCAGGAAAACGCAAGTCAATAAGATGTCAGGGCTTACAGAGGAAGTGTAATCTGAAGGATTGTTGGTAGCTGCATGCAGCGGTTTATATAAATCTGGAAAGCGCAGTGCTTCCAAAGATGTACGAATGGTAAATGGCGATGAGTTTAGCGGAAAGGTAATGAAAAATATAAACAAACCGAAGCCCCTTCCATCAAAATTGTAGGACGATAAAGCGCCGGCGCTATTTGTAGATCTTGGATATACCAGATACACTTGGAACTTCAACAATAATACTGCTGTGAATTTGTTGTGTGTTTGTATGTCGCAATGGTGTGTAATTTTGTTATACATTATGGTAACGTACGTGGGTTGAGAACGAATTTTTTCGGTGTGTACTCTCACATTAATATTCATCGGCGATGTTCTTGCTCTATGTGAAACCCAGGTGCGTGAGGATTCCGTTCCGGGGTACCACACTCTATCCCTTTTTATTTCCCACAGAGGCCTTGTTTATGTAAAAAATGGCATAGTGTTTCAGAGTCAGCGACATTTCGACTCACAAAATCCAGAATTTAACTATCTTTGGGTAAAATTCAGGATTGGAACACATGTCTTACATTTCGGATTTCTTTATAGAAGTCCTAATGCGGGAAGGGAGGCATCCTTTAATGGGCTATTTGACACCCTTTCCGATTCCATTTCTGAGATATTGGGGAATTATCCAGACAGTGAAATCTTTGTTGTTGGTGATTTCAATGTCCATAATTCCTCCTGGTTAACGCATTCGAGCCATACAACTACGGAGGGCCATTACACTGAGCTCGTCGCCGCGCATAATGACTTAACGCAATTGGTGAATGAACCGACGCACATTCCGTGTGTTCAAGGGCACAGCCAAAATTTACTTGACCTCTTCTTAACTTCGCACCCTGAAAAGTACGAAGTTAACACGCTTGCACCTCTGGGTAATTCGGATCACTGTATCATTTCAGCGTCCTTTTCGTATTCAGCTCTTCATCTCGCTTCAAACACAGTCCCGAAGCGAACAATTTTTATCTACGAAGAGGCACGTTGGGCTGAGCTATCAGCATTTTAACTGGAAGCTTAGTTTTCTGGACAATGACATAGATGCTGCTGCTGAAATGATCGAGAAGATAATTTTGATTGGTATAAATTCATTCATTCCGACGAAAATTATTTCGGTTAAACCATCGGAAAAAGTTGGCGTAACCAGACATGCAAGAATGTTGTCAGATCCAAAGAGGACGCGATCAGAGACTGGCGTTCTAATAAAAACGTTAATACTGAACTGCTACGCAAACAGGCAAGATCCAAGTGTGCCAAAGTACTTCGACGCGAAAAGTTTCTTCACGAACAGCGTATTCGTGCTAAAGTCCTTTCTTTCCCTAGTGAAAGTAAGAGCTTTTGGTCATTTGCAAGAAGAATAACGGATAGTTCTTCCTCTATCCCAACTCTTCTTAAAGATGACATTACATTCACTGAACCGGTTGATAAGCTAACCTCTTGGCTGAAATGTTTGCAAGGAACTCTTCCTTGCCGACTAGCAATCAACCACACCCCGTTATCAATTACGTATCTTGTTCCATGCCCAAGATATTTTTTCGAGCGCGAGGAGTTAAAAAGGTTCTTGCGAATCTCGTCGTAGGTAAATCCCCGGGCCCGGATGGCATATCTGCACTGGTCTTGAGTAGGTGCTCTTCGACACTTGCGTGTCCACTGCGCAACCTTTTCAACCTTGCATAACGTGCCGGAGTCTTGCCAGCGCGTTGGAAGATTGCAAATGTCCAGCCAATCCCTAAAAAAGGTGATGCAAGTAACCCTGCAAATTACCGCCCAATTGCAATTTGTTCTGCGCTCTCGAAGGTTATGGAGAGCATGGTTAACCACCTTCCAGTAAAATATCTTGAGTACAATAACCTTCTTAACGATCGGCAGTATGGCTTCCGTAGAATGAGATCTACTGGAGACCTGATGGCGTTCCTTTCGGAACAGTGGAGTCGATCCATCCACCGGCTTGGTGAGAGTAAGGTAGTGGCTCTTGATATTTCCCAGGCCTTTGACAGAGTATGGCACGATGCACTCTTGTCAAAGCTCGCTGCTTTTGGTGTCGGTGATAACTTCACTCGATTTATATCGAGTTTTCTCTGAGATCGCACTATACGAGTTGTTGTAGATGGGGTTTCATCCGACGAGCATAAATTGACTGCAGGTATACCACAGGGCTCTGTTCTTTCTCTTTTTCTTATTGACGTGACAACGTCTTAAATTAGGTTGCGGCTGGGAGTCACTTATGAAAAAGTGTAACGCCCGGTAACGTTACGATGAGTCACCGAACACAAGTAAACGCAATGTGTTTACTTGTGTGCCAGAAACGATTTGCTTTGCTGGCTTCTAGTGGCTGTTGGTCGGTGGTGTGAGTGTTTTTGTTTTTTGGCACATCATATATATGACGACTGAGCAAGTATGTATGTGCGTATATATGTGCGTGTGTATGAATATTGATTTAGATCAGTCTGCATTGGATAAGGTATTATTTTTTGTTTTTTTTTGTTTTTTGTTTTTTGGCTTTATGATATGTGTAGTGTATGTTTGTGTGTAGAAATTTTCATATGAATTAGGTAGCCAAAACGAAACAGAGAGCTGCGGTCGGCTTTAAAAACGATATGCGAATATGATGAATTGAAATACTTTTTGGTTAGTAAATTATTTTCTTTTGTTTTTAATAAAAGAAATGTTTATTTTTTATAATAAAAGAAATGTTTATATTTTATAATAAAGGATATGTTTATTGTTTATAATGTCACATTTGATAATGTGTTCATAGAAATCGCACAGGTACCTAGATGGTGTTGAAATTACTTCTATTTTCCTAAACCATAAGTTTCAATAAATGTTAAAACATCGCCCGTGAGTTCTAACACTCATTGGGCAAGTGAGTTCATTGCACTCCTATTGTGCAATTTAATTATATTCATATCAATAAATATTCTACCGAGAAAAAGACGTTGTCACGTAAAATCTTCGCCCGTAAAACCGACTTTACAGGCAACAATTTTTTTTTCATTGACGATCTCCTGGGTCAGACTGTGAATCCAATCTACTCTTTTGCCGATGACAGTAATCTCTGTCATTCTTATTCATTCGATCGTAGGCCAAGTCTTCAAGAGATTGAAGTCAAACGCCGGACGATGAATGAAACACTCGACCGCGATCTGGTGTCCATTGTTGAATGAGGTCGAAAGAATAGAGTAGATTTTAATGCGGGTAAGACACAGTGTTGTTTGTTGTCGCATGAACGTATTGCTGACCCAGGTGCGTCGTCATTGTCTATGGACGGTGTGGATATTGATGAATCAGACGCTCTTGGTGTCTGGGCATGAAAATACAATGTGATGTCCGTTGGGCAGAACATGTATTTGAAGTGTCGAAAGATGCATTCAAGTGTCTAGGCTTTTTAAAGCGGTGCAAGAAATACTTCACTCCATTTGATCTTCTCAATATCTACACCACCTACATCAGGCCAAAGATGGAGTATAACTCCCATATATAGGCAGGTGCTCCTAGGACTTCTTTGGAGCTTATCGACCGTGTCCAGGGGAGAGCGACGGTGTTAATAGGGGACAGTAGGGTATCCAACTCTATTGCCTCCCTTGAGCATCGTCGAAATGTGGGTTGCGTGTCGCTGTTCTATCGATATTTCCACGGTATGTGTTCCTCGGCCATCCGTCAACTTATGCCAGACGTGAGGATATTTGGCCCAAGTACGCGGCTTTCCAGGAACTCTCATCCGTTTTTTATCGAGTGGCCGATTGACCGCACTACACACTATAAAGAAAATTCGTTCTTCAGCCGTACAGTCCGTATGTGGAATAAACTTCCGGCTAGTGTATTTCCCACCAATTGTGACATACAAACATTCAAGGCAAATATCAACAGACACTACTCCCTCTTTCCACCCTCTACTATATAGGGGGCATCCCCCGAGTGTTGGTTTGATAAAAAAAAAATATGCTTCATCAAATGTATCTTACACACCGACATGAATATTTAACACCGTATTAAAATTAAATTCCGAACGATAATAACTGAGTGTTTCCAAACGAGTTTGGTGATACGATTCAGTTTTCTATGTTGTTGAGTCCTTTCTGAAGTTACGATGATAAAAGTCCCGTTTGCTCTTCAATTGTTTCAACCAACGACTTAACTACAGCTGGTTCCATTTTTACCTAATGATTATTTAACAGAACACAATAACGACCAGCACCTACCTCTTAAACTGCAGAGTTACTCTTCTTATATAGCCAGCTAGCAGCGATAGATCCCTTCCTTCAGATATAACCTTTGAAACTCCGGATATACTAGTATACTTCTTTTCTAGCAGCGATAGACCCCTTGCTTTAGACATAGCCTTCGCACATGAAATTGACACTCCAAAGATAATTCAATGCCGCAGCAAGAGTGATGAAAGGCACAAATGATAATAATAGGCCGCACCGTACTTCAATTATGACTTATTGACAACGGCTGGCAATGTCTGTAAGCTTGAGAATCAACAGCACCACTGATTCCTTCATTTTTCCGCAATCCCGATAAACGCATTAGATCCTCACAGGAGGTACCAAACGTTGAGTTCATTAACTTTAAATAAAGGACTGGATTTGATAGATTTAGGGTAGTATTCTAAAAGTCCCGAAAGTGAACGTAAACGGAAAAGCGAAACGCGAACGCCAAAGTCAAAACATGGTAGTTTATATATCACTTAGCGCTTGCGTTTGTTTACGAAAGCTGTCACTGACATATTCGATTGATAGAGTGCCAAACTAAAATAAACAATTATAGATCAGAAAAAGTGAAATGCTCAGAATGAAAAAGATTAAAAAATGTAACTCTAGTTCAGTAGATCAACAGATTTAAAGATTGCTATTATTTATAATACTGCAAATACGAACAATATTTCCCCATCTATATTAAATTAGTTGTCTTTTCAAAAACACGTACCATTTGGCGGTATGTATTGATTGTAATGTATGGGTTCTTTTGTTTATTATTGTCAACATCAACTGATGTCTATAATTTTTAAATATAATTATAATAGTTTTGCAACGCATTATTTATTTGCACTTTCCATTTCTAATTTTATTATTGTAATTAAGAATTTCAGTGAGTAAAAAATATAATTTTGAATTATTTAAAAAAAAAATTCTGCCTATCCGTCGATTGCATTTCATCCTAAATTGCCAACTACTTATAAGCAATGAAATGCAAAATACTTCCATCTGCCCATCCTCGACCGAAATTTTTCTTGAAATTTTTAATTTTTTCAACTAACGCGAGGAACTGTGGCGTGTTCAATTTGACAGCTGAAGTGATCAAAAACATTGCGCTGCGTTTTATAAACTACCCCTTAAATATCGTAACTGAACGCAGGTAGTCACCGAACAGATTTAACGTTTTATAAACTACCAAAACGACAAAAGTAACGCGAAGTGGCTGATTCACGACTTATAGAATACCACCCTTAGATGTTTTTAATATAATTTATTTTTGCGTTTCAGTTGGCGAGACAAACAATACATTCTTGACTTGCTACTTAAAATATACGAAAAAATATATGTTTTTTTTTGCTGCATATGAAACCTACTGTTTCTAAAAATACATAAACTAAAGGTATAGGCATACATACATTATGTCATACATGTTGCTACAATAAGATGATGGTGGGATTGCAGCACAGCAGTATAACCCAATAGCAAACAGCAACAACGTCATTATATGAGCAAGAAACAACAAACATCTATAGGGATTGACATACATGTCATCCATGTCGAGACAGCAAGATAGCAGCACAGAAGTAGAGCCCGATAGCAAACAGCAACAATATCCTTATATGATGAGCTTGTGTTTGTCCGTAAACTTAGAGGAAAACAACAAACACGTAAGGGATAGGCATGCATAGCAGGCATGTTGCCACAGCAAGTGAACGGATGCGGACAGTACTGCAGTAGAAACCAATAGAAAACAACAGTAGATATTTATAGTTAAGGCAATGGAGTGGACGACGGTTCTTGCGGTTGGCTCGTCAGGCAACTCCTACGCGTTTGATGAGGCGCTTGATCATGATCTGCTGCCGAAAGTCATTGAACTTCGGTAATCTAGTGCGTGTTGTACATGCTTATGGCCTTGAAAGTATTTGCAATTTATATGCAGATTGAAAATATAGCTGGCAGAGCCAGAAAATATTGGAGTATCAGAATCAAATGACTAACTTCTGTGTGAATTATATAACGTGGCAGCTTTGGTTTTTTATTATCTTTCGTTCTTGTCCAATATCTTTCACAAATTCTCAAATTTTTATTAAATACGATATGACCACACACGTACATATGTTTGAAGAAAAGCAAACAACATCAGCTGTTTGCTTGGTGATTTCGAAAACATAAAATAACGGGATTTTCAAAACACACCTACAAATCACCGGCGTGATCTTAAAACCGTTCGTGGTTAAACATCGCCGTGATATCAGAACAGGCCTGACCACCACCATAGTGTACTGTTCTTTGAACAAATACATTACCTTTTCAAGGTCGTGAATTTTTCACGCGAACACAAACGGAATACACTGTGTTTAGTGTAAGGTTTGCTTACTTTTAGAAAAAATTAAAAAAAATATCTATGTATATCTCGTAAACGAAGAAACCAATCAAAAAGTAACCTTTTTTGCGGGCTCAAGGATTTCTTGTCCTTGTGGGTTAGATTTTTGGGTCTTCAACTAAAATGTTTTGAATATAATATGATATCTAACATACATAAATACCTGCATCGATTTGTTTTGGTACCATACCGATATGTACAAATTTAAAAAAACAATTTTAGCGCTTATCATTGTTTACTCATTTATTGACTTTAGTGTATTTATAATTTAATGAAAACATTGAAAATGTACTTAATTTAATCTACATTGAAATCTATATAATAAATCTGTATACAATCTTGTCAATTTACAAAACAAAACCCAAAAATCAGCAACCCATTAGGTAAATTACTACATATATTACACCAAAAAAATTAAGTCGAGTATTATATAGTAAAACTATTATTAAATTCAATAAGTAATAAAAGCATCCTTAAAATATTTAAATAAAAATATTATCTACGATTTTTATACAAAAGATATGTTTTCATAGAATATGGAAGGTGAAGTTGATGTACTCGTTCTTCTATATGCACACGACCAAGCTCTTGCCTTATAGTTCTTCGACATAAATCCATTAATGGCAAAGGCTCCGCTGAAAGTAAAAAAAAATTAACACAAAACTATTAATAATAATTAATTAGGCTACGGACTTCTATACAAATACATATCAATATGAACAAAATAGAAAAATTACTTATGAGCTCTGGGAAAGGAATTGAGTTAACAGAATATCACTATGCCCTCTTAGTCGAAACTACTACCGCAAATATATTGGTTTAAGTCGACCGATATTCATTCTAGAGCACGATATCCGGGGGACCTTAATCCTTTAACTATTGTTTACAGGCCATATAAAAAAACCGAGATACTTCTCAAAGTTTGAGAAACTTAACTTTTACCATTTATTGCATAATTCGAAGGATTTTCTGAAAATAATTTTGTGCACGGCCTTACCTACCTGTCACATGCTACATTTCACCATCCTTACAATGTTGAAAATGTCAACAAATTGTATTAAAATTTTCCTAATTGGTTTTCTGGAATTGTGTGTGTGACCTATAGGACGATTCTCCGGCCTGGTACACATATATGTATATGTATTTCTTATGGCTTTGGTCAGATACATCCAAGGGTGTACAGAAGTGACAAGGAAAACTAAACCATACCCACTAGAGTGGTTTGATTTTCGACTTTTTTAGAATTCAATGCTCTACCACACCATAACCTCTGGAGGACATACATATAATAGAGCCCAAAAAACCATAGAAACAGTAATATTAGCGAAATTTCACTTTTCGCCAGAGCCTCACAGTTTTTCAAAAATGTCCAAAAATAGGCAAAATTTCGATGATTTTAATGTCACGTTTTCTGAATGGGCAAGCGATATACAATATCTCTTATATCGGTTGAGCATTGTACATCTCTAATAGATTCTCTATTAAAGAAAGTACCGTTTGTTCTTATATGAAACCATCTCTCATTATCATGTTGCTGCAGATTTGTGATTCAGTCGCATTGTTAAGTGATAATACAAACATCGAATTTATTATTGGTCTAATTTCTCAACAATGGCTCGTAAAACACGATCAGCAAATACAGATAACATTTTGGGAATCTGTTCTGAATTAAATTCAAAGCATTTGCCTACAAACGCAGATGGTTTGAAAAATTATTTATATTTCCGAAGAGATGACAGCAGACACAGTTCAAAATATATGGATGAAAACAAAAATTCTCAATATTGATCGATATTCAATCATCAGAAAAGTTGAAAAACTTTACAAAAGTTATGTAAAAGTGACCAAAATGCAAAATAAACAGAATTTTCATTCCATGGCAAGTGAATTTCGAAACAAAGTAGAGTCAGAACTTTTCGATATATCAATATGCAAATGCAACAGTGATTGTAAATGTTCGTATGAACTGAAGGTACCACTGAAAGAACGCGAATTTTTGTTTGATCAAAGAAACACTCGGCAAATGATTTTGCTTCCTTCAAACCAACACGAAAATATATCCGTGAGTCAATATTCATCGCAAATTCCATCACCTGTTTTGTCACCAAATCCAAAACGAAAAAAAAAATAATGAAACAGCATTACGAAAACCGATTGAAAGACTCAAACCATCAACCTTGCAAACTGAATCAATCCTTACAAAACATGTGAATCTATCAAACGTAGTTAGAGAAAGACAACGATATAACATCTCTACTCGTGCGACGGTAACCATTCTTAACGCGTTTGTAAAAGATTTGGATATTCCAAACAAAGACAATATTATTGATAGAAACAAAATAATACGTCAAACGTCAAAATATAATACTTTGTGTGAGAAAACCGACATGAACAATATTATTGATTCATTAAATCAAAAACCATATTTTGGGTTATTCCTTGATGGCAAAAAAGACAAGACAAGTGTATTTTTAAGGAACGAAAATACATCACAAAATCATTTACGCTCCAAAATAGAAAAGCATTATTCTTTAGTGCTACAACCGGATAATTTATTTTATGCTCATGTGTCACCACCGGACGGAACAGCAAAGAGCATTGCACAAACTGGTCTGTATGCTTGTTGCATTTTAACGAACTACCGTTAAGACAGCTGTTTATTCATCTCGATGGTGTTACTATTGTAAGTTGCTTGTTATTTGTGAGGAAAGGCCGGTCAAAACATTTAAAAAGGTTTTTTCGGATGATTTGCCAGTTTGGCCGCAAAATGCAGTGAATGATTTAAGTGTGGATCAACGCTACTTGTATCAGATGTGTCATTCAATTCAAACAGGTATCGTCAATTCATCTTTGGCTATGAAGAACCCTGGAACTATGGTTCATTTGATATTCCTAACACCGGCTAATCGAATTCTTCGATACTAAGTATCTGTCAGTATTGCTTCGGTGAAGCTCACTACGTTAGTAAATTTCATAATTAAAGTTTATGCGCCGATGTGGTTTACTATCAAAGCAAATGAATCATTCAAAATGGGGCCAAAGCATATTTTTAAATTCATTGAACTAGTTCGTAACAATGTCGAGTCCAAACTGCGTGAGAATATCTTCAATGTTGTTGCAAGAAATGGATATTTTGCACATGCCGAAAATATGATGATGATTTAATTATTAGAAAAAATGCTGTTGAATCTATTTTACAAGCAAAAGATTCCGCAAAAAACGCACATTCACGAAACCAAAAATTGACTTCAAAGCAGCAGCATACTTTGAAATGGTTGATATACGGAATACAGTTCCACCCATCGCACAGTTTTTATCGACGGAACAGCTGAAAAATTGCATTGAGAATGTAGATAATTCTAAAAAGTCGAAAATCGAACCACTCTAATACCCACCCAAGGTACAATGGCATTTGTCGGAGTAGAAGACAGCAACGTGGATGAGACTAAAAAAAATAAATGGTTTCCCAATACATCCCATGAAGGAATTGGGGGAGCTTCTCACAACCAGTGAGATGTGCGGTTTCTAGTTTCACACTCACTGATTGCGACCTACAGTTTTACACCGGTTCCGAACGGTATTTTGAGAAGCTTTCACTATGCGAGGTGACCGCCGCCCAAAGAACTTTAAGGTGTTCAGAGCAGGGATCGAACACAGAATCCCATGTACAAGAGGCGCGCAACTACCCATTGCACCACCGACGGCCACAACGTGGATGAGACTAACCCTGTGAATATTGTAGGATATGTTCCTTCAGGGTTCGAATCAAAGCTCATGGAAAAGACCGCATGTACCCTCCTGGAAGGCACCGATGTCAAAAACACATTGGTAGAGATGCGAATGCTGCCCCCATGGATTCTACGGGTGATAATAACAAATCAAAGCTCATTGATGAGTTTTCAGACAGCTTACTGGATGACACTGACGACGAGGCCAACAAGACGGTAGTGGATGGCCTTACTACAGATAAACCTGGCCTTACTATAGATAAACCTCCCCTACTCTAAAGCTGATTCTGCATATCTGCTGCTCCGATGCCTTCACCCAAGAACCCTGTACACATCATGGCGGCAAGAACTTGTATAGTTGCCAAGAAACATTTGAATATATTTATTTTATCTCAGTATTGCGATAAAGACATTACTGGTACCAGTCTGGAGACGGACAATGCCAACATCTGGTTAGCGTCTGCCTATATGCCCTATGAAGATTCTGAGCCCCGCCCGACGCTTCTGCTGAGGCAGCTAATTGAGAAGGCGGAGTTTTTAGGCAAAATGTCTGCGTCAAAACGCAACCTTTTTTTATATGGCACCAAGAAGTTTCACGCCGTGGAAAATTATGCTTTTGGTACCGTTTTGAGCAAAATTAACTATACTCAGAAGGAGCATTGCGAAATTCGAAAGACAATGCGAAATTTTGCTAGTAGGCTTATCCAAGAGTGGAAGGCCTGTGACAGAAGTAAGGTGATTTTCGAAAAAACTAATCAAGATTGGCTAGATACAGCATTGGTATTATTGGGAAAAAACGAAAATGAAAATGTTGGACGACCGGAAAAAGAGCTTTCAGAGTGCTGCAGGAAAACGCAAGTCAATAAGATGTCAGGGCTTACAGAGGAAGTGTAATCTGAAGGATTGTTGGTAGCTGCATGCAGCGGTTTATATAAATCTGGAAAGCGCAGTGCTTCCAAAGATGTACGAATGGTAAATGGCGATGAGTTTAGCGGAAAGGTAATGAAAAATATAAACAAACCGAAGCCCCTTCCATCAAAATTGTAGGACGATAAAGCGCCGGCGCTATTTGTAGATCTTGGATATACCAGATACACTTGGAACTTCAACAATAATACTGCTGTGAATTTGTTGTGTGTTTGTATGTCGCAATGGTGTGTAATTTTGTTATACATTATGGTAACGTACGTGGGTTGAGAACGAATTTTTTCGGTGTGTACTCTCACATTAATATTCATCGGCGATGTTCTTGCTCTATGTGAAACCCAGGTGCGTGAGGATCCTGATCCACAGGATTTTCAAGTTCCGGGGTACCACACTCTATCCCTTTTTATTTCCCACAGAGGCCTTGTTTATGTAAAAAATGGCATAGTGTTTCAGAGTCAGCGACATTTCGACTCACAAAATCCAGAATTTAACTATCTTTGGGTAAAATTCAGGATTGGAACACATGTCTTACATTTCGGATTTCTTTATAGAAGTCCTAATGCGGGAAGGGAGGCATCCTTTAATGGGCTATTTGACACCCTTTCCGATTCCATTTCTGAGATATTGGGGAATTATCCAGACAGTGAAATCTTTGTTGTTGGTGATTTCAATGTCCATAATTCCTCCTGGTTAACGCATTCGAGCCATACAACTACGGAGGGCCATTACACTGAGCTCGTCGCCGCGCATAAGGACTTAACGCAATTGGTGAATGAACCGACGCACATTCCGTGTGTTCAAGGGCACAGCCAAAATTTACTTGACCTCTTCTTAACTTCGCACCCTGAAAAGTACGAAGTTAACACGCTTGCACCTCTGGGTAATTCGGATCACTGTATCATTTCAGCGTCCTTTTCGTATTCAGCTCTTCATCTCGCTTCAAACACAGTCCCGAAGCGAACAATTTTTATCTACGAAGAGGCACGTTGGGCGGAGCTATCAGCATTTTAACTGGAAGCTTAGTTTTCTGGACAATGACATAGATGCTGCTGCTGAAATGATCGAGAAGATAATTTTGATTGGTATAAATTCATTCATTCCGACGAAAATTATTTCGGTTAAACCATCGGAAAAAGTTGGCGTAACCAGACATGCAAGAATGTTGTCAGATCCAAAGAGGACGCGATCAGAGACTGGCGTTCTAATAAAAACGTTAATACTGAACTGCTACGCAAACAGGCAAGATCCAAGTGTGCCAAAGTACTTCGACGCGAAAAGTTTCTTCACGAACAGCGTATTCGTGCTAAAGTCCTTTCTTTCCCTAGTGAAAGTAAGAGCTTTTGGTCATTTGCAAGAAGAATAACGGATAGTTCTTCCTCTATCCCAACTCTTCTTAAAGATGACATTACATTCACTGAACCGGTTGATAAGCTAACCTCTTGGCTGAAATGTTTGCAAGGAACTCTTCCTTGCCGACTAGCAATCAACCACACCCCGTTATCAATTACGTATCTTGTTCCATGCCCAAGATATTTTTTCGAGCGCGAGGAGTTAAAAAGGTTCTTGCGAATCTCGTCGTAGGTAAATCCCCGGGCCCGGATGGCATATCTGCACTGGTCTTGAGTAGGTGCTCTTCGACACTTGCGTGTCCACTGCGCAACCTTTTCAACCTTGCATAACGTGCCGGAGTCTTGCCAGCGCGTTGGAAGATTGCAAATGTCCAGCCAATCCCTAAAAAAGGTGATGCAAGTAACCCTGCAAATTACCGCCCAATTGCAATTTGTTCTGCGCTCTCGAAGGTTATGGAGAGCATGGTTAACCACCTTCCAGTAAAATATCTTGAGTACAATAACCTTCTTAACGATCGGCAGTATGGCTTCCGTAGAATGAGATCTACTGGAGACCTGATGGCGTTCCTTTCGGAACAGTGGAGTCGATCCATCCACCGGCTTGGTGAGAGTAAGGTAGTGGCTCTTGATATTTCCCAGGCCTTTGACAGAGTATGGCACGATGCACTCTTGTCAAAGCTCGCTGCTTTTGGTGTCGGTGATAACTTCACTCGATTTATATCGAGTTTTCTCTGAGATCGCACTATACGAGTTGTTGTAGATGGGGTTTCATCCGACGAGCATAAATTGACTGCAGGTATACCACAGGGCTCTGTTCTTTCTCTTTTTCTTATTGACGTGACAACGTCTTAAATTAGGTTGCGGCTGGGAGTCACTTATGAAAAAGTGTAACGCCCGGTAACGTTACGATGAGTCACCGAACACAAGTAAACGCAATGTGTTTACTTGTGTGCCAGAAACGATTTGCTTTGCTGGCTTCTAGTGGCTGTTGGTCGGTGGTGTGAGTGTTTTTGTTTTTTGGCACATCATATATATGACGACTGAGCAAGTATGTATGTGCGTATATATGTGCGTGTGTATGAATATTGATTTAGATCAGTCTGCATTGGATAAGGTATTATTTTTTGTTTTTTTTTGTTTTTTGTTTTTTGGCTTTATGATATGTGTAGTGTATGTTTGTGTGTAGAAATTTTCATATGAATTAGGTAGCCAAAACGAAACAGAGAGCTGCGGTCGGCTTTAAAAACGATATGCGAATATGATGAATTGAAATACTTTTTGGTTAGTAAATTATTTTCTTTTGTTTTTAATAAAAGAAATGTTTATTTTTTATAATAAAAGAAATGTTTATATTTTATAATAAAGGATATGTTTATTGTTTATAATGTCACATTTGATAATGTGTTCATAGAAATCGCACAGGTACCTAGATGGTGTTGAAATTACTTCTATTTTCCTAAACCATAAGTTTCAATAAATGTTAAAACATCGCCCGTGAGTTCTAACACTCATTGGGCAAGTGAGTTCATTGCACTCCTATTGTGCAATTTAATTATATTCATATCAATAAATATTCTACCGAGAAAAAGACGTTGTCACGTAAAATCTTCGCCCGTAAAACCGACTTTACAGGCAACAATTTTTTTTTCATTGACGATCTCCTGGGTCAGACTGTGAATCCAATCTACTCTTTTGCCGATGACAGTAATCTCTGTCATTCTTATTCATTCGATCGTAGGCCAAGTCTTCAAGAGATTGAAGTCAAACGCCGGACGATGAATGAAACACTCGACCGCGATCTGGTGTCCATTGTTGAATGAGGTCGAAAGAATAGAGTAGATTTTAATGCGGGTAAGACACAGTGTTGTTTGTTGTCGCATGAACGTATTGCTGACCCAGGTGCGTCGTCATTGTCTATGGACGGTGTGGATATTGATGAATCAGACGCTCTTGGTGTCTGGGCATGAAAATACAATGTGATGTCCGTTGGGCAGAACATGTATTTGAAGTGTCGAAAGATGCATTCAAGTGTCTAGGCTTTTTAAAGCGGTGCAAGAAATACTTCACTCCATTTGATCTTCTCAATATCTACACCACCTACATCAGGCCAAAGATGGAGTATAACTCCCATATATAGGCAGGTGCTCCTAGGACTTCTTTGGAGCTTATCGACCGTGTCCAGGGGAGAGCGACGGTGTTAATAGGGGACAGTAGGGTATCCAACTCTATTGCCTCCCTTGAGCATCGTCGAAATGTGGGTTGCGTGTCGCTGTTCTATCGATATTTCCACGGTATGTGTTCCTCGGCCATCCGTCAACTTATGCCAGACGTGAGGATATTTGGCCCAAGTACGCGGCTTTCCAGGAACTCTCATCCGTTTTTTATCGAGTGGCCGATTGACCGCACTACACACTATAAAGAAAATTCGTTCTTCAGCCGTACAGTCCGTATGTGGAATAAACTTCCGGCTAGTGTATTTCCCACCAATTGTGACATACAAACATTCAAGGCAAATATCAACAGACACTACTCCCTCTTTCCACCCTCTACTATATAGGGGGCATCCCCCGAGTGTTGGTTTGATAAAAAAAAAATATGCTTCATCAAATGTATCTTACACACCGACATGAATATTTAACACCGTATTAAAATTAAATTCCGAACGATAATAACTGAGTGTTTCCAAACGAGTTTGGTGATACGATTCAGTTTTCTATGTTGTTGAGCCCTTTCTGAAGTTACGATGATAAAAGTCCCGTTTGCTCTTCAATTGTTTCAACCAACCACTTAACTACAACTGGTTCCATTTTTACCTAATGATTATTTACCAGAACACAATAACGACCAGCACCTACCTCTTAAACTGCAGAGTTACTCTTCTTATATAGCCAGCTAGCAGCGATAGATCCCTTCCTTCAGATATAACCTTTGAAACTCCGGATATACTAGTATACTTCTTTTCTAGCAGCGATAGACCCCTTGCTTTAGACATAGCCTTCGCACATGAAATTGACACTCCAAAGATAATTCAATGCCGCAGCAAGAGTGATGAAAGGCACAAATGATAATAATAGGCCGCACCGTACTCCAATTATGACTTATTGACAACGGCTGGCAATGTCTGTAAGCTTGAGAATCAACAGCACCACTGATTCCTTCATTTTTCCGCAATCCCGATAAACGCATTAGATCCTCACAGGAGGTACCAAACGTTGAGTTCATTAACTTTAAATAAAGGACTGGATTTGATAGATTTAGGGTAGTATTCTAAAAGTCCCGAAAGTGAACGTAAACGGAAAAGCGAAACGCGAACGCCAAAGTCAAAACATGGTAGTTTATATATCACTTAGCGCTTGCGTTTGTTTACGAAAGCTGTCACTGACATATTCGATTGATAGAGTGCCAAACTAAAATAAACAATTATAGATCAGAAAAAGTGAAATGCTCAGAATGAAAAAGATTAAAAAATGTAACTCTATTTCAGTAGATCAACAGATTTAAAGATTGCTATTATTTATAATACTGCAAATACGAACAATATTTCCCCATCTATATTAAATTAGTTGTCTTTTCAAAAACACGTACCATTTGGCGGTATGTATTGATTGTAATGTATGGGTTCTTTTGTTTATTATTGTCAACATCAACTGATGTCTATAATTTTTAAATATAATTATAATAGTTTTGCAACGCATTATTTATTTGCACTTTCCATTTCTAATTTTATTATTGTAATTAAGAATTTCAGTGAGTAAAAAATATAATTTTGAATTATTTAAAAAAAAATTCTGCCTATCCGTCGATTGCATTTCATCCTAAATTGCCAACTACTTATAAGCAATGAAATGCAAAATACTTCCATCTGCCCATCCTCGACCGAAATTTTTCTTGAAATTTTTAATTTTTTCAACTAACGCGAGGAACTGTGGCGTATTTAATTTGACAGCTGAAGTGATCAAAAACATTGCGCTGCGTTTTATAAACTACCCCTTAAATATCGTAACTGAACGCAGGTAGTCACCGAACAGATTTAACGTTTTATAAACTACCAAAACGACAAAAGTAACGCGAAGTGGCTGATTCACGACTTATAGAATACCACCCTTAGATGTTTTTAATATAATTTATTTTTGCGTTTCAGTTGGCGAGACAAACAATACATTCTTGACTTGCTACTTAAAATATACGAAAAAATATATGTTTTTTTTTGCTGCATATGAAACCTACTGTTTCTAAAAATACATAAACTAAAGGTATAGGCATACATACATTATGTCATACATGTTGCTACAATAAGTGGATGGTGGGATTGCAGCACAGCAGTATAACCCAATAGCAAACAGCAACAACGTCATTATATGAGCAAGAAACAACAAACATCTATAGGGATTGACATACATGTCATCCATGTCGCGACAGCAAGATAGCAGCACAGAAGTAGAGCCCGATAGCAAACAGCAACAATATCCTTATATGATGAGCTTGTGTTTGTCCGTAAACTTAGAGGAAAACAACAAACACGTAAGGGATAGGCATGCATAGCAGGCATGTTGCCACAGCAAGTGAACGGATGCGGACAGTACTGCAGTAGAAACCAATAGAAAACAACAGTAGATATTTATAGTTAAGGCAATGGAGTGGACGACGGTTCTTGCGGTTGGCTCGTCAGGCAACTCCTACGCGTTTGATGAGGCGCTTGATCATGATCTGCTGCCGAAAGTCATTGAACTTCGGTAATCTAGTGCGTTTTGTACATGCTTATGGCCTTGAAAGTATTTGCAATTTATATGCAGATTGAAAATATAGCTGGCAGAGCCAGAAAATATTGGAGTATCAGAATCAAATGACTAACTTCTGTGTGAATTATATAACGTGGCAGCTTTGGTTTTTTATTATCTTTCGTTCTTGTCCAATATCTTTCACAAATTCTCAAATTTTTATTAAATACGATATGACCACACACGTACATATGTTTGAAGAAAAGCAAACAACATCAGCTGTTTGCTTGGTGATTTCGAAAACATAAAATAACGGGATTTTCAAAACACACCTACAAATCACCGGCGTGATCTTAAAACCGTTCGTGGTTAAACATCGCCGTGATATCAGAACAGGCCTGACCACCACCATAGTGTACTGTTCTTTGAACAAATACACTACCTTTTCAAGGTCGTGAATTTTTCACGCGAACACAAACGGAATACACTGTGTTTAGTGTAAGGTTTGCTTACTTTTAGAAAAAATTAAAAAAAATATCTATGTATATCTCGTAAACGAAGAAACCAATCAAAAAGTAACCTTTTTTGCGGGCTCAAGGATTTCTTGTCCTTGTGGGTTAGATTTTTGGGTCTTCAACTAAAATGTTTTGAATATAATATGATATCTAACATACATAAATACCTGCATCGATTTGTTTTGGTACCATACCGATATGTACAAATTTAAAAAAACAATTTTAGCGCTTATCATTGTTTACTCATTTATTGACTTTAGTGTATTTATAATTTAATGAAAACATTGAAAATGTACTTAATTTAATCTACATTGAAATCTATATAATAAATCTGTATACAATCTTGTCAATTTACAAAACAAAACCCAAAAATCAGCAACCCATTAGGTAAATTACTACATATATTACACCAAAAAAATTAAGTCGAGTATTATATAGTAAAACTATTATTAAATTCAATAAGTAATAAAAGCATCCTTAAAATATTTAAATAAAAATATTATCTACGATTTTTATACAAAAGATATGTTTTCATAGAATATGGAAGGTGAAGTTGATGTACTCGTTCTTCTATATGCACACGACCAAGCTCTTGCCTTATAGTTCTTCGACATAAATCCATTAATGGCAAAGGCTCCGCTGAAAGTAAAAAAAAATTAACACAAAACTATTAATAATAATTAATTAGGCTACGGACTTCTATACAAATACATATCAATATGAACAAAATAGAAAAATTACTTATGAGCTCTGGGAAAGGAATTGAGTTAACAGAATATCACTATGCCCTCTTAGTCGAAACTACTACCGCAAATATATTGGTTTAAGTCGACCGATATTCATTCTAGAGCACGATATCCGGGGGACCTTAATCCTTTAACTATTGTTTACAGGCCATATAAAAAAACCGAGATACTTCTCAAAGTTTGAGAAACTTAACTTTTACCATTTATTGCATAATTCGAAGGATTTTCTGAAAATAATTTTGTGCACGGCCTTACCTACCTGTCACATGCTACATTTCACCATCCTTACAATGTTGAAAATGTCAACAAATTGTATTAAAATTTTCCTAATTGGTTTTCTGGAATTGTGTGTGTGACCTATAGGACGATTCTCCGGCCTGGTACACATATATGTATATGTATTTCTTATGGCTTTGGTCAGATACATCCAAGAAGTGACAAGGAAAACTAAACCATACCCACTAGAGTGGTTTGATTTTCGACTTTTTTAGAATTCAATGCTCTACCACACCATAACCTCTGGAGGACATACATATAATAGAGCCCAAAAAACCATAGAAACAGTAATATTAGCGAAATTTCACTTTTCGCCAGAGCCTCACAGTTTTTCAAAAATGTCCAAAAATAGGCAAAATTTCGATGATTTTAATGTCACGTTTTCTGAATGGGCAAGCGATATACAATATCTCTTATATCGGTTGAGCATTGTACATCTCTAATAGATTCTCTATTAAAGAAAGTACCGTTTGTTCTTATATGAAACCATCTCTCATTATCATGTTGCTGCAGAATTGTGATTCAGTCGCATTGTTAAGTGATAATACAAACATCGAATTTATTATTGGTCTAATTTCTCAACAATGGCTCGTAAAACACGATCAGCAAATACAGATAACATTTTGGGAATCTGTTCTGAATTAAATTCAAAGCATTTGCCTACAAACGCAGATGGTTTGAAAAATTATTTATATTTCCGAAGAGATGACAGCAGACACAGTTCAAAATATATGGATGAAAACAAAAATTCCCAATATTGATCGATATTCAATCATCAGAAAAGTTGCAAAACTTTACAAAAGTTATGTAAAAGTGACCAAAATGCAAAATAAACAGAATTTTCATTCCATGGCAAGTGAATTTCGAAACAAAGTAGAGTCAGAACTTTTCGATATATCAATATGCAAATGCAACAGTGATTGTAAATGTTCGTATGAACTGAAGGTACCACTGAAAGAACGCGAATTTTTGTTTGATCAAAGAAACACTCGGCAAATGATTTTGCTTCCTTCAAACCAACACGAAAATATATCCGTGAGTCAATATTCATCGCAAATTCCATCACCTGTTTTGTCACCAAATCCAAAACGAAAAAAAAAATAATGAAACAGCATTACGAAAACCGATTGAAAGACTCAAACCATCAACCTTGCAAACTGAATCAATCCTTACAAAACATGTGAATCTATCAAACGTAGTTAGAGAAAGACAACGATATAACATCTCTACTCGTGCGACGGTAACCATTCTTAACGCGTTTGTAAAAGATTTGGATATTCCAAACAAAGACAATATTATTGATAGAAACAAAATAATACGTCAAACGTCAAAATATAATACTTTGTGTGAGAAAACCGACATGAACAATATTATTGATTCATTAAATCAAAAACCATATTTTGGGTTATTCCTTGATGGCAAAAAAGACAAGACAAGTGTATTTTTAAGGAACGAAAATACATCACAAAATCATTTACGCTCCAAAATAGAAAAGCATTATTCTTTAGTGCTACAACCGGATAATTTATTTTATGCTCATGTGTCACCACCGGACGGAACAGCAAAGAGCATTGCACAAACTGGTCTGTATGCTTGTTGCATTTTAACGAACTACCGTTAAGACAGCTGTTTATTCATCTCGATGGTGTTACTATTGTAAGTTGCTTGTTATTTGTGAGGAAAGGCCGGTCAAAACATTTAAAAAGGTTTTTTCGGATGATTTGCCAGTTTGGCCGCAAAATGCAGTGAATGATTTAAGTGTGGATCAACGCTACTTGTATCAGATGTGTCATTCAATTCAAACAGGTATCGTCAATTCATCTTTGGCTATGAAGAACCCTGGAACTATGGTTCATTTGAGATTCCTAACACCGGCTAATCGAATTCTTCGATACTAAGTATCTGTCAGTATTGCTTAGGTGAAGCTCACTACGTTAGTAAATTTCATAATTAAAGTTTATGCGCCGATGTGGTTTACTATCAAAGCAAATGAATCATTCAAAATGGGGCCAAAGCATATTTTTAAATTCATTGAACTAGTTCGTAACAATGTCGAGTCCAAACTGCGTGAGAATATCTTCAATGTTGTTGCAAGAAATGGATATTTTGCACATGCCGAAAATATGATGATGATTTAATTATTAGAAAAAATGCTGTTGAATCTATTTTACAAGCAAAAGATTCCGCAAAAAACGCACATTCACGAAACCAAAAATTGACTTCAAAGCAGCAGCATACTTTGAAATGGTTGATATACGGAATACAGTTCCACCCATCGCACAGTTTTTATCGACGGAACAGCTGAAAAATTGCATTGAGAATGTAGATAATTCTAAAAAGTCGAAAATCGAACCACTCTAATACCCACCCAAGGTACAATGGCATTTGTCGGAGTAGAAGACAGCAACGTGGATGAGACTAAAAAAAATAAATGGTTTCCCAATACATCCCATGAAGGAATTGGGGGAGCTTCTCACAACCAGTGAGATGTGCGGTTTCTAGTTTCACACTCACTGATTGCGACCTACAGTTTTACACCGGTTCCGAACGGTATTTTGAGAAGCTTTCACTATGCGAGGTGACCGCCGCCCAAAGAACTTTAAGGTGTTCAGAGCAGGGATCGAACACAGAATCCCATGTACAAGAGGCGCGCAACTACCCATTGCACCACCGACGGCCACAACGTGGATGAGACTAACCCTGTGAATATTGTAGGATATGTTCCTTCAGGGTTCGAATCAAAGCTCATGGAAAAGACCGCATGTACCCTCCTGGAAGGCACCGATGTCAAAAACACATTGGTAGAGATGCGAATGCTGCCCCCATGGATTCTACGGGTGATAATAACAAATCAAAGCTCATTGATGAGTTTTCAGACAGCTTACTGGATGACACTGACGACGAGGCCAACAAGACGGTAGTGGATGGCCTTACTACAGATAAACCTGGCCTTACTATAGATAAACCTCCCCTACTCTAAAGCTGATTCTGCATATCTGCTGCTCCGATGCCTTCACCCAAGAACCCTGTACACATCATGGCGGCAAGAACTTGTATAGTTGCCAAGAAACATTTGAATATATTTATTTTATCTCAGTATTGCGATAAAGACATTACTGGTACCAGTCTGGAGACGGACAATGCCAACATCTGGTTAGCGTCTGCCTATATGCCCTATGAAGATTCTGAGCCCCGCCCGACGCTTCTGCTGAGGCAGCTAATTGAGAAGGCGGAGTTTTTAGGCAAAATGTCTGCGTCAAAACGCAACCTTTTTTTATATGGCACCAAGAAGTTTCACGCCGTGGAAAATTATGCTTTTGGTACCGTTTTGAGCAAAATTAACTATACTCAGAAGGAGCATTGCGAAATTCGAAAGACAATGCGAAATTTTGCTAGTAGGCTTATCCAAGAGTGGAAGGCCTGTGACAGAAGTAAGGTGATTTTCGAAAAAACTAATCAAGATTGGCTAGATACAGCATTGGTATTATTGGGAAAAAACGAAAATGAAAATGTTGGACGACCGGAAAAAGAGCTTTCAGAGTGCTGCAGGAAAACGCAAGTCAATAAGATGTCAGGGCTTACAGAGGAAGTGTAATCTGAAGGATTGTTGGTAGCTGCATGCAGCGGTTTATATAAATCTGGAAAGCGCAGTGCTTCCAAAGATGTACGAATGGTAAATGGCGATGAGTTTAGCGGAAAGGTAATGAAAAATATAAACAAACCGAAGCCCCTTCCATCAAAATTGTAGGACGATAAAGCGCCGGCGCTATTTGTAGATCTTGGATATACCAGATACACTTGGAACTTCAACAATAATACTGCTGTGAATTTGTTGTGTGTTTGTATGTCGCAATGGTGTGTAATTTTGTTATACATTATGGTAACGTACGTGGGTTGAGAACGAATTTTTTCGGTGTGTACTCTCACATTAATATTCATCGGCGATGTTCTTGCTCTATGTGAAACCCAGGTGCGTGAGGATTCCGTTCCGGGGTACCACACTCTATCCCTTTTTATTTCCCACAGAGGCCTTGTTTATGTAAAAAATGGCATAGTGTTTCAGAGTCAGCGACATTTCGACTCACAAAATCCAGAATTTAACTATCTTTGGGTAAAATTCAGGATTGGAACACATGTCTTACATTTCGGATTTCTTTATAGAAGTCCTAATGCGGGAAGGGAGGCATCCTTTAATGGGCTATTTGACACCCTTTCCGATTCCATTTCTGAGATATTGGGGAATTATCCAGACAGTGAAATCTTTGTTGTTGGTGATTTCAATGTCCATAATTCCTCCTGGTTAACGCATTCGAGCCATACAACTACGGAGGGCCATTACACTGAGCTCGTCGCCGCGCATAATGACTTAACGCAATTGGTGAATGAACCGACGCACATTCCGTGTGTTCAAGGGCACAGCCAAAATTTACTTGACCTCTTCTTAACTTCGCACCCTGAAAAGTACGAAGTTAACACGCTTGCACCTCTGGGTAATTCGGATCACTGTATCATTTCAGCGTCCTTTTCGTATTCAGCTCTTCATCTCGCTTCAAACACAGTCCCGAAGCGAACAATTTTTATCTACGAAGAGGCACGTTGGGCTGAGCTATCAGCATTTTAACTGGAAGCTTAGTTTTCTGGACAATGACATAGATGCTGCTGCTGAAATGATCGAGAAGATAATTTTGATTGGTATAAATTCATTCATTCCGACGAAAATTATTTCGGTTAAACCATCGGAAAAAGTTGGCGTAACCAGACATGCAAGAATGTTGTCAGATCCAAAGAGGACGCGATCAGAGACTGGCGTTCTAATAAAAACGTTAATACTGAACTGCTACGCAAACAGGCAAGATCCAAGTGTGCCAAAGTACTTCGACGCGAAAAGTTTCTTCACGAACAGCGTATTCGTGCTAAAGTCCTTTCTTTCCCTAGTGAAAGTAAGAGCTTTTGGTCATTTGCAAGAAGAATAACGGATAGTTCTTCCTCTATCCCAACTCTTCTTAAAGATGACATTACATTCACTGAACCGGTTGATAAGCTAACCTCTTGGCTGAAATGTTTGCAAGGAACTCTTCCTTGCCGACTAGCAATCAACCACACCCCGTTATCAATTACGTATCTTGTTCCATGCCCAAGATATTTTTTCGAGCGCGAGGAGTTAAAAAGGTTCTTGCGAATCTCGTCGTAGGTAAATCCCCGGGCCCGGATGGCATATCTGCACTGGTCTTGAGTAGGTGCTCTTCGACACTTGCGTGTCCACTGCGCAACCTTTTCAACCTTGCATAACGTGCCGGAGTCTTGCCAGCGCGTTGGAAGATTGCAAATGTCCAGCCAATCCCTAAAAAAGGTGATGCAAGTAACCCTGCAAATTACCGCCCAATTGCAATTTGTTCTGCGCTCTCGAAGGTTATGGAGAGCATGGTTAACCACCTTCCAGTAAAATATCTTGAGTACAATAACCTTCTTAACGATCGGCAGTATGGCTTCCGTAGAATGAGATCTACTGGAGACCTGATGGCGTTCCTTTCGGAACAGTGGAGTCGATCCATCCACCGGCTTGGTGAGAGTAAGGTAGTGGCTCTTGATATTTCCCAGGCCTTTGACAGAGTATGGCACGATGCACTCTTGTCAAAGCTCGCTGCTTTTGGTGTCGGTGATAACTTCACTCGATTTATATCGAGTTTTCTCTGAGATCGCACTATACGAGTTGTTGTAGATGGGGTTTCATCCGACGAGCATAAATTGACTGCAGGTATACCACAGGGCTCTGTTCTTTCTCTTTTTCTTATTGACGTGACAACGTCTTAAATTAGGTTGCGGCTGGGAGTCACTTATGAAAAAGTGTAACGCCCGGTAACGTTACGATGAGTCACCGAACACAAGTAAACGCAATGTGTTTACTTGTGTGCCAGAAACGATTTGCTTTGCTGGCTTCTAGTGGCTGTTGGTCGGTGGTGTGAGTGTTTTTGTTTTTTGGCACATCATATATATGACGACTGAGCAAGTATGTATGTGCGTATATATGTGCGTGTGTATGAATATTGATTTAGATCAGTCTGCATTGGATAAGGTATTATTTTTTGTTTTTTTTTGTTTTTTGTTTTTTGGCTTTATGATATGTGTAGTGTATGTTTGTGTGTAGAAATTTTCATATGAATTAGGTAGCCAAAACGAAACAGAGAGCTGCGGTCGGCTTTAAAAACGATATGCGAATATGATGAATTGAAATACTTTTTGGTTAGTAAATTATTTTCTTTTGTTTTTAATAAAAGAAATGTTTATTTTTTATAATAAAAGAAATGTTTATATTTTATAATAAAGGATATGTTTATTGTTTATAATGTCACATTTGATAATGTGTTCATAGAAATCGCACAGGTACCTAGATGGTGTTGAAATTACTTCTATTTTCCTAAACCATAAGTTTCAATAAATGTTAAAACATCGCCCGTGAGTTCTAACACTCATTGGGCAAGTGAGTTCATTGCACTCCTATTGTGCAATTTAATTATATTCATATCAATAAATATTCTACCGAGAAAAAGACGTTGTCACGTA
This sequence comes from Phaonia tiefii, assembly GCA_963931995.1. NCBI lineage: Eukaryota > Metazoa > Arthropoda > Insecta > Diptera > Muscidae > Phaonia > Phaonia tiefii. The sequence goes on from OZ008368.1 coordinate 134,995,341, forward strand.
AAATCTTCGCCCGTAAAACCGACTTTACAGGCAACAATTTTTTTTTCATTGACGATCTCCTGGGTCAGACTGTGAATCCAATCTACTCTTTTGCCGATGACAGTAATCTCTGTCATTCTTATTCATTCGATCGTAGGCCAAGTCTTCAAGAGATTGAAGTCAAACGCCGGACGATGAATGAAACACTCGACCGCGATCTGGTGTCCATTGTTGAATGAGGTCGAAAGAATAGAGTAGATTTTAATGCGGGTAAGACACAGTGTTGTTTGTTGTCGCATGAACGTATTGCTGACCCAGGTGCGTCGTCATTGTCTATGGACGGTGTGGATATTGATGAATCAGACGCTCTTGGTGTCTGGGCATGAAAATACAATGTGATGTCCGTTGGGCAGAACATGTATTTGAAGTGTCGAAAGATGCATTCAAGTGTCTAGGCTTTTTAAAGCGGTGCAAGAAATACTTCACTCCATTTGATCTTCTCAATATCTACACCACCTACATCAGGCCAAAGATGGAGTATAACTCCCATATATAGGCAGGTGCTCCTAGGACTTCTTTGGAGCTTATCGACCGTGTCCAGGGGAGAGCGACGGTGTTAATAGGGGACAGTAGGGTATCCAACTCTATTGCCTCCCTTGAGCATCGTCGAAATGTGGGTTGCGTGTCGCTGTTCTATCGATATTTCCACGGTATGTGTTCCTCGGCCATCCGTCAACTTATGCCAGACGTGAGGATATTTGGCCCAAGTACGCGGCTTTCCAGGAACTCTCATCCGTTTTTTATCGAGTGGCCGATTGACCGCACTACACACTATAAAGAAAATTCGTTCTTCAGCCGTACAGTCCGTATGTGGAATAAACTTCCGGCTAGTGTATTTCCCACCAATTGTGACATACAAACATTCAAGGCAAATATCAACAGACACTACTCCCTCTTTCCACCCTCTACTATATAGGGGGCATCCCCCGAGTGTTGGTTTGATAAAAAAAAAATATGCTTCATCAAATGTATCTTACACACCGACATGAATATTTAACACCGTATTAAAATTAAATTCCGAACGATAATAACTGAGTGTTTCCAAACGAGTTTGGTGATACGATTCAGTTTTCTATGTTGTTGAGCCCTTTCTGAAGTTACGATGATAAAAGTCCCGTTTGCTCTTCAATTGTTTCAACCAACCACTTAACTACAACTGGTTCCATTTTTACCTAATGATTATTTACCAGAACACAATAACGACCAGCACCTACCTCTTAAACTGCAGAGTTACTCTTCTTATATAGCCAGCTAGCAGCGATAGATCCCTTCCTTCAGATATAACCTTTGAAACTCCGGATATACTAGTATACTTCTTTTCTAGCAGCGATAGACCCCTTGCTTTAGACATAGCCTTCGCACATGAAATTGACACTCCAAAGATAATTCAATGCCGCAGCAAGAGTGATGAAAGGCACAAATGATAATAATAGGCCGCACCGTACTCCAATTATGACTTATTGACAACGGCTGGCAATGTCTGTAAGCTTGAGAATCAACAGCACCACTGATTCCTTCATTTTTCCGCAATCCCGATAAACGCATTAGATCCTCACAGGAGGTACCAAACGTTGAGTTCATTAACTTTAAATAAAGGACTGGATTTGATAGATTTAGGGTAGTATTCTAAAAGTCCCGAAAGTGAACGTAAACGGAAAAGCGAAACGCGAACGCCAAAGTCAAAACATGGTAGTTTATATATCACTTAGCGCTTGCGTTTGTTTACGAAAGCTGTCACTGACATATTCGATTGATAGAGTGCCAAACTAAAATAAACAATTATAGATCAGAAAAAGTGAAATGCTCAGAATGAAAAAGATTAAAAAATGTAACTCTATTTCAGTAGATCAACAGATTTAAAGATTGCTATTATTTATAATACTGCAAATACGAACAATATTTCCCCATCTATATTAAATTAGTTGTCTTTTCAAAAACACGTACCATTTGGCGGTATGTATTGATTGTAATGTATGGGTTCTTTTGTTTATTATTGTCAACATCAACTGATGTCTATAATTTTTAAATATAATTATAATAGTTTTGCAACGCATTATTTATTTGCACTTTCCATTTCTAATTTTATTATTGTAATTAAGAATTTCAGTGAGTAAAAAATATAATTTTGAATTATTTAAAAAAATCCAATGAGTGTTCGAACTCACGGGCGATGTGTTAACACCTTTTTGCTACACGGTACCTGTTCGATTTCTATGAACACATGAGTAAATGTTACATTGGAAAATAAAAAACAGCGTTCAATCATATGATGACGTTACAGTTAAATAATATTAATACTTAAAATTATTTAAAGACCCAGTGCAAGCACATGTGTCATTATTTTCTTGCTCAATACTTTTTGTTTTATTCCCACAAAAGTCAAAGAATGCAAAGCAACAGACACTTGTACATACATACATACATTGTTATATTCGTACGATATAACCGAAGATCAACATAAAATACTTTTTTAATATTACTCCAAATTAAAACACTTAAATCTCGGCTCGCCGATATCGGATCGCCTTAATTTTTGGCCTAAACTCTTCGTCGAAACCCGCACTAGCTTTTTAATCCAAAAATTAATAAAATCGGCTATGAATTTCCGGAGAAAATCGCGTGGGAAAATTATATGAAAATCGCCCAATAATCACTTTCAATACCGACTGCCAAGCAACGAACAAACAAACGATGATTTACTCTTACAAACCTAACACTAGCGTATGTATTAAATTTATAGTTTACTGCCCTAGAGGCGCGCGTATAGATGTTAACACATCAAAAAAAAATTCTGCCTATCCGTCGATTGCATTTCATCCTAAATTGCCAACTACTTATAAGCAATGAAATGCAAAATACTTCCATCTGCCCATCCTCGACCGAAATTTTTCTTGAAATTTTTAATTTTTTCAACTAACGCGAGGAACTGTGGCGTGTTCAATTTGACAGCTGAAGTGATCAAAAACATTGCGCTGCGTTTTATAAACTACCCCTTAAATATCGTAACTGAACGCAGGTAGTCACCGAACAGATTTAACGTTTTATAAACTACCAAAACGACAAAAGTAACGCGAAGTGACTGATTCACGACTTATAGAATACCACCCTTAGATGTTTTTAATATAATTTATTTTTGCGTTTCAGTTGGCGAGACAAACAATACATTCTTGACTTGCTACTTAAAATATACGAAAAAATATATGTTTTTTTTGCTGCATATGAAACCTACTGTTTCTAAAAATACATAAACTAAAGGTATAGGCATACATACATTATGTCACACATGTTGCTACAATAAGTGGATGGTGGGATTGCAGCACAGCAGTATAACCCAATAGCAAACAGCAACAACGTCATTATATGAGCAAGAAACAACAAACATCTATAGGGATTGACATACATGTCATCCATGTCGCGACAGCAAGGTAGCAGCACATAAGTAGAGCCCGATAGCAAACAGCAACAATATCCTTATATGATGAGCTTGTGTTTGTCCGTAAACTTAGAGGAAAACAACAAACACGTAAGGGATAGGCATGCATAGCAGGCATGTTGCCACAGCCAGTGAACGGTTGCGGACAGTACTGCAGTAGAAACCAATAGAAAAACAGCAACAACAACAGTAGATATTTATAGTTAAGGCAATGGAGTGGACGACGGTTCTTGCGGTTGGCTCGTCAGGCAACTCCTACGTCATGATCTGCTGCCGAAAGTCATTGAACTTCGGTAATCTAGTGCGTTTTGTACATGCTTATGGCCTTGAAAGTATTTGCAATTTATATGCAGATTGAAAATATAGCTGCCAGAGCCAGAAAATATTGGAGTATCAGAATCAAATGACTAACTTCTGTGTGAATTATATAACGTGGCAGCTTTGGTTTTTTATTATCTTTCGTTCTTGCCCAATATCTTTCACAAATTCTCAAATTTTTATTAAATACGATATGACCACACACGTACATATGTTTGAAGAAAAGCAAACAACATCAGCTGTTTGCTTGGTGATTTCGAAAACATAAAATAACGGGATTTTCAAAACACAGCTACAAATCACCGGCGTGATCTTAAAACCGTTCGTGGTTAAACATCGCCGTGATATCAGAACAGGCCTGACCACCACCATAGTGTACTGTTCTTTGAACAAATACCTACCTTTTCAAGGTCGTGAATTTTTTCAAGGTCGTGAATTTTTCACGCGAATACAAACGGAATACACTGTGTTTAGTGTAAGGTTTGCTTACTTTTAGAAAAAATTAAAAAAAATATCTATGTATATCTCGTAAACGAAGAAACCAATCAAAAAGTAACCTTTTTTGCGGGCTCAAGGATTTCTTGTCCTTGTGGGTTAGATTTTTGGGTCTTCAACTAAAATGTTTTGAATATAATATGATATCTAACATACATAAATACCTGCATCGATTTGTTTTGGTACCATACCGATATGTACAAATTTAAAAAAACAATTTTAGCGCTTATCATTGTTTACTCATTTATTGACTTTAGTGTATTTATAATTTAATGAAAACATTGAAAATGTACTTAATTTAATCTACATTGAAATCTATATAATAAATCTGTATACAATCTTGTCAATTTACAAAACAAAACCCAAAAATCAGCAACCCATTAGGTAAATTACTACATATATTACACCAAAAAAATTAAGTCGAGTATTATATAGTAAAACTATTATTAAATTCAATAAGTAATAAAAGCATCCTTAAAATATTTAAATAAAAATATTATCTACGATTTTTATACAAAAGATATGTTTTCATAGAATATGGAAGGTGAAGTTGATGTACTCGTTCTTCTATATGCACACGACCAAGCTCTTGCCTTATAGTTCTTCGACATAAATCCATTAATGGCAAAGGCTCCGCTGAAAGTAAAAAAAAATTAACACAAAACTATTAATAATAATTAATTAGGCTACGGACTTCTATACAAATACATATCAATATGAACAAAATAGAAAAATTACTTATGAGCTCTGGGAAAGGAATTGAGTTAACAGAATATCACTATGCCCTCTTAGTCGAAACTACTACCGCAAATATATTGGTTTAAGTCGACCGATATTCATTCTAGAGCACGATATCCGGGGGACCTTAATCCTTTAACTATTGTTTACAGGCCATATAAAAAAACCGAGATACTTCTCAAAGTTTGAGAAACTTAACTTTTACCATTTATTGCATAATTCGAAGGATTTTCTGAAAATAATTTTGTGCACGGCCTTACCTACCTGTCACATGCTACATTTCACCATCCTTACAATGTTGAAAATGTCAACAAATTGTATTAAAATTTTCCTAATTGGTTTTCTGAAATTGTGTGTGTGACCTATAGGACGATTCTCGTTGGTCCGGCCTGGTACACATATATGTATATGTATTTCTTATGGCTTTGGTCAGATACATCCAAGGGTGTACAGAAGTGACAAGGAAAACTAAACCATACCCACTAGAGTGGTTTGATTTTCGACTTTTTTAGAATTCAATGCTCTACCACACCATAACCTCTGGAGGACATACATATAATAGAGCCCAAAAAACCATAGAAACAGTAATATTAGCGAAATTTCACTTTTCGCCAGAGCCTCACAGTTTTTCAAAAATGTCCAAAAATAGGCAAAATTTCGATGATTTTAATGTCACGTTTTCTGAATGGGCAAGCGATATACAATATCTCTTATATCGGTTGAGCATTGTACATCTCTAATAGATTCTCTATTAAAGAAAGTACCGTTTGTTCTTATAAGAAACCATCTCTCATTATCATGTTGCTGCAGATTTGTGATTCAGTCGCATTGTTAAGTGATAATACAAACATCGAATTTATTATTGGTCTAATTTCTCAACAATGGCTCGTAAAACACGATCAGCAAATACAGATAACATTTTGGGAATTTGTTCTGAATTAAATTCAAATAATTTGCCTACAAACGCAGATGTTTTGAAAAATTATTTATATTTCCGAAGAGATGATAACAAGTGTCAAAACAATAAAAAGTACATGCAAGACACAGCAGACACCGTTCAAAATATATGGATGAAAACAAAAATTCCCAATATTGATCGATATTCAATCATCAGAAAAGTTGAAAAATTATTTATATTTCCGAAGAGATGATAACAAGTTTCAAAACAATAAAAAGTACATGCAAGACACAGCAGACACAGTTCAAAATATATGGATGAAAACAAAAATTCCCAATATTGATCGATATTCAATCATCAGAAAAGTTGAAAAACTTTACAAAAGTTATGTAAAAGTGACCAAAATGCAAAACAAACAGAATTTTCATTCCATGGCAAGTGAATTTCGAAACAAAGTAGAGTCAGAACTTTTCGATATATCAATATGCAAATGCAACAGTGATTGTAAATGTTCGTATGAACTGAAGGTACCACTGAAAGAACGCGCATTTTTGTTTGATCAAAGAAACTCTCGGCAAATGATTTTGCTTCCTTCAAACCAACACGAAAATATATCCGTGAGTCAATATTCATCGCAAATTCCATCACCTGTTTTGTCACCAAATCCAAAACGAAAAAAAAAATAATGAAACAGCATTACGAAAACCGATTGAAAGACTCAAACCATCAACCTTGCAAACTGAATCAATCCTTACAAAACATGTGAATCTATCAAACGTAGTTAGAGAAAGACAACGATATAACATCTCTACTCGTGCGACGGCAACCATTCTTAACGCGTTTGTAAAAGATTTGGATATTCCAAACAAAGACAATATTATTGATAGAAACAAAATAATACGTCAAACGTCAAAATATTATACTTTGTGTGAGAAAACCCACATGAACAATATTATTGATTCATTAAATCAAAAACCATATTTTGGGTTATTCTTTGATGGCAAAAAAGACAAGACAAGTGTATTTTTAAGGAACGAAAATACATCACAAAATCATTTACGCTTTAAAATAGAAGAGCATTATTCTTTAGTGCTACAACCGGATAATTTATTTTATGCTCATGTGTCACCACCGGACGGAACAGCAAAGAGCATTGCACAAACAATTCATGAAAAAGTAGTAAGCGATAAGATTAGTTTGAATAAAATGATGTTCATAGGATGTGACGGCACAAACGTTAACGTTGGACATAATAACGGTGCAATATACCAGATCGAACGGAAAATTGGTCACGCAGTTCACTGGTCTGTATGCTTGTTGCATTTTAACGAACTACCGTTAAGAGAGCTGTTTATTCATCTCGATGGTGTTACTATTGGACCCAAACAATTTAGCGGCAGCATCGGTAAGTTGCTTGTTATTTGTGAAAGGTTTTTTCGGATGATTGCCAGTTTGGCCGCAAAATGCAGTGAATGATTTAAGTGTGGATCAACGCTACTTGTATCAGATGTGTCATTCAATTCAAACAGGTATCGTCAATTCATCTTTGGCTATGAAGAACCCTGGAACTATGGTTCATTCGAGATTCCTAACTACGGCTAATCGAATTCTTCGATACTATGTATCTGTCAGTGTTGCTTCGGTGAAGCTCACTACGTTAGTAAATTTCATAATTAAAGTTTATGCGCCGATGTGGTTTACTATCAAAGCAAATGAATCATTCAAAATGGGGCCAAAGCATATTTTTAAATTCATTGAACTAGTTCGTAACAATGTCGAGTCCAAACTGCGTGAGAATATCTACAATGTTGTTGCAAGAACTGGATATTTTGCACATGCCGAAAATATTCTCTTGTCGATGTTAACGGATGATGATTTAAATATTAGAAAAAATGCTGTTGAATCCATTTTACAAGCAAAAGATTCCGCAAAAAACGCACATGAAATTCGTAAATTCACGAAACCAAAAATTGACTTCAAAGCAGCAGCATACTTTGAAATGGTTGATATACGGAATACAGTTCCACCCATCGCACAGTTTTTATCGACGGAACAGCTGAAAAATTGCATTGAGAATGTAGATAATTGGCTAAATAATGCCGTAAAATGCATTCCAAATCACACACAAGCCGTCGAGTGATCAATTAAATTAGTCAGCTCAGTATCTTCACAAGTTGTTGGTGAAATTAACCGTAATCAAAAAATCTATTCAACAATAGCATCGAGAGCTCTTTTACCAAAAGCAAACAGCAAAAATGATTACGATAAATACATGTAAGATTGATTGAAATCGAACAAACATCATTAAATTTTTCACTGAAAATCATCTTTTTTTTACCACTTTTTTGTAAAGAATTTTTATGGCTTGCCGGCAGGTTTCGACTAAAATAAAGATTTATTTTGTTTAAAATATGAATTTTATGTAGTTTTATACTTGTTTTGATATTGTATATCGCTTGCCCATTCAGAAATCGTGACATTAAAATCATCGAAATTTTGCCTATTTTTGGACATTTTTGAAAAACTGTGAGGCTCTGGCGAAAACTGAAATTTCGCTAATATTACTGTTTCTATGGTTTTTTGGGCTCTATTATGTGTCCTCCAGAGGTTATGGTGTGGCATTGAATTCTAAAAAAGTCGAAAATCGAACCACTCTAATACCCACCCAAGGTACAATGGCATTTGTCGGAGTAGAAGACAGCAACGTGGATGAGACTAAAAAAAAATAAATGGTTTCCCAATACATCCCATGAAGGAATTGGGGGAGCTTCTCACAACCAGTGAGATGTGCGGTTTCTAGTTTCACACTCACTGATTGCGACCTACAGTTTTACACCGGTTCCGAACGGTATTTTGAGAAGCTTTCACTATGCGAGGCGACCGCCGCCCAAAGAACTTTAAGGTGTTCAGAGCAGGGATCGAACACAGAATCCCATGTACAAGAGGCGCGCAACTACCCATTGCACCACCGACGGCCACAACGTGGATGAGACTAACCCTGTGAATATTGTAGGATATGTTCCTTCAGGGTTCGAATCAAAGCTCATGGAAAAGACCGCATGTACCCTCCTGGAAGGCACCGATGTCAAAAACACATTGGTAGAGATGCGAATGCTGCCCCCATGGATTCTACGGGTGATAATAACAAATCAAAGCTCATTGATGAGTTTTCAGACAGCTTACTGGATGACACTGACGACGAGGCCAACAAGACGGTAGTGGATGGCCTTACTACAGATAAACCTGGCCTTACTATAGATAAACCTCCCCTACTCTAAAGCTGATTCTGCATATCTGCTGCTCCGATGCCTTCACCCAAGAACTCTGTACACATCATGGCGGCAAGAACTTGTATAGTTGCCAAGAAACATTTGAATATATTTATTTTATCTCAGTATTGCGATAAAGACATTACTGGTACCAGTCTGGAGACGGACAATGCCAACATCTGGTTAGCGTCTGCCTATATGCCCTATGAAGATTCTGAACCCCGCCCGACGCTTCTGCTGAGGCAGCTAATTGAGAAGGCGGAGTTTTTAGGCAAAATGTCTGCGTCAAAACGCACCCTTTTTTAATATGGCACCAAGAAGTTTCACGCCGTGGAAAATTATGCTTTTGGTACCGTTTTGAGCAAAATTAACTATACTCAGAAGGAGCATTGCGAAATTGGAAAGACAATGCGAAATTTTGCTAGTAGGCTTATCCAAGAGTGGAAGGCCTGTGACAGAAGTAAGGTGATTTTCGAAAAAACTAATCAAGATTGGCTAGATACAGCATTGGTATTATTGGGAAAAAACGAAAATGAAAATGTTGGACGACCGGAAAAAGAGCTTTCAGAGTGCTGCAGGAAAACGCAAGTCAATAAGATGTCAGGGCTTACAGAGGAAGTGTAATCTGAAGGATTGTTGGTAGCTGCATGCAGCGGTTTATATAAATCTGGAAAGCGCAGTGCTTCCAAAGATGTACGAATGGTAAATGGCGATGAGTTTAGCGGAAAGGTAATGAAAAATATAAACAAACCGAAGCCCCTTCCATCAAAATTGTAGGACGATAAAGCGCTGGCTCTATTTGTACATCTTGGATATACCAGATACACTTGGAACTTGAACAATAATACTGCTGTGAATTTGTTGTGTGTTTGTATGTCGCAATGGTGTGTAATTTTGTTATACATTATGGTAACGTACGTGGGTTGAGAACGAATTTTTTCGGTGTGTACTCTCACATTAATATTCATCGGCGATGTTCTTGCTCTATGTGAAACCCAGGTGCGTGAGGATTCTGATCCACAGGATTTTCACGTTCCGGGGTACCACACTCTATCCCTTTTTATTTCCCACAGAGGCCTTGTTTATGTAAAAAATGGCATAGTGTTTCAGAGTCAGCGACATTTCGACTCACAAAATCCAGAATTTTACTATCTTTGGAAAAAATTAAGGATTGGAACACATGTCTTACATTTCGGATTTCTTTATAGAAGTCCTAATGCGGGAAGGGAGGCATGGGCTATTTGACACCCTTTCCGATTCCATTTCTGAGATATTGGGGAATTATCCAGACTTTGTTGTTGGTGATTTCAATGTCCATAATTCCTCCTGGTTAACGCATTCGAGCCATACAACTACGGAGGGCCATTACACTGAGCTCGTCGCCGCGCATAATGACTTAACGCAATTGGTGAATGAACCGACGCACATTCCGTGTGTTCAAGGGCACAGCCAAAATTTACTTGACCTCTTCTTAACTTCGCACCCTGAAAAGTACGAAGTTAACACGCTTGCACCTCTGGGTAATTCGGATCACTGTATCATTTCAGCGTCCTTTTCGTATTCAGCTCTTCATCTCGCTTCAAACACAGTCCCGAAGCGAACAATTTTTATCTACGAAGAGGCACGTTGGGCTGAGCTATCAGCATTTTAACTGGAAGCTTTGTTTTCTGGACAAGAGAAGATAATTTTGATTGGTATAAATTCATTCATTCCGACGAAAATTATTTCGGTTAAACCATCGGAAGAAGTTGGCGTAACCAGACATGCAAGAATGTTGTCAGATCCAAAGAGGACGCGATCAGAGACTGGCGTTCTAATAAAAACGTTAATACTGAACTGCTACGCAAACAGGCAAGATCCAAGTGTGCCAAAGTACTTCGACGCGAAAAGTTTCTTCACGAACAGCGTATTCGTGCTAAAGTCCTTTCTTTCCCTAGTGAAAGTAAGAGCTTTTGGTCATTTGCAAGAAGAATAAGGGATAGTTCTTCCTCTATCCCAACTCTTCTTAAAGATGACATTACATTCACTGAACCGGTTGATAAAGCTAACCTCTTGGCTGAAATGTTTGCAAGGAACTCTTCCTTGCCGACTAGCAATCAACCACACCCCGTTATCAATTACGTATCTTGTTCCATGCCCAAGATATTTTTTCGAGCGCGAGGAGTTAAAAAGGTTCTTGCGAATCTCGTCGTAGGTAAATCCCCGGGCCCGGATGGCATATCTGCACTGGTCTTGAGTAGGTGCTCTTCGACACTTGCGTGTCCACTGCGCAACCTTTTCAACCTTGCATAACGTGCCGGAGTCTTGCCAGCGCGTTGGAAGATTGCAAATGTCCAGCCAATCCCTAAAAAAGGTGATGCAAGTAACCCTGCAAATTACCGCCCAATTGCAATTTGTTCTGCGCTCTCGAAGGTTTTGGAGAGCATGGTCAACCACCTTCCAGTAAAATATCTTGAGTACAATAACCTTCTTAACGATCGGCAGTATGGCTTCCGTAGAATGAGATCTACTGGAGACCTAATGGCGTTCCTTTCGGAACAGTGGAGTCGATCCATCCACCGGCTTGGTGAGAGTAAGGTAGTGGCTCTTGATATTTCCAAGTCCTTTGACAGAGTATGGCACGATGCACTCTTGTCAAAGCTCGCTGCTTTGGTGTCGGTGATAACTTCACTCGATTTATATCGAGTTTTCTCTGAGATCGCACTATACGAGTTGTTGTAGATGGGGTTTCATCCGACGAGCATAAATTGACTGCAGGTATACCACAGGGCTCTGTTCTTTCTCTTTTTCTTATTTTCATTGACGATCTCCTGGGTCAGACTGTGAATCCAATCTACTCTTTTGCCGATGACAGTAATCTCTGTCATTCTTATTCATTCGATCGTAGGCCAAGTCTTCAAGAGATTGAAGTCAAACGCCGGACGATGAATGAAACACTCGACCGCGATCTGGTGTCCATTGTTGAATGAGGTCGAAAGAATAGAGTAGATTTTAATGCGGGTAAGACACAGTGTTGTTTGTTGTCGCATGAACGTATTGCTGACCCAGGTGCGTCGTCATTGTCTATGGACGGTGTGGATATTGATGAATCAGACGCTCTTGGTGTCTGGGCATGAAAATACAATGTGATGTCCGTTGGGCAGAACATGTATTTGAAGTGTCGAAAGATGCATTCAAGTGTCTAGGCTTTTTAAAGCGGTGCAAGAAATACTTCACTCCATTTGATCTTCTCAATATCTACACCACCTACATCAGGCCAAAGATGGAGTATAACTCCCATATATAGGCAGGTGCTCCTAGGACTTCTTTGGAGCTTCTCGACCGTGTCCAGGGGAGAGCGACGGTGTTAATAGGGGACAGTAGGGTATCCAACTCTATTGCCTCCCTTGAGCATCGTCGAAATGTGGGTTGCGTGTCGCTGTTCTATCGATATTTCCACGGTATGTGTTCCTCGGCCATCCGTCAACTTATGCCAGACGTGAGGATATTTGGCCGAAGTACGCGGCTTTCCAGGAACTCTCTCCACCCTCTACTATATAGGGGGCATCCCCCGAGTGTTGGTTTGATAAAAAAAAAATGCTTCATCAAATGTATCTTACACACCGACATGAATATTTAACACCGTATTAAAATTAAATTCCGAACGATAATAACTGAGTGTTTCCAAACGAGTTTGGTGATACGATTCAGTTTTCTATGTTGTTGAGTCCTTTCTGAAGTTACGATGATAAAAGTCCCGTTTGCTCTTCAATTGTTTCAACCAACGACTTAACTACAGCTGGTTCCATTTTTACCTAATGATTATTTACCAGAACACAATAAAGACCAGCACCTACCTCTTAAACTGCAGAGTTACTCTTCTTATATAGCCAGCTAGCAGCGATAGATCCCTTCCTTCAGATATAACCTTTTAAACTCCGGATATACTAGTATACTTCTTTTCTAGCAGCGATAGACCCCTTGCTTTAGACATAGCCTTCGCACATGAAATTGACACTCCAAAGATAATTCAATGCCGCAGCAAGAGTGATGAAAGGCACAAATGATAATAATAGGCCGCACCGTACTCCAATTATGACTTATTGACAACGGCTGGCAATGTCTGTAAGCTTGAGAATCAACAGCACCACTGATTCCTTCATTTTTCCGCAATCCCGATAAACGCATTAGATCCTCACAGGAGGTACCAAACGTTGAGTTCATTAACTTTAAATAAAGGACTGGATTTGATAGATTTAGGGTAGTATTCTAAAAGTCCCGAAAGTGAACGTAAACGGAAAAGCGAAACGCGAACGCCAAAGTCAAAACATGGTAGTTTATATATCACTTAGCGCTTGCGTTTGTTTACGAAAGCTGTCACTGACATATTCGATTGATAGAGTGCCAAACTAAAATAAACAATTATAGATCAGAAAAAGTGAAATGCTCAGAATGAAAAAGATTAAAAAATGTAACTCTAGTTCAGTAGATCAACAGATTTAAAGATTGCTATTATTTATAATACTGCAAATACGAACAATATTTCCCCATCTATATTAAATTAGTTGTCTTTTCAAAAACACGTACCATTTGGCGGTATGTATTGATTGTAATGTATGGGTTCTTTTGTTTATTATTGTCAACATCAACTGATGTCTATAATTTTTAAATATAATTATAATAGTTTTGCAACGCATTATTTATTTGCACTTTCCATTTCTAATTTTATTATTGTAATTAAGAATTTCAGTGAGAAAAAAATATAATTTTGAATTATTTAAAAAAAAAAATCTGCCTATCCGTCGATTGCATTTCATCCTAAATTGCCAACTACTTATAAGCAATGAAATGCAAAATACTTCCATCTGCCCATCCTCGACCGAAATTTTTCTTGAAATTTTTAATTTTTTCAACTAACGCGAGGAACTGTGGCGTGTTCAATTTGACAGCTGAAGTGATCAAAAACATTGCGCTGCGTTTTATAAACTACCCCTTAAATATCGTAACTGAACGCAGGTAGTCACCGAACAGATTTAACGTTTTATAAACTACCAAAACGACAAAAGTAACGCGAAGTGGCTGATTCACGACTTATAGAATACCACCCTTAGATGTTTTTAATATAATTTATTTTTGCGTTTCAGTTGGCGAGACAAACAATACATTCTTGACTTGCTACTTAAAATATACGAAAAAATATATGTTTTTTTTTGCTGCATATGAAACCTACTGTTTCTAAAAATACATAAACTAAAGGTATAGGCATACATACATTATGTCACACATGTTGCTACAATAAGTGGATGGTGGGATTGCAGCACAGCAGTATAACCCAATAGCAAACAGCAACAACGTCATTATATGAGCAAGAAACAACAAACATCTATAGGGATTGACATACATGTCATCCATGTCGCGACAGCAAGGTAGCAGCACATAAGTAGAGCCCGATAGCAAACAGCAACAATATCCTTATATGATGAGCTTGTGTTTGTCCGTAAACTTAGAGGAAAACAACAAACACGTAAGGGATAGGCATGCATAGCAGGCATGTTGCCACAGCAAGTGAACGGTTGCGGACAGTACTGCAGTAGAAACCAATAGAAAAACAGCAACAACAACAGTAGATATTTATAGTTAAGGCAATGGAGTGGACGACGGTTCTTGCGGTTGGCTCGTCAGGCAACTCCTACGTGTTTGATGAGGCGCTTGATCATGATCTGCTGCCGAAAGTCATTGAACTTCGGTAATCTAGTGCGTTTTGTACATGCTTATGGCCTTGAAAGTATTTGCAATTTATATGCAGATTGAAAATATAGCTGCCAGAGCCAGAAAATATTGGAGTATCAGAATCAAATGACTAACTTCTGTGTGAATTATATAACGTGGCAGCTTTGGTTTTTTATTATCTTTCGTTCTTGCCCAATATCTTTCACAAATTCTCAAATTTTTATTAAATACGATATGACCACACACGTACATATGTTTGAAGAAAACCAAACAACATCAGCTGTTTGCTTGGTGATTTCGAAAACATAAAATAACGGGATTTTCAAAACACACCTACAAATCACCGGCGTGATCTTAAAACCGTTCGTGGTTAAACATCGCCGTGATATCAGAACAGGCCTGACCACCACCATAGTGTACTGTTCTTTGAACAAATACACTACCTTTTCAAGGTCGTGAATTTTTCACGCGAACACAAACGGAATACACTGTGTTTAGTGTAAGGTTTGCTTACTTTTAGAAAAAATTAAAAAAATATCTATGTATATCTCGTAAACGAAGAAACCAATCAAAAAGTAACCTTTTTTGCGGGCTCAAGGATTTCTTGTCCTTGTGGGTTAGATTTTTGGGTCTTCAACTAAAATGTTTTGAATATAATATGATATCTAACATACATAAATACCTGCATCGATTTGTTTTGGTACCATACCGATATGTACAAATTTAAAAAAACAATTTTAGCGCTTATCATTGTTTACTCATTTATTGACTTTAGTGTATTTATAATTTAATGAAAACATTGAAAATGTACTTAATTTAATCTACATTGAAATCTATATAATAAATCTGTATACAATCTTGTCAATTTACAAAACAAAACCCAAAAATCAGCAACCCATTAGGTAAATTACTACATATATTACACCAAAAAAATTAAGTCGAGTATTATATAGTAAAACTATTATTAAATTCAATAAGTAATAAAAGCATCCTTAAAATATTTAAATAAAAATATTATCTACGATTTTTATACAAAAGATATGTTTTCATAGAATATGGAAGGTGAAGTTGATGTACTCGTTCTTCTATATGCACACGACCAAGCTCTTGCCTTATAGTTCTTCGACATAAATCCATTAATGGCAAAGGCTCCGCTGAAAGTAAAAAAAAATTAACACAAAACTATTAATAATAATTAATTAGGCTACGGACTTCTATACAAATACATATCAATATGAACAAAATAGAAAAATTACTTATGAGCTCTGGGAAAGGAATTGAGTTAACAGAATATCACTATGCCCTCTTAGTCGAAACTACTACCGCAAATATATTGGTTTAAGTCGACCGATATTCATTCTAGAGCACGATATCCGGGGGACCTTAATCCTTTAACTATTGTTTACAGGCCATATAAAAAAACCGAGATACTTCTCAAAGTTTGAGAAACTTAACTTTTACCATTTATTGCATAATTCGAAGGATTTTCTGAAAATAATTTTGTGCACGGCCTTACCTACCTGTCACATGCTACATTTCACCATCCTTACAATGTTGAAAATGTCAACAAATTGTATTAAAATTTTCCTAATTGGTTTTCTGAAATTGTGTGTGTGACCTATAGGACGATTCTCTTTGGTCCGGCCTGGTACACATATATGTATATGTATTTCTTATGGCTTTGGTCAGATACATCCAAGGGTGTACAGAAGTGACAAGGAAAACTAAACCATACCCACTAGAGTGGTTTGATTTTCGACTTTTTTAGAATTCAATGCTCTACCACACCATAACCTCTGGAGGACATACATATAATAGAGCCCAAAAAACCATAGAAACAGTAATATTAGCGAAATTTCACTTTTCGCCAGAGCCTCACAGTTTTTCAAAAATGTCCAAAAATAGGCAAAATTTCGATGATTTTAATGTCACGTTTTCTGAATGGGCAAGCGATATACAATATCTCTTATATCGGTTGAGCATTGTACATCTCTAATAGATTCTCTATTAAAGAAAGTACCGTTTGTTCTTATAAGAAACCATCTCTCATTATCATGTTGCTGCAGATTTGTGATTCAGTCGCATTGTTAAGTGATAATACAAACACCGAATTTATTATTGGTCTAATTTCTCAACAATGGCTCGTAAAACACGATCAGCAAATACAGATAACATTTTGGGAATTTGTTCTGAATTAAATTCAAATCATTTGCCTACAAACGCAGATGTTTTGAAAAATTATTTATATTTCCGAAGAGATGATAGATAACAAGTTTCAAAACAATAAAAAGTACATGCAAGACACAGCAGACACAGTTCAAAATATATGGATGAAAACAAAAATTCCCAATATTGATCGATATTCAATCATCAGAAAAGTTGAAAAATTATTTATATTTCCGAAGAGATGATAACAAGTTTCAAAACAATAAAAAGTACATGCAAGACACAGCTGACACAGTTCAAAATATATGGATGAAAACAAAAATTCCCAATATTGATCGATATTCAATCATCAGAAAAGTTGAAAAACTTTACAAAAGTTATGTAAAAGTGACCAAAATGCAAAACAAACAGAATTTTCATTCCATGGCAAGTGAATTTCGAAACAAAGTAGAGTCAGAACTTTTCGATATATCAATATGCGAATGCAACAGTGATTGTAAATGTTCGTATGAACTGAAGGTACCACTGAAAGAACGCGCATTTTTGTTTGATCAAAGAAACTCTCGGCAAATGATTTTGCTTCCTTCAAACCAACACGAAAATATATCCGTGAGTCAATATTCATCGCAAATTCCATCACCTGTTTTGTCACCAAATCCAAAACGAAAAAAAAATAATGAAACAGCATTACGAAAACCGATTGAAAGACTCAAACCATCAACCTTGCAAACTGAATCAATCCTTACAAAACATGTGAATCTATCAGATGTAGTTAGAGAAAGACAACGATATAACATCTCTACTCGTGCGACGGCAACCATTCTTAACGCGTTTGTAAAAGATTTGGATATTCCTAACAAAGACAATATTATTGATAGAAACAAAATAATACGTCAAACGTCAAAATATAATACTTTGTGTGAGAAAACCCACATGAACAATATTATTGATTCATTAAATCAAAAACCATATTTTGGGTTATTCTTTGATGGCAAAAAAGACAAGACAAGTGTATTTTTAAGGAACGAAAATACATCACAAAATCATTTACGCTTTAAAATAGAAGAGCATTATTCTTTAGTGCTACAACCGGATAATTTATTTTATGCTCATGTGTCACCACCGGACGGAACAGCAAAGAGCATTGCACAAACAAGTCATGAAAAAGTAGTAAGCGATAAGATTAGTTTGAATAAAATGATGTTCATAGGATGTGACGGCACAAACGTTAACGTTGGACATAATAACGGTGCAATATACCAGATCGAACGGAAAATTGGTCACGCAGTTCACTGGTCTGTATGCTTGTTGCATTTTAACGAACTACCGTTAAGAGAGCTGTTTATTCATCTCGATGGTGTTACTATTGGACCCAAACAATTTAGCGGCAGCATCGGTAAGTTGCTTGTTATTTGTGAAAGGTTTTTTCGGATGATTGCCAGTTTGGCCGCAAAATGCAGTGAATGATTTAAGTGTGGATCAACGCTACTTGTATCAGATGTGTCATTCAATTCAAACAGGTATCGTCAATTCATCTTTGGCTATGAAGAACCCTGGAACTATGGTTCATTCGAGATTCCTAACTACGGCTAATCGAATTCTTCGATACTAAGTATCTCTCAGTATTGCTTCGGTGAAGCTCACTACGTTAGTAAATTTCATAATTAAAGTTTATGCGCCGATGTGGTTTACTATCAAAGCAAATGAATCATTCAAAATGGGGCCAAAGCATATTTTTAAATTCATTGAACTAGTTCGTAACAATGTCGAGTCCAAACTGCGTGAGAATATCTTCAATGTTGTTGCAAGAACTGGATATTTTGCACATGCCGAAAATATTCTCTTGTCGATGTTAACGGATGATGATTTAAATATTAGAAAAAATGCTGTTGAATCCATTTTACAAGCAAAAGATTCCGCAAAAAACGCACATGAAATTCGTAAATTCACGAAACCAAAAATTGACTTCAAAGCAGCAGCATACTTTGAAATGGTTGATATACGGAATACAGTTCCACCCATCGCACAGTTTTTATCGACGGAACAGCTGAAAAATTGCATTGAGAATGTAGATAATTGGCTAAATAATGCCGTAAAATGCATTCCAAATCACACACAAGCCGTCGAGTGATCAATTAAATTAGTCAGCTCAGTATCTTCACAAGTTGTTGGTGAAATTAACCGTAATCAAAAAATCTATTCAACAATAGCATCGAGAGCTCTTTTACCAAAAGCAAACAGCAAAAATGATTACGATAAATACATGTAAGATTGATTGAAATCGAACAAACATCATTAAATTTTTCACTGAAAATCATCTTTTTTTACCACTTTTTTGTAAAGAATTTTTATGGCTTGCCGGCAGGTTTCGACTAAAATAAAGATTTATTTTGTTTAAAATATGAATTTTATGTAGTTTTATACTTGTTTTGATATTGTATATCGCTTGCCCATTCAGAAATCGTGACATTAAAATCATCGAAATTTTGCCTATTTTTGGACATTTTTGAAAAACTGTGAGGCTCTGGCGAAAACTGAAATTTCGCTAATATTACTGTTTCTATGGTTTTTTGGGCTCTATTATGTGTCCTCCAGAGGTTATGGTGTGGCATTGAATTCTAAAAAAGTCGAAAATCGAACCACTCTAATACCCACCCAAGGTACAATGGCATTTGTCGGAGTAGAAGACAGCAACGTGGATGAGACTAAAAAAAAATAAATGGTTTCCCAATACATCCCATGAAGGAATTGGGGGAGCTTCTCACAACCAGTGAGATGTGCGGTTTCTAGTTTCACACTCACTGATTGCGACCTACAGTTTTACACCGGTTCCGAACGGTATTTTGAGAAGCTTTCACTATGCGAGGTGACCGCCGCCCAAAGAACTTTAAGGTGTTCAGAGCAGGGATCGAACACAGAATCCCATGTACAAGAGGCGCGCAACTACCCATTGCACGACCGACGGCCACAACGTGGATGAGACTAACCCTGTGAATATTGTAGGATATGTTCCTTCAGAGTTCGAATCAAAGCTCATCGAAAAGACCGCATGTACCCTCCTGGAAGGCACCGATGTCAAAAACACATTGGTAGAGAGAAACGTTGATGCGAATGCTGCCCCCATGGATTCAACGGGTGATAATAACAAATCAAAGCTCATTGATGAGTTTTCAGACAGCTTACTGGATGACACTGACGACGAGGCCAACAAGACGGTAGTGGATGACCTTACTACAGATAAACCTGACCTTACTACAGATAAACCTCCACTACTCTAAAGCTGATTCTGCATATCTGCTGCTCCGATGCCTTCACCCAAGAACCCTGTACACATCATGGCGGCAAGAACTTTTATAGTTGCCAAGAAACATTTGAATATATTTATTTTATCTCAGTATTGCGATAAAGACATTACTGGTACCAGTCTGGAGACGGACAATGCCAACATCTGGTTAGCGTCTGCCTATATGCCCAATGAAGATTCTGAAGCCCGCCCGACGCTTCTGCTGAGGCAGCTAATTGAGAAGGCGGAGATTTTAGGCAAAATGTCAGTGTCAAAACGCACCCTTTTTTAATATGGCACCAAGAAGTTTCTCGCCGTGGAAAATTATGCTTTTGGTACCGTTTTGAGCAAAATGAACTATACTCAGAAGGAGCATTGCGAAATTGGAAAGACAATGCGAAATTTTGCTAGTAGGCTTATCCAAGAGTGGAAGGCCTGTGACAGAAGTAAGGTGTTTTTCGAAAAAACTCATCAAGATTGGCTAGATACAGCATTGGTATTATTGGGAAAAAAAGAAAATGAAAATGTCGGACGACCGGAAAAAGAGCTTTCAGAGTGCTGCAGGAAAACGCAAGTCAATAAGATGTCATTCCATGGCAAGTGAATTTCGAAACAAAGTAGAGTCAGAACTTTTCGATATATCAATATGCGAATGCAACAGTGATTGTAAATGTTCGTATGAACTGAAGGTACCACTGAAAGAACGCGCATTTTTGTTTGATCAAAGAAACTCTCGGCAAATGATTTTGCTTCCTTCAAACCAACACGAAAATATATCCGTGAGTCAATATTCATCGCAAATTCCATCACCTGTTTTGTCACCAAATCCAAAACGAAAAAAAAATAATGAAACAGCATTACGAAAACCGATTGAAAGACTCAAACCATCAACCTTGCAAACTGAATCAATCCTTACAAAACATGTGAATCTATCAGATGTAGTTAGAGAAAGACAACGATATAACATATCTACTCGTGCGACGGCAACCATTCTTAACGCGTTTGTAAAAGATTTGGATATTCCTAACAAAGACAATATTATTGATAGAAACAAAATAATACGTCAAACGTCAAAATATAATACTTTGTGTGAGAAAACCCACATGAACAATATTATTGATTCATTAAATCAAAAACCATATTTTGGGTTATTCTTTGATGGCAAAAAAGACAAGACAAGTGTATTTTTAAGGAACGAAAATACATCACAAAATCATTTACGCTTTAAAATAGAAGAGCATTATTCTTTAGTGCTACAACCGGATAATTTATTTTATGCTCATGTGTCACCACCGGACGGAACAGCAAAGAGCATTGCACAAACAATTCATGAAAAAGTAGTAAGCGATAAGATTAGTTTGAATAAAATGATGTTCATAGGATGTGACGGCACAAACGTTAACGTTGGACATAATAACGGTGCAATATACCAGATCGAACGGAAAATTGGTCACGCAGTTCACTGGTCTGTATGCTTGTTGCATTTTAACGAACTACCGTTAAGAGAGCTGTTTATTCATCTCGATGGTGTTACTATTGGACCCAAACAATTTAGCGGCAGCATCGGTAAGTTGCTTGTTATTTGTGAAAGGTTTTTTCGGATGATTGCCAGTTTGGCCGCAAAATGCAGTGAATGATTTAAGTGTGGATCAACGCTACTTGTATCAGATGTGTCATTCAATTCAAACAGGTATCGTCAATTCATCTTTGGCTATGAAGAACCCTGGAACTATGGTTCATTCGAGATTCCTAACTACGGCTAATCGAATTCTTCGATACTAAGTATCTCTCAGTATTGCTTCGGTGAAGCTCACTACGTTAGTAAATTTCATAATTAAAGTTTATGCGCCGATGTGGTTTACTATCAAAGCAAATGAATCATTCAAAATGGGGCCAAAGCATATTTTTAAATTCATTGAACTAGTTCGTAACAATGTCGAGTCCAAACTGCGTGAGAATATCTTCAATGTTGTTGCAAGAACTGGATATTTTGCACATGCCGAAAATATTCTCTTGTCGATGTTAACGGATGATGATTTAAATATTAGAAAAAATGCTGTTGAATCCATTTTACAAGCAAAAGATTCCGCAAAAAACGCACATGAAATTCGTAAATTCACGAAACCAAAAATTGACTTCAAAGCAGCAGCATACTTTGAAATGGTTGATATACGGAATACAGTTCCACCCATCGCACAGTTTTTATCGACGGAACAGCTGAAAAATTGCATTGAGAATGTAGATAATTGGCTAAATAATGCCGTAAAATGCATTCCAAATCACACACAAGCCGTCGAGTGATCAATTAAATTAGTCAGCTCAGTATCTTCACAAGTTGTTGGTGAAATTAACCGTAATCAAAAAATCTATTCAACAATAGCATCGAGAGCTCTTTTACCAAAAGCAAACAGCAAAAATGATTACGATAAATACATGTAAGATTGATTGAAATCGAACAAACATCATTAAATTTTTCACTGAAAATCATCTTTTTTTACCACTTTTTTGTAAAGAATTTTTATGGCTTGCCGGCAGGTTTCGACTAAAATAAAGATTTATTTTGTTTAAAATATGAATTTTATGTAGTTTTATACTTGTTTTGATATTGTATATCGCTTGCCCATTCAGAAATCGTGACATTAAAATCATCGAAATTTTGCCTATTTTTGGACATTTTTGAAAAACTGTGAGGCTCTGGCGAAAACTGAAATTTCGCTAATATTACTGTTTCTATGGTTTTTTGGGCTCTATTATGTGTCCTCCAGAGGTTATGGTGTGGCATTGAATTCTAAAAAAGTCGAAAATCGAACCACTCTAATACCCACCCAAGGTACAATGGCATTTGTCGGAGTAGAAGACAGCAACGTGGATGAGACTAAAAAAAAATAAATGGTTTCCCAATACATCCCATGAAGGAATTGGGGGAGCTTCTCACAACCAGTGAGATGTGCGGTTTCTAGTTTCACACTCACTGATTGCGACCTACAGTTTTACACCGGTTCCGAACGGTATTTTGAGAAGCTTTCACTATGCGAGGTGACCGCCGCCCAAAGAACTTTAAGGTGTTCAGAGCAGGGATCGAACACAGAATCCCATGTACAAGAGGCGCGCAACTACCCATTGCACCACCGACGGCCACAACGTGGATGAGACTAACCCTGTGAATATTGTAGGATATGTTCCTTCAGAGTTCGAATCAAAGCTCATGGAAAAGACCGCATGTACCCTCCTGGAAGGCACCGATGTCAAAAACACATTGGTAGAGAGAAACGTTGATGCGAATGCTGCCCCCATGGATTCAACGGGTGATAATAACAAATCAAAGCTCATTGATGAGTTTTCAGACAGCTTACTGGATGACACTGACGACGAGGCCAACAAGACGGTAGTGGATGACCTTACTACAGATAAACCTGACCTTACTACAGATAAACCTCCACTACTCTAAAGCTGATTCTGCATATCTGCTGCTCCGATGCCTTCACCCAAGAACCCTGTACACATCATGGCGGCAAGAACTTTTATAGTTGCCAAGAAACATTTGAATATATTTATTTTATCTCAGTATTGCGATAAAGACATTACTGGTACCAGTCTGGAGACGGACAATGCCAACATCTGGTTAGCGTCTGCCTATATGCCCAATGAAGATTCTGAACCCCGCCCGACGCTTCTGCTGAGGCAGCTAATTGAGAAGGCGGAGATTTTAGGCAAAATGTCAGTGTCAAAACGCACCCTTTTTTAATATGGCACCAAGAAGTTTCTCGCCGTGGAAAATTATGCTTTTGGTACCGTTTTGAGCAAAATGAACTATACTCAGAAGGAGCATTGCGAAATTGGAAAGACAATGCGAAATTTTGCTAGTAGGCTTATCCAAGAGTGGAAGGCCTGTGACAGAAGTAAGGTGTTTTTCGAAAAAACTCATCAAGATTGGCTAGATACAGCATTGGTATTATTGGGAAAAAAAGAAAATGAAAATGTCGGACGACCGGAAAAAGAGCTTTCAGAGTGCTGCAGGAAAACGCAAGTCAATAAGATGTCAGGGCTTACAGAGGAAGTGTAATCTGAAGGATTGTTGGTAGCTGCATGCTGCGGTTTATATAAAGCTGGAAAGCGCAGTGCTTCCAAAGATGTACGAATGGTAAATGGCGATGAGTTTAGCGGAAAGGTAATGAAAAATATAAACAAACCGAAGCCCCTTCCATCAAAATTGTCGGACGATAAAGCGCTGGCGCTATTTGTAGATCTTGGATATACCAGATACACTTGGAACTTGAACAATAAATCAGCAAGAAACCAAAACGCCAACAAAAAGTGATATCCTAGTGACATTACAGTCACTGATTATTATGCTGAAGTGAAGTGCCAGTCTTGTGGACAATAAATAGGATCATTGAAGCACACCCTCAACGTGTTGAAAGCCCATCTAAAGTAGTAATAACACCCATTTAACTGCTGTCTACAAATGGGGTTGTGATGGCAGCAGCGGCCACCCCACATATAGGCAAAAATTTAATGACTGCGAAGGAAACATGATAGACCAATATTTATTTTAAATTTGTGTTGCAGCACTGCAAGTGCAGAACTGATCGACAGTTTTATGGCAAAACAATCGGCCTTCTTCTACACGATACTGTCGATACTTTGCGCGAAGGAAACGGCGGGCCTGGGTCGCAGGGAAATTGGAAATATTAAGAGGCAAATATTAAATTTTGTACCAACATATGTAAATTCATTGATTATTGATCACTAATTTCACATAACCATGCTTAATAGTAAAACTTTCAGTGTCATTTCAGAATCTTCTGCGCAAACATGCGGAATCTGTAACCCAACACCAAAAAATATGAATAACTTAAATTTGGTGAAGAGCTTTTTAATTAATGTGAACCTCTTTCACTATGGGCTATCCAGTCTCCAAGCCTGGATAAGGGTTTTTGAATGTATTTTGCACATATCCTATAGTATACTACTAAAAAAGTGGCAAACTCGTGGTGCTGACAAGAATATTGTTGGACAAAATAAAAAAAATATACAGCAGAAGCTACGAGAAGCAATGGATTTGTTGGTCGACATACCATTGGCTGTTACTGGAAGTACCAACGGAAATACGGCAAGAAGGTTCTTTCAACAACCAGATTTAGCCGCTCGTATAACTGGAGTGAACGAAAATTTAATATATCGATTCAGCGTCGTCTTACGAGCACTGGCATGTGGATATTATATAAACACGGAGGCATTCAGACATTACGCAATGGAAACTGCCGAAATTTTTGTTGGTTTATACCCCTGGTTTTACAGGCCCTCGTCTGTTCACAGAATTGTAATTCATGGAGCAGACATAATCAATCATTTTTCACTTCCAATTGGTATGATGTCCGAGGAAGCGTTTGAAGATTATCGGAACATCCGTGAAAATAATTCCAGAAACAATTGCAGGAAAAATACAATGGAAGATATAATTAACGCTCTTTCTGTTTCTTCTGATCCCTTAATATCTTCATTGTCCAATGAATGCATCATCTGATACTGAAGAATCTGATTAACATTTCTTTAAAAAATTTTTTTCCAAAAAAATTGTTTGATTTTTTTCTGAATTGAGAAAAAACAAATTTAAAGATATCTTCTTTACTTCGGAAGCTATGAATAAAATTCCGCCAGCAAAGCCAAATTGGCCACACAATCAGTCTCTCATCTTTTTTTCTAAAGGTATTGGACATGCTAAGTTGCTCATATTTGCGAACGAACATACATAGGTACTAGAAGTATGCGCACGACATTCAGTGTGCACACTTAATTTTTTTTTAATTCGGTAGAATCGACAAAAAAAATCGGTAGATTTGAATGAAATTCGGTAGAAAATTTATTTTATTCAAAGAAACATACAAAAAAACAAAATTTGCACATTTAAATGTAGTTGTAAATAAAGGGTAAGTGCAAGGCATGACAAACAAAACAGATTTTCAAAAGCGCATTTAAAACTTCACATTTGATGGGAAATTAAATTGACATAAACAATGGAGCATTTCAAATAAAATAAAAACAACAAAAGAAGTGTCATCGCTTGCCTTTACCCTTTATATAAGTATATTAAGAATACATAAAATAATATACATATATAACACGAAATCAGTTTTTGGTTTTATAAAGGTACAGACATTACTTTTATTTGACTAGTACACATTTTAAACTAAATAGATGATACATAAGATCCATTAACGAAGTTAAACTTTTGTGCAAAAATTATTAAATCATTGGGAGGAATATATAATTCATCCCCAACGCACAATTCTTTGGCAAATATTAGGTTGCTTATGCTTTCAGTTTTTAACCTATTTCTTTGTTCGGTTTTTATTATCTTCATAACAGAAAATGACCGCTCTGCGGCCGCACTGCTATGTGGTAAAATTGCCAATTTACACATATACCGACTTAAATTACTAAATAACAATTCCTTAAAGATATTCTCTTCTTCGCGCAAAGCTTTCCATCCTCGGACTAAATCCTCTTCAAAAATTACTTTTACTTTTTCTTTGTTTAACAAAATGAAAGATCGCCACTCACTATTTAATGTTTCCTCACAGTCCTCAGGGGATGGAAATGCTTTTAACAGAGGTAGAATCGTTGGCATGTCATTTGACTGAATTTTTTGTGGATCTAAATATTCCAACAGTTGTAATTTCTGGTTATTGAAGTCAAATCTCTTTCTTAGTTCATCGCACAGACAAATATAATAATTAAGTAAATCTTTTTTAATATCATTTAATAGATCATGTGTTTCTAAAAAGGCGTTACATTTTAAACCAAAATACATTAAAGAAAATGGCATATGAATGCTTTCGTTTTTATAATCTGCATCAAGTGAAATATGATCCGAAGCTACAAAGTTTTGAAGTAATTCTTTAAAAAAGGTGGTAATACGGGAATACAATAAATGTATAATAGTACCTTTCGATTGATATTCTTTATTAAAAACATTAATTTTTTTCAAAATATAGTTAAGAAATAAGAAATAAGCATAGTTCGTATCGTTGAGCTCTTTCAAAATGTCAGACGCGGATGACTCGTTAAGTTCTTCAAACGAAAACAGTAAAAAATAATGCCTCAAAGGTTCCCATTGTTCGATTAAGCGCTCAACTGCTGTTTCCAAGGACAGCCACCGCGTTTCACATACACTTAATATATTATGTGGCAAAGTATTAAAGGCTTCTTGAAAATTTTTAAAATCGCTACGACGTTTCGTACTATGCGAAAAAAATGCGTACACATTTCTCACAAGCTTCTCCAGTCTTGCAGGCAACTGCTTGGAAGCAGCAGATGAGCACAAATTCAATGTATGGCAAGTGCAACCTAAATAAAATAAATTTTTGTTTTCGTGTTCAAACTTTTGCTTAACACTATTATAACGCCCCTTCATTACCGATGCGTTATCGGTAGCAAGACCAATCATATTCTTTAAAGATATTTTCATTGAATTGAAAAAGCTCACCGTAAGATCATACAAACCTTGGGCTGTTGCGTCTTCAACTTTCAGAAGGCCAAAAAAACGGTCAACTACGGTGCATTTGTCAGACGGAAGATAACGCACTATGAGGACCAGACATTTATTCATGCTGATGTCCGTTCCTTCATCCAAGATCAGTGTGAAGCTGGTAGATCTCAGTTCCTTTGCAATTCTTTCTTTGGCGTAGGGTCCCAAAATGTCGTTTACCATTGATATTGCTTTCGTAGCACTACACTTAATGGGAGTTTCAGTAGGGCTTATAAAATTAAAAAGCTGAGGCAACGAACTCATTGTTCTAAGCGAAAGGTTGTGTTGTATGCAGTACATGACCATGGATATCTCATTAGATATCTTTTTACACGATGCAGGTCTTTTTGAGACACTTTCAATCACAGAAAGTTGTTTCAGATTATTGCTGGTCTTCGCCTTGGCTGCGTTTAAGTGTTTTTGAAGCTTTGAGTGGCGATCCAAATATGATATGTCATTTCCAAGGGAACAGTTGCACAGTACACAAAACGCCTTCATTTCAAAACACTTCAACCATTCGCGGCTTCTCTCCCACTCCGGCTTGTACTTCTGATAGTATTTTTTTTTCTTCTTCGAGGGTTCACATTCATCTGTGGAAACTTCGACAATTGGAGGAGTAGTATCACTGCTGGTTGGACGTCTGTAAAATATATAGTTTTAATAATTTACAAATCCAACAAAATAAATTTTACATCTTACCTTATTAAAAATTTATCCATTGTAAATGCTTTGGTAATTCTAAATATTCGCTAATGCTGATTTAAAAGATGCCCATAATGCACAAAGCTGCCAGTGTTTCTATAATTGGTTTTACATGACAGGTTTTTTTGTATATGGCAAGTGACTTTTCTAACAGAATATTTAACAATGCCAGTGTTTGACATCTAGAGAGCGCACTACTACACATGTCCTATGAACAATACAAATAGCAATTTGCAATATGGCATCAGTTATATTCAAAAATTACCATGTATTGTCTTTTGCATTGTTCACATTACATGTGTAGTAGTGCGCCCCCTACACTGTTTTCATCATTGTTAAATGTTCATAGTTGGAAAGTGACGTACTATATGACAAATATATGAAGTTTAAATCACTGTTAACGGCATTTAAGAGTGATGCCAGACATCGTGTTAAAAAACTCGAGAATCAAAGACAGAAAGAATACTTACGCCAAATGAAAGTTGCCACAGATAATTAATGAACATTTTCATTAAATATTCGGTAGATTTCAAGCCTTGTTCGGTAGAATTGGTAGATTGTAAAATTTACACAAAAATCGGTAGAATCTACCGAATATCGGTAGAAGTGTGCACACTGACGACATTATATGTCATGTCACGCGTGATTGACGTGTGTCACACCTGATCGTGACAAATATTACATTCAATCACGTGATCGTGAGTTCAGTCATTTATAATTTAAATCGCGTGCGTGATTGAAATTTTAGGAATTCACGGTCACGCATTATACTCACGAATCACACTTATGAAACACACCCACGAATCAAGTATGAACATGTTATCAACAAACTGAACACCATTTTTGCTTTCCGTCTCCAAAAATTCTTCCAGTATGTTTGAAAAAGGTGTTTTTTCGTATATAAATCCACATACCAGTTTTGTAACAAACAAATTAGTGTTTAACAATAAGTGGTCGTGGGTGGTGCAATGTTAGTGTGCGCTGCTCTTATCCATGAGAACGTGGGTTCGATCTCTGCTCTGGTCACCTAAATTTTTTTCCGACAGCGATAACCTGGGTTATTCACTGCGACACTATCGAGTATTCAGCCATGAAAAACTTCTTAAAACATCAACAAATCAAACAATTTTTTTAAACAATAAATATGAACAATGTTTAAAAATAGAAACGATTGGTTAAATAACATTTGGTATTAAAATGTCGTGCGTGATTTCATTTTCTTGCACCGTGGGCGTGACAATTTCGTGAACTCGTGAGTGAAAATTCACTCACCGCACACCTCTAATAGGTATCCATATGCCTGCACCTCACAACAAGGCAAATCTACCGAAACCGATCTGCATAACTGAAACCGCTTACATAAAGAAATACACTCTTGCCGCATTCGTGGATAAAGCTGGAGGGATCAGGTTGCGCCGTCGTAGCATATGCTGACGACCTCGCAATTGGAGTGCAGGGAAAATACCCCACACCACATGCAGAGATGTGCTCCAGAAAGTGCAAGAGGATATTGGAGCCGCTATTCCTAAATTTAACAATTTGTTTGGACCCATAGCCCTCATACTGTCAGAGCTGTAACACATTAGATTCATAAAAATCTAATTTACGTTGCCCCCCATATTCACCCGATCATCTAAATATAATGGAAAATTTATTTTTTTATAATTTATTCAAGCTCAAGAACATTTTAATATTAAGCTTATTAATTAGCTTTATATATTTTAAAAAATGGTGAACAATCTATACTTTTTATATAGTTTTTAATTTGTCCATATTCAAGTGATACATTCAGAACCCATTATTGTATTTAATGCACATAACACAAACGATTTTATGAAACAAAATATTTTTCTTATTTTGCTACATAAATAGTAAGATTTTAGAATATTTTCTTAATTCTCCTACACAGAAAAAATTACCATAAGTAATATTGCGTAGTTTGGGTTGTATGATTTTTTTGTATGAGGACAAGAAAAAGAGGCAATATTGCCAAAATCGATAGTGCACTACTAACGACAATGCTGAATTTACCTATGTACGTTGGCAACTCTACTTTATATTATTAGAATGTCAACAAACAAATTTGGGTTGAGACAAATACCACAACTGCGGAGTTTTTTTGTCTTCAGAAACTACAGAACTTGAACAAACCGAACTATTGCGATTTAACTCTTAAATTCCGTGACAATTCTCAATTGAAAGCACATCGGTTATTGTTAAGTGCCTCAACCGATTAGTTTACTGTTTTGGATCGAAAAGAAATGTGAGGTAGTAGACTATGACTATTCTATTGAAACTGTTCGAAGCCCACAGGCGTACAAAAGAAATGCATCCACAGATAATTGAAATGGTAAG
Source organism: Phaonia tiefii (assembly GCA_963931995.1). Lineage (NCBI taxonomy): Eukaryota > Metazoa > Arthropoda > Insecta > Diptera > Muscidae > Phaonia > Phaonia tiefii. Next base: position 135,026,277 of record OZ008368.1, read on the forward strand.
TAAAGTAATCGACGAGATTTATGTTGAGAGAGTGAAGCCTTTTCCCATTCTGTGTTTCAGCAGCCTGTTCAGCAGGTCATTCATTAATACAGCAACAAAATCGTATTGTTATAGGTTGCAATATTCCGCACAACCTCAGCAGCAAGAGCGTAGTGTGCAGCAAAATACTTACATGGGATTTACCTCGTCCAGTATGGCAGCGACAGCAGGTAAGATGAACAACATTTACACTTATAAAACAAGAGCCTAAACAAGATGAGACCGTCAGTGGTGATTATCATATATTTTAAGAAATCAACTCAACAGCAGTACCACATCGTTAGATACCCTTCTGAAAACCTTTGAAAGGGATACAATAATAACAAAGAAATATGTTAAATAGTTTGCTGAGCATATATGGGGATGATGGAAACTATGAGGCAAGCATTATGCTGCCATTCAAAAGTCTATAACACAACAGCAGTCGAAACACACAACAGTAGTCCACCCAGTAGTACATCAGGTGACGCGTCATAACGTCCATGGACATAACGCCCATGGGCGTTATGTCACACCTAAAATGGACATAAACCCCATGGGCGTTATGTCGCACCTAAAATGGACATAAAGCCCATGGGCGTTATGTCCATGGGCGTTATGACGCGTCACCTAGAAGATAACCTATGGTAAGATTATCTTAAAGTTCTTAGGCGATATCCGCATCTAGTGAATACCAACAAGGTGCAGTAGCAGTCGCAATCGAACAGAGGTTGTCCGTTTTGCCGAAGATGGTAGGAACAAATTACTACTAAGGCTTTTCTCCGTTGTGGCTAGCAAAAAGTTAAGTGTGCAATTAAATCGATCCTCAAACTTTAGCAGACATCAAATGTTGATGTAGTTTCCGACAAGTCGACGATTTTCAGAGCCACCGAAATAAACCCGTTGATAAAATATGAGATAATTTTCTTTCAATAAGTTTTTATTTTTTATATGTGTATGTATAAAATAAAATAAATATGTATGTATAAATAAATAAAATTAAAAAAATATTGTTTTTATAAATATATTCGAAAATGCACTGTACGTTTTGAACAAGTTCAAATTTTGAATCACCCACTGTAAATTTTGTTCGTTGCCCTTTTGCATTGGTTAAATCTACAAATATGCAAGGCAAATTTCTGTATAGTTTGACAAAGTGAAATTGCCTACGTTTGTTGGTCATTTTGCCCAATTATATAGCTGACCCTATGTTGCCCAGTGCATTGGCTGATTGCAGAGCATGAATTTGGGTAATTTTACACAAGGTTGTTTTCCTGTGTATATTCGGTTTAAATGGTATTTTCGTTCAAAGTTTGAAAATTATAATCCTTGTTAAGTGTTTCACAGTGTAGTAGAACATAATTCAGTTGATCATAAAAACTAAATCACAGAAATGCCCAAGCTCAGGACTAATTTGGAAAACTGGGATCAATGATCGACTTGCCAAAACAAGGAGAAATTAAAAAATTTACAAAACGTAATTTTTTTGAACAATCGAGGTATTTTTTTGGTTAATATATGAGAAATTCATACTACAAGCTTACAAGTCCTGAACATTTGTCGAATTGAAAAATGGTTGGTTTTTGTTGGAAATAATAGACAATTCAGTTTCAACACACACTCACTGGCATATACTAGTTTCGAACTCCGTGACAAGTTCATCATCAGATGCCTGACTAGAGTGCCTGAATTGATACCATCGGTTGATCATCAATCGTATATATACAAACTCAATTCTGCAATTCACATGTGCGAATTAGTATCGATCGAAGATCCCTAAGTATCAACATCACTGAAAGGCATATAATTCCAACAACAAGAACAGACATAAATTTTCCACCATGTTCTTCTTTTCCTCATGCATTCTCGCATTGTTGCAGTGCCTTGAGGTGAGTTTTAATCAATATCACAGAGTTGTATTTTTCCATGGTACAGCATTTTCGAAGACCGTGCTAGTGTCAGTTACAATGTTATACCACGGAAAAATACAACTCTGTGATATTGATTAAAACTCACCTCAAGGCACTTTCTTTTTTGGTGTAAATATGAATTGGTGTAAATATGAATAACTGAAATGTACATTTCTTCCACATGACCGACAATTGGTAGACAAAACTGGCATAGTGGAAGTGTTCCATTTTCTTGTTTGTTGGTTTGGATTTCATCAAGTTAAGAACGCCAAATTTTGGCGTGTTTGCAAGGCTCCATAATTGTATTTTTGAATTTTTCAAGCAGATTTTACAAAGCACTCCTTCTGGTATAATGCCTTCAGATTCATTATCTGACGAATCGGTATACTCTCCTTGCTTCGTCCGTGGTTTTAACCCTTGTAGTCAGTTCACTCATTTTGGATAATTTCCTCCTTAGAGCCTGGCAAAAATGAAACCAACAGCCTTTTTTAATCGCATTCCGAAGTCCAATAGATTGGCATCTATAAATTGGAAAATTCGCTTTTTGAGTCTTTCTCGTCATGAGTATAAATGCCAAGGGGAACACCTGAAGAAAGTAGTACACATTAGTACATCCTGAATATATTTTATGAAAATAAAAATGCTGTTGGTACCGCGCGCGCGATTTTAGTTATAAAATACATTTTCCCTTTCCACATTTACTTACAATTCCAACAACTGCAAAGTCAATAAAACAAGTATTTATATTTACATTACTATTACTTACATGTCTGCCGTATCCAAAGTGAAGTATCCGCACGGTGGCACAACAGAAAATGTGGCACCAACTAAATAGTGCCGATCATCTAATCTTCTTAATAATATTTAAGTTTGGTAAGGAGAAAAATAATGTGTATGCAAAATCTGCATCCAATACTGTTGTTTGGTAGAAGGGTTCGTCCGGTAGACTCTCGCACATACCATACGCTTTCATAAATCCAACATTATTGAAAGTATGTACGCAGTCTTGCGCCTTTTGAGGCAGCTTTGGAATAGCTTCCGACTTAATACGTCGTAAAGCCCGTTGCATTCTTTTAAAGATCAACAGTTGGGCACTCTCCTTGTCTTTAGGACATTCAGCATCAAACAAATTTCGTAATTTATTGGCTTTAAGATTGGGCACTGAAACCTCTTTCTTAATAGCATTCTTCAATATCAATTCCTTCATTTCTTGTACTTGTTCTGGGTGTTCCCCGTGAATGTTAATTTGAAGCCGTTGTTTACAGTGTTATCCGTTAGTAATAATCAAAGATGCCCTGCTGTTTTTCTGATAACATAAGTATCTTTTCACATTTTCTCTCATTTTAATTTTATATTTATAAAGTTGTTTATCACATGATTTATACACAAGTTCACAATTTCGCCGAGCACCTGACATAACTCAAAATTCAATATTTTCACCAACTCCGTTCACTAGTTTCAAATCAACTGTGATAAATTACGATAAGTCACTTTATCCAGACTCATCTCAAGAAAAATAACTGTTCTTTAGAAACTAGATTCAACATTACAGCAGCCCTTTTTGTAAACAACGTTCAACTTGCTAATTGGAGGGATTACAATCGCAAAAATAATATTGGTTCTTATGTCCATTCTTAGGATGGTCATAAAGCCCAGAAAAAAATGGGCATATATCCGTTCTTTATTGGGCCTTTTGGCCGCTACCGGGGCGATCATAAAGCCCAAAGCGGTCATAAGGACCAATTTTTTTTGGCCCTCGTTTGAACGTCTGCTGGGCGTTCTGACAGGTCACCGAAATATCAATAAAAAAACGAATTATTTAACTCTTACTTAGTACAGTTCGAAATTAATTTCTGCTCAAATATGTAAAAATTTCAGGAAAGGAAAATAAAATATTTTGCATTGTATCACTTTACTTTTCATTTCAGCTTGTTGCATTGTAACGATTAAATAAATAAGTAAATAGTTTCCCATTACATTCCATGACGGAATTGGGGAGAGCTGTGCGCTTGCTTGTTTTATACTAACTGATCGGGACCAACAGACCTAAACTTAAACATAATACCTCTTGAATTATATTCTTACTAAATTAAATTTCTAACGTCGTATTAATATTGTGAATTACTCCTTTTGTATAATTCAAACCTCAAGTAGTTTCTCACTCTTAAATGAGTTAAAAAGTATTGTGACTTATTTTTTACTTACTAATTTGGATAAAATAATTGTATTTGTAAACCGAAACATCGTCGGAAGTTTTGTAAGGAAATATCTTTCACTTTCGGTACACAATTCAAATGGTGAGCATCTCGACTCGAATAAATTTGATTGCAATTACTCTAATTCTATCCTGTGAAACATCTTTTACTTATCCAATCATTTTCCACACAATTTCTGTTAACTGGGATATTGTAACGTCAATCTGATACGTTTTGTTCTAAGTCAAATCTTGGATTTAAATCGACAACTGCACATACATACTTCCTGAGGTTATCCAGAACTTGAGTTGAGCCTTAATCTCTCAAGAAAAGGCTGCAATATAGTCCAGAATTTAATTCCACAACAACAATAAAGGCGCACTAGTTGATAAGAGGATTTAGCTAACTACTATTATCTATCTACCCACACGAGTATCATCTCTAATTAACCCTCATACTAAGAGACGAGTAGCGACGTAAAAGGAAGATCAGCAAAAATGAGGTAACTTCAAACGCATTCCAAAAACACACAATATTTAGTCAATCCGCGGACATGGTAAGTGCAAGCCATTGCGCTATTTAATTATATTACACAAGCAATTATAAAAAATTAATATCTGTGTCTGTGTCTCTGTTGTAAAAAGTAAATAAAAAGAAGCACCAAGTCTATCATGAGAATTCCAACTTTGTACAAACTAAAGAGGTAAAAAACATCATACCGTTGGTCGATATAAAATGCATATTTTATGAACAAGTGATGTTAAAATTCAGAGTTCTACCCAAAGAAAAATTTCACAGGTGTTAAGACAAGGCCCAAAAAACAAACAAGGTAATTTAAAGTGAAAAAGGCCTAGTATGTGAGCTCGAACTTTAGTAAACGAATTGTTTCCAACACCAAAAAATGCTATGGAACGGGAAACGGCATTAGCCGCCCACTGTGCTTGACAGCCACGGACTAAGAGTTGGGTTAAACATTTCTCTTAACATCAGAATTATAGAGAAAACTGATTTATACACTCTTAACCACGAACAGATTATGCATGAAACAGTGTTGCCAGTTTGGCACAATTAATGCTTTTTAGCATAATTTTTTTGGCTTCAGCACAATTTGTTTGAAACATGATGCTAACAATAACATATTTTTTCTTAGGATCCAATACACGCCAATGGATCGAAACGAAACATATGTTCAATAAATTTTCCGGCATCATGTGTCAAAAATTTGTTGACTGACCATGTCTTTTCAGCCTAGAGGGCGATGTCTCACGAACCATTAACAATACTAATAAAAATGTATTTCTATGCTACTTATTATATAACCTCTTATATGTAATAAGTCTAGGTGGAATCCTTTTGGCAAAAAAATTAAAACCTAATAATCTAATAATGTCAAAATTAAATGTATTCTAATTTTGCGAATATGAAATTTAGTATGTTTTACAATAGCTTGCAATTATAACAAAATTTGAAAATCAGTGTACTTTGACCCCTTGACTTTTTTGGTTTTATGTAGAAAACATTTTTTGGAAACAATGTAAAGCGTTCATGTGGTTTTGCTCAGTTGCAATTTAATATAGAAGGAAATGCTATACAAAAGTATGAAAGTGGCAATGTTTGTTCTAAATGTCTTTATGAAAGTGGTATTGTTTGTTCTAAATTACTTTAAAAAAATATAGGACACGTTTTTTATCAACTGTACAACCCATTTTGACTACAGTTTCTGAAAGTACTTATCAAAACTAACCAAATGGAATTTGAGGTTTTCTGGATTAGCTCGAATTCGGATTTTTATCAATTCGTGAATATTTTGGCCGAAACTGAATTTTAATCATTTTAAAACTGAAAAACCAAATTTTCCTTACGGGTTAAAAGTGTAATAAATTTTAATTAACTTAACTTATTTAGCTTAACTTTTAATTTTTAAACCCCATGGTGACGTTTGGCCCACCCTGTAGTTAACTGATTGGAATGTTGTTTCCCAGCCTTCAGCAGAATTGTAAGTATTGACCAGGGGGGGGATGTAAAACATTCGTTTGAAAAGACAGCATTAGTGCTTTTTGAAAAATTCTCAATTTTTCTCACACAAAGGGTGAAAACGAAATTATGGTATTGTATCATGACCCTGAAGCTAGCACAATTAGAATTCCTTTTATGAATAATTTTGCCAACAATGTTTTTCAAGTAATTCAGTTGAAAAATCCGAAGGATTTATAAGTGTTCATTCATCCACTTTTTGTCACCCAAGAAGTGTTTACGAATGTAAAATCAACCCGGATTCCAAGTCATATAAAGGGTAAAATATCTATTTATTTTCACGATCCATGACTTATGTTATGCATAAAATTTGTAAATTTATGATACAGTAATAAAATTCAAACACTTTTTACCATTTCCGATTGTTCATGATTTTTGAAAGAAAGTAAAAATGATATTTTAGCAAAAAAAAATATAAAAATTTGTTTGTCACAATTTTGTTGATAATTCCGAAACTATTGATCATATTAAAATGTGGTGTAGGCATAAGTTGAAGATAATGTAAACTTACATTTGGTGCAACAAATTCGGAGAAGTAATTTTCAACTGTGGATAAATACCTCAAAAGATTTACAATTTTGAGATTTTAAAGCAGTAGATGCGGGTTTCTCAAACCAGTTTGTTTTATATTTCTTTTCTCTTTTCGGCAATTATGGTGAGGGCATTTGAATTCGAACAAATCTAGAAAAACCACAACTGCCATTTTGTTAGTTTGGATAAGTTCTTTTAGAAACTATGTCACATCACACTTTATATGTTGCATTGTGTAATCAAAGAAATCTGTGCTTAAGGTACCACTGCATAAAATACAGAAAATATCCAGAATATATAGAAAATATACAAGTTTTGAAAAACCCTTATCATAGAGTATTTTTTCAAATATTAAATATGAAAATCACAACTCCAGGGAATGTTTTGCATTGTTTCTCAAAAAGTTTTGGACACCCAGATTGAAATTTCGGGACTTCCAGCTAACTAGTGTATACAAAACCAAAATGTAAAGGGGCTCAAAAATCACACTAAGAAAATTGAGATAAATAATCGGTACTTTTGAAACAAAACTGATTTTTCATAACATTTTTTAATCAAAAATACACATCTCCGATTTGAAAATGTTTTTCTGTGTTTCTAAAAATTATACGAATTTTGCAATAAAAATCATGCGTAAAAACACTCCAAGCTGTATAATAAACATGTAGTAGATACTACGTAATATACACAAAGGGAACTATAAAACAAATTGTTTCTTTTTATTTAAGCATAACTTTTTTTGCAGTTTGCACAATTTTTTGGTGTTTTTAGCATACGTTTTCTGACGGCTTCTGGCAACACTGGCATGAAACATGCATTTGTAAAGCATTGGTAAAGGGTTTTTCAACAGAGACGCTACAAAAGTAAATCGATAGGGACAGCAAACGACTCCATATTTGTTCCCGCTCTTTTGACATTTCTCTTCAATAAGGTTTGCCATTTCATCATGGAAAGATATACGAGCCAACAACGAGTCGAAATTATTAAAATTTACTACCGAAATTTGGAGTCAGTGGCCTCAACTTTAAGAGCGTTTTTCATCGGAAAATCATCTTCAGCGATGAGGCTCATTTCTGGCTGAATGGCTTCGTCAATAAGCAAAATATGCGTTATTGGTCAGACAGCAATCCACATGCAATCCATGAGTCATCATTACATCCCGAAAAAATTGCGGTTTGGTGCGGTTTATGGGCCGGCGGCATGATTGGGCCGTACTTCTTCCGTGATGATCAAGACCGGCACATTACTGTGAATGCGAATCGCTACCGTTCAATGATAACCGAATATTTTTGGCCCTAATTGGATAATATGGACTTGGAGGACATGTGGTTCCAACAGGACGGCGCCACAATCCACACAGCGAATTGCGAATCGCTACCGTTCAATCGTAACCGAATATTTTTGGCCCTAATTGGAAAATATGGACTTGGAGGACATGTGGTTCCAACAGGACGGCGCCACAAGCTACACAGCGAATGCCACAATCAATTTATTGGAAACCAAGTTTGGTGAACGTGTTATCTCACGAAATGGCCCAATCGATTAATCGCCTCGGTCGTACGATTTGACGCCGTTAGATTATTTCCTGTGGAGCTACGTCAAGTCTATGGTCTATGCCAACAAGCCAGCGACGATGGATGAACTTCTTACGAATATCGAACGTGAAATTGCAGCAGTATCGGCCGATTTATGCTTGACGTGCCCGTGGTGGCCATGCAAAAGAAATTGAGTTCAATACATAATAGCATCGAGCGTTCTTTCACAGGAATAAAGAATTTCATTGGTATCTAAAACCGGTATTGTTTTATTTAAAACAAACTTTTGTAGCGCTCTTATTTAAAAACCCCTTTATTATACCTAATAGTTCTCTCACCAAATTTATGACATTTGGCCTGGTGTGATATTTACGTTCGATATTGAAAAGAATTGCTTTAATAATACCAGATAGAGGCAATGGTTCAAAACAACGAACAAAATAACACCAACGGCATTTCGTTTTGTGTTTTAAACACAACACAAATGTCTGCTAACAATAATAGTCAATCAAAAAGTGTAAAACACATTTAAATTTCACAGTTTTGGAACAAAACGACATGAAAAATTTTAGCAAGAATTTATTCTAATTCCACTTGGTGTATGTCACTTTTCGTCAAATATCTCTCTATCACACCGACCGCATCGCGAAGAGTGTGAAAGGAAACGTCAGATGAGCCAAAAATTCTCTCTAGTATGATTTACTGTATGAGTATGATATACATACAATGCTGGAGAAAATTACAAAATATTAACGGCTTTGTAAATGAAAATCCTAATTGGAAATATTGTTGTTTTTCAAAAGTACTATGCAGAAACCTAAACTTATTGAAGAACTACAATAATAAATAACTAAAAATTTAAAACCATCGAATAGCAAATTGAATATTTGGAATTGGAGGCTAATCTGAAATGTGAGAAAGATATGCAATCAACAATGATTTAATAACAACGACTAGTATTCGCAACTGTATTTATTCAAATTACCGATAAACTAAATTATTGTGAAGAATATATTAAATTTATGGATAATATCACGATTTTCTGTGGTACACCAATGTCATAATATCTTGGAAACAAGATGGGTTATAAAACACAAATGAATTACTACCACTTATTTTCAACATTAAAATAACAAAGAAAAACCTTTAACCTTTAATTTTGGAGACTGGTTCAATAAGCGCATTGGATTACATTTTGTAGAGTTCTTAATCACAAGTAATTTCTTCCTAACCAACTTCTGTAAGCAAATTACAATCCCTTTGTGAAATTGAACCAACCTTTTCGCACAAGTTATCTGCTAATACTTATACATTGTATATACTTTCCCGTTCAATAAGTTAGACACACGTGTTGCTCAACTAAAACAGTGCTATATTTTTAAAGAAATTGCCATGGAAAAACATAATTTATTCTTGCTCATACTTTTTTGTATTTATTATTCAACGTCATACTTTTTTGTTTACCCATTTTTAATATTATTTTAATACTATACCGTGGATTATTGAACACAAAAATCTTTAATTTGTAATATCAACAAGTGAAGCTTTTACACGCACAATGGCAAATTTGAAACTGCGTCTAATCAAATGAGCTACAAAAATATGCATATTTTTCGTCTCATTTTGGGAAAACGTTAAAAATACCGTTAATCTTGAGAGAATCTATTTTATGTTTTTCTTTTTGTACTCTATGGGCTCTCTTTGTCAATAGTTGTTGTTTGGAATAACTGATAGGTTCATTAGTTCGATCAACTGATAATACGCTATATAAATGTTATATTTATACCATACAATTGAAACACACCGATGTAAGTCTTCAAGCCAATTTCTCGTCTGGAAAAACCACACAAATTAACCTCTTCAGAGCAGTTATTTATTTTGCTCTTTTGTGATTATTTATACCAAATTTCAAACAGGAAAGTGCTATCTTTGGAGGGAGTTTTTGCGAGGTTTGAACAGTAGCTTTATGGCAATATAAAGCTCTCACTCCGAGTTTAAATAAATTAAAATCTCGAGAGAATTTAATTTTCACAATTTTTGTTTATTTGAATCGTTCCCGAGCGAACATAACAATGTGTATACATAAATGACCTATCTGATATTGTCAGGTGCTGTAAAAGTGGCTGGTACTGATATAAAAGTTATTTTGTACGCAAATGACATTGTTATAGTGTCTGATACACCTAATGGACTACAGGGTATGATGGATGCTCTACATGGATAATGTGGAGTTTAAAGGTTAATGTCTTAAAATCTAAAATTATGGTATTTCGTAAAGGTTCTAGAATGTATCATAATTTGAAGTGGATTTATGGAGCGGAGATTATTGAAATTGTCAACAATTATATGTATCTTGGAGTGGATATAACATACAATTTGTCGTTTACAAACTTTCTGCTTCCAAAGTTGCTATTTGTTCGACATGGTCAAAATAAATAAACACTCCAAGCATATCTAAAGGCAACAAACTGAAAATTTTTAACGCTGCGTCAAAATCTATAATGTTGCATGCTGCTCAAATATGGGATTACGAATAATATGATGTGGTGAAATTTTCACAGCAATAAATGCTTCGCCAATTATAGATCATAACTATTTACTAATTATTTTCAATTGTAATGCATATTAATATAATAATTAATAATTAAACGGCGAACCAGAACTTTGTGGAACAATTTGAGAGTGTTTTTCACACTAAAACTGTGAAAATAATGATAGCATTTGATAGATATTTCTTTAAAGATGTGCAGAATCATATTTTTGTTTCGTAAAACCCTTAAATTTAAGTCTCTTAAAACCCTTATGTATGTGTACAACTAATGTTATTTTCTCTTCTTATTGAAGATAACACAACCCGGTTGCGTTTCTTGAGCGACTTTGTCATATTGAAATTTTCATCTATGATTCATCCTTACAAAGTAGGTGTCAAGGCGACATTTGTATGAAAATATCGAAATGTCGATGAATGTAGTTGACAACGACACAGCTAAAGACAGTTTTGTAGACATTTTAATAGTAGATTCACCTTATAAAAGAAAGCTGAAAGTAATCGACATTGTCTGTTATTATTCGATACCAAGCTGAACTCTGCTGGAATTTGTCTGCTGCAAGTATTCGTTAATGGTTGAAGGAAAAAAATAACGGATTATTATATATTTGATTATTATGCATTGACGAATATAGAAACTAGGCGACATTGTCTGTTAAGAGTGGATGTAAAGCTGAGTTTTTCTGCTGTACATAAACAATTGAAAAAAAAATTAACTGTTCTTTTTTTCTTTTGCTTGTTTTTCTTTCTTCAATTTCTGATTAAGTGTCATATTTCTTCAGTTTATTAAAGTGTTCAGTGCAGAGTGGTTATAAAAGTGATTATTAAAAGTAAGCTAAAATGTCATCGCAAAGAACATTAAAAAGGGCAATTAAGAAAAAACAGACTGAATATTTAGAACGTTTGATCCATCTTAGCCCAAACATAAATATAAGCCAAATTTGTTCCGAAAGTGTTATTGAAGTGATGAATATTGACGAAAGAAGCGAGGAAACCCGTATAGGTCTACGAGAAAAATTGAGAACGCTTTTTGTGAAATATCGTGTTCGAAAAGCTTTTGGCAATGAGTTGCTTAAGATTTTAAAAGAGGAACATATGGATGTGCCTCTAAATATTGACACTCTTCTTAATATCAAAAGAGGAGAAACGGTTCTTCGTAGCGTAAATCCTGATCAATATTATCATTTGGGACTTACACACCAGTTGTTGAAAATTTCCAACTACTTTGCAGAAAGTGAAACAATAACTATTGACATAGGAATTGACGGAGTTCCTTTATTTAAAAGCACAAACAAGTCATTGTGGCCCATTTTGGGCAAAGTCGTAAGTCCCACTATAAAATCTGTATTTTTAATTGGAGCATTTTATGGTGAAGGAAAACCTAAATGCATAAATTCTTTTCTGCATGATTTTATTTATGAAGCAAAACAATTAATTGCTGATGGTCTTACTTGTGCTGATAAAACTTTACCGTTTAAAATAAGATTATTTATTTGTGATGCACCGGCTCGCGCTTTTGTTGCTGGTACTGTAGGTCATTGCTCTTTCCATGGATGTAGTCGCTGTTAACAAGTTGGGAGAAGGGTAGGACATGTAACCGTTTATGATACAATAGCTGGACCTTTGAGAACAGATGAAAACTTTTGTCTTCGAAGTCAACTTGAGCATCACAGCATACAATTTAAAAGTGAGCAAAGCGATTGGTAACTCAATTCCCTCTGGACTGCATGCACATGATCGATTTGGGCGTCGGAAGAAAATTATTGAAACACCTAGTAGCCAAAATGTCTTTACAAAATAGAAACTTATTATCACTAAAGCTGCAGTCTTATATTGGATTTCTGCCTAAAGAGTTTGGCCGCCACCCAAGGCCTTTGTCAGAGCTTGGAAGATGGAAAGCATTGGAATTTCGGCACTTCATATTATATTTGGGGATAGTTGCGCTAAAAGGCATTGTGAATGATGATATTTTATAAATGAACTCCGAATCTAAATTGGATCTCATTTTAAAGAAGTTCGAGCGACTAGAAAATTTACCTGCAACAATTGATGTAATACTGAGACAGCAGGTTCAACTGGAAATGCAGCTTGACAACTGCCTTAAAAAACAGGAAGAATTGACGAAAATTTTGGGCGAGCATAACATTTTACTGTCCCGAAATTTGTCTAATATATCTTTGGCTTCTGTCCGATTCCCTATAAAATCCGACGATGAGCTAAAATCACTTGAAGATGACCTTATAGAAGACAATCGGGAAAACTTGGTATGTGAAAAAATATTATAGCAAAACAATAAACTTCTTAACTTAACATTATTTATTTTTGAAGGTGATATCTATGCGCCGATTACTTTGCCACGATTTGGCTAGAAACTTGGAAGAATTTTTGATCCGAATTTACTTTCCCAGTATAATTATGATTGAACCAAGGGCAAGAAAGCAATAAAGTTGTATTCGAACCTAACAACGGCTTTGAAAGGTTAGTACCATTTACAATTAAAGATTTTTTATATATCAAGTTCTATACTTAAAACCGTATCTAACTTTTTTCTATTTCTCTTTAATTAGAATGCACAAGCTTCGACACTTTTGAAAAATTTCTTTCCAACTTCCGCTCGGCGATTAAAAAAGTAAAAAATAGAGACGCTAAACGCCACTCTAGGAAAGATGAATCCCACATGTCTATAGACGGCCAAGAAACTGAAATGAATTAAACACTTAAAAATATAAAAATTACTTTTATAGTACAATTTTTGTAAAACTTTTTACTCTAAGTCTAAAAGTCTAAGTCTAAAAAATAATTATTAATGTCTTTTTTATTTGAGTTAATTTTTGTTTTTTTTTTATTTCTTATAATATTTTTAACAAGTTTTAGTGCCTTAAATTTGTAATAAAAATGTTTAAATGTATTTAAAATAATCTTTTTTTTGTTGTATCTTTGGGTATGGGATGAAAACCCATAGCATAAAAATTCATTTTTGAAACATTAGTAAAAAATTATATTACAAAACATTAAACAAAAATTCACAGACGAGGTAAAGTGATTTCGTCTGCTACAAATCTCTGGGATAGGGACGAATTACATAAAAACTCATATATGAATATCGTTGATATTTTCTGTTAGGACTCACTAATACGCGGACGCCTACTGAAAAAAATACATAAAAACTCATATATGAATATCGTTGATATTGTCTGTTAGGACTCACTAATACGAGGACGCCTACCGAACAAAATCAATTTGGATCATCTATGACGTTTTGGACAATTGCTTAAAAAATTCATGTATGACGCCAAAGAAAATTCAGCGTCTGTCATTGATGATTTAACATTGTCAGTACTTTTCACGATGAATCATCATGACGTTCGCCACCGGGAATCTGTTGATTCACAATATGTGTGTGAATATGTGTTTATGAACATGTGTACAACTAATATTTTTTTCTGCTCTATTTAGGAGAACACAACCTTTTGGTTCATAATTTTAACGGCATATGTTTGCATGTATGTTATGTTATTTTCTCTTAGAAGAGTACACTGTTGCTCTCTTAACACTTTCATGTCATTTGCAATTGGTAAAATTTTAACTCTTATGGTACAATATTAATTGGTGGGGGAGGATATGTTGTAGTGAAGAAAAATTTCTTTGCAATTTCTTTTGAGTTAACACTATGATCATGTTTTGTTTTATTATTTTCTATTTATTTGAACTGACACAAACAACTACAAGTCAGAGCACGAAGCCGTACCAAAATAATTGTCTGCGTCGAATCATTGGTAAATGGAACACGTATGCGTGTAAGGAGAATGCATAGAGGTACTTTACACTGTGAAGTATTGACAGGAAATGCAAAAAATACCCGGATTTTAATTCCAAGAATTCGCTTAACCTATTCGGGTACGTTGTTACCATATTCATTTGAACGTACTCAGTTTCCAGTCATTCCAGCCTTCGCAATGACAATTAATGAGTCATAGGGACAAACATTCCAAAATGTAGCTATCCTTTTACGAGAGCCTGTATTTTCTCATGGTCAAATATACGTTGCTGCCAGCAGAGTTCGTTCATTTGCGAAATATTGTGTACAAGGAAGTTCTTAATTCTTAAAACCTAACATTCATTGATTGCTTACCATTTCTTTTGCATTTCATGTTTAACATTTCTATTAATTTAAAACACAAATAAATTGATTGATTTTCCAATAAATTTATATGCGTTTTATTTTTACGATTCTAGATTTAAAATTACATTAGAATTGACACTCGAATTTCGAGTGTTGGGTTCTGCTAGTAATAATAATAATAACAATGTTGTTCGTAATTTTGCCCGGACACCTGTGTTTGCTTTTAATGTCAAAATATGTAATTATTAGTTTTGTATTGAACAAAATCAGTTAGAACTATTTTTTTCGGGTACAACAACCGCATTTCGAGTGACGGTTATCGTGATTTTTTTTTATGGAAATGGGTCGGCACAGAAATTGTGTGTATGAAAAATATGGTTTGTACGATGTAGACAATAACATTAAATTTTTTTAATTCACAATTTTCCAAACGATTAGGTCGCATTTTCAAGTTTTACCACTTTTTCCAAATTTTGGCATCACTTTTTTCCACAGTCCTAACCTTTTCAAAGGAATTGCTGGCATTTACTAGTTTTACCCAAGGACCGATAAACGTTTTATTTTTTGTTTTTATCAAACAAAAATATCGTACTAGTTGAAAAATATTTTTCAACTTTGTAGATATAAATAATTTTGAACAGTTTGAATTGAAATACTTTTTCCTCATGATGAAAATAGAAAAATATCTTTTGGAGTAATTATCATAAACGATGAAAAACCAAAAAAAATATTTTTATCAGTAATTTTTCCATCGTATACAATGTAGAAAATTTTTCTTTTCAGTCAAAATAAAACGTTTTTTGAAACCAAACAAAAGTTTTTCAATGAAAATATAAAATTTGTCTGCTGCAATTCGGAAAATTAAGCATAATAACCTTTACGAATTAAAAACGGTGTTTTACGCTCTATAATTTCCTCTACAAATTGTACTTTGCTAATTGTTTGCGCTTAAACGGTTGCATTTCAGGCGCTTTAACAAAAAGGGTATTAGTATGGGCCGCAAAAAGCTTTTTAGTCCAGATAAATATGTGGATTTGTGTGCGGATAAAAGTAGCGCCAAATGCATTCAATGTGACAGAATATTAAAGAGCCACATGGGCAAAATAAAACGCTATTATATTGAAGTTCACAAAATTAATATTGACGAAATGCCAGAAGATAACATCCCATCATCATCCAAAAAAAGAAAGTTACAGAACGTGTGTTTGCAAATGAGTAAGGAAGAGTACGTAAAATCCATAGGACAGATGGTAACTCAACTACATATGCCATTTCGTTGCCTAGATAATGACATATTTCACAACATATTGCAGCCTTGGTCAAGCGCATATAATATAAAATTTAATTCTAAAACCATTGCGGACCAACTTCAGCTAATGAAATCAAAACTTGTAGATCAAATAAAAAGACAGGTTGGTAATAAATACGTATGTTTAAAATTGGACAGAAGTATTATGGGAGTGAATATCCAATTTATTGAAAACTTTCAAATAGTGATAATTACTATTGGCATGGTCGAATTATTTGAACCACATTGTGCCAAATATTTGAAGAAGCAAGTTTTAAATGTTATTGGCCGTTACAAAATTGATATAAGTCAAATTTACGCAATAACTACTTATAACGGGACAAATGTAGTTAAGACAGCAAAAATTCTAGGTTTTGTTTTAGAGGTACAACATACTTGAGTGATGTGGAGAAAAAGACTGCAGTTGTAAGTACTCAGAAGCTATAAGGCCTAACTCCAAAAATAAAAAGTGTTGCAGTACTTCGCTTTGATGCGGATTGTGGCTTTACGTTCCCTCAATAGGTTGAACCTAGAGACTAGCCCCCAAATTCATAACAAAAATGTAGCAACCTATATAGCAACCTTAGATTGTTCAGCACATGGCTGACTGAATGAGTCGCTCATCAGAATAAAAATATGAACTATGATTCAAACTATGTTCTATCCTATAATATATTTTTATTTTATTTAGTCACACCTGCTGATGATTTTCGCTAAATTGAAATCGGACGGAGAAGTACAAGAAATTCATCACCAAACTAAGGAGCCAAGTATAAGCACCTTTAGTGGTCATTCAAATGAAGACAGATACAAAAAACTGGAGAATAAAACTGCGTCTACTACCATAAAACGTACTGATGACTATGCATCCGTGCGGGAGTACTTAGAGCAGTTGCAATATGAGGGAAAACTCCCGTTTCACTATGATGTGTTGCAGTTTTGGAAAACAAAAAGTTCTAACTGCGAAACATTATCCAAAATCGCTGATGTCGCGTTAGCGGTGCCAGCAACACAGGTTTCAGTGGAAAGGTCATTCAGTGCACTTCCTATTGTTTTAACAAAGCACAGAAGAAATTTATGTTCGCAAAATCTCGAAAATATTTTACTACTAAAACTTAACCCTAGCTTAGTAGACATATAGGAATTCGAATGCAATTAGTTTTTTTTAGTTTTAAATCACGTTAATTTAAATTTCACAATGCATTTCTAATGTAAGTATTTTTTTTTTTTTTTAAATCCCTTTTATTTAAATTTCAAATATTTCACTTATGTATCTATGTTATTTTCAATAAAAACGTTTTATTATTTTCATCGTTGATAAATATCTTCCCTTTTTCCTCGAAAACGTTTTATTCAAAATATTTGTATGTATTTCTTTTCTTTTTTTGATCGGTTGAAAATTTGAATTCATCAGTATGAATAAATATATGTAGAGATAATTATAAATTGTTGGTTCAAATGAAAAATATTTTTTCAACAGTTGATGACTTAAAAAGGAACAATGGAAAAAAATATTTTATTTCAATCCTAAGCGTTCGTTTTTATAGTGAGGAAAAAACAAAAAATATGGTTTTAAAGTATTAAAATCGGGTGCCTGGTTTTATCCTTTCTAGTTACCCCTATTACCCCTTTTAGCCACTTTTAACCATATTCACAATTTTTGCCACATTCTTAACCTATCCAAAAGATTTTCTCGCATTTTAAAGTTTTACGCTTTTCGTCCACCATTTTACCCTTTTTTTCAATTTTACCCTCATTCAATATTTTTGCACATTCCTAACCTTTCCAAAAGACTTCTCGCATTTTCAAGTTTTACCCATATTGCATTATCGAGCGAATCGAAAATGAATGGCTCTCCTTACTTTGTCTCAAACGATAACAATAATTCGAACACCGTGAGTGAAATTACAGCAGTGTTGCCACTTCATGTGTAATTACACATATCGTGTGTAATTTTCCATTGCATGTGTGACCCATGTGTAAGTAGTATCATGTGTAATTTATTGTTTTTTTTTTCTTTGCCATATATTTACTGTTGCCAACATTAGCTTATGATAAATGTATGCATCCGTCCTTTTCTAACCCAAAAGATTAATTTGCAGCAACTCGGCAATAAGTGGCGACAACACCCATTTTTAGAGTACAAAAAGTTTGAACTTTATGCAAATTTGGTACCAGAAGTGTACTGGCAAAAAGTTTTTAAGTTAAAAATTCCTTAGGAAAGGAATTATTTCAAACATTACAAAAAGTTATAAACTTTCTCTTTATCCTCCCTTCTCAAGTGCTTCTGCAGAAAGAATATTTAGGAGTTTAAATAATTGTAAAACAGATTTTAGAAACAAAATGTCTTCAGAAACAGTTCCTGCGATTTTATTTACGAAAGAAGTCATATGTAGAAATGCGGGCCCAAACTTTGAACCCACACAAGTAATGTACAATAATAATTGGAAGTATTAATCTTACATTTCTTACAAAATAACGTATATTTATTTATATTATACTTTGTTTTAGGTATAAATTACTATATAAAGTTTGTATGAAATGTAGTTTAGTTTGGTTTTTGTGTTATATAGTAATTTTTAGTTAGTTAGTGTGCGCGGCTCTTGTACATGAGATCCTGGGTTCGAACCCGGCTCTGACCACCTTCAAAAAAAAAAAAAAAAAAAAAAAAAAAAAAAAAAAAAAAAAAAAAAAAAAAAATTCTTTCGGCGGCGGTCACCTCGCATAGTGACGGCGACACTATCGAGTATCTAGCCATGAAAAATCTTCTCAAATTACCGTTCGGAATCGGTGTAAAACTGTAGGTCCCCATCAGTGAGTGAAAACTGGAAAGCGCACAGCTCAGTGATTGTGAGAAGTTCTCCCCAGTCCCTTCATGGGATGTAATGGGAAACCATTTATTTTTTTTTATTTAGTAATTTTTATTATATAATACAAAATTTTGAGACATGTGTAATACTTCCCCACGTAATATATTTATCCTCCGTGTGTAAAATATAGTTTCTTGGTGGCAACACTGAGTTACAGGTTCTACTAGTACTGTCACCCGTTCTCTCAAATGCTCGAGATTTTAAAGAGAATTGCAAACTCAATTTTAATGTGTGTTCCGAGACATACCTGGTTGCGAGATCTCACATGCTTGACATGATGAGAATATGGGAGGGATACAATGCTCCCTCTGAGTGATGTAGATTAACCCTTCATCATCCCATGCCTAGGCGGAATAGTCTACCTTTGCAGGCTTCAAACAATAATACTGAAGTTTTTCTCAAAGTTCCTCCCTGCGAAACAGAAGTATTCCAAGGAGGCTACGAATAATGGCCGTCGTTTCGTGACATGTTCACAGCGGTCTATGGAAACCACCATTCGACAATTGTGCCAACAGACGATGTTGTTGTTCCTCATGAACAAATTAAAATATTCTGAGAGCTGGAAGAAGTAGAGACAACTCACTTAGTATCAGAAAGAAAAGAATTTTGCAAAATACAATATTTCGACAACATGATGGCCGTTACGTAGTGCGGCTACCTTTTAAGGGAGAATTCCCAAAAGATGACTATTTGGGCCATTCACGAAATATGGTTCTCGCTCAGTACCATTAAATGGAAAAACTTCCAAGTAAAACACCTAATCTCAAATCACAATATCAGTCTGGATCATATGGAGACCAGCACCTGTTCTGAAGCGTCAGACGAAAAACAGTTTTCACTTTTTCTGCCCCAACATGCCGGGTCAACGAGTCAAAGAAACCACCAGCGGCTATTCGCTAAACGACGATTTACTTCCAAGTTCCATTTCGCAAGCACGGACAAAAAATGTAGTCAGGTTCTTGTTCATCCTGAAGATAAACATTTGGAACAACTTGCATTTCGTCCAGATTTAGATGCCGCAGCAAAGTAGTTGTTATGATAAGGAACGGAATCCTTTTTGTACTGATACGGTTACGGTTCAAACCGCTAGGTTCCACTGTCACTACATCCAAATACAGATCAAATTGTTTTCGAAAGATCGATAAAATTGTGACAGCGAATGACATTGAGAAGTATTAGGGATGATGGTAGAGAAAACAAGGAGGATTTCAACAAGTCTTGAGTGTGGTTTTGGTGACTTATGTAAGGAGCACATGATTTTCGTGCAAAAATTAATAATTTACAAAAAGAAAATAAGAATGTTAAAATAAATGAACCACCAAATATTTTACGAGTGGAACAGAGATAAGCAAATACCGCGTGCTTTGCCTAAAGAAAAAAAGACGAATAAGAAATGAAAAAAAAGAACATTACAAATTTATAGTCATATTGCTGTATTCCTTGGGAATATACACTTCGGTTCACTTATTTAAAGACACTAAAAATTCCATATTCAGCAGCCTGTATCTTTTGAAATTTGTAACCGATTGCAGAATTTTAAAATGGAAATGGAAGCTAGACTTCTTGAGATATAAAAAATCATGACAATAGTCGTTTCTTAACTAAAGAACTGTTTTGAGCAAATTATAAAAAAAAGTCAAAAACTGTGCTATTTTTTTTTGGTTCACTTGAATAAAGGCGGTGTTTATAGGGGCAATATCCAAGATATGGGACCAACTAGTTCACTGAACTTCGGAAAATCCGATTCCAATAACGTTTTATAGCTTGCACCAGTCACCCCCACCATAACGCCGCCCTCTCGGCTATGATGTGGGTTCAAAAAACGTTTTTCTTTGCGCAGATCATGGAAATAATAGTTGTAGCCATCAGGCCCATCCAAATTAAATACAACGGTTCTCCAGCCATTTACATGACCTCGTGGCTGCACATCCCATACCATGTAGTCTCTTGCAAATTGAAGCCGCATTTCCTTACGAGGAGCATTAAGTGACGGTTTTTTTTTGTAATTTCAGGTATTTAAGATACTCACATCTCTTAATTTCTTTGCGTACTGATGACCTGCTCGCTTCCACTCAAGCTTGAGCTCTTATTTTTGACAGCAATTCTGATGATTTTTCTTTTCTCATACGTAATATAAAGACAATGAAACCCCTCCTTTAAAATATTTTCCATACCCCTCGGGGTCCTTGCTGTAATTGTCGACAACTGTTGGGCCCCGTCCAATTTTTTTAGCTATTGCGCGGTTAGACTATCCTTCAGAATGGTAAACATCGATTCTAGTTTTTTCTGATAGATTAGATAGATTTTGTTGTTTTGCCAATTTGACTCGTAAAATGATTAAGATGTAATAAATTGTATTTTTTTTCAATTTATTCATCCAATAATTCCTTTTATACAGTTCTTATATACAAATAATATTTATGGGGTCTGTCGAGGATATTACATCAAACTATACTTATATCTAATGAGATTAACGAAAGGTGTTTACCTAACAGTAATAACTTACTTAAAGGTAAAAATGGGTAAAAAACCTTTATTTGACTACAATAGAATAACGTCAAAAAAACATCTGAAAAAGTAATTGCATATAGTTAGATTATTTCGAAAAATAATCAGCCATATAACAATAATTTTCAGTTTTGGTAAATTTCGTGTGTACACATTTACATATTAGGTTAATTCTAAGCAATCTCTTAATATGGCATAAGAAGAGTTCCTAATTCTAGTAAAATAATTACAACTTTGTCTTCGGATGAAGTCTATGAACAGTTCATATCCGGTTACATCATGTAACGCTCTTGTGGGATATCTCCAGTGCTTATTATTTATAATTTTTAAACACTTGTTTTGTATTATTTGCATTTTTGTTAGGTGGCATTTTGCCGCATTATACCATACAGGAGAAGCATACGACAAAATTGGTCTTATGACACATTTGAATAATAAATTTTTATTTTGAATGTTCAGTCTTGAACGTTTGTTTAACATTGGCCATAATGCTCTTAGTGATTTCACTGCCTTTTCACAGGCTGACTCGATGTGTTTGCGGAATAATAACTTTTGATCAAGTATGACACCGAGATACTTTACTAGGGTTTGAGTATTTATAACGCTGTTATTAAAAGCAAGTTGACGCGATGGTAATCTTTTCGGTGATTTATTATATGGAAATATAATAGCTTGAGTTTTGTTTTGATTGATTTGAATTTTCCATTTTGTAAAATATTTGCTGCACGACTCGAGACTTTTCTCCATTTTCTTCAAAAGCGCGCTTGTGAGCTTACTTGTTGTAATCAGGGCTGTATCATCGGCGTAATAGGCTACATCCATCAGTTTTAGAACCTTGAAGTCTGCAGTATAAAGTAAATACAGTAGCGGGGAGAGTATCGAGCCCTGAGGCAGACCAGCTGGAATACTTTTGGTAGAAGAGAGATAGTTGTTTACTGATACCGTAAACGTTCTGGAGTGTAGAAAATCTGCTACGAGTTTACACAGATATTTGGGTAAATTCATGGAAACCAGCTTGAATGTGAGGCCGTTATGCCAGACTGTGTCGAATGCCTTTTCTATATCCAGAAGTATAATACCAGTTGACTTTTTGTTCCGCTTATTTGTAAGGATTTTGTTTTTAATTCTGCTCATTTGGTGGATTGTGCTATGATCTTTTTTGAAACCAAATTGCTCATTTGATATTAAATCGTGAGAAGATACAAACTCGTTGATTCGATGATGAATAAGTTTTTCGAAGACCTTTCCTAAATTACTTAAGAGACTTATCGGTCTATAACTGGAGCGGCTAGACTTAGGTTTGTTAGGTTTATGGATAGCAATAACTTTAGCTTTTTTAAAGGCAGGTGGGAAGTAGTTCAATCGAATACAACTGTTAAACAAAGCTACAAGTATTTTGACAGCCTTTTCTGGAAGATTTTTTAATAAGACATTTGGGACGTTATCTAATCCTGGAGATTTTGACATTTTTAATTGTGATAAAACGTATAACAGTTCATTTTCCGTGATAAATTGTATTCCATCTGTAGTTGGCAGTTTAAGTTTAAGGTTGTCTGCTTTCAGGTTGATTTTTCTTTCGGATGGATGGGAATAATTTATCGTTAAGTAATGAGAACTCTCGAAAGTGTTTGCTAGTTTTTCAGCTTTTTCTTCATCTGAGATAAGTTTGTTGTTTCCATCATCAAGAATAGGTATTTGTTTATTACGTTTCCCTCTCAAGCTGTGACTGAGTTTCCAAAACCGCTTGTCACCGGGTTTGATTTTGCATTTCTTTCAGAATTTATTCTTCCATCGATTACCTTGTTGAGAAACTTGGTGCACTGTTCATAAAACAACGCACTTTGGTTGTACGTTGCACGTTGTTGTTTCCTCTTATATTTATTCCTATAGCCTATATATTTTAGCACGTCTCGCGGCAAAGAATTATATTGGAAATGGTTCATCTTGGGTGTGGAAACATCTCTTGCAGACAGGATGAGATTTACAAAGGCTTCGATTTCTTTGTCGATGGCTGACTTTGTACTGTATGTTTCTACAGATAATGTAGTTTTACGATTTATTTCGTTTTTAAAAATTTCCCAATCGCATCGGCTTATAATGTATTTACCGAGATCGACTGTATTGAATGTTGAACATTCAATAGTGCATACAATCGGGCGATGATCTGATGGAATTTCGTAGCCTAAAGTTTTTAGTGTCATGTTCAAAGAAGAGTTACTCAGGATTAAGTCAATTGTAGATGCGCTTCGGTGCCTTTGGTGTGGCTATAAGGTGGGACTATCAGCACTATAAACAAAAAAGTTACACGATTTTTGTAATGAATTCAGTGCAATACCGGCAGCATTATTTCTGTAACAATTCCAAGCAGTATGCTTAGCGTTAAGATCGCCAAGTAGAAGAAACTCTCTATTATCTGGGGTCAGAGCTAAAATATCTTTAGAGAAGTTGCCCGTGTATCTGGGGGAGTATGCAGTAGTAATGATGACTCGCCTTTGGTTTATCCAAATCTCAACCGACATATTTTCTATTTCTGCGGGTTTTGTTAATGGTAGCAGTTTGTGCTCAATTGATCTACGTACCAAGATAGCCACACCTCCGCCTCTTGACTCAGACCTATCTTTTCGGTGACATATGTAGTTCTTGAAGTATGGTTTATGATTGTCTTTAAAGAATGCTTCGTTCAATGATACTACGTGAATATTTTCCCTTTCTAATAATTGTTCCAATTATTTAAGATTGGAGTAGTTGGCAATTCCATTTGAATTCCAATGTAAAATCTTAAATTGTACATGGCTATTTGATGTCATATGCATGCTTTACCATTGACATGACTACATACATTTGATGTACTTTTGAAGTGCATTTGCTAAGCTCATCAAGAGCAGAGGTAAAAATACTGAATAGTTCGTCGATATTAAAGAGATCGCTACTATTATTGGTTTTTATTTGATCGGCATAAGAGCGCCGATCTTCATAATTGTGGCCTGCGTTGGTTGTGCTGCTTCTACCTCTGCTGGTTGAGGGTTCAACTGGCGGTTGTGCGTTGTAGGAGTTTCTGCGAACAGTTGTGATTCTCTTAGGTTGTCTTGTTGTAGCTCTCTCTCTAATCTCAAGGCAACGTGCACGAAGTGGGCAGTTAATGTCATTAGCACAGTGATCGGTTCTTTCTTTGCCGAATTTTTTGCAATTGAAACAAGAGAAGACGGCAGGTCTTTTGTCATTCTTGTTACACGGACAGACATCAGTATGATGTTCATTTGCACATATCATGCATGCCCGTCGTCTATTGCAGTGCTCCCGCCATGCCCATACATTAGACAGTTCCAACATTGCGTGGGTTTGTTGTTCTGTTTTGGTTTTTGCTTTCTCCATATAACCATAACATTACATATTGTTTTAAAAGTTTGCAAATAAGAGGGGCTGAAATTTTTGCGTACAAACTGTACTTTATAGACGGCGTCATTTAGTGAACTATATCTAGTATTTACCTCGGATACCGATGTTGGGGTGATGTTGTAGCTCTTGATATCTTCGACTATGTCACCCGTATTTATTTTTGGCAAACCGTGGAGAAAGGTTGTAAACAATCGATTTTCTTTCGAGTTATACGAGTGAAATTCGATTTTATTTTCTGTAAGTGCTTTCTTACAGACGTCGTATTTTTCAAGGTTTGATGGGAACACCTTAGTTCCAATTGAGGTGCGTTTGTAGATACAATCGCTTCCTAATAGATGTTGTATCTCTCTGAACGGAAAGGCAATGCCAACAACAATTGGTGGTGGTTTCGGCTGTCTTTCCTCTTCCACGATGTTCGTCTCTTGAGATACCACCATATCATCTGGGACGGAGAGGGCGCTGTACCTGTTATGGCGTGATGTTGATGGTCGATTTGAACTAATGCTCCCACCGAATGTTAGCGATGGTTTGAGGTTTTTGAATATATTGGTCCTGCTCTTGGGAGGAGCGAGAGACTTGAGCCTACGGCCCATATTGTTCTGAAATATTTTATACTACGGTATAAAAATTTACACACGTATTATAATAGTTCGAGCGAAAAAAAAGAGTCTTTTACAAACGGAGCGACAATTACAAGGAATGTATTACACAGTGTTTGGTTTTGTTCAAAGAAAAAGAGCATGAGTAGAACTGTAATAAATTGTAATAAACAAACACTCCCTACAAAAAATCATCGCCTACTTTAAGAATAATAAAAAAAATAATAAAGTCCATTTATTCAAGTGAACCAAAACAAATAGCACATTTTTGAACTTTTTTTTTATAAATTGCTCAAAAAAAGTTCTTTAGTTAAGAAACCACTACTGTCATCATTTTTTTTTATATCTCAAGATGTCTAGCTTTTGCAAATCGGTTACAAATTGCAAAAGATACAGGCTGTTGAATATGTAATTTTTAGTGCCGTTAAATAAGTGAACCGGAGTGTATTACTACAAAAGAAATAAAAAAATACATAAAATCAAACTACATAGAACAAAAGAAAAACAAACAAATAATATTATAATAATTATATAGTTATAAGTGACGATTACGAGACTGTCAATCGCAGTTACATTGTGCGTGCACATATTTACAAAGTGACGTTGCTACCACGCCCCTCCAAACTTAATTCCAACATCCAGCCGACAGCAACCATCTTAGTGCCTAATAATTTAATTAATAATAATTAAACATAAAAGATCTTAAAAGCAAAAAGTATGAAAAAAAGAAGTTTATATATGGAATTTTAAATCATTCCATATCACTTTATTATAACCATCCTACTACAATTTTGCATCCACATATATTTTAAGTTTTTTTCGAACAAATTACTCCTAATTTGTAACCATTCATGTTACTCATTTCTTCTCTCTTCACTCGATCACAAATTGTATGAAATAATCACTTAAAATAATTATTACAGAAACAAACAAAAAATAAGAAAAACATTACATGACGTGTTAGGGGACACCCGGTTGGAACGAAGTTCCTTTCGCTAGATATTATGTACTAGTTAGTTCCAACACGCCTAAGGGGTCCGTTGAAAAATACGATAATTTAAATGGATCTTTAAGAAAATATACTTTTAGTTTTTGGTTAATGTATGAGCAATTCATACTACAAGCTTACAAGTCATGAACATTTTGCTAATTGAAAAATGGTTGGTTTTCGTTGGAAATAATATACAATTCAGTTAAGCACACTCACTGGCATGACTAGTTTCAAACTCCGTGACAAGTTCATCATCAGATGTGCCTGAATTGATAACACTGGTCTACTAGGTTTTTGACTGGAGCAACAAAATATCTTTCCTAGGGTAATTTGGAGGGCTGAATTGGACTCTGTAATTGGTTTTTCTCTATCACGTCAGGTTTTCGGGAGAAAAATGTTTTTATTCGTTTTTTACATACGTTTTATTTAAAAATTAATGAATTTTCAAAAGTGAATGGCATTTTTTGAACGTCGTTTGTATTTTTTTGGTTCGGTTTCACGAATTAAATTTTTTAAATTTTTTAAATTTTTAAATTTTACAAATTTTCTTCATATTATTTTAATTGTACTCTACTCTTTTTCCTATGTTAAATGTATTTTAATTTTATTAAGTATTTTATGTTATGTCTACTACGTATATAATATAAATTTTATAACGTTGTTGAAAACATATTACCGGCTGTATCCTATTGAGGATTGTAGCTGTGAGATAAATAAATAAATAAAATAAAAAAGTCCAGCAATAGTCCCCCAGCATGCTTTTATCCCAAAATCCTTGATAATTTCTTTCAATTCTCATTGAATCTTGGTAAGCACGCCGTACCTAGGTTTTGTGGAAAAAAATCTAAATGCGAATGAAGGAAATGCATTTTCTGTGACATTCGTACACATAATTCCATATAATTTTTAAATAACTCAGCAACAATTTGAATGTAGTTTTCACTCTTGTTGTTTCCAAGAAAACAGTCCACGATGCTCTTGAAATATTTCCAGGCTGTATATTCTTTCTCCAATAAACATTGTGAAAAATTGTCATCATTCAATAACTTCCTGATATGATGGCCAACAAATATGCCCTCTTTGATTTTAGGATATGAAATTTTAGGAAAAACCGCTAACAAATATTTAAATGCTGCACCATCTTTGTCCAGAGTCTTGACAAAGTTTTTAAAGAGGCCCAATTGTATGTGTCAAAATTTCAGTCATTGATTCGTAATTTTCCTTTGTATTAATGGCATGAGCAATTGGTATGGATGGTTTTTTATTCCCATTATGCAAAAGAAGAGCCTATAAACTGTACTGAGAGCCATCAATAAATAATCTCCATTCAGTTTCGTCATATGGCTGGTTCATTTTTTGAAACAAACTATCAACATCAGTACAGTATAGAATAGAGCATTTCTTTTCAAAATATGCAGCCAATTCCAAGCTTAGATCATTCAGCTCTGCTTGAGTCACTAAATGGCGTTCATCATCAGCCTCATACAAACTACCACTGCTGGTGAAAGATGTTTCGGACTCACTGGTCGTAGCATTGGGAATGACTTATAATGGATCATTTGATGGATTTTGAACTGGTTTGGAAACCGATAGGACATTCGCGTAAGTAATATTTTTTCGATTTTTCATATTGAATCCAGCAACTTTTGTTAAACAGAAATAGCAATCGGTTTGGTGATTACTTGACTCTCTCCAAAGTACTGGAATTGAAAAATCTAAATAGATCTTCTCGCCATTTGACCACTTGTATAAAACAACTCTGCATTTATTGCAAAACATTGTCGGTGTCCACGGTTTGTCCAAGTTTCTGACAGCACAACCAAAATAATGTAAATATGCATATTTTAATGATTCTGATATTGCATATCCTTTTTTTCCAACCAAATATTCACCACACACAAAGCAAAAATAGCTTGAATTAGTAACACACGATCTCCCTGACATGCTGAAACGCTGTTAACAATACAAAAACTTGCACGATCGTTTATTTCTAAATACAAAAAAAATACATATAAATTAAATAGCAAAATAAAATAGCACACAATACTCACCACAATGCTGCACCTCCATCTCTGGCGACCGAAATATAATTAATATAGGGTCCGTCCCTTTAATGGCGATCTTGTCACGGAATTTAGTGCGCCAAACGAAAGAGAACAAAGGAGAATGCAAACGCGGCTTACAACATAAACGTCAAACATAAATATGTAAATTCACAATAAAGCAAACATAATGTAATGAACACGGCCGCAGCTGATCGTAACAGGCAATGTTGTTTCATGTAATTTTAGGCCGTGTTGTTTAATGTAATTCATTACAGGCCGTTCTGCAACACTACTATTATGAAGATTTAGAATGAATGTGGGCATCTGTCAAATTAATAATTGTAAAATTGTAGTGTCAGTGTTGGCTGTTTTACAGTATTGCGATAAAAAATGCATAAGACGTGATAGCCCAATTATGATGCCACATTCGAATTCAGCGCACCCGGATTAGCTAAAACCATGCCTCGTTTCTGCAGTCAAATGTTCTTTTCAAATTTTTAGACCCGCGTGTATCAATTAAGGCACAATGCTTAACTGAATGAATGATTTGTGAGCTGTATTTTTTATATTTTTATGAATACATTTTTTTAAGTATATTGTTAGGTCCTGTTTGTAAGAATATGTATTACTTTTTTCCGAAAAGTTTATTTTTTAAAGAGAGGTACTTCTTTTACTAAAAACTAATGTTTTTTTAAGAAAAGGTACTATTCCTAAGATGAAGTATATTTTGTAAGAAAAGGCCATAAGAGTATGGATTTTATTGCAAAGAAGTACTTTTGTTAAGAACAGGTACTTTTTAAAGAAGTAGTACGTACTCTTTTTAGGAAAAGGTTATTTTTTAACAATTATTTTCAGAAAGGCTACTTATCTCAAGAAAAGAAAAAGTATTATTTTATTTTTAAGAAAAGTAATTTTTTTTAAGAGAAGGTTTGTTTTTTGAAGAAAAGCTTTTCTTTACGAAAGCACATGTACAATTTTAAGAGTAGGTACTTATCTCGAGAAAAGTTTTTTGTTTTACAAAAAATGTACACGTTAAAGAAAATGTAGTTTTTTAAGAAAAGGCAATTTGTTGTAAGATAATGTACTTTCATTACAAAGAAAAAGTAATTATCAAAACAAACAAAATGATTACAGTAAAAAAATAAAATAAAGCAACCGCTACAATCTCCCCCTTTAGAGTGCGGAATCGACCCGATAGCACGACAACAGATTAGGTCTTCTTTGGTCTTCCTCTCTTTTTCATGGGATGAACTGGATTTGGATTGACATCATCATGTCTTCCTCTGTAAATTGTCAAGGCAGATGCGTGGTAGGTTCCCAAAGGCATGTTGAGAATCTCAGCTGAGGCAATTTGGTAAGATGTGAAACCAATCTTTTTAGTTATAATATAGGGTCCGTCCCTTTTAGGAACAATCTTTGCAGTCACACCCTTCCAAGCTTGTGACAAAACTTGGGTGTTGACTAATACTTTACTTCCAACGTCAATACTTGGCTGTGGTCTATGCCGGGCATCATGTGCTTTCTTATTGCCATCTTGTTTACGGTGGTCTATTTCCTTAGAATCTTTTAGAATATTGGCAAAATTTTTAAGATATGGGGTGATTTGTTGCAAAAAGTTCTCTGTCTCAAGGATTGCTTTTAAATCGTGATGAACACCGTCAACGGTGCGTTACTCTCGACCGAAGGTTAGGAAGGCGGCTGTAAAATTAGTGGATTGGCATGTCGCAGTGTTCATTGCAAATCGAATGGCACTTAAGTGTGTACTCCAAGTTTTGTGATGGGTCTGTACCAGAATGGATAATTGGGCTTTCATATCGCGATTCTTGCGTTCTACTGGGTTAGCCTGGGGATGATAAACATGCGTGAATTGCTGCTGAATGACTTGTTGCATCACGGCTGAAATAAACTGAACGCCATTACAGTTTACATTCGTCGTGGAACTCCACCCCCAAAGAACACTTCTGCAATTAACATTTTCGCACACATCTCTGCTGTAGCTTCTTTTAATGGAAATATATCAACCCAACGCGAAGCAACGTCTTCTGCAATGCGAATCCAATGAAATCCTTCGACTGTGGGAGGCAGAGGTCCAAAAAGATCATCAGATAAGACTTCGAAACGCTGCTTGCAAGTGGTAGTCTGCAAAAGTCCAACAGGTTTTGTATTCGCTGCTTTGTATCGTTGGCACTCCAGGCAAGATCTTACGTGCTTCATGATTTCTGCTCTCAATCTTGGCCAAAAATATCTACTGGTAATTCTCCGAATAGTTTTCTCAGCACCGTAATGTCCAGCTGTACTCTCATCATGATATAATTAAAGAATTTCTGCCCTTTCGTGTTCTGGGACTACTGGTTGTGCTTAAACGGTTTCATCAGCGTTGTAACAATATAAAACTCCAGCGTTGATTATATACCCGCGGTTCGTCCATCGGCTTTGATTCTCATCATTAGATTCTATAGAACTTAAAATCTCCTTCAGATATTCATCTTTTAACTTGTGAATGTGTTCTATGAGGAAAATCTATTTGGAACGCTGAGTATCTTCATCATAACCTGTAGGCCTGGACAGCATATCCGCCACTGCATGGCTTTTTCCTGGTGTGTACTCAATGCTGAAGTTGTACTGCTGAATTTGTAACGCCCATCTGGCTAATCGTCCCACTGGACACTTCATCGTCAACAGCCATCTCAAGGGTTGGTGATCAGTCATTAAAATTATTTCACTTCCTTCGATATAACCTCTAAACTTTGAACAGGCCCACACGATGGCAAGTGCCTCTCTTTATTCTTCTCCGCACTCGTGAGTAATCTACTGATATATTCTATGGGATGTCCATCGGTACCCTCCCCCTGGATCAAAACTGCTCCCACTGCAAAGGAACTTGCGTCGGTTCTGATAATGAATTGGAGCTCCATCTCGAGCTTGGCGTAAAATTGGTGAAGTAACTAATTTCTGTTTCAGTTCTTCGAAGGCTTTGCGCTGAGGATCCTTCCATGTCCATAATGTGTTTTTCTTAGTTAGATCTGTTAAAGGCTTAGCGATTTGAGCATACTTATCGATAAATTTCCTCTACCACGAACAAGATATCAGTTCCTTGACATTTCTTGGTTCGCGTTTGTCTGCAATGGCTGACGTTTTATTGGGGTCGACCGCTATACCAACTGGTGTTAAGATGTGGCCGAAAAATTTTACTTTTGCACAGCAGAAGCGGCACTTTGAGTTGTTACCTTTCAAATTAAACTTTTCAAGTCTTCCAAATACAACGTCCAGATCGTAAAGGTGCTTTTCAAAAGTTGGTGAGCAGATTATAATATCATCAAGGTAGGCTAAGATAAGTATGTCTGAAATTGATGTTCTAAACCGGTCGATAAGTCGCTGAAAGGTAGCTGGTGCGTTTCTAAGACCGAACGGCATACGTGTAAAACGAAAAAGTCCAAAAGGTGTTAGGAAGCATGTCTTACCTCTATCAGCTTCTGCAACCGCTATTTGATAATACCCACTTTGCAACTCCAATGTTGTCATAAAGTTCGTACTTTTCGCAGATTGGAGTAAATCGTCCATTCTTGGCAAAGGATATCTATCTGGTTTGGTTATGGCATTCATTTTTCGATAATCCACACATACACGAATACCTCCGTCACGTTTTGGGACCATAACTACGGGAGAAGCCCATGCCGATTCGCATTCCTCTACGATTCCTAATTCCATCATTTTGTCAACTTCTGACTTGAGTTCTCTCGCTTTTATGACAGACAACCGATATGCTGGAGAAGATATGGATTGATGTTCACCGGTATTTATCCCATGCTCTATAAAAGGGGTTGGGTCAGTTATCTGGCCAAAAACGTCTATATGAATCACCAACAATGTATCAAATTTGATCTTCTCTTGATCTGTAAGATTTTGAGCGTCCGTAGATTTTAAAATTCTGAAATCCGCCATTAACAGCTCAGTGAAGATTGAATCATTGTATAATTTTTCGTAACATACGGCACTGAATACATTTGGTCCATGGTTGCGTACTGGTGTATCCTTTTCGTGTATAGGCAGACAATCTTTAAATATAGCGTGGATGGAATGAGGTGAATAATCATTGCCTGTCACATCAGGTCCAAAACATGTAGGGCTGATTTGCATTAGTCAGTGCTTTTTTTTTTTTTTATCAAACCAACACTCAGGGGATGCCCCCTATAAATGCAGTGCATTGTGTTGGCGAAGGAAAATTGAGGTAGTAGAGGGTGGAAAGAGGGAGTAGTGTCTGTTGATATTTGCCTTGAATGTTTGTATGTCACAATTGGTGGGAAATACACCAGCTGGATGTTTATTCCACATACGGACTGTACGGCTGAAGAACGAATTTTCTCTATAGTGTGTAGTGCGGTCAATCGGCCACTTGATATAAAACGGATGAGAGTTCCTGGAAAGCCGCGTACTTCGGCTAAATATCCTCACGTCCGGCATAAGTTGACGGATGTCCGAGGAACACATACCGTGGAAATATCGATAGAACAGTGACAAGCAACCCACATTTCGACGATGCTCAAGGGAGGCAATAGAGTTGGATACCCTACTGTCCCCTATTAACACCGTCACTCTCCTCTGGACACGGTCGAGAAGCTCCAAAGAAGTCCTAGGAGCACCTGCCCATATATGGGAGTTACACTCCATCTTTGGCCTGATGTAGGTGGTGTAGATATTGAGAACATCAGGTGGAGTGTAGTATTTCTTGCACCGCTTTAAAAAGCCTAGACACTTGAACGCATCTTTCGACACTTCAAATACATGTTTTGCCCAACGGACATCACATTGTATTTTCATGTCCAGAACATCAAGAGCGTCTGATTCATCAATATCCACACCGTCCATAGACAATGACGACACACCTGGGTCAGCAATACGTAAAAGCGACAACAAACAACACTGGGTCTTACTCGCATTAAAATCTACTCTATTCCTTCGACCCCATTCAACAATGGACACCAGATCGCGGTCGAGTGTTTCATTCATCGTCCGGCGTTTGACTTCAATCTCTTGAAGACTTGGCCTACGATCGAATGAATAAGAATGGCAGAGATTACTGTCATCGGCAAAAGAGTAGATTGGATTCACAGTCTGACCCAGGAGATCGTCAATGAAAATAAGAAAAAGAGAAGGAGAAACAGAAAGAACAGAGCCCTGTGGTACACCTGCAGTCAATTTATGCTCGTCGGATGAAACCCCATCTACAACAACTCGTATAGTGCGATCTCTGAGAAAAGTCGATATAAATCGAGTGAAGTTATCACCGACACCAAAAGCAGCGAGCTTTGACAAGAGTGCATCGTGCCATACTCTGTCAAAGGCCTTTGGAATATCAAGAGCCACTACCTTACTCTCACCAAGCCGGTGGATGGATCGACTCCACTGTTCCGAAAGGAACGCCATCAGGTCTCCAGTAGATCTCATTCTACGGAAGCCATACTGCCGATCATTCAGAAGGTCATTGGACTCAAGATACTTCACTAGATGGTGGTTAACCATGCTCTCCATAACCTTCGAGAGCGCAGAACAAATTGCAATTGGGCGGTAATTTGCAGGGTTACTTGCATCACCTTTTTTAGGGATTGGCTGGGCATTAGCAATCTTCCAACGCCCCGGGAAGACTCCGGCACGGTATGCAAGGTTGAAAAGATTGCGCAGTGGACACGCCAGTGTCGAAGAGCACCTACTCAAGACCAGTGCAGATATGCCATCCGGGCCCGGGGATTTACCTACGACGAGATTCGCAAGAACCTTTTTAACTCCTCGCGCTCGAAAAAATATCTTTGGCATGGAACAAGATACGTAATTGATCACGGGGTGCGGTTGATTGCTATTCGGCAAGGAAGAGTTCCTTGCAAACATTTCAGCCAAGAGGTTAGCTTTATCAACCGGTTCAGTGAATGTTATGTCATCTTTAAGAAGAGTTGGGATAGAGGAAGAACTATCCCTTATTCTTCTTGCAAATGACCAAAAGCTCTTACTTTCACTAGGGAAAGAAAGGACTTTAGCACGAATACGCTGTTCGTGAAGAAACTTTTCGCGTCGAAGTACTTTGGCACACTTGGATCTTGCCTGTTTGCGTAGCAGTTCAGTATTAACGTTTTTATTAGAACGCCAGTCTCTGATCGCGTCCTCTTTGGATCTGACAACATTCTTGCATGTCTGGTTACGCCAACTTTTTCCGATGGTTTAACCGAAATAATTTTCGTCGGAATGAATGAATTTATACCAATCAAAATTATCTTCTCGATCATTTCAGCAGCAGCATCTATGTCATTGTCCAGAAAACTAAGCTTCCAGTTAAAATGCTGATAGCTCAGCCCAACGTGCCTCTTCGTAGATAAAAATTGTTCGCTTCGGGACTGTGTTTGAAGCGAGATGAAGAGCTGAATACGAAAAGGACGCTGAAATGATACAGTGATCCGAATTACCCAGAGGTGCAAGCGTGTTAACTTCGTACTTTTCAGGGTGCGAAGTTAAGAAGAGGTCAAGTAAATTTTGGCTGTGCCCTTGAACACACGGAATGTGCGTCGGTTCATTCACCAATTGCGTTAAGTTATTATGAGCGGCGACGAGCTCAGTGTAATGGCCCTCCGTAGTTGTATGGCTCGAATGCGTTAACCAGGAGGAATTATGGACATTGAAATCACCAACAACAAAGATTTCACTGTCTGGATAATTCCCCAATATCTCAGAAATGGAATCGGAAAGGGTGTCAAAGCCATTAAAGGATGCCTCCCTTCCCGCATTAGGACTTCTATAAAGAAATCCGAAATGTAGGACATGTGTTCCAATCTTGAATTTTACCCAAAGAGAGTTAAATTCTGGATCTTGTGAGTCGAAATGTCGCTGACTCTGAAACACTATGCCATTTTTTACATAAACCACAAGGCCTCTGTGGGAAATAAAAGGGATGGAGTGTGGTACCCAGGAACGTGAAAATCCTGTGGATCAGAATCCTCGCGCACCTGGGTTTCACATAGAGCAAGAACATCAGGCCGATGAATATTAATATGAGAGTACACACCGAAAAAATTCGTTCTCAACCCTCGTATGTTACCATAATGTATAACAAAATTACACACCATTGCGACATACAAACACACAGAACAACTTCACAGCAGTAAACACAAACAGTGAGTCCCCCGCCTTCCCGCTGATATCCACCCAATGCTTAGTGTTATGCCTTAAGCACTGAGCAGCAACGAGAAGACGAAGAAAACACAGTCTATGCTGTACTGTATAGGAGAGGGAGCGGGGGACAACAAATGCACCACACAGAGAGGGGCATAAAAGCCCTTCGTGTGGTTGACGTAAACAGCCTTAGTTGATGTTGTTATTGTTTCCTTCTTTTCGTTTTGCACATTTTGTTGTTTTGTTTCTTGTTTGTATTATCGTATAGGTATTTTTCAATTTTATTGTCTCGATTTTGTAAAGTTATTTAGTTTGGTTTGTTGACGGTTATTTATTAGTTTTTATTTATTTATTTTTCTAATTCAGTTTAACACGGATTTGCACACGGATTGACACGGATAAGAATTTAAAACACTATTGGACGCGGAATTAAACAGAAACACGTCCGTACGGACGGCAGACAGACACATCCCATCTTCCTCCGATTTCCTGTTCACGGTATTTGTAGGCATAATCACTTCTCCTACAAATACACTTTTCTTTGTCGCTTTGATAGTTTCCAAAGGCCATGGTTCCGAAAAATCAAATTGATTAGTAGGATCGTCTTCAAAGTACCAGTATCCCATAAGCGACAATACCATTGTCGCTTGCTCCAGAAAATCTGATCCAAGTAATGTACGATTTTGTGATACCTTGGGCAATATGATGACAGTTGACAAACATTCCTGTATTGATCTGCTACCGTCGGCCAGAGAAATTTCCATGCGAACTTTCTTATATACACAGCTATGATAGTCCATAATCGTTTTCAAATTTGAGCGAGCCACACTCGTACGAGCTCATGTGTCTATGTAAGCTTGTCCGGGTACATGAAACATTTCGACATTAACAATCGGGATATTACTTCCTATATTGCTGGCCGAATTTTGGAAAGACGCCCTTATCGATGATCCCTTGCAAAATGTTGATGAACTTCAAATCACAGCAAATCTTCCATTTATTTTCGTAGTATTTGATTTTTTCCATTATATCTTTCAATGTTTCATAGCTTTCTTTCATGTTAATACCCATTGCTAGCGGAATGGAATGTTTTCGGTTCGACACATGCAACAACACTGCTTTCAAGCTTGAAACAGAACCATCAATAAATAATCTCCCCTCACTAGCGATGTAGTTCACTCCCATTTTTACCACCAAAGCTTTTACATCGTTGCAGTAAGCGAACGAATTGTCATCATTTAGAGTGTAGAGGCTCTGAAATGCAGCTTGCCGTTTGCGGTACGCCGTAGAGTTCACATTACCATGTGTGAGTTTTCTTTGCTTTAAAAACGCTGTAAAAAATATGGCATGTCGCTGCGATAGTCCCAATATGGCCACAATGAAATCCATATCCATTTGTGTTATTAGTTGTGGTTCATATCTTCCCTGTTGGGGCTCATAATCGGTATCAAATGGATCTTCATAAGTAACACTACTTGCTCTAGTCATTCCTGTACATTCTGTATTACGATCTGGAGTTGGCGGCCTTGGTGATACAAAATGTTCAGGTGCAAGCACTGGTAGTGTGGCTGTTACAGTTGCTTTATAACTTTTGTTACTCTCAGCATATCGATTTAGACCATATGTGTAATTTACGCATGCATAGCAACTAGTTTCAGACAAACAGACGGAAATTTTATCAAAATTTCCTTTTGGATTTTTCCTAGAATATGCAGTTCGCAATGTATGCAATTAATCACATTTGGGTTAACACCTTTTTCCCAAAAAAAGAAAATATCTTTAACCTGGCTGAAAACTATAAAATGCCTGACATGCTTATCAAAAATGTCTTCGGTTGTTACGCCTTTCACCATTCCTTCACCCATTATAATCTGATTTTTAAAGCAGTTAACCGGGTTGTGAACTTTTTTGACCGTATAAGTAGAAGATTCTTCACTGTGGACTGTATCTATATCTGAACCTTCTCCTTCGGTAGCAGTTAGAGTGGAACATGAGCCTTCTGTTGCTGTTTCGGTTGCCGAACCATTAAGATTTTCCGAAGCAATTTCAGTGTCAGAACCATTAACACCGCCAACTTAAGCGGGAGACAGAGACTCGTTTTCTTCTAACACGTTGAGGTGCTGCCGGGAAAGAGCGTCAGCAACAAAATTTGATTTACCCGGCTTTTGGTGAAAACTCCTCAATAAAGGCCCTCCATCTTCTAATTTTCATATTCGGGTTTTTGTCTGAAATAGAAAAGGCCAATGGCCTATGATTGGTATATATATTTAAGTGTTTCAAACGATGGCTAAGAGTTCGCTCTCGTTCGTAGCGTAATGCTCTTCCGCTTTTGTGAGAGTTCGCGAAATCATAGTGATTGGCCGTCAATTTTGTGACAAAACAGCTCCTAAGGCATTACATGATGCGTCCGTTGTGAGTTCAAAGGGTTTACCAAAATCGGAATACAGAAGAAGGACATCTTCAGATGGGAGGATCTCTTTCACTTTTCGAAAGCCAACATTGCTTCTTGGTCAAGATTTATTACGATATTTTTCAACTGTCTGCGACTAATGCCACCATTTTGTCCCCTTAAGTACCGAGTAAGCGGTTTGGTAAGTTGGGCGTAGTCTTTGACGAAACGCTTATAATACCCCGACTAACCGAGGAATGATCGCAAGGCCAGCAACGTCTTGCGAACCTCGAAATTTACGATGTCTTTGATCTTATCTTGACAAGTGCTTATGCCTTCTCTTGAGACAACTAACCCGAGATATTCGACGTTATCTCTGAAAAACTTTTACTTTTCCAAAGACACTCTCATATTTGCGCGATACAGATTATCAAGGACGCAGCTAACATCTACCATATGCTGTTCTTCGTTTTGGGAAAAGACAATGACATCGTCGATATAGACATAGCAGTTTTTGCCAATAACATCCTTCAGAACGTCATCAATGGCTCGTTGAAAAATCTCTAGAGCATTCTTTAACCCGAAGGGCTACCTACAGAACTTGTACTTTCCAGTGAATACTTAAAAGGCAGTTTGTTCCCGATCGCCTTCATCAACGAATATTTGGTGGAAACCGGATTTTAGGTCTAATGTCGAAAAATGAGTTGACTTCCCTATATTTGACAATATAACTGATATATCGGGAATAGGGTACCGATATTTTCTCATTCAGTTTTTTTAAATCTATTACCATCCTAAGATTTTCGTCACCATTATCATCAACTCATTTCTTCCTTACTACCCAAACTGGGCTGTTATAAGGAGATCGTGACGATCTAATTATTCCTTTCTCTAATAAATCATTTAGCTCATTCCTGACAAAATCTTCCGCAGCCATAGGACGAGTTTACTGTTTGCTGTAAACTGGTTCTTCGTTTTGTGTTCTAATCCTTGCTACAACATTAGTGTTAACTGGGAGATTTCCGTCGCACTCCGTGAAAACACCTTTGAATTATTCCATTATTTTTGAAATACGGTCTTCTATTTTATTTAAAACTAGGGTATGGACATCCTTACAGAAATAAAACGAAAGTTTTTCGAAACAGTTGGCGTAAGTCAAAACTCCATTCTTAAAATTAATGTTTGAGCCAATCGCTTTTAAGTGGTCGTACCCAATACTACCATCAAAGGTTTTCAGGGTTGGTAAAATATAAAAATCAGTTGTTCTACCCAATATATTAATTAAGCATATTTTGGAAATTCGGTTCTCGCCATTAATGGATTTTACATGGAATCGATTTGCTACGTCCTTCATTCCTTTCAAGTCACTAATTTCCTTCACATAATTTTTTGACGCTCCGGTTTCAATTAAGAACTTTAAATTCCTACCTCCTAATGTTCAATATGGGAGGATTCATTGTGTTGATCAGGTTGATAATTTTCAGAGGGATCGCAACTTTGGTCTTCATATCGTGAGGGACCTGGATATTGGTGTTCGTTCTACAGGTATTCCTAAATCTGCAAATGGTTTACCCTTTGAAATTTATTTAGGTTCTGAGCCATTGAGGAAGACGGTGGCCTGTTAAAGTATTGGGGGGTCCAATGGAGTTTGGTTTCGAACGAAGACACATCAATGGGCTCGGACCGTTGTCGTTGGATGAATGTTTGTGATTGTGTTAAATGCCGTGTTGTGCAATGTTGGATTTTGCTTTGCGTGGTGAACAATCTGGTAATATGGGGAATGACCATTTGATTTTTGTGTTTGGTAGTTTTGTAGGCGGACAAAGGACTGTGTAGGGTTGGAAAACTGGTTCTCGGAGTTACTCCAATATGTGTTGGCAAAATTAGATCTATTTTGGTTAGTCTCTAGTTCCTGAGCAAGTGCTAATGCCGAAAGAATATCTGGGGGTTTGCAAGAGAAGAGTGTTTCGCACATTGGTCTTTTTATGCCTGAGATAAGAAATCTTAAAGCGTCCAGTCTGTACTTGTTATTTGGGAATTCAATTAATGATGAGTTATCGCCATTGGTCATTATT
Source organism: Phaonia tiefii (assembly GCA_963931995.1). Classification (NCBI taxonomy): domain Eukaryota; kingdom Metazoa; phylum Arthropoda; class Insecta; order Diptera; family Muscidae; genus Phaonia; species Phaonia tiefii. Next base: position 135,066,487 of record OZ008368.1, read on the forward strand.
ACTTTATAAATAATAAGTGTTAGCTTCTTCTCAACCTCGTCATAAAACTCAATTACCGACTTATTCCGTTGTCTAAGCACTATTTTGAGCTCCCTTCGTACCTTTCAAACAGCTTGTGAGCAGTAACTGCGGCTTGTCGCCGAGAAACCTATTTCGTTACGTCACCAGTAAATTCCGGGATCGATTTAACAATATCGAGAGGTTCTTCGCATTCGACATCATTTCTAATTTCAATGGGCTTGTATTCTTCAACGCGACAAGGTAACCCCAATTTCCCTAATCTTTCCGTCAGTTCATTAATTGACTGTTGAAGTGACTACTGCGGTCAACGTATTGGCGTTCATTGATATTTCAGGTTGTTCCTCTATACACAAACTATTGAGATTTCTAGTTAACTCCTCTAAACTCATAAGCAAGTCCTCCTCTCTCTCTGAATTTTTAAAATCTTAACTCTCATAAATTAATGACAACAAAAAATAATGACAATACTGATTTAGAGTCAAAAGAATATCTTAATCTATGGATTTGAAAGACGAAAAAAAGTTCTATATGTAGTATATACAGGGTGATTCAGGAAGTTCCGGACAAATTCCTCCAGCGTATTCCTTGGCTCATTTCATGAAGAAAAGTCCACTAGGACCATGTCCGAAAATGCAAGGGTGCGAAATGGCAGCGGGTTCAAAATTTTCGGATTGGCGGTCGGAGGGTAAAGTTGCTAACTTCTGAGCCAGTGGTCGGATTTTTTTGGGCTTGTTGGAAAGGTCTTTAAGAGGCTTTTCAGAAAGTAGATAAAAATCAAATCGCCGAGGTACAGAGCTTTCCCATATCCTCAATTTGCGCAGCCAGATGGCAGACAAATATAGCCATACACGTTTAAGACAATGACAAAGAAATATTTTGAAGAAAATCGAAAGAATGTATAATTATATTGGTATTCCTTTGTATAGGTAAATATAAAAGAAATTATTAGATGAAAAAGTTTTAGTAGTTCATTTTTCGGGATTCTATTTTAAAATTTTTATTGGGAATTTTTATTGGGAACACTCCAAAAAACAACCACAAGGGGGGTAGAATACGTTATTCTAAGCAAAAAAGTAAAATAACAAAATTGGGGCAAATGCATAGTTTCGGAGTTATGGGCCCCGAAATTTCGGATATGTGAGAGGGTTATGGCGTTAACGTACCGTGTAAAGTTTTAGCAATTTTAAGGCCTGAAAATTTAGACCTGCCGAAGAGAGCTGAAACAATAATACCTAAAATAATTGAGAAACCCGTTATTTGAAATGTATTCTCCAGGTCTATATTGTCATTTAGGTAGGAACCAGATACAAAAGATTTGTTGTGTTTTTAGTTCGGTAGAGACAATTGTTACAGACGTGAATATATATGGTTTACCATTAATCAAAAAGTCTTGGGTTCAGCTATGGGTGATATTAATAAGAATTGTTAACTGCCAAAGTGTTTCTGTTCTTCCAGTTGGAATTAATATTGGATTAAAAAAGCCAGAGTGCATTGTGTCGTATTTGGAAGAATTTGTAAAAGAAATGAAAGACATAGAGGAAAATTGCTTATTAGTTGCAGAACGTCATTTAACTGCAGAAATGCGCGCCGTTGTTTGTGATGCTCCAGCCAAAGCCTTTATTTGTGGTGTTCCAAGTCATGTGTCGTTTCATGGTTGCACTAAATGCACTCAAGTCGGTAAAAAAAATTGGAAATGTTTTAACTTACACTGCTGAAACATGGGAATTTAGAACTGATGGCGATTTTGCAATCATAAACTACGAAAATAACCACACTAAAACCCCCTTAGAAAACTTAGGAATTAAAATGATAAGTCAAGTGTCAATAAATAGTATGCATTTACTTGACTAGCAGTAAGTAGACATTTTTGTTTTGCAGTACCAAAATTATTGTTAAAGTAACTAAAAACAGCAAAATGTTGCATGTCAAAGAAGTTAGTCACTGCGAAAATCTATTCCAGAAGAATTTAGAAGAAAACCCAGAAATTTTGAAGCTATTGCACATTGGCAGGCAACTGAATTTCGCCAGTTTCTTTTATATACTGGAATTATTGTTTTCAAGGACGGAGTTACAGACGATGCGTTTTTTACTTTTATTGTCCATAATTTTCCATTAATTTTTTAGCCTCCAACTTAGCAGCTTGCATTAAAGCAACAGGGATAACACCATTTTATATGATTTCGAAAATTATCTGCAGACCATGAAAAAATATGTAAAAAATCAATTGATATACTTCAACAAATTTTTAAGAAGGTCCAGCATGACAATTTTCTTGTGGATGTTCAAAAACAAGAGTTCAAAGTGTTAGAAAATAAAGGTTTATGTTATTATTTTAATGATTGCTTTTATACCCCCAGGAAACCGGATAATGTTTGTTGCGTTAAGCCTTTTGTTCCTATTATAATTGAAAGTTTTGTTAAAGAAAATAACTACAGTTTTTTAAAGAGCCAACAGACTCGATAACTATAGGAATATGTTACGCTGATGAAACTCCCTTACCTGAAGTAGAAAAGTTTTCAGTAAATGATATTAACTTCAAGTTTATGCTTATTCCTTATGCGTCAAGAGTTGTCGTAGTTCCCATATTACACAGTTGGTTTTAATTCAATGACTACTATTTGACGTGTTAACATCTATAGGCGCGGGTAGGGACGAAATTCACAAAGTGAATACATCCAAACACAGTTTGTTCGACTACGATAACACAGATTGTCCGACTGCGATCACACATATTGTCTGGCATTAAACTACTCCGAAACGGCTGCACCGATTTGTATGAAATGTTGTGTGCATATCGGGCAGGTCTCAGAATCGTCCAACATCTTTTTTCAAACCCCTAGATGATAAGGGTGACCCACCCCTATATAGAACACAGATTTGTCCGACTGCGATACACAGATTGTCAGTCTGCGGATTAACACACACTGATGTAGTGGCAGCGAATAGTTGTCTTGTGTGGGTGCGGAGCACTCTCAGGGCAAAGAGAATAATGACCTGGTTATACGTATAAAATGAGAGAGCAACGAAAATTGTGTGAACTTGTGTAGCGTATGTACGAACATAACAATGTATGTATGTGTATGTGTCTGTTGCTTTGCATTCTCTTTGTTTTTTGTGGGTATATAGTAAAAAGTATTAAGCAAGAAAATAATGACATTTGTCTTTAAATATTTTTAAGTGTTATTAAGTATTAATAATATTTCAATGAAACGTCATCATATGATTGAACGCCTTTTTATTATTGTGAAAGGTAAGGCAAATAAAATGTGGGTGCGGAGCACTCTCAGAGCAAAGAGAATAAAGACGTAGTATACGTATATAAAAATGAGATAGCAAAAGAGGAACGAAAATTGTGTGAACTTGTGTAACGTATGTACGAACATAACAATGTATGTATGTACATGTGTCTGTTGCTTAGCATTAGTTAAGTTTATTCCTGTTCGTTATATTCTTATATTTTCATAAATTTATTCTTTAATACGCCGTGTCCTCTATGAGGACGTGCACAAATCGACCATACTACTTTGACTAATCAATGATAACTTATTCTACTGATGCCTAAGCTACTCATTAACTTACATATATGTACATTAGAGAGATCAGCAAATAGAGAAAGAGAGACGGCAGTTTAGTCCTATATAAACCTTTGTGTTAACTATTCTCCCCCTTAAGACTGTTGTCCTATTATAACTTTGGTTCCAATATCTCGCTGAACCTTCTTTTCTATTGCCAATTTGCTTAATCTCCTTTCTGTTTTCAAGAATACGACATCTCCAGGCTGGTAAGTTTTATTTGCCCGATTTCTACAATGCGTTCGTAGCTCATTATCTTGCGCTTCCTTAATATTTAACGACACAATTTCCATACGATCATCATAAACTTGATGAATCAAGTTCATCGGTCGAAATCCCGTGACAGAGTGGACATTATGATTGTAACCATTTGTAGCTAGCGCAATCAATTCATTTACATCAGAGATCACATTTTCCAACTTTAAACATCTCGCGATTTCGCTTAAGGTGTTATCAAAGCGTTCCACTTGGCCATTGCTTACACTGTGGTTTGGTGGTATAGCAAAAATTTCAACTCCAAAATAGTTTCTAGCAAGTAATTTGATGGTTTCGGAATTTAAAGATTTTTCGTTGTCACAAATAACTTCGTGGCATTTGGGAAGAAATTCAGAGTTTCCAACAAGGGGCCCTTTATGTCTACTATTGATCGTGATGGAATTGGAATGGTGATGGCAAATTTCGAAAATTTGTCTAGACAAGTTAAAAAATGTTTTCGGTCTGTTGAAAATATATAAATGTGCAGTAGTTCTCCTGGATGAGTTGGTATGGGGATTTTGCCGATTTCAGATTTTTTTGGATGCCGGTTGTACTTGGCTTCCTTACAAATTTTGCACATAAGGCTAACAGATTTTACTTTCTGTCGGATTTGAGGAAAGTAATAGATGTCTAGAATTTGGTTGACATTCTCCTTGGCATTGCGGTGGGCTCTACTGTGTTCACTAGATATAATTTCGTCCTGATCACTAGGGTTATTAACATCGATGACGATTTTGTCTGCGTAGGCAAATTTAACAGACGGAAATTTTATCAAAATTTCTTTTTGGATTTTTCCTAGAATATGCAGTTCGCAATGTATGCAATTAATCACATTTGGGTTAACACCTTTTTCCCAAAAAAAGAAAATATCTTTAACCTGGCTGAAAACTATAAAATGCCTGACATGCTCATCAAAAATGTCTTCGGTTGTTACGCCTTTCACCATTCCTTCACCCATTATAATCTGATTTTTAAAGCAGTTAACCGGGTTGTGAACTTTTTTGACCGTATGAGTAGAAGATTCTTCACTGTGGACTGTATATCTGAACCTTGTCCTTCGGTAGCAGTTACAGTGGAACATGAGCCTTCTGTTGCTGTTTCGGTTGCCGAACCATTAAGATTTTCCGAAGCAATTTCAGTGTCAGAACCATTAACACCGCCAACTTAAGCGGGAGACAGAGACTCGTTTTCTTCTAACACGTTGAGGTGCTGCCGGGAAAGAGCGTCAGCAACAAAATTTGATTTACCCGGCTTTTGGTGAAAACCCCTCAATAAAGGCCCTCCATCTTCTAATTTTCATATTCGGGTTTTTGTCTGAAATAGAAAAGGCCAATGGCCTATGATTGGTATATATATTTAAGTGTTTCAAACGATGGCTAAGAGTTCGCGCTCGTTCGTAGCGTAATGCTCTTCCGCTTTTGAGAGAGTTCGTGAAATAATAGTGATTGGCCGTCCATTTTGTAACAAAACAGCTCCTAAGGCATTACATGATGCGTCCGTTGTGAGTTCAAAGGGTTTACCAAAATCGGAATACAGAAGAAGGACATCTTCAGATGGGAGGATCTCTTTCACTTTTCGAAAGCCAACATTGCTTCTTGGTCAAGATTTATTACGATATTTTTCAACTGTCTGCGACTAATGCCACCATTTTGTCCCCTTAAGTACCGAGTAAGCGGTTTGGTAAGTTGGGCGTAGTCTTTGACGAAACGCTTATAATACCCCGACTAACCGAGGAATGATCGCAAGGCCAGCAACGTCTTGCGAACCTCGAAATTTACGATGTCTTTGATCTTATCTTGACAAGTGCTTATGCCTTCTCTTGAGACAACTAACCCGAGATATTCGACGTTATCTCTGAAAAACTTTGACTTTTCCAAAGACACTCTCATATTTGCGCGATACAGATTATCAAGGACGCAGCTAACATCTACCATATGCTGTTCTTCGTTTTGGGAAAAGACAATGACATCGTCGATATAGACATAGCAGTTTTTGCCAATAACATCCTTCAGAACGTCATCAATGGCTCGTTGAAAAATCTCTAGAGCATTCTTTAACCCGAAGGGCTACCTACAGAACTTGTACTTTCCAGTGAATACTTAAAAGGCAGTTTGTTCCCGATCGCCTTCATCAACGAATATTTGGTGGAAACCGGATTTTAGGTCTAATGTCGAAAAATGAGTTGACTTCCCTATATTTGACAATATAACTGATATATCGGGAATAGGGTACCGATATTTTCTCATTCAGTTTTTTTAAATCTATTACCATCCTAAGATTTTCGTCACCATTATCATCAACTCATTTCTTCCTTACTACCCAAACTGGGCTGTTATAAGGAGATCGTGACGATCTAATTATTCCTTTCTCTAATAAATCATTTAGCTCATTCCTGACAAAATCTTCCGCAGCCATAGGACGAGTTTACTGTTTGCTGTAAACTGGTTCTTCGTTTTGTGTTCTAATCCTTGCTACAACATTAGTGTTAACTGGGAGATTTCCGTCGCACTCCGTGAAAACACCTTTGAATTATTCCATTATTTTTGAAATACGGTCTTCTATTTTATTTAAAACTAGGGTATGGACATCCTTACAGAAATAAAACGAAAGTTTTTCGAAACAGTTGGCGTAAGTCAAAACTCCATTCTTAAAATTAATGTTTGAGCCAATCGCTTTTAAGTGGTCGTACCCAATACTACCATCAAAGGTTTTCAGGGTTGGTAAAATATAAAAATCAGTTGTTCTACCCAATATATTAATTAAGCATATTTTGGAAATTCGGTTCTCGCCATTAATGGATTTTACATGGAATCGATTTGCTACGTCCTTCATTCCTTTCAAGTCACTAATTTCCTTCACATAATTTTTTGACGCTCCGGTTTCAATTAAGAACTTTAAATTCCTACCTCCTAATGTTCAATATGGGAGGATTCATTGTGTTGATCAGGTTGATAATTTTCAGAGGGATCGCAACTTTGGTCTTCATATCGTGAGGGACCTGGATATTGGTGTTCGTTCTACAGGTATTCCTAAATCTGCAAATGGTTTACCCTTTGAAATTTATTTAGGTTCTGAGCCATTGAGGAAGACGGTGGCCTGTTAAAGTATTGGGGGGTCCAATGGAGTTTGGTTTCGAACGAAGACACATCAATGGGCTCGGACCGTTGTCGTTGGATGAATGTTTGTGATTGTGTTAAATGCCGTGTTGTGCAATGTTGGATTTTGCTTTGCGTGGTGAACAATCTGGTAATATGGGGAATGACCATTTGATTTTTGTGTTTGGTAGTTTTGTAGGCGGACAAAGGACTGTGTAGGGTTGGAAAACTGGTTCTCGGAGTTACTCCAATATGTGTTGGCAAAATTAGATCTGTTTTGGTTAGTCTCTAGTTCCTGAGCAAGTGCTAATGCCGAAAGAATATCTGGGGGTTTGCAAGAGAAGAGTGTTTCGCACATTGGTCTTTTTATGCCTGAGATAAGACATCTTAAAGCGTCCAGTCTGTACTTGTTATTTGGGAATTCAATTAATGATGAGTTATCGCCATTGGTCATTATTACTTTATAAATAATAAGTGTTAGCTTCTTCTCAACCTCGTCATAAAACTCAATTACCGACTTATTCCGTTGTCTAAGCACTATTTTGAGCTCCCTTCGTACCTTTCAAACAGCTTGTGAGCAGTAACTGCGGCTTGTCGCCGAGAAACCTATTTCGTTACGTCACCAGTAAATTCCGGGATCGATTTAACAATATCGAGAGGTTCTTCGCATTCGACATCATTTCTAATTTCAATGGGCTTGTATTCTTCAACGCGACAAGGTAACCCCAATTTCCCTAATCTTTCCGTCAGTTCATTAATTGACTGTTGAAGTGACTACTGCGGTCAACGTATTGGCGTTCATTGATATTTCAGGTTGTTCCTCTATACACAAACTATTGAGATTTCTAGTTAACTCCTCTAAACTCATAAGCAAGTCCTCCTCTCTCTCTGAATTTTTAAAATCTTAACTCTCATAAATTAATGACAACAAAAAATAATGACAATACTGATTTAGAGTCAAAAGAATATCTTAATCTATGGATTTGAAAGACGAAAAAAAGTTCTATATGTAGTATATACAGGGTGATTCAGGAAGTTCCGGACAAATTCCTCCAGCGTATTCCTTGGCTCATTTCATGAAGAAAAGTCCACTAGGACCATGTCCGAAAATGCAAGGGTGCGAAATGGCAGCGGGTTCAAAATTTTCGGATTGGCGGTCGGAGGGTAAAGTTGCTAACTTCTGAGCCAGTGGTCGGATTTTTTTGGGCTTGTTGGAAAGGTCTTTAAGAGGCTTTTCAGAAAGTAGATAAAAATCAAATCGCCGAGGTACAGAGCTTTCCCATATCCTCAATTTGCGCAGCCAGATGGCAGACAAATATAGCCATACACGTTTAAGACAATGACAAAGAAATATTTTGAAGAAAATCGAAAGAATGTATAATTATATTGGTATTCCTTTGTATAGGTAAATATAAAAGAAATTATTAGATGAAAAAGTTTTAGTAGTTCATTTTTCGGGATTCTATTTTAAAATTTTTATTGGGAATTTTTATTGGGAACACTCCAAAAAACAACCACAAGGGGGGTAGAATACGTTATTCTAAGCAAAAAAGTAAAATAACAAAATTGGGGCAAATGCATAGTTTCGGAGTTATGGGCCCCGAAATTTCGGATATGTGAGAGGGTTATGGCGTTAACGTACCGTGTAAAGTTTTAGCAATTTTAAGGCCTGAAAATTTAGACCTGCCGAAGAGAGCTGAAACAATAATACCTAAAATAATTGAGAAACCCGTTATTTGAAATGTATTCTCCAGGTCTATATTGTCATTTAGGTAGGAACCAGATACAAAAGATTTGTTGTGTTTTTAGTTCGGTAGAGACAATTGTTACAGACGTGAATATATATGGTTTACCATTAATCAAAAAGTCTTGGGTTCAGCTATGGGTGATATTAATAAGAATTGTTAACTGCCAAAGTGTTTCTGTTCTTCCAGTTGGAATTAATATTGGATTAAAAAAGCCAGAGTGCATTGTGTCGTATTTGGAAGAATTTGTAAAAGAAATGAAAGACATAGAGGAAAATTGCTTATTAGTTGCAGAACGTCATTTAACTGCAGAAATGCGCGCCGTTGTTTGTGATGCTCCAGCCAAAGCCTTTATTTGTGGTGTTCCAAGTCATGTGTCGTTTCATGGTTGCACTAAATGCACTCAAGTCGGTAAAAAAAATTGGAAATGTTTTAACTTACACTGCTGAAACATGGGAATTTAGAACTGATGGCGATTTTGCAATCATAAACTACGAAAATAACCACACTAAAACCCCCTTAGAAAACTTAGGAATTAAAATGATAAGTCAAGTGTCAATAAATAGTATGCATTTACTTGACTAGCAGTAAGTAGACATTTTTGTTTTGCAGTACCAAAATTATTGTTAAAGTAACTAAAAACAGCAAAATGTTGCATGTCAAAGAAGTTAGTCACTGCGAAAATCTATTCCAGAAGAATTTAGAAGAAAACCCAGAAATTTTGAAGCTATTGCACATTGGCAGGCAACTGAATTTCGCCAGTTTCTTTTATATACTGGAATTATTGTTTTCAAGGACGGAGTTACAGACGATGCGTTTTTTACTTTTATTGTCCATAATTTTCCATTAATTTTTGGAGCCTCCAACTTAGCAGCTTGCATTAAAGCAACAGGGATAACACCATTTTATATGATTTCGAAAATTATCTGCAGACCATGAAAAAATATGTAAAAAATCAATTGATATACTTCAACAAATTTTTAAGAAGGTCCAGCATGACAATTTTCTTGTGGATGTTCAAAAACAAGAGTTCAAAGTGTTAGAAAATAAAGGTTTATGTTATTATTTTAATGATTGCTTTTATACCCCCAGGAAACCGGATAATGTTTGTTGCGTTAAGCCTTTTGTTCCTATTATAATTGAAAGTTTTGTTAAAGAAAATAACTACAGTTTTTTAAAGAGCCAACAGACTCGATAACTATAGGAATATGTTACGCTGATGAAACTCCCTTACCTGAAGTAGAAAAGTTTTCAGTAAATGATATTAACTTCAAGTTTATGCTTATTCCTTATGCGTCAAGAGTTGTCGTAGTTCCCATATTACACAGTTGGTTTTAATTCAATGACTACTATTTGACGTGTTAACATCTATAGGCGCGGGTAGGGACGAAATTCACAAAGTGAATACATCCAAACACAGTTTGTTCGACTACGATAACACAGATTGTCCGACTGCGATCACACATATTGTCTGGCATTAAACTACTCCGAAACGGCTGCACCGATTTGTATGAAATGTTGTGTGCATATCGGGCAGGTCTCAGAATCGTCCAACATCTTTTTTCAAACCCCTAGATGATAAGGGTGACCCACCCCTATATAGAACACAGATTTGTCCGACTGCGATACACAGATTGTCAGTCTGCGGATTAACACACACTGATGTAGTGGCAGCGAATAGTTGTCTTGTGTGGGTGCGGAGCACTCTCAGGGCAAAGAGAATAATGACCTGGTTATACGTATAAAATGAGAGAGCAACGAAAATTGTGTGAACTTGTGTAGCGTATGTACGAACATAACAATGTATGTATGTGTATGTGTCTGTTGCTTTGCATTCTCTTTGTTTTTTGTGGGTATATAGTAAAAAGTATTAAGCAAGAAAATAATGACATTTGTCTTTAAATATTTTTAAGTGTTATTAAGTATTAATAATATTTCAATGAAACGTCATCATATGATTGAACGCCTTTTTATTATTGTGAAAGGTAAGGCAAATAAAATGTGGGTGCGGAGCACTCTCAGAGCAAAGAGAATAAAGACGTAGTATACGTATATAAAAATGAGATAGCAAAAGAGGAACGAAAATTGTGTGAACTTGTGTAACGTATGTACGAACATAACAATGTATGTATGTACATGTGTCTGTTGCTTAGCATTAGTTAAGTTTATTCCTGTTCGTTATATTCTTATATTTTCATAAATTTATTCTTTAATACGCCGTGTCCTCTATGAGGACGTGCACAAATCGACCATACTACTTTGACTAATCAATGATAACTTATTCTACTGATGCCTAAGCTACTCATTAACTTACATATATGTACATTAGAGAGATCAGCAAATAGAGAAAGAGAGACGGCAGTTTAGTCCTATATAAACCTTTGTGTTAACTATTCTCCCCCTTAAGACTGTTGTCCTATTATAACTTTGGTTCCAATATCTCGCTGAACCTTCTTTTCTATTGCCAATTTGCTTAATCTCCTTTCTGTTTTCAAGAATACGACATCTCCAGGCTGGTAAGTTTTATTTGCCCGATTTCTACAATGCGTTCGTAGCTCATTATCTTGCGCTTCCTTAATATTTAACGACACAATTTCCATACGATCATCATAAACTTGATGAATCAAGTTCATCGGTCGAAATCCCGTGACAGAGTGGACATTATGATTGTAACCATTTGTAGCTAGCGCAATCAATTCATTTACATCAGAGATCACATTTTCCAACTTTAAACATCTCGCGATTTCGCTTAAGGTGTTATCAAAGCGTTCCACTTGGCCATTGCTTACACTGTGGTTTGGTGGTATAGCAAAAATTTCAACTCCAAAATAGTTTCTAGCAAGTAATTTGATGGTTTCGGAATTTAAAGATTTTTCGTTGTCACAAATAACTTCGTGGCATTTGGGAAGAAATTCAGAATTTCCAACAAGGGGCCCTTTATGTCTACTATTGATCGTGATGGAATTGGAATGGTGATGGCAAATTTCGAAAATTTGTCTAGACAAGTTAAAAAATGTTTTCGGTCTGTTGAAAATATATAAATGTGCAGTAGTTCTCCTGGATGAGTTGGTATGGGGATTTTGCCGATTTCAGATTTTTTTGGATGCCGGTTGTACTTGGCTTCCTTACAAATTTTGCACATAAGGCTAACAGATTTTACTTTCTGTCGGATTTGAGGAAAGTAATAGATGTCTAGAATTAGGTTGACATTCTCCTTGGCATTGCGGTGGGCTCTACTGTGTTCACTAGATATAATTTCGTCCTGATCACTAGGGTTATTAACATCGATGACGATTTTGTCTGCGTAGGCAAATTTAACAGACGGAAATTTTATCAAAATTTCTTTTTGGATTTTTCCTAGAATATGCAGTTCGCAATGTATGCAATTAATCACATTTGGGTTAACACCTTTTTCCCAAAAAAAGAAAATATCTTTAACCTGGCTGAAAACTATAAAATGCCTGACATGCTCATCAAAAATGTCTTCGGTTGTTACGCCTTTCACCATTCCTTCACCCATTATAATCTGATTTTTAAAGCAGTTAACCGGGTTGTGAACTTTTTTGACCGTATAAGTAGAAGATTCTTCACTGTGGACTGTTTCTATATCTGAACCTTGTCCTTCGGTAGCAGTTACAGTGGAACATGAGCCTTCTGTTGCTGTTTCGGTTGCCGAACCATTAAGATTTTCCGAAGCAATTTCAGTGTCAGAACCATTAACACTGCCAACTGAAGCGGGAGACAGAGACTCGTTTTCTTCTAACACGTTGAGGTGCTGCCGGGAAAGAGCGTCAGCAACAAAATTTGATTTACCCGGCTTTTGGTGAAAACCCCTCAATAAAGGCCCTCCATCTTCTAATTTTCATATTCGGGTTTTTGTCTGAAATAGAAAAGGCCAATGGCCTATGATTGGTATATATATTTAAGTGTTTCAAACGATGGCTAAGAGTTCGCGCTCGTTCGTAGCGTAATGCTCTTCCGCTTTTGAGAGAGTTCGCGAAATAATAGTGATTGGCCGTCCATTTTGTAACAAAACAGCTCCTAAGGCATTACATGATGCGTCCGTTGTGAGTTCAAAGGGTTTACCAAAATCGGAATACAGAAGAAGGACATCTTCAGATGGGAGGATCTCTTTCACTTTTCGAAAGCCAACATTGCTTCTTGGTCAAGATTTATTACGATATTTTTCAACTGTCTGCGACTAATGCCACCATTTTGTCCCCTTAAGTACCGAGTAAGCGGTTTGGTAAGTTGGGCGTAGTCTTTGACGAAACGCTTATAATACCCCGACTAACCGAGGAATGATCGCAAGGCCAGCAACGTCTTGCGAACCTCGAAATTTACGATGTCTTTGATCTTATCTTGACAAGTGCTTATGCCTTCTCTTGAGACAACTAACCCGAGATATTCGACATTATCTCTGAAAAACTTTGACTTTTCCAAAGACACTCCATTTTGTGACAAAACAGCTCCTAAGGCATTACATGATGCGTCCGTTGTGAGTTCAAAGGGTTTACCAAAATCGGAATACAGAAGAAGGACATCTTCAGATGGGAGGATCTCTTTCACTTTTCGAAAGCCAACATTGCTTCTTGGTCAAGATTTATTACGATATTTTTCAACTGTCTGCGACTAATGCCACCATTTTGTCCCCTTAAGTACCGAGTAAGCGGTTTGGTAAGTTGGGCGTAGTCTTTGACGAAACGCTTATAATACCCCGACTAACCGAGGAATGATCGCAAGGCCAGCAACGTCTTGCGAACCTCGAAATTTACGATGTCTTTGATCTTATCTTGACAAGTGCTTATGCCTTCTCTTGAGACAACTAACCCGAGATATTCGACATTATCTCTGAAAAACTTTGACTTTTCCAAAGACACTCTCATATTTGCGCGATACAGATTATCAAGGACGCAGCTAACATCTACCATATGCTGTTCTTCGTTTTGGGAAAAGACAATGACATCGTCGATATAGACATAGCAGTTTTTGCCAATAACATCCTTCAGACCGTCATCAATGGCTCGTTGAAAAATCTCTAGAGCGTTCTTTAACCCGAAGGGCTACCTACAGAACTTGTACTTTCCAGTGAATACTTAAAAGGCAGTTTGTTCCCGATCGCCTTCATCAAGGAATATTTGGTGGAAACCGGATTTTAGGTCTAATGTCGAAAAATGAGTTGACTTTCCTATATTTGACAATATAACTGATATATCGGGAATAGGGTACCGATATTTTCTCATTCAGTTTTTTTAAATCTATTACCATCCTAAGATTTTCGTCACCATTATCATCAACTCATTTCTTCCTTACTACCCAAACTGGGCTGTTATAAGGAGATCGTGACGATCTAATTATTCCTTTCTCTAATAAATCATTTAGCTCATTCCTGACAAAATCTTCCGCAGCCATAGGACCAGTTTACTGTTTGCTGTAAACTGGTTCTTCGTTTTGTGTTCTAATCCTTGCTACAACATTAGTGTTAACTGGGAGATTTCCGTCGCACTCCGTGAAAACACCTTTGAATTATTCCATTATTTTTGAAATACGGTCTCCTATTTTATTTAAAACTAGGGTATGGACATCCTTACAGAAATAAAACGAAAGTTTTTCGAAACAGTTGGCGTAAGTCAAAATTCCATTCTTAAAATTAATGTTTGAGCCAATCGCTTTTAAGTGGTCGTACCCAATACTACCATCAAAGGTTTTCAGGGTTGGTAAAATATAAAAATCAGTTGTTCTACCCAATATATTAATTAAGCATATTTTGGAAATTCGGTTCTCGCCATTAATGGATTTTACATGGAATGGATTTGCTACGTCCTTCATTCCTTTCAAGTCACTAATTTCCTTCACATAATTTTTTGACGCTCCGGTTTCAATTAAGAACTTTAAATTCCTACCTCCTAATGTTCAATATGGGAGGATTCATTGTGTTGATCAGGTTGATAATTTTCAGAGGGATCGCAACTTTGGTCTTCATATCGTGAGGGACCTGGATATTGGTGTTCGTTCTACAGGTATTCCTAAATCTGCAAATGGTTTACCCTTTGAAATTTATTTAGGTTCTGAGCCATTGAGGAAGACGGTGGCCTGTTAAAGTATTGGGGGGATCCAATGGAGTTTGGTTTCGAACGAAGACACATCCATGGGCTCGGACCGTTGTCGTTGGATGAATGTTTGTGATTGTGTTAAATGCCGTGTTTGTTGGATTTTGCTTTGCGTGGTGAACAATCTGGTAATATGGGGAATGACCATTTGATTTTTGTGTTTGGTAGTTTTGTAGGCGGACAAAGGACTGTGTAGGGTTGGAAAACTGGTTCTCGGAGTTACTCCAATATGTGTTGGCAAAATTAGATCTATTTTGGTTAGTCTCTAGTTCCTGAGCAAGTGCTAATGCCGAAAGAATATCTGGGGGTTTGCAAGAGAAGAGTGTTTCGCACATTGGTCTTTTTATGCCTGAGATAAGAAATCTTAAAGCGTCCAGTCTGTACTTGTTATTTGGGGATTCAATTAATGATGAGTTATCGCCATTGGTCATTATTACTTTATAAATAATAAGTGTTAGCTTCTTCTCAACCTCGTCATAAAACTCAATTACGACTTATCCCCTTGTCTAAGCACTATTTTGAGCTCCCTTCGTACCTTTCAAACAGCTTGTGAGCAGTAACTGCGTCTTGTCGCCGAGAAACATATTTCGTTACGTCACCAGTAAATTCCGGGATCGATTTAACAATATCGAGAGGTTCTTCGCATTCGACATCATTTCTAATTTCAATGGGCTTGTATTCTTCAACGCGACAAGGTAACCCCAATTTCCCTAATCTTTCCGTCAGTTCATTAATTGACTGTTGAAGTTCTTGCCGCGTCAGCTGTGTCGCGTCTCTAATAGCTGAGGTGACTACTGCGGTCAACGTATTGGCGTCCATTGCTATTTCAGGTTGTTCCTCTATACACAAACTATTGAGATTTCTAGTTAACTCCTCTAAACTCATAAGCAAGTCCTCCTCTCTCTCTGAATTTTTAAGATCTTAACTCTCATAAATTAATGACAACAAAAAATAATGACAATACTGATTTAGAGTCAAAAGAATATCTTAATCTATGGATTTGAAAGACGAAAAAAAGTTCTATATGTAGTATATACAGGGTGATTCAGGAAGTTCCGGACAAATTCCTGCAGCGTATTCCTTGGCTCATTTCATGAAGAAAAGTCCACTAGGACCATGTCCGAAAATGCAAGGGTGCGAAATGGCAGCGGGTTCAAAATTTTCGGATTGGCGGTCGGAGGGTAAAGTTGCTAACTTCTGAGCCAGTGGTCGAATTTTTTGGGCTTGTTGGAAAGGTCTTTAAGAGGCTTTTCAGATAGTAGAAAAAAATCAAATCGCCGAGGTACAGAGCTTTCCCATATCCTCAATTTGCGCAGCCAGATGGCAGGCAAATATAGCCATTCACGTTTAAGACAATGACAAAGAAATATTTTGAAGAAAATCGAAAGAATGTATAATTATATTGGTATTCCTTTGTATAGGTAAATATAAAAGAAATTATTAGATGAAAAAGTTTTAGTAGTTCATTTTTCGGGATTCTATTTTAAAATTTTTATTGGGAACACTCCAAAAAACAACCACAAGGGGGGTAGAATACGTTATTCTAAGCAAAAAAGTAAAATAACAAAATTGGGGCAAATGCATAGTTTCGGAGTTATGGGCCCCGAAATTTCGGATATGTGAGACGTTATGGCGTTAACGTACCGTGTAAAGTTTTAGCAATTTTAAGGCCTGAAAATTTAGACCTGCCGAAGAGAGCTGAAACAATAATACCTAAAATAATTGAGAAACCCGTTATTTGAAATGTATTCTCCAGGTCTATATTGTCATTTAGGTAGGAACCAGATACAACAGATTTGTTGTGTTTTTAGTTCGGTAGAGACAATTGTTACAGACGTGAATATATATGGTTTACCATTAATCAAAAAGTCTAGGGTTCAGCTATGGGTGATATTAATAAGAATTGTTAACTGCCAAAGTGTTTCTGTTCTTCCAGTTGGAATTAATATTGGATTAAAAAAGCCAGAGTGCATTGTGTCGTATTTGGAAGAATTTGTAAATTCAATTCAATTCAATTTTATTCTTCCAAAAATTTACATTTAAAATATATGAGTGTAAATATGTATAACATTTTTTGAGATTTAAGGATTATTATTATAAGGATTTGTTTTTGTAAAGCTAATGATATTTTTAAAGGAAAAATGGGAAAACCTTTATTTAAGTAGTAATTTGAAACACACGAAATGGGATTACATTTGTATATCTGTCAATTATTTTTAAAACATAATCGGAGATATAACAGTAATTTCCAGTGTCATAAATTTCAAGGACTAATATGGATTTGCATACTTATAAGTCTCTGCATTCTCTAATTATTTCATAAGAAGAGTTTGAATTTCGGTTGAAGTATCTTATATTTTGTCGCGTTATAAAGTCTGCAAAAATCTCATAGTTCGTTTCATGGTGTAATCTTCGTGTAGGATACCTCCAATTTTTATTGTTAATAATTTTCAGACATTTGTTCTGTATTATTTGCAGCTTTTTTAGATGAGTTTTGGCGGCTTTGTACCATATAGGTGAGGCATATGCCAAAATTGGTCTTATCACACATTTGAATATTGCATTTTTGTTTTTGTGGTTGAGAAAAGATCGCCTGTGAAAGAGTGCTCTGAGCGATCTTAGTGACTTTTTATCGCTTTATCGCATGTGTCCTCGATGTGCATGCCAAAGTTGAGTTTTTTATCGAGAATGACGCCTAGATATTTGACGTGATCCTTTATACAGATGGTATTGTTATGGAATTGTAATTGCCTATTTGGGTTTCGCTTGTATGATTTGTTGTAAGGAAATATGATGGCTTGGGTTTTTCCATGATTCATTTTAATTTTCCATTTAGTGAAATAATTGGAGCATGCCGTTAAGCTTTTCTCCATTTTTTTAAGGAGAGCGCTCGTGAGTTTACTCGATGAAATTAATGCAGTGTCGTCCGCGTAGTAAGCAACATCTATTTCCCTAGGTGGTTTAAAATCGGAGGTGAATATGCTGTACAAGAGTGGTGAGAGGTTGGAACCTTGAGGAAGTCCTGCAGGGATGGATTTTGTGGATGATATCGTATTATTAACCGATACGACGAAGGTTCTCTTGTCTAGGAAATCAGCAACAATTTTGCTGAGGTATGACGGCAAATTGGTTAGAATAAGTTTATATATTAGCCCGTAATGCCAAACTGAATCGAAAGCTTTTTCGATATCTAAAAGAATTATCCCAGAAGATCTTTTGTTGTGTTTGTTTGCAATTATTTTATTTTTTATTCTGTGGATCTGATGGATGGTGCTATGTTCTCGTTTAAAGCCAAATTGTTCTTTAGATATTATATTGTGTTCAGTGATAAAATCATTAAGTCGGTAATATATAAGTTTTTCGTAAATTTTTCCCAAGTTGCTTAAAAGGCTGATCGGCCGGTAGCTGTTGGGATCGCTCTTGGGTTTATTAGGTTTGAGAACAGCAATAATTTTCGCTTTTTTAAAAAATGATGGAAAGTAGTTTAGTCGGATGCAACTGTTAAATATCGATACAAGAAATGTTATTGCTTTATCTGGTAGCCTTTTCAAAAGTATGTTAGGTATGTTGTCTAGTCCAGGAGATTTCGAATGCTTGAGAAGCGATAAAACATTTGACAATTCATTCGATGTTATAATTTCGACTCCGTCATTACTTGGTGGATCGGACTTTAATTTAAGAACAGTGGAATTGACTGTTGCGTCTATGGCGTGGGAATTGTTTATCGTTAAATAATGAGCTTGTTCGAACGTTTCGGCTAACTTTTCGGCCTTTTCATTATCAGTTATGAGTTTTCCATTCACATCCTTCAGATCAGGTATATGATTTTTACGTTTGCCTCTTAAATTTCGACTTAAAATCCAAAAACGTTTATCACCTGGTTTCATACGGGATAAGAAATTATTCCACTGAGCATTTCTGTCGGCGTAAAGTCTCTTATCTATAAATTTTGTGAGAAAAGTTGTACATTGACTGTAGAATATAGCTTGCTGGTAATTGGATGTTCTTTGTTGCTTCCTTTTAAACTTATTTCGTGTGCCAATATATCTAACTACTTCTCTAGGAAATGTTACGTCTTTAATATGTTTTATTTTGGGGGTGGCCGTGTCTCTTGCGGATAGAATAATTTCAACAAATTTGTTGATATCATTATCGATATCTGATATCGAACTATATGATTCAACGGTCATACATATATTTCTTTCTATTATTTGCTTGTATAGAATCCAGTTACTGCGGTTGTAGTCATAAACCTCGCATGTAGAAGAAGGTAATGTGCAACAATCAATTTTGCATAATATGGGGCGGTGATCAGATGGTACTTCGTACCCTAATGTTTCCAGGCTCATGTGTAAAGATGAGTTACTTAAGACCAAATCAACTGTCGAAGGTCTGCGGTGTTGTTGGTGGGGGTATAGTGTAGGTTTATCGGGACAATATATGAAGAAATTTAACGATTGTTGGAGGGCGTTTAGCGTGATACCCGCGGAGTTGTTTGAAGGGCAGTTCCATGACTGATGTTTAGCGTTCAGATCTCCAAGAATTATATACTCTTTGTTTTCGTGTGTTAGTGCAATGATATCTTTGCGGAAAGCATGGGTAAATCTGGGGGAGTATGCTGTAGTGACTACAACTTTTCGACCGTTGATGAGGATTTCTGCCGAAATATTCTCTATGTATACTGTTTTTGTTAAAGGAAGTAAACTGTGTTCAATCGTTTTGTGGATTAGAAGAGCGACACCACCACCACTTGTTTCGATTCTGTCGTTACGGAAAATATTGTAATTAGCTAAGTATGGTTTATGATTTGATTTAAGAAATGTTTCGTTCAGTGATGCAATATGTATACATTGTGATTCTAATAATATCTCTAGTTGTTTAAGTTTAGAATAGTTAGAAATTCCGTTTGAATTCCAGTGAAGAATTCGAATTTGATTAACCGATGTCATAGGCATGTCTAACCATAGTCATAACAACTTGTATTTGTTGCACTTTATTTGTACATTTACTGAGCTCGTCAAGAGCAGAGATGAAAATATCGAACAACTCATCTATGTTAAATAGTTCGCTGTTATCACTTTTAAGTTGTTGCGCATAGGATCGTCTGTCCATAACATTGTTATTTATGTTGGTGGTGATGTTTCCACTAAGAGGAGGGTATTCGGCTTCGTTGCGTACGTAAGAGATTCTGCGTGCAGAGATGTTTCTCTTTGGTGTTCTGTTCGTTGCGTTTGCACGGATACGCAGGTATTCGGCACGCAATGGACACTTCTCGTCGTTGGCTGAGTGATCGATTCTCTCTTTACCTGATTTTTTGCAATTATAGCAAGAGAATACTGTTGGCCTCTTTTGATTTTTGTTGAATTGGCAGTCTTCAGTTCGATGCTGGTTTCCGCATGTCATACAAGCTGGTTGTCTATTGCAGTGCTCCCCTCCGTGCCCATACATCAGGCAGTTCCAACACTGAGTAGGTTTGTCATTCTTTTTGGGTTTTTGTTTTTTCCATGATACAACAACACGATCTATAGTTTTTACAAGGCGTAAGTTATTCGGGTTAAAGTTTTTTCTTGAAAACTGTACTTTGTAGACAGCATCGTTTATTGTGCTGTGTTTTGTGTTCACCTCCGTCACTGTAGTTGGAGTTAGATTGTAGCTGTTTAGTTCGGTAATAATGTCACCAGTGTTCAATCTTGGCAGACCATACAAGAATACTGTGTATGCCCGGTTATCTTTTGAGTTGTAGGAGTGATAATCAATTTTATTCTCTGAAAGAACCTTTTTGCAGAAGTCGGATTTCTCCATGTTGACTGGGAATATTTTCGTACCAATGGATGTGCGTTTAAAAACACAGTCATTTCCTAATAGCACTTGGATTTCGCGGATTGGTATAACACTATCCGCTACAATAGGTGGTGGTTTGGGTTGACGTTCTTCTTTTTGTATGTTCGATTCTTGAGCCACATCCATATCGTCAAGATCAGACAGTGATGCAAATCGATTAAACCGTGATGGTGTTGCACGGTCAGAGCCAATATTACTTCCCATTATAAAGGAGGCATTGAGTTTTTTATGTGAGCTTGCCTTGCTCTTAAATCGAGCAGAGGACCTAGGCCCGGGGGCCATGTTCACATTCACTGACACTTATTTTATTTTTGTGTAAAGTGATTTCACGGAAACGATTTAAATTATTACGAGAATGCGCGGTTGGATTGTAATGAGTATATTACAGTGTACAACGTTGTTTATTAGCGAATAGTTATTTACAACCGTAGCGTATGAAGGCTAGCATAGAACTGAAGAATTTGTAAAAGAAATGAAAGACATAGAGGAAAATTGCTTATTAGTTGCAGAACGTCATTTAACTGCAGAAATGCGCGCCGTTGTTTGTGATGCTCCAGCCAAAGCCTTTATTTGTGGTGTCCCAAGTCATGTGTCGTTTCATGGTTGCACTCAAGTCGGTAAAAAAAAATTTGAAATGTTTTAACTTACACTGCTGAAACATGGGAATTTAGAACTGATGGCGATTTTGCAATCATAAACTACGAAAATAACCACACTAAAACCCCCTTAGAAAACTTAGGAATTAAAATGATAAGTCAAGTGTCAATAAATAGTATGCATTTACTTGACTAGCAGTAAGTAGACATTTTTGTTTTGCAGTACCAAAATTATTGTTAAAGTAACTAAAAACAGCAAAATGTTGCATGTCAAAGAAGTTAGTCACTGCGAAAATCTATTCCAGAAGAATTTAGAAGAAAACCCAGAAATTTTGAAGCTATTGCACATTGGCAGGCAACTGAATTTCGCCAGTTTCTTTTATATACTGGAATTATTGTTTTCAAGGACGGAGTTACAGACGATGCATATTATGCGTTTTTTACTTTTATTGTCCATAATTTTCCATTAATTTTTGGAGCCTCCAACTTAGCAGCTTGCATTAAAGCAAGAGGGATAACACCATTTTATATGATTTCGAAAATTATCTGCAGACCATGAAAAAATATGTAAAAAACCAATTGATATACTTCAACAACAAAGGTCCAGTATGACAATTTTCTTGTGGATGTTCAAAAACAAGAGTTCAAAGTGTTAGAAAATAAAGGTTTATGTTATTATTTTAATGATTGCTTTTATACCCCCAAGAAACCGGATAATCTTTGTTGCGTTAAGCCTTTTGTTCCTATTATAATTGGAAGTTTTGTTAAAGAAAATAACTACAGTTTTTTAAAGAGCCAACAGACTCGATAACTATAGGAATATGTTACGCTGATGAAACTCCCTTACCTGAAGTAGAAAAGTTTTCAGTAAATGATATTAACTTCAAGTTTATGCTTATTCCTTATGCGTCAAGAGTTGTCGTAGTTCCCATATTACACAGTTGCTTTTAATTCAATGACTACTATTTGACGTGTTAACATCTATAGGCGCGGGTAGGGACGAAATTCACAAAGTGAATACATCCAAACACAGTTTGTTCGACTACGATAACACAGATTGTCCGACTGCGATCACACATATTGTCTGGCATTAAACTACTCCGAAACGGCTGCACCGATTTGTATGAAATGTTGTGTGCATATCGGGCAGGTCTCAGAATCGTCCAACATCTTTTTTCAAACCCCTAGATGATAAGGGTGACCCACCCCTATATAGAACACAGATTTGTCCGACTGCGATACACAGATTGTCAGTCTGCGGATTAACACACACTGATGTAGTGGCAGCGAATAGTTGTCTTGTGTGGGTGCGGAGCACCCTCAGGGCAAAGAGAATAATGACCTGGTTATACGTATAAAATGAGAGAGCAACGAAAATTGTGTGAACTTGTGTAGCGTATGTACGAACATAACAATGTATGTATGTGCATGTGTCTGTTGCTTTGCATTCTCTTTGTTTTTTGTGGGTATATAGTAAAAAGTATTAAGCAAGAAAATAATGACATTTGTCTTTAAATATTTTTAAGTGTTATTAAGTATTAATAATATTTAAATGAAACGTCATCATATGATAGAACGCCTTTTTATTATTGTGAAAGGTAAGGCAAATAAAATGTGGGTGCGGAGCACTCTCAGACCAAAGAGAATAAAAACGTATTATACGTATATAAAAATGAGATAGCAAAAGAGGAACGAAAATTGTGTGAACTTGTGTAGCGTATGTACGAACATAACAATGTATGTATGTACATGTGTCTGTTGCTTAGCATTAGTTAAGTTTATTCCTGTTCGTTATATTTTTATATTTTCAAACATTTATTCTTTAATACGCCGTGTCCTCTATGAGGACGTGCACAAATCGACCATACTACTTTGACTAATCAATGATAACTTATTCTACTGATGCCTAAGCTACTCATTAACTTACATATATGTACATCAGAGAGATCAGCAAATAGAGAAAGAGAGACGGCAGTTCAATCCTATATAAACCTTTGTGTTAACTATTCTCCCCCTTAAGACTGTTGTCCTATTATAACTTTGGTTCCAATATCTCGCTGAACCTTCTTTTCTATTGCCAATTTGCTTAATCTCCTATCTGTTTTCAAGAATACGACGTCTCCAGGCTGGTAAGTTTTATTTGCCCGATTTCTACAATGCGTTCGTAACTCATTATCTTGCGCTTCCTTAATATTTAACGACACAATTTCCATACGATCATCATAAACTTGATGAATCAAGTTCATCGGTCGAAATCCCGTGACAGAGTGGACATTATGATTGTAACCATTTGTAGCTAGCGCAATCAATTCATTTACATCAGAGATCACATTTTCCAACTTTAAACATCTCGCGATTACGCTTAAGGTGTTATCAAAGCGTTCCACTTGGCCATTGCTTACACTGTGGTTTGGTGGTATAGCAAAAATTTCAACTCCAAAATAGTTTCTAGCAAGTAATTTGATGGTTTCGGAATTTAAAGATTTTTCGTTGTCACAAATAACTTCGTGGCATTTGGGAAGAAATTCAGAATTTCCAACAAGGGGCCCTTTATGTCTACTATTGATCGTGATGGAATTGGAATGGTGATGGCAAATTTCGAAAATTTGTCTAGACAAGTTAAAAAATGTTTTTGGTCTGTTGAAAATATATAAATGTGCAGTAGTTCTCCTGGATGAGTTGGTATGGGGATTTTGCCGATTTCAGATTTTTTTGGATGCCGGTTGTACTTCCTTACAAATTTTGCACATAAGGCTAACAGATTTTACTTTCTGTCGGATTTGAGGAAAGTAATAGATTTCCAGAATTTGGTTGACATTCTCCTTGGCATTGCGGTGGGCTCTACGGTGTGTTCACTAGATATAATTTCGTCCTGATCACTAGGGTTATTAACATCGATGACGATTTTGTCTGCGTAGACAAATTTAACAGACGGAAATTTTATCAAAATTTCTTTTTGGATTTTTCCTAGAATATGCAGTTCGCAATGTATGCAATTAATCACATTTGGGTTAACACCTTTTTCCCAAAAAAAGAAAATATCTTTAACCTGGCTGAAAACTATAAAATGCCTGACATGCTTATCAAAAATGTCTTCGGTTGTTACGCCTTTCACCATTCCTTCACCCATTATAATCTGATTTTTAAAGCAGTTAACCGGGTTGTGAACTTTTTTGACCGTATAAGTAGAAGATTCTTCACTGTGGACTGTTTCTATATCTGAACCTTGTCCTTCGGTAGCAGTTACAGTGGAACATGAGCCTTCTGTTGCTGTTTCGGTTGCCGAACCATTAAGATTTTCCGAAGCAATTTCAGTGTCAGAACCATTAACACTGCCAACTGAAGCGGGAGACAGAGACTCGTTTTCTTCTAACACGTTGAGGTGCTGCCGGGAAAGAGCGTCAGCACCAAAATTTTATTTACCCGGCTTTTGGTGAAAACTCCTCAATAAAGGCCCTCCATCTTCTAATTTTCATATTCGGGTTTTTGTCTGAAATAGAAAAGGCCAATGGCCTATGATTGGTTATCTATTTAAGTGTTTAAAACGATGGCTAAGAGTTCGCGCTCGTTCGTAGCGTAATGCTCTTCCGCTTTTGAGAGAGTTCGCGAAATCATAGTGATTGGCCGTCCATTTTGTGACAAAACAGCTCCTAAGGCATTACATGATGCGTCCGTTGTGAGTTCAAAGGGTTTACCAAAATCGGAATACAGAAGAAGGACATCTTCAGATGAGAGGATCTCTTTCACTTTTCGAAAGCCAACATTGCTTCTTGGTCAAGATTTATTACGATATTTTTCAACTGTCTGCGACTAATGCCACCATTTTGTCCCCTTAAGTACCGAGTAAGCGGTTTGGTAAGTTGGGCGTAGTCTTTGACGAAACGCTTATAATACCCCGACTAACCGAGGAATGATCGCAAGGCCCGCAACGTCTTGCGAACCTCGAAATTTACGATGTCTTTGATCTTATCTTGACAAGTGCTTATGCCTTCTCTTGAGACAACTAACCCGAGATATTCGACGTTATCTCTGAAAAACTTTGACTTTTCCAAAGACACTCTCATATTTGCGCGATACAGATTATCAAGGACGCAGCTAACATCTACCATATGCTGTTCTTCGTTTTGGGAAAAGACAATGACATCGTCGATATAGACATAGCAGTTTTTGCTACATGGGACTGTCCGTGGAGGTGGAAAGTTTCTGATTGCCATTCACTTGGGAGTGGCCAGAAATGATTCCTTCATTGGGCAGTCCAAGCAGCTCACTACTTCCACGCAGTATGTCCTGGGCAATGGCTTTTCGGAAACCTCCGTTAGCTAGCTAGAGTGAGAAGGCGAAACAAATGAGCATCAAATCAGGTATAGTAGGTGACTGATGTCACTGAAGCTCATCAAACAATCGGGCATATTCTTTTGTCCTTAGAAGGCGGATGAGCCAAACATACGGGCCAACGGCGGATAGAAACTAAAAGAAGAAAATCCAGGTTCAACATATCGCATCCTGGTCAGCGTCTGATCCATAATGGGCGGCTGCAATCAAATATCCTGGCAGTAGGTAAAATGCAAAAACCCGGTGGGCTGGGTTTGCCTCCCGCCACCGTTCATAATGGCAGTGAAAATACAAAAACGAAACAGAAAACATAAACAACCCCTATTTGTTGACGACCCCCGCAAACGTTATAAGGACCACGATTTACGGATATGCACTTGGAATGTAAGAACTCTATATAGATCCGGTGCAAGTATCCAACTGGCAGATGTCCTCGAAAGTTATAAGGCTGACATTACCGCTATCCAGGAAATGCGATGGACAGGACATGGCTGCACAAGAAAAAGAAACTGCGATATATACTACAGTTGCCATGAAAAAAAACATGAATTTGGTTGTGGATTTGTAGTTGGCAAAAGACTGCGACATCTAGTCTCTAGGTTCAATCCTGTGAGTGAACGAATAGCCACAATCCGCATAAAAGCGAAATATTTTTATATTTCCCTAATTTGTGTGCATGCCCCGACAGAAGAGAAAGATGATGATGCCAAAGACATATTCTATGAGCTCCTAGAGGAAACGTATGACCGCTGCCCTGGCCATGACATTAAGATTGTACTAGGAGATTTTAATGCCAAAGTAGGAAGGGAGAATGTGTTTAATCCAACTATTGGCAATTTCAGTCTTCATGCTGACAGTTCCGACAACGGTATGAGACTGATTGACTTTGCCGCGGCAAAAAGCATGGTCATCAGTGGCACAAGATTCCAGCATAAAGACATCCACAAGGCTACTTGGGTATCCCCTGATCAAAGAACTGGGAACCAAATTGATCACGTGGTAATTGATGGAAGGCACTCATCCAGTGTAATGGACGTACGAGTGATCAGAGGAGCTAACATCGATTCTGATCACTACCTGGTAGCAGCAAAGGTTCGCACAAGATTAAGTAGAGCGAAAATCGTACGAAACCAGACGCAGAGGAAGCTGGACATCGGAAAGCTGCAATTACCAGAGATAGCCACAGCCTACTCAAGGAAGCTCTCGCAACCTTTGGCACAGAACCCACCCCCTCCCGATGACGATCCTGATGCGCAGTGGAAACCCATTTCCGACTCTATAAAAACTGCCGCAACAACCGTACTTGGTTTCGAAAAACCGCTTCGCAACAAACCGTGGTACGATGAAGAGTGTCGCATAGCAAATGACGAAAAGAACGCTGCACGTATGGTAATGCTTCAGTCAATTGCAACGCGAGCTGCAACTGAGCGGTATAGGGAGAAGAGAAAGGAGGTAAACCGTCTCTTTAGGCGTAAGAAACGGCAGTGGAGAAAACGCGAGAGTGAGAAAATTGAGACATACAGAAGGAAGAACGAAGCCCGAAAATTCTACCAAAAAGTTAAAAACGGAACTAATGGACATGGTTCAGGGCCCCCCTTCTGTAAAGACAAAGACGGAAATCTCGTCGCAGATGTGCAGAGCATGTTGGGAATATGGAGAGAGCATTTCTCCGCGCTACTAGTACCTGAGATATCCGATGACGATGGGACAATCGATCACAATATGGACGACGACGTCGATTGCCCCCCTCCTAACCAAGACGAGGTCAGAACAGCTATTGCCCGGCTTAAGAACAACAAAGCCGCAGGAGCCGATGGATTACCGGCGGAGCTGTTTAAGGCTGGCGGCGATGAGCTGATAAGGTGCATGCATCAGCTCATTAGCAAAATTTGGTTAGATGAATGCATGCCCGGCGATTGGAGTCTCAGTGTACTATGTCCCATATTTAAAAAAGGTGACCCGAGTATTTGTGCCAACTACCGTGGAATAAGCCTTTTATCCATAGCATATAAGGTTCTATCAAGTATAATGTGCGAAAGACTAAAACCAATTATCGCTGACCTGATTGGACCATACCAGTGTGGCTTTAGGCCTGGAAAATCGACAACTGACCAGATTTTCACGCTACGCCAAATCCTGGAGAAGACACACGAAAAACAAATCGACACCTATCATCTATTTATCGATTATAAAGCAGCCTTCGATAGTCCGATACGGGAGAAACTCTATGAAGCAATGTCTGAGCTTGGTATTCCTGCAAAACTCATACGCCTTTGCAGGATGACCTTGACGAACACCAAATCCGCAGTGAAAGTTGGTAAGGATCTTACCGAACCTTTCGAAACTAAGCGAGGCCTCAGGCAAGGCGACACCCTATCGTGCGATCTCTTTAACATCTTAATGGAGATCATTATGAGAAAAGCTGCAGTCAATATGAATAAAACCATCAGCAGCAAAAGTCACATGCTGCTCGCGTATGCTGATGATATAGATATCATTGGGCGCACAATTAGAGAAGTTACTGCGGTTTTTTCGAGAATTGAGAAGGAGTCAGCAAAAGTGGGTCTGACGGTGAATGAGGACAAGACAAAATTAATGGTTTCAACGAACAGGGCCTCCACGCGATTAGACCAAAGCGTGAACGTTGATAACCGTTATAACTTCGAGGTAGTGGACGAATTTATATACCTCGGATCTGCCGTGAACAAAAACAACAACGTCAGCCTTGAGATCAAACGGAGAATTGTGCTTGCGAATAGATGTTATTTTGGGCTAAGCAAGCACTTTAGAGATAAAGCCCTCTCTCGAGTAACAAAAGTCCAGCTGTACCAGACTCTCATTCAACCTGTCTTGCTTTATGGCGCAGAATCCTGGGTCCTATCGCAAGCAGACGAAACATCTGTAGGAGTCTTCGAGAGAAAAATACTCCGAAAAATTTATGGCCCTATAGTGCACAACGGCGAGTATCGGCGACGCATGAATCATGAGCTGTATGAGCTTTATCCTGACATTGACATAGTTAAGCGGATCAAGATAACGCGATTGCGCTGGCTAGGCCATGTCAGTAGACTGGATGAAGATGAACCAGCGCGAAGGCTTTTCGAAACCGAACTCGAAGGAAGACGAAAAATAGGAAGACCAAGACTCCGCTGGAGGGATCAGGTTGACGAATCCCTGCGTACACTTGGTATTGCCAACTGGAGAGATAAAGCAAAAGATCGAACTGGTTGGCGAAATATGTTATCTTCGTTTTGTAAGGTCCCTGACCCCCCGGGGTTGTCCGAGACCGGATAAGTAAGTAAGTAAGTTTTTGCCAATAACATCCTTCAGAACGTCATCAATGGCTCGTTGAAAAATCTCTAGAGCGTTCTTTAACCCGAAGGGCTACCTACAGAACTTGTACTTTCCAGTGAATACTTAAAAGGCAGTTTGTTCCCGATCGCCTTCATCAAGGAATATTTGGTGGAAACCGGATTTTAGGTCTAATGTCGAAAAATGAGTTGACTTCCCTATATTTGACAATATAACTGATATATCGGGAATAGGGTACCGATATTTTCTCATTCAGTTTTTTTAAATCTATTACCATCCTAAGATTTTCGTCACCATTATCATCCACTCATTTCTTCCTTACTACCCAAACTGGGCTGTTATAAGGAGATCGTGACGATCTAATTATTCCTTTCTCTAATAAATCATTTAGCTCATTCCTCACAAAATCTTCCGCAGCCATAGGACCAGTTTACTGTTTGCTGTAAACTGGTTCTTCGTTTTGTGTTCTAATCCTTGCTACAACTTTAGTGTTAACTGGGAGATTTCCGTCGCACTCCGTGAAAACACCTTTGAATTATTCCATTATTTTTGAAATACGGTCTTCTATTTTATTTAAAACCATTCTTAAAATTAATGTTTAAGCCAATCGCTTTTAAGTGGTCGTACCCAATACTACCATCAAAGGTTTTCAGGGTTGGTAAAATATAAAAATCAGTTGTTCTACCCAATATATTAATTAAGCATATTTTGGAAATTCGGTTCTCGCCATTAATGGATTTTACATGGAATGGATTTGCTACGTCCTTCATTCCTTCCAAGTCACTAATCTCCTTCACATAATTTTTTGACGCTCCGGTTTCAGTTAAGAACTTTAAATTCCTACCTCCTAATGTTCAATATGGGAGGATTCATTGTGTTGATCAGGTTGATAATTTTCAGAGGGATCGCAACTTTGGTCTTCATATCGTGAGGGACCTGGATATTGGTGTTCGTTCTACAGGCATTCCTAACTCTGCAAATGGTTTACCCTTTGAAATTTATTTAGGTTCTGAGCCATTGAGGAAGACGGTGGCCTGTTAAAGTATTGGGGGGATCCAATGGAGTTTGGTTTCGAACGAAGACACATCCATGGGCTCGGACCGTTGTCGTTGGATGAATGTTTGTGATTGTGTTAAATGCCGTGTTGTGCAATGTTGGATTTTGCTTTGCGTGGTGAACAATCTGGTAATATGGGGAATGACCATTTGATTTTTGTGTTTGGTAGTTTTGTAGGAGAACAAAGGACTATGTAGGGTTGGAAAACTGGTTCTCGGAGTTACTCCAATATGTGTTGGCAAAATTAGATCTATTTTGATTAGTCTCTAGTTCCTGAGCAAGTGCTAATGCCGAAAGAATATCTGGGGGTTTGCAAGAGAAGTGTTTCGCACATTGGTCTTTTTATGCCTGAGATAAGAAATCTTAAAGCGTCCAGTCTGTACTTGTTATTTGGGGATTCAATTAATGATGAGTTATCGCCATTGGTCATTATTACTTTATAAATAATAAGTGTTAGCTTCTTCTCAACCTCGTCATAAAACTCAATTACCGACTTATTCCCTTGTCTAAGCACTATTTTGAGCTCCCTTCGTACCTTTCAAACAGCTTGTGAGCAGTAACTGCGGCTTGTCGCCAAGAAACATATTTCGTTACGTCACCAGTAAATTCCGGGATCGATTTAACAATATCGAGAGGTTCTTCGCATTCGACATCATTTCTAATTTCAATGGGCTTGTATTCTTCGACGCGACAAGGTAACCCCAATTTCCCTAATCTTTCCGTCAGTTCATTAATTGACTGTTGAAGTTCTTGCCGCGTCAGCTGTGTCGCGGATCTAAAAGCTGAGGTGACTACTGCGGTCAACGTATTGGCGTCCATTGCTATTTCAGGTTGTTCCTCTATACACAAACTATTGAGATTTCTAGTTAACTCCTCTAAACTCATAAGCAAGTCCTCCTCTCTCTCTGAATTTTTAAGATCTTAAGTCTCATATATTAATGACAACAAAAAATAATGACAATACTGATTTAGAGTCAAAAGAATATCTTAATCTATGGATTTGAAAGACGAAAAAAAGTTCTATATGTAGTATATACAGGGTGATTCAGGAAGTTCCGGACAAATTTCTCCAGCGTATTCCTTGGCTCATTTCATGAAGAAAAGTCCACTAGGACCATGTCCGAAAATGCAAGGGTGCGAAACGGCAGCGGGTTCAAAATTTTCGGATTGGCGGTCGGAGGGTAAAGTTGCTAACTTCTGAGCCAGTGGTCGGATTTTTTGGGCTTGTTGGAAAGGTCTTTAAGAGGCTTTTCAGAAAGTAGAAAAAAATCAAATCGCCGAGGTACAGAGCTTTCCCATATCCTCAATTTGCGCAGCCAGATGGCAGGCAAATATAGCCATACCTCTTACCTTTCCAAAATTACCTAAACGAAGCCCAGAGGTCTTACCGATCCAAAGTTATGACGATTTTACTGAAATGCAAAAATTTTTGTTTTTGTTTTTGGAAGCGAAATAACAGCACACATTTATTTGTTTTTGTAAATTAACACGTTTAAGACAATGACAAAGAAATATTTTGAAGAAAATCGAAAGAATGTATAATTATATTGGTATTCCTTTGTATAGGTAAATATAAAAGAAATTATTAGATGAAAAAGTTTTAGTAGTTCAATCCCGGGATTTCGGGTTCCCGGGATTTTTCGGGATTCTATTTTTAAATTTTTATTGGGAACATGTCTATTTTGCGGCTTACACTCCAAAAAACAACCACAAGGGGGGTAGAAGACGTTATTCTAAGCAAAAAAGTAAAATAACAAAATTGGGGCAAATGCATAGTTTCGGAGTTATGGGCCCCGAAATTTCGGATATGTTAACGTTAACGTACCGTGTAAAGTTTTAGCAATTTTAAGGCCTGAAAATTTAGACCTGCCGAAGAGAGCTGAAACAATAATACCTAAAATAATTGAGAAACCCGTTATTTGAAATATATTCTCCAGGTCTATATTGTCATTTAGGTAGGAACCAGATACAAAAGATTTGTTGCGTTTTTAGTTCGGTAGAGAAAATTGTTACAGACGTGAATATAGATGGTTTACCATTAATCAAAAAGTCTAGGGTTCAGCTATGGGTGATATTAATAAGAATTGTTAACTGCCAAAGTGTTTCTGTTCTTCCAGTTGGAATTAATATTTGATTAAAAAAGCCAGAGTGCATTGTGTCGTATTTGGAAGAATTTGTAAAAGAAATGAAAGACATAGAGGAAAATTGCTTATTAGTTGCAGAACGTCATTTAACTGCAGAAATGCGCGCCGTTGTTTGTGATGCTCCAGCCAAAGCCTTTATTTGTGGTGTCCCAAGTTATGTGTCGTTTCATGGTTGCACTAAATGCACTCAAGTCGGTAAAAAAAATTGGAAATGTTTTAACTTACACTGCTGAAACATGGGAATTTAGAACTGATGGCGATTTTGCAATCATAAACTACGAAAATAACCACACTAAAACCCCCTTAGAAAACTTAGGAATTAAAATGATAAGTCAAGTGTCAATAAATAATATGCATTTACTTGACTAGCAGTAAGTAGACATTTTTGTTTTGCAGTACCAAAATTATTGTTAAAGTAACTAAAAACAGCAAAATGTTGCATATCAAAGAAGTTAGTCACTGCGAAAACCTATACCCGAAGAATTTAGAAGAAAACCCAGAAATTTTGAAGCTATTGCACATTGGCAGGCAACTGAATTTCGCCAGTTTCTTTTATATACTGGAATTATTGTTTTCAAGGACGGAGTTACAGACGACGCATATTATGCGTTTTTTACTTTTATTGTCCATAATTATCCATTAATTTTTGGAGCCTCCAACTTAGCAGCTTGCATTAAAGCAACAGGGATAACACCATTTTATATGATTTCGAAAATTATCTGCAGACCATGAAAAAATATGTAAAAACCCAATTGATATACTTCAACAAATTTTTAAGAAGGTCCAGTATGACAATTTTCTTGTGGATGTTCAAAAACAAGAGTTCAAAGTGTTAGAAAATAAAGGTTTATGTTATTATTTTAATGATTGCTTTTATACCCCCAAGAAACCGGATAATGTTTGTTGCGTTAAGCCTTTTGTTCCTATTATAATTGAAAGTTTTGTTAAAGAAAATAACTACAGTTTTTTAAAGAGCCAACAGACTCGATAACTATAGGAATATGTTACGCTGATGAAACTCCCTTACCTGAAGTAGAAAAGTTTTCAGTAAATGATATTAACTTCAAGTTTATGCTTATTCCTTATGCGTTAAGAGTTGTCGTAGTTCCCATATTACACAGTTACTTTTAATTCAATGACTACTATTTGACGTGTTAACATCTATAGGCGCGGGTAGGGACGAAATTCACAAAGTGAATACATCCAAATACAGTTTGTTCGACTACGATAACACAGATTGTCCGACTGCGATCACACATATTGTCTGGCATTAAACTACTCCGAAACGGCTGCACCGATTTGTATGAAATGTTGTGTGCATATCGGGCAGGTCTCAGAATCGTCCAACATCTATTTTTCAAACCCCTAGATGATAAGGGTGACCCACCCCTATAGAACACAGATTTGTCGGACTGCGATACGCAGATTGTCAGACTGCGGAAAAACACACACTGATGTAGCGGCAGCGAATAGTTGTCTTGTGTGGGTGCGGAGCACTCTCAGAGCAAAGAGAATAATGACCTGGTTATACGTATAAAATGAGATAGCAAGAGAGCAACGAAAATTGTGTGAACTTGTGTAGCGTATGTACGAACATAACAATGTACTATGTATTTATGTACATGTGTCTGTTGCTTAGCATTAGTTAAGTTTATTCCTGTTCGTTATATTTTTATATTTTCATAAATTTATTCTTTAATACGCCGTGTCCTTTATGAGGACGTGCACAAATCGACCATACTACTTTGACTAATCAATGATAACTTATTCTACTGATGCCTAAGCTACTCATTAACTTACATATATGTACATTAGAGAGATCAGCAAATAGAGAAAGAGAGACGGCAGTTTAATCCTATATAAACCTATGTGTTAACTATTCTCCCCTTTAACACTGTTGTCCTATTATAACTTTGGTTCCAATATCTCGCTGAACCTTCTTTTCTATTGCCAATTTGCTTAATCTCCTATCTGTTTTCAAGAATACGACATCTCCAGGCTGGTAAGTTTTATTTGCCCGATTTCTACAATGCGTTCGTAACTCATTATCTTGCGCTTCCTTAATATTTAACGACACAATTTCCATACGATCATCATAAACTTGATGAATCAAGTTCATCGGTCGAAATCCCGTGACAGAGTGGACATTATGATTGCAACCATTTGTAGCTAGCGCAATCAATTCATTTACATCAGAGATCACATTTTCCAACTTTAAACATCTCGCGATTACGCTTAAGGTGTTATCAAAGCGTTCCACTTGGCCATTGCTTACACTGTGGTTTGGTGGTATAGCAAAAATTTCAACTCCAAAATAGTTTCTAGCAAGTAATTTGATGGTTTCGGAATTTAAAGATTTTTCGTTGTCACAAATAACTTCGTGGCATTTGGGAAGAAATTCAGAATTTCCAACAAGGGGCCCTTTATGTCTACTATTGATCGTGATGGAATTGGAATGGTGATGGCAAATTTCAAAAATTTGTCTAGACAAGTTAAAAAATGTTTTTGGTCTGTTGAAAATATATAAATGTGCAGTAGTTCTCCTGGATGAGTTGGTATGGGGATTTTGCCGATTTCAGATTTTTTTGGATGCCGGTTGTACTTCCTTACAAATTTTGCACATAAGGCTAACAGATTTTACTTTCTGTCGGATTTGAGGAAAGTAATAGATTTCCAGAATTTGGTTGACATTCTCCTTGGCATTGCGGTGGCTCTACGGTGTGTTCACTAGATATAATTTCGTCCTGATCACTAGGGTTATTAACATCGATGACGATTTTGTCTGCGTAGACAAATTTGACAGACGGAAATTTTATCAAAATTTCTTTTTGGATTTTTCCTAGAATATGCAGTTCGCAATGTATGCAATTAATCACATTTGGGTTAACACCTTTTTCCCAAAAAAAGAAAATATCTTTAACCTGGCTGAAAACTATAAAATGCCTGACATGCTTATCAAAAATGTCTTCGGTTGTTACGCCTTTCACCATTCCTTCACCCATTATAATCTGATTTTTAAAGCAGTTAACCGGGTTGTGAACTTTTTTGACCGTATAAGTAGAAGATTCTTCACTGTGGACTGTATCTATATCTGAACCTTGTCCTTCGGTAGCAGTTACAGTGGAACATAAGCCTTCTATTGCTGTTTCGGTTGCCGGACCATTAAGATTTTCCGAAGCAATTTCAGTGTCAGAACCATTAACACCGCCAACTGAAGCGGGAGACACAGACTCGTTTTCTTCTAACACGTTGAGGTGCTGCCGGGAAAGAGCGTCAGCAACAAAATTTCATTTACCCGGCTTTTGGTGAAAACTCCTCAATAAAGGCCCTCCATCTTCTAATTTTCATATTCGGGTTTTTGTCTGAAATATGGCCTATGATTGGTATATACATTTCAGTGTTTCAAACGATGGCTAAGAGTTCGCGCTCGTTCGTAGCGTAATGCTCTTCCGCTTTTGAGAGAGTTCGTGAAATCATAGTGATTGGCCGTCCATTTTGTGACAAAACAGCTCCTAAGGCATTACATGATGCGTCCGTTGTGAGTTCAAAGGGTTTACCAAAATCGGAATACAGAAGAAGGACATCTTCAGATGAGAGGATCTCTTTCACTTTTCGAAAGCCAACATTGCTTCTTGGTCAAGATTTATTACGATATTTTTCAACTGTCTGCGACTAATGCCACCGTTTTGTCCCCTTAAGTACCGAGTAAGCGGTTTGGTAAGTTGGGCGTAGTCTTTGACGAAACGCTTATAATACCCCGACTAACCGAGGAATGATCGCAAGGCCCGCAACGTCTTGCGAACCTCGAAATTTACGATGTCTTTGATCTTATCGGGACAAGTGCTTATGCCTTCTCTTGAGACAACTAACCCGAGATATTCGACGTTATCTCTGAAAAACTTTGACTTTTCCAAAGACACCCTCATATTTGCGCGATACAGATTAGCAAGGACGCAGCTAACATCTACCATATGCTGTTCTTCGTTTTGGGAAAAGACAATGACATCATCGATATAGACATAGCAGTTTTTGCCAATAACATCCTTCAGAACGTCATCAATGGCTCGTTGAAAAATCTCTAGAGCGTTCTTTAACCCGAAGGGCTACCTACAGAACTTGTACTTTCCAGTGAATACTTAAAGGCAGTTTGTTCGCGATCGCCGTCATCAAGGAATATTTGGTGGAAACCGGATTTTAGGTCTAATGTCGAAAAATGAGTTGACTTCCCTATATTTGACAATATAACTGATATATCGGGAATAGGGTACCGATATTCTCTCATTCAGTTTTTTTAAATCTATTACCATCCTAAGTTTTTCGTCACCATTATCATCAACTCATTTCTTCCTTACTACCCAAACTGGGCTGTTATAAGGCGATCGTGACGATCTAATTATTCCTTTCTCTAATAAATCATATAGCTCATTCCTGACAAAATCTTCCGCAGCCATAGGACCAGTTTACTGTTTGCTGTAAACTGGTTCTTCGTTTTGTGTTCTAATCCTTGCTACAACTTTAGTGTTAACTGGGAGATTTCCGTCGCACTCCGTGAAAACACCTTTGAATTATT
Source organism: Phaonia tiefii (assembly GCA_963931995.1). Lineage (NCBI taxonomy): Eukaryota > Metazoa > Arthropoda > Insecta > Diptera > Muscidae > Phaonia > Phaonia tiefii. Next base: position 135,103,136 of record OZ008368.1, read on the forward strand.
CCATTATTTTTGAAATATGGTCTTCTATTTTATTTAAAACTAGGGTATGGACATCCTTACAGAAATAAAACGAAAGTTTTTCGAAACAGTTGGCGTAAGTCAAAATTCCATTCTTAAAATTAATGTGTGAGCCAATCGCTTTTAAGTGGTCGTACCCAATAATACCATCAAAGGTTTTTAGGGTCGGTAAAATATAAAAATCAGTTGTTCTACCCAATATATTAATTAAGCATATTTTGGAAATTCGGTTCTCGCCATTAATGGATTTTACATGGAATGGATTTGCTACGTCCTTCATTCCTGTCAAGTCACTAATTTCCTTCACATAATTTTTTGACGCTCCGGTTTCAATTAAGAACTTTAAATTCCTACCTCCTAATGTTCAATATGGGAGGATTCATTGTGTTGATCAGGTTGATAATTTTCAGAGGGTTCGCAACTTTGGTCTTCATATCGTGAGGGACCTGGATATTGGTGTTCGTTCTACAGGTATTCCTCACTCTGCAAATGGTTTACCCTTTGAAATTTATTTGGGTTCTGAGCCATTGAGGAAGACGGTGGCCTGTTAAAGTATTGGGGGGATCCAATGGAGTTTGGTTTCGAACGAAGACACATCCATGGGCTCGGACCGTTGTCGTTGGATGAATGTTTGTGATTGTGTTAAATGCCGTGTTGTGCAATGATAGATTTTGCTTTGCGTGGTGAACAATCTGGTGATATGGGGAATGACCATTTGATTTTTGTGTTTGGTAGTTTTGTAGGCGGACAAAGGACTGTGTAGGGTTGGAAAACTGCTTCTCGGAGTTACTCCAATATGTGTTGGCAAAATTAGATCTATTTTGGTTAGTGTCTAGTTTCTGAGCAAGGGCTAATGCCGAAAGAATATCTGGGGGTTTGCAAGAGAAGAGTGTTTCGCACATTGGTCTTTTTATGCCTGAGATAAGAAATCTTAAAGCGTCCAGTCTGTAGTTGTTACTCGGGGATTCAATTAATGATGAGTTGTCGCCATTGGTCATTATTACTTTATAAATAATAAGTGTTAGCTTCTTCTCAACCTCGTCATAAAACTCAATTACCGACTTATTCCCTTTTCTAAGCACTATTTTGAGCTCCCTTCGTACCTTTCAAACAGCTTGTGAGCAGTAACTGCGGCTTGTCGCCAAGAAACATATTTCGTTACGTCACCAGTAAATTCCGGGATCGATTTAACAATATCGAGAGGTTCTTCGCATTCGACATCATTTCTAATTTCAATGGGCTTGTATTCTTCGACGCGACAAGGTAACCCCAATTTCCCTAATCTTTCCGTCAGTTCATTAATTGACTGTTGAAGTTCTTGCCGCGTCAGCTGTGTCGCGGCTCTAATAGCTGAGGTGACTACTGCGGTCGACGTGTTGGCGTCCATTGCTATTTCAGGTTGTTCATCTATACACAAACTATTGAGATTTCTAGTTAACTCCTCTAAACTCATAAGCAAGTCCTCCTCTCTCTCCGAATTTTTAAGATCTTAACTCTCATAAATTAATGACAACAAAAAATAATGACAGTACTGATTTAGAGTCAAAAGAATATCTTAATCTATGGATTTGAAAGACGAAAAAAAGTTCTATATGTAGTATATACAGGGTGATTCAGGAAGTTCCGGACAAATTCCTCCAGCGTATTCCTTGGCTCATTTCATGAAGAAAAGTCCACTAGGACCATGTCCGAAAATGCAAGGGTGCGAAATGGCAGCGGGTTCAAAATTTTCGGATTGGCGGTCGGAGGGTAAAGTTGCTAACTTCTGAGCCAGTGGTCGGATTTTTTGGGATTGTTGGAAAGGTCTTTAAGAGGCTTTTCAGAAAGTAGAAAAAAATCAAATCGCCGAGGTACAGAGCTTTCCCATATCCTCAATTTGCGCAGCCAGATGGCAGGCAAATATAGCCATACACGTTTAAGACAATGACAAAGAAATATTTTGAAGAAAATCGAAAGAATGTATAATTATATTGGTATTCCTTTGTATAGGTAAATATAAAAGAAATTATTAGATGAAAAAGTTTTAGTAGTTCAATCCCGGGATTTCGGGATTTTTCGGGATTCAATTTTTATTGGGAACAGGTCTATTTTGCGGCTTACACTCCAAAAAACAACCACAAGGGGGGTAGAATACGTTATTCTAAGCAAAAAAGTAAAATAACAAAATTGGGGCAAATGCATAGTTTCGGAGTTATGGGCCCCGAAATTTCGGATATGTGAGAGGGTTATGGCGTTAACGTACCGTGTAAAGCCATTGATATCAGTTTTTTGTACAGAACAATTCAAAACAAACTCATAAAATATCGTAGCACTTTTTGATAAGTCACTTAGTTATCGGATGTTGACATTTAGAAAAATTATGCATGTACGTTAGAGTGGCATTGAAATGTATGAAGAAAATAAACTTAAATTTTTCGTAAAAGCCCAGGCGGATTATTGTAACACTTAGTCTAAGACTTAAATGGTGAAAATTTGAGCTAAATCGGGCTACTCTAACCCATGCCCCACTGGGGTCAAAGTTCAAATTTACGTAAATTCAGCAAATTACCTGCAATTACTCACAGAATTCGCTTTGTTTGTGCTGATTTTGATAAAAACCAATCAAAATATTGTTATAAAAAATGCGAACTATATCCCAAATAAATTTTAGAAAACTTAACTCTTTTGTGCCCAGCGGGTCAAAATGACCCATATATTTTATTACATACATACATATATCAAAACCAAGATACAACTTTGCTTTGTGGATTTTTTATTGAAAGTCATTTCGCAAACTATTTAAATTAGCGTCTTTCGAAGATTGCTGTCTATAATTGTGTACAACCTGAAAATTTAAACAAAAATATAAGATTTTAATATACATTATCAGTACCTTGAAAAGATATTGTTTTTCATCTGTTGAAATTTTTCCATGATAATCTTGGATTAGTTTTATCACTCTTTCGGCGCAGTCGTTAACAATTTTTATGTTTTGAATAATTTCCTTTCCTTTCCTATATTCTTCAATATCATTCCAAGTACTTGGATCTATTTCTAAGAAATTGGTTAAAATCTTAAATCTTTTTAAAAGATGCATTGTGTTTTTAGAGAACAATTCTCTCAAAATAGATGAATTATCCCTGTTTTTAATATTGTCTTGTTTAATCAAAAACTTTTTTGGAACATCTTCACATTCGTCTTAATTTTCTTCTGCATTATAAGACAAACACATTTTTTCTGCCAGCGTGATTTTATTTTCTATGTCGATTCTATCATCGAATATAGCAAATCCTACACATTCATCGCTTAGGTAATATAGGTGATTAATAAACTTAGAAACAGCTTTTTCTGATATTTTTTTGTTGAATAATTTATACTTTTCCATTTTCCGTATAAATTTAATATCATTTAAAGGCGCTTGTTCAGTCTTATCTGCACTGAACCAGAAGGGCGAATAACACTTAAGAATGAATCCAGCAACTTCAATCAATCCATTCACTTCAGATTCGGTTATTTCCGGAAACTGGTTTTGAAACATTAAAATTTTCAAACAATAGATAGCCTTAGCCATCCACCTGGCTAAGTGCATTGCACCAGGCTTCGCAAATATCAATCCCCGGGGTGGAGTTCCTCCTAAGAAAATTATTATTAACTCCAAAAATTCTTTATAATCACTCAGCGGAAGGTCGTCCTTAATTTTTTTATTCGCGAAATCTAAAATCTCATCACGTTCATTGCCTAAAATCTCTTCTATTCGCGAATATGACAATCCCGTCAAAAAATTAGTGTGATTTATATTTGGCCAATATTTCTTAAACTTTTTAAATATTAAACTTCAGGTCCAGGTTGGTTCAGGAATGGGGGTAATTCCTTCCACAAACACAGCTGCTAGCACTATTTCAAATATATGATGTCTGCAACCAAGGAATAGAATATCTCGTTCGATTCTCTTTTCTAAAATAGTGCACGCCCCTTTAAATTTGCCTGTGTTCGATGAAGTTGTATCGAATACAAACGCCTGTTTTTTCTAAAACCTGGTTCTCCTCTAAAGTATCATATATAGCAGATGCTATTTCTATTCCAGTACCTGATGGAATATCAGGCATATTTAAAATGTGTTCCCTGTTAAACCTGGCAATAGTTTTGTATCCCAGTGTTTTGTTAGGGGTTGAGATTCTTTGGTGAAGTTTGATACAACGTTTATACTATTTTCTTTTCGTAACTCATCCCTTTGTTGACGTATTGAATTACGGTTTATAATGAAATCTTGCGCCAACGGCATCTAGAACAGCTCTTATTATGTGGACTGCATCTCTTGAACTAATCTTTAATTTATCCAAAACGGCCGCTAGTCTAGGAGTTAATATCTGTTTGCAAGCCCTTTTTTGGTTTTATGACATCCTCATTTATAGTTTCAGTATATTCAACATCCTCACTTTCAGACGATTCTCTTCTCGATTGAAGCATCCGAACATAAAAAGTCGTAAGTAACAAAACCTGCCATAATTTCTTTAGTATGACATAGGTAAAAGTAGGGGTTTATTAAATGTACAATACCTTTTGAAGTTGATGGGATTTCCTGAAACTGTTGCTTCCTAAGTCTTTCCTGTTGTTTGCGTTGTTTTTCTTCCTTCTTTTGTAAGCTTACATCAATTCCTAGCATGCAATCCTCATGTCCTTTAAGTCTTTGTCTGATCAAAAAGTGTTTGTCTTCCTCGATTTTCATAAGATTGAGTGCATCCACATAAGCCATGTCAAATAAATCATTAAGTGAGTTGTTCCAAGATTCTAACTTCTTTTTGTAACCGTCAGAAGTTCTAGCCTTATGTCTCGATAATGTCCTCCAATTATTGTAAATTAACAATAATTTGTTTTCAGCGTTTATGCTTTTTTGGATGGGAACGCGGGCTTTCTCCCAAAAAACGGAGCACTCTTTAACAACTAGACGAGCACTCTCCTTAATACTTAATTTCGCGACTTTTGTATGACGAAAAAAAACTATAAGGCAATCCAATTTTGATGGAAGCTTACTGCCAGTTAAATGGTCTTTTGGATAACCAATTAAATAAATTTCACTTCGTACTTTTGCCATATTTTAACTCACAAAATTTAAAAAATCACTTCGACAGACTTAATTTACTCGAGTGCTAAAAACTTTCAACTGTTGTTATGACGATCGCTTTCCACATTACAAGTTTCATAATTTACAAACATTTGAAAAATTTAGTACTCCTTGACTTTTTTATTCATAAATTCGTTAATTTGAAATATACTTCGAATTAATGGAGAGTACACGAAAAATGTGACATACGTTAAGGCTTATATCTATTGTCATCATTGCATACACGTTTTGTGTATTTTCAAATATTTCAACAAAATAGTTTTTATATGCCTACTAAAAAAAAGGTCACTTTGACCCCCTTGGTACAGAAGGGTTAAATTTACTGAAATGTATTTTGGGATATAGTTAACATTATCTAAAACTATAATTTGGATGGTTGTCATCAGATTGAGCGCACACATAACAATTTTTTTTATAAATTCTAAGCAATTTGCTGAATTTAGGTCAATTTGAACTTTGACCCCAGTGGGCACGGGTTAGAGTTGTCCGATTTAGCTCAAATTTTCACCATTCAAGTTTTAGACTAAGTGTTACCATAATTCACATGGGCTTTTACGAAAATCCAAAGTTGGATTTTCAGTGCCACTCTAATGTACGTATCCACCGCACCGAAAAAACTTTGTTTTTTTTTTGATTTTTAACACTTTTCCCCTGATCCAATCGAGCTGAAACTTCGCAGGCAAACTAATGGGCGGGATTGGATAAAGGCGCGTGGTACCTCCCATACAAATCACAAATTAAAAATCCATTATTTCTGTATTTGAACAAAAGTGGGTATGTTGGTTAGGTGTACATTAGGGCGGGTCAAATTGTATGGAACGATTGTTTTTGATGAAGCGTAAAGCAAAAACGTAATCTATAGGTGATTCTGAGAAATGGAGCCCCCCAAAAGGTATTTTTATCACCTTTCAGAATCTGTATTGATACCTGTAGAATAAAGTTCATTTTAGGTTATTTTTCGACAAATAAATCCTAATATCTCTACTATAAATAAAAAAAAATATTGGTATCAATACAGATTCTGAAAGGTGATAAAACCACATTTCAAACAAGCCCACATTGAGAAATTTACTATAATTCTATCCGATTTTATCACGAATTTAATTAAATTATTCTATGTATATATGGAAAAATATCTATTTTTAAATTTTGGGGGGCTCCAAATCCGACTTAGAGCTATGGTCTCTTGAGCAAAATTTCTCAAAATCACCTATAGATTACGTTTTTCCTATACGCTTCATCAAAAAAAAAATTAACCCGCCCTAGTGTACATATTCTAAGATCTGCTGCAAATATGGGCGGGATTGGACAAAGGGGCGTGGTCATATATAAAGAATTTATAGTCAAAAAATGTGTTTTTTACGGGTTGGTTTTTTTTACTTTTCTCAAACAAAAACAAAAATTTTTCGAATATTTTGTTTTCAAACAAAAACAAAAATTATTTAAAAAAAAATTTTAATTTTTGTTTGAGAAACGTAAACATCAGATAACTCGATAACTAAGCGACTTATCGAAAAAATTTCATTATTTTTAGTTTAATAATAATAATTATAATCCTGCAAAATCCCGGGATTTAATTATTAAAATCCCGGGATTCAGGATTCATCAATCCCGAAAACTCCCGGGATTTCGGGATTTCCCGTTTGGCATCCCTAGCCCCTACTAAATAGTATGAAAACTTACTTTTTATTGACTATATTACAACCTCATGAGGTCAGACCTCTTACACATATTAATTAAACAAACAAATTAAACAAATTTCAACATATTCTTCCAACTGGCTCTATCATTCGCCTTTTCTCGCCAGTTGGTAACACCAAGGTTACGGAGGGATTCTTCTGCCTGGTCTTTCCAGCGGAGTCTTGGTCGTCCTCTTTTCCTACTTCCATCGGGTACGTTATCAAAAATCTTTCGCGCTGGCTCATCTTCATCCATTCTGATAACATGGCCTAGCCAACGCAATTGGCACACTTTGATTCGTCTAGCTATGTCCACGTCAGAATAGAGATTATATAGCTCTGCGTTCCAGCGACGTCGGTACTCGCCGTTTTCCCTAACTGGGCCATATATTTTACGGAGAATTTTTCTGTCGAAAACTCCTAGGTGTTTTTCATCCACTTGCGATATGACCCAAGTTTCGGAACCATATGTCAAGACAGGTAAAATGAGAGTCTGATATAGCTGGACTTTTGTCCGTCGAGGGAGGACTTTGTTCGTAAACTGCTTGCTAAGCCCAAAATAACATCTATTTGCAAGCACAATTCTCCTATATATCTCCAGGCTGACGTTGTTGTCCTTGTTCACGGCGGATTCAAGGTAGACAAATTCATCTACCACTTCAAAATTAAATCGGTTGTCGACGTTCAAGTGCGGACCAAGTCGAGAGGTTTCTCTAGTCGTTGACACCATAAATTTTATCTTGCCCTCACTAACAGCAAGACCCACCTTCGCTGATTCCTTTTCGATTCTTGAAAATACTGCAGTAACCTCTCGCAAATTTCGCCCAATGATGTCTATGTCGTCAGCATACGCCAGCAACATATGGCTTTACGTGTTAATGGTCTTGTTCGTATTTACTGCAGCCTTTCTCGTTACTATCTCCATTAAGATGTTGAAGAGATTGCACGAAAGTGTGTCGCCTTGTCTAAGTCGTCGCTTGGTACAGAATGGTTCAGTGAGGTCTTTCCCCACTTTCACTGCTGATTTGGTGTTGGTCAGCGTCGTTCTACAGAGGTGGATCAGTTTTGCCGTAATACCAAGTTCAGACATAGCTTCGTACAGTTTTCCCCGTATGGGGCCATCGAAAGCAGCTTTGTAATCGACAAAAAGGTGGTATGTATCGATTTGCTTTTCGTGAGTCTTTTCCAGGATTTGGCGTAGCGTGAATATTTGGTCAGTTGTGGACTTGCCTGATAAGGTCCAATCAGGTTTTCAATAATTGGCTTTAGTCTTTCACACAATACGCTCGACAAGACCTTATATGCGATGGGTACAATCTATACTATCTTCCACTATCATTACCTCCTGATCTTCAGTGGAAGAATCTGAGTGGAGTAGTGCTGAAAAGTGGTCTCTCCACATTTTGAGCACACACTGCTTCTCAGTCACCAGATTCCCATTCTCGTCCTTGCAGGAGGGCAGCCCATTATTAGGCCCGTTGGTCGATCTTATTACCCTCTGGAAAAACTTACGGGACTCACCATTCATCCTGCACATTTCGGTTCTTCACTCTCTCTCTGCTCCGACTGCCATTTTTTTCGCAGCACGCGTTGTAACTGACTGTTTCGCTGCCATACGTGCAGCGTCTTTCTCATCAGTTGCAATGCGACATTCTTCGTCGTACCATGGCTTATCCTTCCGCGGTTTTTGATAGCCAAATTCAGTCATTGCAGCGATTTCCAAAGATTGGGAGATGTGCTTCCACTGCGCATCTGGGTCTTCGGGAAGGAGGGTATTCTGCTCTAGCAGGAGAGAGAGTTTCTGTCGATAGGACATTGATATCTCCGGTATTTGTAGCTTGTCAATATCCAGCTTTTCCTGTGTTCGGCTCCGTACGTTTTTCGCCCAGCTCAATCTCGTGCGAACTTTCGCAGCCACCAGGTAATGATCCGAGTCGATATTGCCACCTCGAATCACACGTACATCCATTACACTAGAAGAGTGCCTGCCATCTATTACCAAGTGATCAATCTGGTTCTTCGTCCGTTGATCAGGAGATATCCAGGTCGTCTTATGAATGTCCTTATGCTGGAATCGTGTGCTACTAAGTACCATGTTCTTTGCAGCGGCGAAGTCTATCAGTCTTATTCCATTATCGGAGGTGGTATCATGTAGACTGTGATTGCCGATGGTTGGTCGAAAGATACTTTCCTTTCCTAATTTGGCATTAAAATCGCCTAGAATAATCTTAATGTCGTGGTCAGGGCAGCGTTCATATACTTCCTCTAGGCGTTCATAAAATGTTTCTTTGACCTCATCATCATTATCCGCTGTCGGTGCGTGCACACAAATTAACGAGATGTTAAAATATTTCGCTTTGATGCGAATTGTGGCTATGCGGTCACTCACTGGGTTGAACCTTGAAACTAAGTGTCGCAGTCTCGTGCCTACTATAAATCCGCACCCAAATTCGTGCTTACGCTCATGGCAGCTGTAGTAAATATCGAACTTTTTTTTTCTGGTGCAACCATATCCTGTCCATCGCTTTTCCTGGATCGCTGTGATGTCAGCTTTATATTTTCCGAGGACATCCGCCAGTTGGAAAGTGGCACCAGTCCTGTATAACGTTCGAACATTCCAGGTACATATCCTTAAATCATGGTCCTTATAACGTTTGCGAGGGTCGTCAACAGTCGGGGGGTTTCTTTGTTTCCTTGTTTGTTGTTAGTATGAAAACAGTACTGAAAAAACTAGTCTCAAACTATGTTTTTAAAAAGATATAACTATATTTAAAGCAACTAGTATTTTAACTCGTGTACAAGCAACTAACTATTTACAAAGCAACTATGACATCCCCATGTAAAAATCGATAGTTCGCCCTATTAAGAATGGATAGATGTGCAACTAGTATGGTGCTCGGAGCAACTATTATGTTTCTATCTACAGGAAAATTTAAGATGACTCAGGTGCTGACATTTGTAGCTACACCTTCTACGGCATGGAGAAACCACTACCAGCAAATCCATTACGTAGACTCCAAGATTCTGCCTTTGGAACAATTGCTACTGGTATTTTTGCCCGATATGTCCAAAGATGTTGAACGCAGTGTTGAAACAACGATTTTGAGATTTAGACTCCTCATGATGTCATTCCATTGTATTTCGTTACTGTGTTATTTTATTCTTATTAAATGAGATATTTTGTATAGTTTAATAAGTTACAAAACTTAGTAACTTTCGTTTCTCTCTCTCTCTCTCTTTATCTCTATTAATTGAGTGTCTTCTCAAAACTCTTTTTGTAGTACCGCATGAAGCGGAAATTTTTGTTATCTTTGTTGTAAGTCGTTAACAACACTTCAATAAAAGAAGTACACTCTGATTGTGAATTCATATATAATTAATTTGTGTTGGGAATTATCTTTTCGTTGAAATCCTTGGCCTCCAGGTTCACGACCAGGAGCGAGCCCTCACATTTCGCTGGGGAATTAGCAAATATGACTGATGCTATAATCCGTTAACTCTTGAACTTCCAAGCAATCAAACTGGTTCAAAGGGAGGGACTAGGAAAAGCTCATCTTTTTCCGTATGTCCCTTTGGTATCACAATAGACTGCAAGGTATAATTTGACATCTAGTATGTCACTCTAACTAACCTCTAACTACCAATGTTAAGTGGATGGTCTTTAACCCTTAAGTATTTCTTAATAATATTTTGAATTTTCTGGTTTTCCAGACCACACGTGAAATTGGACGGACTATGCTATGGAAAGAACCATCGAACCACGAATCCAATTGTTAATTCTGATTAAGCACACATATCGGTTACGGAAAACATATGGATGGTATGACTGCTGATGGAAGTCCATCCGGAAAATGCGTATGCGACTTGAAATTAAGTTTTTCAGCATTTAACATTAATTAACATTTAACTTTGTCAGAAAACATTTTTTCAGAGTACACTCGCTCATATACTCGAATTTGGTTTGAAACAAAATCTTTAATCCAATACGAGTGTTGATCGTTTATGCATGAGGCCTAAACTAGTATACTGCTGGCGGCACTCGAGTTTTTTGATGTGTTATCATCTATAGGCGCGGGTACGGCCGAAATTCACAAAGTGAATACATCCAAACACAGTTTGTCCGACAGCGATCACACAGATTGTCCGACTGCTTTCACACATTGTTTGCCGTTAAACTCTTCCGAAACGGCTGGACCGATTTGTATGAAATTTTGTGTGCATATCGGGTACGTCTCAGAATCAGCCAAAATCTATTTTTCATACCCCTAAATGATAAGGGTGACCCAGCCCTATATAGAACACAGATTTGTTCGACTGCGAAAAAAATAGACATTGATGTAGCGGCAGCAAAGAGTTGTAATGTGTGGGTGCGGAGCACTCTCAGAGCAAAGAGAATAATGACGTGGTTATACGTATATAAAAATGAGATAGCAAGAGAGGAACGAAAATTGTGTGAACTTGTGTAGCGTATGTATGAACATAATAATGTATGTATGTTCATTTGTCTGTTGCTTTGCATTCTTTGTTTTTTGTGGGTATAAAATAAAAAGTATTAAGCAAGAAAATAATGATACTTGTCTTTAAATATTTTTAAGTGTTATTAAGTATTAATATTATTTAAATGGAACGTCATCATATGAATGAACCCCTTTTCTTTATATTAACTTCACCTGTCTGTATGCAAGCATGCATACCGAAAAACTTTGGATTGATTTGTAACCCTTTTCCTGTGATCCAAACTAATGGCGACGACAAAAATGAACTATGAACGGGATTGGACAAAGGGGCGTGGTACCTCCTATACAAATCGCAAATTAAAAATCCAATTGGGTATGTTGGTTAGGTGTACATATTCAAAGATCTGCTGTAAATATGAGCGGGATTGGACAAAGGGGCGTGGTCATATATAAAGATTTTATAGTCAAAAACTATGTTCTTTACGGGTTGGTTTTTTATTATTGTGAAGGGTAAGTCAAATAAAATGTGGGTGCGGAGCACTCTCAGAGCAAAGAGAATAATGACGTATTATACGTATACAAAAATGTGATATTGTGTGAACTTGTGTAGCGTATGTACGAACATAACAATGTATGTTCATGTATCTATTGCTTTGCATTCTCTTTGTTTTTTGTGGGAATAAAACAAAAAGTATTAAGCAAGAACATAATGGACACATGTGCTTGCAGTGGTCTTTAAATAATTTTAGGTATTAATATTATTTAAATGTAACGTCATCATATGATTGGACGCTGTTTTTTATTTTCCAATGTAACATTTACTAATGTGTTCATTAGACTGGCCACTAAAAATATATTTCCGATTGCTGGGCGGAAAAAGTTTCCTTTTGATACCAAATGCTTAGCATTAAAATTTGGTAGCGATCGGAGAACGTTTGAGCCTGCCGCCCAAGACTTAAAGTTTGAAAAATCTAAATATATGGGAAAAATCAATGTTTCCTACCTGTTCTTTATCCGGAATGAATAAACAAATACGCCCTTTATATTCACCGCAGATTTTCGTTAACTTGTTTCAATATTTAAGTTATCATTAGGTGCGTTTTTTAATCAACTCTATACTAGAGTTCAATTTTAGAAACTTGGCATGACTGGGAATATAATTTATTTCATTTGGGAACAGTGTGATTACACAGCATAAAACTTGCACCTTTAATCAATTAAAAATTAATATCTTTTCATATAATAAATATAACTGGAGTGTAATTTCGTTGATAAAACAAAAATTATAGTGAAATAATTAATATAATAATTAAATTGTCTGTACCCAAGATTGCATTTTTGATTTGCAGCTTGATAATATAATGTCGGACGAACCATCAACCTCTGCCGAAATGGAACCAACCACATCAAAAGTGATTACTCGTGCGTATGATAAAGTATTACGTCAAGTATATTTGATTGCAATGTGACACATCAAATAACTGGAGCTAAATTACCCTCCAATCGACAAGTATTGCAAGTCTATTTTCATAATATTCGATTCGCCAAATTATCGCAGACAGAAAGTGCAAGATTGGCAGTGAACGCTGCATCCCTTTTTTGGCTACAAGCCCTCTTACCGATCCGTGATTTGTACAAATGTGCTGATAAATTTAAATCCTCTAAAGTATCATATATAGCAGATGCTATTTCTATTCCAGTACCTGATGGAATATCAGGCATATTTAAAATGTGTTCCCTGTTAAACCTGGCAATAGTTTTGTATCCCAGTGTTTTGTTAGGGGTTGAGATTCTTTGGTGAAGTTTGATACAACGTTTATACTATTTTCTTTTCGTAACTCATCCCTTTGTTGACGTATTGAATTACGGTTTATAATGAAATCTTGCGCCAACGGCATCTAGAACAGCTCTTATTATGTGGACTGCATCTCTTGAACTAATCTTTAATTTATCCAAAACGGCCGCTAGTCTAGGAGTTAATATCTGTTTGCAAGCCCTTTTTTGGTTTTATGACATCCTCATTTATAGTTTCAGTATATTCAACATCCTCACTTTCAGACGATTCTCTTCTCGATTGAAGCATCCGAACATAAAAAGTCGTAAGTAACAAAACCTGCCATAATTTCTTTAGTATGACATAGGTAAAAGTAGGGGTTTATTAAATGTACAATACCTTTTGAAGTTGATGGGATTTCCTGAAACTGTTGCTTCCTAAGTCTTTCCTGTTGTTTGCGTTGTTTTTCTTCCTTCTTTTGTAAGCTTACATCAATTCCTAGCATGCAATCCTCATGTCCTTTAAGTCTTTGTCTGATCAAAAAGTGTTTGTCTTCCTCGATTTTCATAAGATTGAGTGCATCCACATAAGCCATGTCAAATAAATCATTAAGTGAGTTGTTCCAAGATTCTAACTTCTTTTTGTAACCGTCAGAAGTTCTAGCCTTATGTCTCGATAATGTCCTCCAATTATTGTAAATGAACAATAATTTGTTTTCAGCGTTTATGCTTTTTTGGATGGGAACGCGGGCTTTCTCCCAAAAAACGGAGCACTCTTTAACAACTAGACGAGCACTCTCCTTAATACTTAATTTCGCGACTTTTGTATGACGAAAAAAAACTATAAGGCAATCCAATTTTGATGGAAGCTTACTGCCAGTTAAATGGTCTTTTGGATAACCAATTAAATAAATTTCACTTCGTACTTTTGCCATATTTTAACTCACAAAATTTAAAAAATCACTTCGACAGACTTAATTTACTCGAGTGCTAAAAACTTTCAACTGTTGTTATGACGATCGCTTTCCACATTACAAGTTTCATAATTTACAAACATTTGAAAAATTTAGTACTCCTTGACTTTTTTATTCATAAATTCGTTAATTTGAAATATACTTCGAATTAATGGAGAGTACACGAAAAATGTGACATACGTTAAGGCTTATATCTATTGTCATCATTGCATACACGTTTTGTGTATTTTCAAATATTTCAACAAAATAGTTTTTATATGCCTACTAAAAAAAAGGTCACTTTGACCCCCTTGGTACAGAAGGGTTAAATTTACTGAAATGTATTTTGGGATATAGTTAACATTATCTAAAACTATAATTTGGATGGTTGTCATCAGATTGAGCGCACACATAACAATTTTTTTTATAAATTCTAAGCAATTTGCTGAATTTAGGTCAATTTGAACTTTGACCCCAGTGGGCACGGGTTAGAGTTGTCCGATTTAGCTCAAATTTTCACCATTCAAGTTTTAGACTAAGTGTTACCATAATTCACATGGGCTTTTACGAAAATCCAAAGTTGGATTTTCAGTGCCACTCTAATGTACGTATCCACCGCACCGAAAAAACTTTGTTTTTTTTTTTGATTTTTAACACTTTTCCCCTGATCCAATCGAGCTGAAACTTCGCAGGCAAACTAATGGGCGGGATTGGATAAAGGCGCGTGGTACCTCCCATACAAATCACAAATTAAAAATCCATTATTTCTGTATTTGAACAAAAGTGGGTATGTTGGTTAGGTGTACATTAGGGCGGGTCAAATTGTATGGAACGATTGTTTTTGATGAAGCGTAAAGCAAAAACGTAATCTATAGGTGATTCTGAGAAATGGAGCCCCCCAAAAGGTATTTTTATCACCTTTCAGAATCTGTATTGATACCTGTAGAATAAAGTTCATTTTAGGTTATTTTTCGACAAATAAATCCTAATATCTCTACTATAAATAAAAAAAAATATTGGTATCAATACAGATTCTGAAAGGTGATAAAACCACATTTCAAACAAGCCCACATTGAGAAATTTACTATAATTCTATCCGATTTTATCACGAATTTAATTAAATTATTCTATGTATATATGGAAAAATATCTATTTTTAAATTTTGGGGGGCTCCAAATCCGACTTAGAGCTATGGTCTCTTGAGCAAAATTTCTCAAAATCACCTATAGATTACGTTTTTCCTATACGCTTCATCAAAAAAAAAATTAACCCGCCCTAGTGTACATATTCTAAGATCTGCTGCAAATATGGGCGGGATTGGACAAAGGGGCGTGGTCATATATAAAGAATTTATAGTCAAAAAATGTGTTTTTTACGGGTTGGTTTTTTTTACTTTTCTCAAACAAAAACAAAAATTTTTCGAATATTTTGTTTTCAAACAAAAACAAAAATTATTTAAAAAAAAATTTTAATTTTTGTTTGAGAAACGTAAACATCAGATAACTCGATAACTAAGCGACTTATCGAAAAAATTTCATTATTTTTAGTTTAATAATAATAATTATAATCCTGCAAAATCCCGGGATTTAATTATTAAAATCCCGGGATTCAGGATTCATCAATCCCGAAAACTCCCGGGATTTCGGGATTTCCCGTTTGGCATCCCTAGCCCCTACTAAATAGTATGAAAACTTACTTTTTATTGACTATATTACAACCTCATGAGGTCAGACCTCTTACACATATTAATTAAACAAACAAATTAAACAAATTTCAACATATTCTTCCAACTGGCTCTATCATTCGCCTTTTCTCGCCAGTTGGTAACACCAAGGTTACGGAGGGATTCTTCTGCCTGGTCTTTCCAGCGGAGTCTTGGTCGTCCTCTTTTCCTACTTCCATCGGGTACGTTATCAAAAATCTTTCGCGCTGGCTCATCTTCATCCATTCTGATAACATGGCCTAGCCAACGCAATTGGCACACTTTGATTCGTCTAGCTATGTCCACGTCAGAATAGAGATTATATAGCTCTGCGTTCCAGCGACGTCGGTACTCGCCGTTTTCCCTAACTGGGCCATATATTTTACGGAGAATTTTTCTGTCGAAAACTCCTAGGTGTTTTTCATCCACTTGCGATATGACCCAAGTTTCGGAACCATATGTCAAGACAGGTAAAATGAGAGTCTGATATAGCTGGACTTTTGTCCGTCGAGGGAGGACTTTGTTCGTAAACTGCTTGCTAAGCCCAAAATAACATCTATTTGCAAGCACAATTCTCCTATATATCTCCAGGCTGACGTTGTTGTCCTTGTTCACGGCGGATTCAAGGTAGACAAATTCATCTACCACTTCAAAATTAAATCGGTTGTCGACGTTCAAGTGCGGACCAAGTCGAGAGGTTTCTCTAGTCGTTGACACCATAAATTTTATCTTGCCCTCACTAACAGCAAGACCCACCTTCGCTGATTCCTTTTCGATTCTTGAAAATACTGCAGTAACCTCTCGCAAATTTCGCCCAATGATGTCTATGTCGTCAGCATACGCCAGCAACATATGGCTTTACGTGTTAATGGTCTTGTTCGTATTTACTGCAGCCTTTCTCGTTACTATCTCCATTAAGATGTTGAAGAGATTGCACGAAAGTGTGTCGCCTTGTCTAAGTCGTCGCTTGGTACAGAATGGTTCAGTGAGGTCTTTCCCCACTTTCACTGCTGATTTGGTGTTGGTCAGCGTCGTTCTACAGAGGTGGATCAGTTTTGCCGTAATACCAAGTTCAGACATAGCTTCGTACAGTTTTCCCCGTATGGGGCCATCGAAAGCAGCTTTGTAATCGACAAAAAGGTGGTATGTATCGATTTGCTTTTCGTGAGTCTTTTCCAGGATTTGGCGTAGCGTGAATATTTGGTCAGTTGTGGACTTGCCTGATAAGGTCCAATCAGGTTTTCAATAATTGGCTTTAGTCTTTCACACAATACGCTCGACAAGACCTTATATGCGATGGGTACAATCTATACTATCTTCCACTATCATTACCTCCTGATCTTCAGTGGAAGAATCTGAGTGGAGTAGTGCTGAAAAGTGGTCTCTCCACATTTTGAGCACACACTGCTTCTCAGTCACCAGATTCCCATTCTCGTCCTTGCAGGAGGGCAGCCCATTATTAGGCCCGTTGGTCGATCTTATTACCCTCTGGAAAAACTTACGGGACTCACCATTCATCCTGCACATTTCGGTTCTTCACTCTCTCTCTGCTCCGACTGCCATTTTTTTCGCAGCACGCGTTGTAACTGACTGTTTCGCTGCCATACGTGCAGCGTCTTTCTCATCAGTTGCAATGCGACATTCTTCGTCGTACCATGGCTTATCCTTCCGCGGTTTTTGATAGCCAAATTCAGTCATTGCAGCGATTTCCAAAGATTGGGAGATGTGCTTCCACTGCGCATCTGGGTCTTCGGGAAGGAGGGTATTCTGCTCTAGCAGGAGAGAGAGTTTCTGTCGATAGGACATTGATATCTCCGGTATTTGTAGCTTGTCAATATCCAGCTTTTCCTGTGTTCGGCTCCGTACGTTTTTCGCCCAGCTCAATCTCGTGCGAACTTTCGCAGCCACCAGGTAATGATCCGAGTCGATATTGCCACCTCGAATCACACGTACATCCATTACACTAGAAGAGTGCCTGCCATCTATTACCAAGTGATCAATCTGGTTCTTCGTCCGTTGATCAGGAGATATCCAGGTCGTCTTATGAATGTCCTTATGCTGGAATCGTGTGCTACTAAGTACCATGTTCTTTGCAGCGGCGAAGTCTATCAGTCTTATTCCATTATCGGAGGTGGTATCATGTAGACTGTGATTGCCGATGGTTGGTCGAAAGATACTTTCCTTTCCTAATTTGGCATTAAAATCGCCTAGAATAATCTTAATGTCGTGGTCAGGGCAGCGTTCATATACTTCCTCTAGGCGTTCATAAAATGTTTCTTTGACCTCATCATCATTATCCGCTGTCGGTGCGTGCACACAAATTAACGAGATGTTAAAATATTTCGCTTTGATGCGAATTGTGGCTATGCGGTCACTCACTGGGTTGAACCTTGAAACTAAGTGTCGCAGTCTCGTGCCTACTATAAATCCGCACCCAAATTCGTGCTTACGCTCATGGCAGCTGTAGTAAATATCGAACTTTTTTTTTCTGGTGCAACCATATCCTGTCCATCGCTTTTCCTGGATCGCTGTGATGTCAGCTTTATATTTTCCGAGGACATCCGCCAGTTGGAAAGTGGCACCAGTCCTGTATAACGTTCGAACATTCCAGGTACATATCCTTAAATCATGGTCCTTATAACGTTTGCGAGGGTCGTCAACAGTCGGGGGGTTTCTTTGTTTCCTTGTTTGTTGTTAGTATGAAAACAGTACTGAAAAAACTAGTCTCAAACTATGTTTTTAAAAAGATATAACTATATTTAAAGCAACTAGTATTTTAACTCGTGTACAAGCAACTAACTATTTACAAAGCAACTATGACATCCCCATGTAAAAATCGATAGTTCGCCCTATTAAGAATGGATAGATGTGCAACTAGTATGGTGCTCGGAGCAACTATTATGTTTCTATCTACAGGAAAATTTAAGATGACTCAGGTGCTGACATTTGTAGCTACACCTTCTACGGCATGGAGAAACCACTACCAGCAAATCCATTACGTAGACTCCAAGATTCTGCCTTTGGAACAATTGCTACTGGTATTTTTGCCCGATATGTCCAAAGATGTTGAACGCAGTGTTGAAACAACGATTTTGAGATTTAGACTCCTCATGATGTCATTCCATTGTATTTCGTTACTGTGTTATTTTATTCTTATTAAATGAGATATTTTGTATAGTTTAATAAGTTACAAAACTTAGTAACTTTCGTTTCTCTCTCTCTCTCTCTTTATCTCTATTAATTGAGTGTCTTCTCAAAACTCTTTTTGTAGTACCGCATGAAGCGGAAATTTTTGTTATCTTTGTTGTAAGTCGTTAACAACACTTCAATAAAAGAAGTACACTCTGATTGTGAATTCATATATAATTAATTTGTGTTGGGAATTATCTTTTCGTTGAAATCCTTGGCCTCCAGGTTCACGACCAGGAGCGAGCCCTCACATTTCGCTGGGGAATTAGCAAATATGACTGATGCTATAATCCGTTAACTCTTGAACTTCCAAGCAATCAAACTGGTTCAAAGGGAGGGACTAGGAAAAGCTCATCTTTTTCCGTATGTCCCTTTGGTATCACAATAGACTGCAAGGTATAATTTGACATCTAGTATGTCACTCTAACTAACCTCTAACTACCAATGTTAAGTGGATGGTCTTTAACCCTTAAGTATTTCTTAATAATATTTTGAATTTTCTGGTTTTCCAGACCACACGTGAAATTGGACGGACTATGCTATGGAAAGAACCATCGAACCACGAATCCAATTGTTAATTCTGATTAAGCACACATATCGGTTACGGAAAACATATGGATGGTATGACTGCTGATGGAAGTCCATCCGGAAAATGCGTATGCGACTTGAAATTAAGTTTTTCAGCATTTAACATTAATTAACATTTAACTTTGTCAGAAAACATTTTTTCAGAGTACACTCGCTCATATACTCGAATTTGGTTTGAAACAAAATCTTTAATCCAATACGAGTGTTGATCGTTTATGCATGAGGCCTAAACTAGTATACTGCTGGCGGCACTCGAGTTTTTTGATGTGTTATCATCTATAGGCGCGGGTACGGCCGAAATTCACAAAGTGAATACATCCAAACACAGTTTGTCCGACAGCGATCACACAGATTGTCCGACTGCTTTCACACATTGTTTGCCGTTAAACTCTTCCGAAACGGCTGGACCGATTTGTATGAAATTTTGTGTGCATATCGGGTACGTCTCAGAATCAGCCAAAATCTATTTTTCATACCCCTAAATGATAAGGGTGACCCAGCCCTATATAGAACACAGATTTGTTCGACTGCGAAAAAAATAGACATTGATGTAGCGGCAGCAAAGAGTTGTAATGTGTGGGTGCGGAGCACTCTCAGAGCAAAGAGAATAATGACGTGGTTATACGTATATAAAAATGAGATAGCAAGAGAGGAACGAAAATTGTGTGAACTTGTGTAGCGTATGTATGAACATAATAATGTATGTATGTTCATTTGTCTGTTGCTTTGCATTCTTTGTTTTTTGTGGGTATAAAATAAAAAGTATTAAGCAAGAAAATAATGATACTTGTCTTTAAATATTTTTAAGTGTTATTAAGTATTAATATTATTTAAATGGAACGTCATCATATGAATGAACCCCTTTTCTTTATATTAACTTCACCTGTCTGTATGCAAGCATGCATACCGAAAAACTTTGGATTGATTTGTAACCCTTTTCCTGTGATCCAAACTAATGGCGACGACAAAAATGAACTATGAACGGGATTGGACAAAGGGGCGTGGTACCTCCTATACAAATCGCAAATTAAAAATCCAATTGGGTATGTTGGTTAGGTGTACATATTCAAAGATCTGCTGTAAATATGAGCGGGATTGGACAAAGGGGCGTGGTCATATATAAAGATTTTATAGTCAAAAACTATGTTCTTTACGGGTTGGTTTTTTATTATTGTGAAGGGTAAGTCAAATAAAATGTGGGTGCGGAGCACTCTCAGAGCAAAGAGAATAATGACGTATTATACGTATACAAAAATGTGATATTGTGTGAACTTGTGTAGCGTATGTACGAACATAACAATGTATGTTCATGTGTCTATTGCTTTGCATTCTCTTTGTTTTTTGTGGGAATAAAACAAAAAGTATTAAGCAAGAACATAATGGACACATGTGCTTGCAGTGGTCTTTAAATAATTTTAGGTATTAATATTATTTAAATGTAACGTCATCATATGATTGGACGCTGTTTTTTATTTTCCAATGTAACATTTACTAATGTGTTCATTAGACTGGCCACTAAAAATATATTTCCGATTGCTGGGCGGAAAAAGTTTCCTTTTGATACCAAATGCTTAGCATTAAAATTTGGTAGCGATCGGAGAACGTTTGAGCCTGCCGCCCAAGACTTAAAGTTTGAAAAATCTAAATATATGGGAAAAATCAATGTTTCCTACCTGTTCTTTATCCGGAATGAATAAACAAATACGCCCTTTATATTCACCGCAGATTTTCGTTAACTTGTTTCAATATTTAAGTTATCATTAGGTGCGTTTTTTAATCAACTCTATACTAGAGTTCAATTTTAGAAACTTGGCATGACTGGGAATATAATTTATTTCATTTGGGAACAGTGTGATTACACAGCATAAAACTTGCACCTTTAATCAATTAAAAATTAATATCTTTTCATATAATAAATATAACTGGAGTGTAATTTCGTTGATAAAACAAAAATTATAGTGAAATAATTAATATAATAATTAAATTGTCTGTACCCAAGATTGCATTTTTGATTTGCAGCTTGATAATATAATGTCGGACGAACCATCAACCTCTGCCGAAATGGAACCAACCACATCAAAAGTGATTACTCGTGCGTATGATAAAGTATTACGTCAAGTATATTTGATTGCAATGTGACACATCAAATAACTGGAGCTAAATTACCCTCCAATCGACAAGTATTGCAAGTCTATTTTCATAATATTCGATTCGCCAAATTATCGCAGACAGAAAGTGCAAGATTGGCAGTGAACGCTGCATCCCTTTTTTGGCTACAAGCCCTCTTACCGATCCGTGATTTGTACAAATGTGCTGATAAATTTAAATCCTCTAAAGTATCATATATAGCAGATGCTATTTCTATTCCAGTACCTGATGGAATATCAGGCATATTTAAAATGTGTTCCCTGTTAAACCTGGCAATAGTTTTGTATCCCAGTGTTTTGTTAGGGGTTGAGATTCTTTGGTGAAGTTTGATACAACGTTTATACTATTTTCTTTTCGTAACTCATCCCTTTGTTGACGTATTGAATTACGGTTTATAATGAAATCTTGCGCCAACGGCATCTAGAACAGCTCTTATTATGTGGACTGCATCTCTTGAACTAATCTTTAATTTATCCAAAACGGCCGCTAGTCTAGGAGTTAATATCTGTTTGCAAGCCCTTTTTTGGTTTTATGACATCCTCATTTATAGTTTCAGTATATTCAACATCCTCACTTTCAGACGATTCTCTTCTCGATTGAAGCATCCGAACATAAAAAGTCGTAAGTAACAAAACCTGCCATAATTTCTTTAGTATGACATAGGTAAAAGTAGGGGTTTATTAAATGTACAATACCTTTTGAAGTTGATGGGATTTCCTGAAACTGTTGCTTCCTAAGTCTTTCCTGTTGTTTGCGTTGTTTTTCTTCCTTCTTTTGTAAGCTTACATCAATTCCTAGCATGCAATCCTCATGTCCTTTAAGTCTTTGTCTGATCAAAAAGTGTTTGTCTTCCTCGATTTTCATAAGATTGAGTGCATCCACATAAGCCATGTCAAATAAATCATTAAGTGAGTTGTTCCAAGATTCTAACTTCTTTTTGTAACCGTCAGAAGTTCTAGCCTTATGTCTCGATAATGTCCTCCAATTATTGTAAATGAACAATAATTTGTTTTCAGCGTTTATGCTTTTTTGGATGGGAACGCGGGCTTTCTCCCAAAAAACGGAGCACTCTTTAACAACTAGACGAGCACTCTCCTTAATACTTAATTTCGCGACTTTTGTATGACGAAAAAAAACTATAAGGCAATCCAATTTTGATGGAAGCTTACTGCCAGTTAAATGGTCTTTTGGATAACCAATTAAATAAATTTCACTTCGTACTTTTGCCATATTTTAACTCACAAAATTTAAAAAATCACTTCGACAGACTTAATTTACTCGAGTGCTAAAAACTTTCAACTGTTGTTATGACGATCGCTTTCCACATTACAAGTTTCATAATTTACAAACATTTGAAAAATTTAGTACTCCTTGACTTTTTTATTCATAAATTCGTTAATTTGAAATATACTTCGAATTAATGGAGAGTACACGAAAAATGTGACATACGTTAAGGCTTATATCTATTGTCATCATTGCATACACGTTTTGTGTATTTTCAAATATTTCAACAAAATAGTTTTTATATGCCTACTAAAAAAAAGGTCACTTTGACCCCCTTGGTACAGAAGGGTTAAATTTACTGAAATGTATTTTGGGATATAGTTAACATTATCTAAAACTATAATTTGGATGGTTGTCATCAGATTGAGCGCACACATAACAATTTTTTTTATAAATTCTAAGCAATTTGCTGAATTTAGGTCAATTTGAACTTTGACCCCAGTGGGCACGGGTTAGAGTTGTCCGATTTAGCTCAAATTTTCACCATTCAAGTTTTAGACTAAGTGTTACCATAATTCACATGGGCTTTTACGAAAATCCAAAGTTGGATTTTCAGTGCCACTCTAATGTACGTATCCACCGCACCGAAAAAACTTTGTTTTTTTTTTTGATTTTTAACACTTTTCCCCTGATCCAATCGAGCTGAAACTTCGCAGGCAAACTAATGGGCGGGATTGGATAAAGGCGCGTGGTACCTCCCATACAAATCACAAATTAAAAATCCATTATTTCTGTATTTGAACAAAAGTGGGTATGTTGGTTAGGTGTACATTAGGGCGGGTCAAATTGTATGGAACGATTGTTTTTGATGAAGCGTAAAGCAAAAACGTAATCTATAGGTGATTCTGAGAAATGGAGCCCCCCAAAAGGTATTTTTATCACCTTTCAGAATCTGTATTGATACCTGTAGAATAAAGTTCATTTTAGGTTATTTTTCGACAAATAAATCCTAATATCTCTACTATAAATAAAAAAAAATATTGGTATCAATACAGATTCTGAAAGGTGATAAAACCACATTTCAAACAAGCCCACATTGAGAAATTTACTATAATTCTATCCGATTTTATCACGAATTTAATTAAATTATTCTATGTATATATGGAAAAATATCTATTTTTAAATTTTGGGGGGCTCCAAATCCGACTTAGAGCTATGGTCTCTTGAGCAAAATTTCTCAAAATCACCTATAGATTACGTTTTTCCTATACGCTTCATCAAAAAAAAAATTAACCCGCCCTAGTGTACATATTCTAAGATCTGCTGCAAATATGGGCGGGATTGGACAAAGGGGCGTGGTCATATATAAAGAATTTATAGTCAAAAAATGTGTTTTTTACGGGTTGGTTTTTTTTACTTTTCTCAAACAAAAACAAAAATTTTTCGAATATTTTGTTTTCAAACAAAAACAAAAATTATTTAAAAAAAAATTTTAATTTTTGTTTGAGAAACGTAAACATCAGATAACTCGATAACTAAGCGACTTATCGAAAAAATTTCATTATTTTTAGTTTAATAATAATAATTATAATCCTGCAAAATCCCGGGATTTAATTATTAAAATCCCGGGATTCAGGATTCATCAATCCCGAAAACTCCCGGGATTTCGGGATTTCCCGTTTGGCATCCCTAGCCCCTACTAAATAGTATGAAAACTTACTTTTTATTGACTATATTACAACCTCATGAGGTCAGACCTCTTACACATATTAATTAAACAAACAAATTAAACAAATTTCAACATATTCTTCCAACTGGCTCTATCATTCGCCTTTTCTCGCCAGTTGGTAACACCAAGGTTACGGAGGGATTCTTCTGCCTGGTCTTTCCAGCGGAGTCTTGGTCGTCCTCTTTTCCTGCTTCCATCGGGTACGTTATCAAAAATCTTTCGCGCTGGCTCATCTTCATCCATTCTGATAACATGGCCTAGCCAACGCAATTGGCACACTTTGATTCGTCTAGCTATGTCCACGTCAGAATAGAGATTATATAGCTCTGCGTTCCAGCGACGTCGGTACTCGCCGTTTTCCCTAACTGGGCCATATATTTTACGGAGAATTTTTCTGTCGAAAACTCCTAGGTGTTTTTCATCCACTTGCGATATGACCCAAGTTTCGGAACCATATGTCAAGACAGGTAAAATGAGAGTCTGATATAGCTGGACTTTTGTCCGTCGAGGGAGGACTTTGTTCGTAAACTGCTTGCTAAGCCCAAAATAACATCTATTTGCAAGCACAATTCTCCTATATATCTCCAGGCTGACGTTGTTGTCCTTGTTCACGGCGGATTCAAGGTAGACAAATTCATCTACCACTTCAAAATTAAATCGGTTGTCGACGTTCAAGTGCGGACCAAGTCGAGAGGTTTCTCTAGTCGTTGACACCATAAATTTTATCTTGCCCTCACTAACAGCAAGACCCACCTTCGCTGATTCCTTTTCGATTCTTGAAAATACTGCAGTAACCTCTCGCAAATTTCGCCCAATGATGTCTATGTCGTCAGCATACGCCAGCAACATATGGCTTTACGTGTTAATGGTCTTGTTCGTATTTACTGCAGCCTTTCTCGTTATTATCTCCATTAAGATGTTGAAGAGATTGCACGAAAGTGTGTCGCCTTGTCTAAGTCGTCGCTTGGTACAGAATGGTTCAGTGAGGTCTTTCCCCACTTTCACTGCTGATTTGGTGTTGGTCAGCGTCGTTCTACAGAGGTGGATCAGTTTTGCCGTAATACCAAGTTCAGACATAGCTTCGTACAGTTTTCCCCGTATGGGGCCATCGAAAGCAGCTTTGTAATCGACAAAAAGGTGGTATGTATCGATTTGCTTTTCGTGAGTCTTTTCCAGGATTTGGCGTAGCGTGAATATTTGGTCAGTTGTGGACTTGCCTGATAAGGTCCAATCAGGTTTTCAATAATTGGCTTTAGTCTTTCACACAATACGCTCGACAAGACCTTATATGCGATGGGTACAATCTATACTATCTTCCACTATCATTACCTCCTGATCTTCAGTGGAAGAATCTGAGTGGAGTAGTGCTGAAAAGTGGTCTCTCCACATTTTGAGCACACACTGCTTCTCAGTCACCAGATTCCCATTCTCGTCCTTGCAGGAGGGCAGCCCATTATTAGGCCCGTTGGTCGATCTTATTACCCTCTGGAAAAACTTACGGGACTCACCATTCATCCTGCACATTTCGGTTCTTCACTCTCTCTCTGCTCCGACTGCCATTTTTTTCGCAGCACGCGTTGTAACTGACTGTTTCGCTGCCATACGTGCAGCGTCTTTCTCATCAGTTGCAATGCGACATTCTTCGTCGTACCATGGCTTATCCTTCCGCGGTTTTTGATAGCCAAATTCAGTCATTGCAGCGATTTCCAAAGATTGGGAGATGTGCTTCCACTGCGCATCTGGGTCTTCGGGAAGGAGGGTATTCTGCTCTAGCAGGAGAGAGAGTTTCTGTCGATAGGACATTGATATCTCCGGTATTTGTAGCTTGTCAATATCCAGCTTTTCCTGTGTTCGGCTCCGTACGTTTTTCGCCCAGCTCAATCTCGTGCGAACTTTCGCAGCCACCAGGTAATGATCCGAGTCGATATTGCCACCTCGAATCACACGTACATCCATTACACTAGAAGAGTGCCTGCCATCTATTACCAAGTGATCAATCTGGTTCTTCGTCCGTTGATCAGGAGATATCCAGGTCGTCTTATGAATGTCCTTATGCTGGAATCGTGTGCTACTAAGTACCATGTTCTTTGCAGCGGCGAAGTCTATCAGTCTTATTCCATTATCGGAGGTGGTATCATGTAGACTGTGATTGCCGATGGTTGGTCGAAAGATACTTTCCTTTCCTAATTTGGCATTAAAATCGCCTAGAATAATCTTAATGTCGTGGTCAGGGCAGCGTTCATATACTTCCTCTAGGCGTTCATAAAATGTTTCTTTGACCTCATCATCATTATCCGCTGTCGGTGCGTGCACACAAATTAACGAGATGTTAAAATATTTCGCTTTGATGCGAATTGTGGCTATGCGGTCACTCACTGGGTTGAACCTTGAAACTAAGTGTCGCAGTCTCGTGCCTACTATAAATCCGCACCCAAATTCGTGCTTACGCTCATGGCAGCTGTAGTAAATATCGAACTTTTTTTTCTGGTGCAACCATATCCTGTCCATCGCTTTTCCTGGATCGCTGTGATGTCAGCTTTATATTTTCCGAGGACATCCGCCAGTTGGAAAGTGGCACCAGTCCTGTATAACGTTCGAACATTCCAGGTACATATCCTTAAATCATGGTCCTTATAACGTTTGCGAGGGTCGTCAACAGTCGGGGGGTTTCTTTGTTTCCTTGTTTGTTGTTAGTATGAAAACAGTACTGAAAAAACTAGTCTCAAACTATGTTTTTAAAAAGATATAACTATATTTAAAGCAACTAGTATTTTAACTCGTGTACAAGCAACTAACTATTTACAAAGCAACTATGACATCCCCATGTAAAAATCGATAGTTCGCCCTATTAAGAATGGATAGATGTGCAACTAGTATGGTGCTCGGAGCAACTATTATGTTTCTATCTACAGGAAAATTTAAGATGACTCAGGTGCTGACATTTGTAGCTACACCTTCTACGGCATGGAGAAACCACTACCAGCAAATCCATTACGTAGACTCCAAGATTCTGCCTTTGGAACAATTGCTACTGGTATTTTTGCCCGATATGTCCAAAGATGTTGAACGCAGTGTTGAAACAACGATTTTGAGATTTAGACTCCTCATGATGTCATTCCATTGTATTTCGTTACTGTGTTATTTTATTCTTATTAAATGAGATATTTTGTATAGTTTAATAAGTTACAAAACTTAGTAACTTTCGTTTCTCTCTCTCTCTCTCTTTATCTCTATTAATTGAGTGTCTTCTCAAAACTCTTTTTGTAGTACCGCATGAAGCGGAAATTTTTGTTATCTTTGTTGTAAGTCGTTAACAACACTTCAATAAAAGAAGTACACTCTGATTGTGAATTCATATATAATTAATTTGTGTTGGGAATTATCTTTTCGTTGAAATCCTTGGCCTCCAGGTTCACGACCAGGAGCGAGCCCTCACATTTCGCTGGGGAATTAGCAAATATGACTGATGCTATAATCCGTTAACTCTTGAACTTCCAAGCAATCAAACTGGTTCAAAGGGAGGGACTAGGAAAAGCTCATCTTTTTCCGTATGTCCCTTTGGTATCACAATAGACTGCAAGGTATAATTTGACATCTAGTATGTCACTCTAACTAACCTCTAACTACCAATGTTAAGTGGATGGTCTTTAACCCTTAAGTATTTCTTAATAATATTTTGAATTTTCTGGTTTTCCAGACCACACGTGAAATTGGACGGACTATGCTATGGAAAGAACCATCGAACCACGAATCCGATTGTTAATTCTGATTAAGCACACATATCGGTTACGGAAAACATATGGATGGTATGACTGCTGATGGAAGTCCATCCGGAAAATGCGTATGCGACTTGAAATTAAGTTTTTCAGCATTTAACATTAATTAACATTTAACTTTGTCAGAAAACATTTTTTCAGAGTACACTCGCTCATATACTCGAATTTGGTTTGAAACAAAATCTTTAATCCAATACGAGTGTTGATCGTTTATGCATGAGGCCTAAACTAGTATACTGCTGGCGGCACTCGAGTTTTTTGATGTGTTATCATCTATAGGCGCGGGTACGGCCGAAATTCACAAAGTGAATACATCCAAACACAGTTTGTCCGACAGCGATCACACAGATTGTCCGACTGCTTTCACACATTGTTTGCCGTTAAACTCTTCCGAAACGGCTGGACCGATTTGTATGAAATTTTGTGTGCATATCGGGTACGTCTCAGAATCAGCCAAAATCTATTTTTCATACCCCTAAATGATAAGGGTGACCCAGCCCTATATAGAACACAGATTTGTTCGACTGCGAAAAAAATAGACATTGATGTAGCGGCAGCAAAGAGTTGTAATGTGTGGGTGCGGAGCACTCTCAGAGCAAAGAGAATAATGACGTGGTTATACGTATATAAAAATGAGATAGCAAGAGAGGAACGAAAATTGTGTGAACTTGTGTAGCGTATGTATGAACATAATAATGTATGTATGTTCATTTGTCTGTTGCTTTGCATTCTTTGTTTTTTGTGGGTATAAAATAAAAAGTATTAAGCAAGAAAATAATGATACTTGTCTTTAAATATTTTTAAGTGTTATTAAGTATTAATATTATTTAAATGGAACGTCATCATATGAATGAACCCCTTTTCTTTATATTAACTTCACCTGTCTGTATGCAAGCATGCATACCGAAAAACTTTGGATTGATTTGTAACCCTTTTCCTGTGATCCAAACTAATGGCGACGACAAAAATGAACTATGAACGGGATTGGACAAAGGGGCGTGGTACCTCCTATACAAATCGCAAATTAAAAATCCAATTGGGTATGTTGGTTAGGTGTACATATTCAAAGATCTGCTGTAAATATGAGCGGGATTGGACAAAGGGGCGTGGTCATATATAAAGATTTTATAGTCAAAAACTATGTTCTTTACGGGTTGGTTTTTTATTATTGTGAAGGGTAAGTCAAATAAAATGTGGGTGCGGAGCACTCTCAGAGCAAAGAGAATAATGACGTATTATACGTATACAAAAATGTGATATTGTGTGAACTTGTGTAGCGTATGTACGAACATAACAATGTATGTTCATGTGTCTATTGCTTTGCATTCTCTTTGTTTTTTGTGGGAATAAAACAAAAAGTATTAAGCAATAACATAATGGACACATGTGCTTGCAGTGGTCTTTAAATAATTTTAGGTATTAATATTATTTAAATGTAACGTCATCATATGATTGGACGCTGTTTTTTATTTTCCAATGTAACATTTACTAATGTGTTCATTAGACTGGCCACTAAAAATATATTTCCGATTGCTGGGCGGAAAAAGTTTCCTTTTGATACCAAATGCTTAGCATTAAAATTTGGTAGCGATCGGAGAACGTTTGAGCCTGCCGCCCAAGACTTAAAGTTTGAAAAATCTAAATATATGGGAAAAATCAATGTTTCCTACCTGTTCTTTATCCGGAATGAATAAACAAATACGCCCTTTATATTCACCGCAGATTTTCGTTAACTTGTTTCAATATTTAAGTTATCATTAGGTGCGTTTTTTAATCAACTCTATACTAGAGTTCAATTTTAGAAACTTGGCATGACTGGGAATATAATTTATTTCATTTGGGAACAGTGTGATTACACAGCATAAAACTTGCACCTTTAATCAATTAAAAATTAATATCTTTTCATATAATAAATATAACTGGAGTGTAATTTCGTTGATAAAACAAAAATTATAGTGAAATAATTAATATAATAATTAAATTGTCTGTACCCAAGATTGCATTTTTGATTTGCAGCTTGATAATATAATGTCGGACGAACCATCAACCTCTGCCGAAATGGAACCAACCACATCAAAAGTGATTACTCGTGCGTATGATAAAGTATTACGTCAAGTATATTTGATTGCAATGTGACACATCAAATAACTGGAGCTAAATTACCCTCCAATCGACAAGTATTGCAAGTCTATTTTCATAATATTCGATTCGCCAAATTATCGCAGAAAGAAAGTGCAAGATTGGCAGTGAACGCTGCATCCCTTTTTTGGCTACAAGCCCTCTTACCGATCCGTGATTTGTACAAATGTGCTGATAAATTGATATAACTGTACAATGAATGGCGACGTGTTTCTAAAAAGTCGTCGAAAGGGAAAGCGAACAAAGATCAGGCAGAATTTCTCGAAAATTTGGACAATCTCTTCGACATTGCTCACAACAACGCGTTGCAGATGATTCGCATTGAAGAGGATCGGGAATTTTTATTGAAACAAAGACAAAAAGGGCGCCACGGATGCATCACCGGAGTCGATATGCATTTATTCAGCCGTGAAAAGAAATCGCAGGAGCGAAGAGCAAGAGAAGAGTCACGAAAGCGAAAGCACGATGAGTCTCAAAACGTAGATATTGGTAAATATTTTTAATTTGCATTGTATAATACATATCAATTATTGGAATGAATGAATTTCTAACTTCTTCTATGATTTCATTCAGCGGTTGAAGAAAACAACAGTGCTAGTGAAAGCGATAATATTTCCGACGACAACGATCCAACAATGGACGTGGACGATTATGGCACTCAACCAGAGGAAAGAAGAGGCCGTACGCAATTGATAACACCACGTCTTCCAGATGCTCTGGATGATGCTAAGGTTTCCGATAGAAAAGCAATACATATAATAGTGGCAGTGGCAGAAGCCTTGCGTGTCAACGTTGATGAGCATGTTGTCAATCGAACGTCTCTCCAAAATTTGAGAAGATTCAGGCCGACTTCGTCGAAGACGTAATTTACTTTACTTTTGGTTTAATTTTAATTATATATATATTTTTTCCCCGTAGATAGATAGTGCACAATCATTAGTTGTTCATTGGGATGGCAAATTAATGGAAGCAATAGTTGGTAAAAAAAAAGTTGAGCGAATCGCGAATCAGTTATAAAGGCACCGCAAACTTTCTCAGTGCAGCAATTATAGAACCCGCCACGGGAGAGAATATTGTGGGCGCTATTCGTAATGCTTTAATCAGTTGGAATATCATTGATCGCGTTGGTGCCATGAGTTTCGACACTACTTCTTCAAACACTGGTCCTAACAATGGTGCAATCGGATCCTTACAACAATATTTAGATCGGAAATTAATCAAACTTCCATGTCGTCATCATATTTTCGAAATTGTCTTGAAAAGTGTTTTTGACTTGAAATACTCAGCGACCAGTGCACCCGAAGTTCCTATTTTCAATCGATTTGCGGAAGCTTGGGACAA
Organism: Phaonia tiefii; assembly: GCA_963931995.1. Taxonomy (NCBI): domain Eukaryota; kingdom Metazoa; phylum Arthropoda; class Insecta; order Diptera; family Muscidae; genus Phaonia; species Phaonia tiefii. The sequence continues at coordinate 135,134,953 of OZ008368.1, forward strand.
TCTCACTCACACTTCATTCAAATGCGGTCTCGACGACGAAATTGTCCGTTCAAAAATAAGCGAAGAGGATTGTGATGTAGTCAAACATGTCTGCTATCAAAATTTACAAAAAGATCAAATTCGCGCTGATTATAAAGAATTTCTACAGCGCACAATCACATTCCTTGGTGGAAATGGTGGCAATTTTCGGACGTGTAGTTCAACGTCCCATGCTAGGTTTATGGGAAAAGCAATTTATTGCCTGAAAATATTTCTTTTTCGCGAACGATTCAAATGCACAGATAGACAATTGAGCGCGCTGCGAGATGTATGTATTTTTCTAGTTCGACTATATGTCAAAGTCTGGTATGGATGCCCAAATGTCATCACAGCTCCAAATCAAGATCTACAATTTGTAAAGGACTCGATCGCATACGCTGAAACAGATGCAGCAGTGTCCAACATAGTTCTATCAAAAATCAAAAACCATTTGTGGTATCTAGCACCAGAAAACGTTGCTGTAGCATTTTTTGATCCTTCCGTTTCAGATGAAGCAAAGCGCAAAATGATCAAATGTCTCCAATCAAGTGAACCGAACGTAAACCTATTGGAGAACCGTCGAATTGCAAACGTTGAAGTTTTACGTTCCAGTTCATCGAGCGAAGTAGTATCATATAAAACAAAATATTTTTTTACTGCATTTGGTTTGTCTGCCTGTTTTTTGGAAAAAGATCCATCGTTATGGGAAGAAGATGATGACTATCAAGTCGCTTTGGAATTTTGTCGTAATTTGTTCGTCGTAAACGATGCTGCCGAACGCGGCGTCAAATTCATGAAAGATTACAATCGAATCTTAACAAATGACGAAAATCAAAAACAATTGGTATTTCAGTTCGTCGAGTCATATCGTCAGAAATTCCCTTCACATAAGAAATCCACACTCACTTAAATTTGCTTGTATTTAGTATTTTTCTGCTATAAAATTGTCTAACTTTGATATTTTTCATTAAATTTTGGATTTATATAGCTCGTTGAAATGGCAATTTAATTGGCAATTCGACTAAATATTAAAAATCAACAACTAAAACTAGTTTTATGTATTAAAATTTAAGTATTTCAATAAAAACATCGATTTTTCCCATATATTTCGATTTTTCAAACTTTAAGTCTTGGGCGGCAGGCTCAAACGTTCTCCGATCGCTACCAAATTTTAATGCTAAGCATTTGGTATCAAAAGGAAACTTTTTCCTCCCAGCAATCGGAAATCGAACGAATTTTCTATAAATAAGGGCCAGTCTAGTGTTCATAGAAATCGACCAGGTACCGTGTAACAAAAAGGTGTTAACACATCGCCCGTGAGTTCGAACACTCATTGAATTTTTTAATACATAATTTTCGGTTACTTGAGTTCTTTTGATACACGTTTGGTTATGTTTAGAGTGTTCAAAACCGAAAAACCGTGTTCCGGTGTTTTAAAAAACGTAATTTTCAATAAAACCGGTTATTTAACGTCGGTTAACCTGTTAATCGGAGTTTACTTAATTTGTGTTTGTACGAGTAAAATCAGTTTAATGCGAATTTGAATAAAAAATTGGAATATGTATATATTTTTTAAAATGTGATTTATTCGACCTTCCGTATTATATTTAAAATTAAAATGTACGAGCGTTAGGTCTATTTAAAATTATTTTATTCTTCAATATTTCGCTATCCATTGGGTAGCATCGTCAGGAAAATAAACACAATTATTAATTACAAATTTCATTTTAATTTCATTTTTTTTATTTAATAATTGTGTTTATCTTCCCGACGATGCTACCCAATGGTTAGCGAAATATTGAAGAATAAAATAATTTAAAATAGACCTAATAATGCTCGAACATTTTGATTTTAAATATATAAAAAAAATTATAACGTAATTAATTAAATACAGTTGTGAATTTTTGAGTTTTCAACACGAATAAGTTGTATTGTAAGTTCTAAATGTATTGTAAGTTCTACATGTGTAATTTACCTTAAAGCAAAAAAGCCGAAAAAAACGGTTCCACCGGTTTTTGCCAAAATTAACAACCGAAACCCGGTTTCTTGAAAAATTGAGTTTTCGAACAAACCGAAAACCGGTTCCTAAAATATGACTGTTTTTTGGATATTCTACTTGTGTTCGAGTGTGTTGGAACTCCCCGTGGTAATCTCTCGAGTTTCTCGATCAACACTCGTTGATTCGGTGTTGAAAGAAATTTCATTGAAGTTTATGCGTGCGTGGCCGGAAGCAAAATTGTAACAATGGCAGATAAACAAGAATTTATTGAAGAAAGTATTTCGAGTGGCAATTACACTTTATCTGGGCGGCGAAAAGGCCGTAGTTTCGTTCGGAATGTTTTGTCGGAAGTCAGAATGCCGGACGAATCTATAGTAGAAGGTTATAAAAGTAAAGTATTAAAGTACTGTAATGCGCAGACATCTTACTTAAATCGTCACCCGTGATGTAAAAAAATTAAAATTTTGCAAGTTTTAAACACAGTCACTGCGTCGGACAAAAATTAAGCAATTGAAAAGTGACCATTTTCTGCAATACAGGGTTCTGGCATCTTGAAACTGGTGAAGTTCTTTATTATGGTCGGTGCAACGTATGGCGAGCACGTTGACGTAAGCGATTTGCTACCTACCGCAACAACAATTTCCCGAAAAGCCCAAAAGTACGCAAATGAAAACCGAAGAGAACTTAAAGATGAAATAAATAAAGTTGTAAACAGCGGTGAAGACTCAGCTACAATCGATACGTAAACCGTAACTTCTTAGGAGTTACCTTTCATTATCAAAAGGACCTTAAATTCATCGATATGGTGCTGGGTATGAAATCGATGTATTTCGAAAGGTTTACGGGTGAGAATGTCTTAAAACAACTTAAAAGCCTATTTAAGGAATATGGAGTGCAAAATATATAACAAATTAAATTCATTACTGATAGAGGAAGTATATTCTTAAAGCTTTAGAACACAATAAGCGTGTTTTGGTTACACCGCTTTGTTTTGTTATTCCATCTGTTTTAAAGTTAAAAAAATTTGTGAACCAAATAATATGGATATAAGTAGATGCCATATCGGTTATAAATGAGAATATTCGAAAGCAAATAGAACAAATATGGGTTTCCCATCTAACTTTATTGCATAAAGCTGCATGCTTTTTATACCCACCAGCTACAAAAAATGCAGCCAAATTACTTAGATGATATAAAATCTTTTTTCATTTCTCGCATTCTAGATAATGTATATACAGCAACAACTTCAACAGATCAAACTTCTGTATTAGTTAGTATCGGAAGGTGGTTCTTTAAGCCCTAGTACACCCTCATCCGATAGTTCTACAGTGCCTTCAGATTGAAATAATACCAGCGAAACATTCTTTTTCTCTAATTTGCTTAGGCTATCAAATTCTGAAACCATAGAAAGTCCTGAAGATGAAGTGGAAAGATATAGCAAAGAAAACGTTGAGGTGACGAAAAAATTCGATGTGATGGAGTGGTGGCAAATAAACCAGGAAATTTATCCTAATTTATCAAAACTAGCATTTCAGATTCATTCAATTCCAGCTAGCAGTGCAGCGGCTGAGATATCTTCTTCTTTGGCTGGCAACATTATATAAGAAAAACGAAATAGACTAGGACTAGGAAACGAAATAGACTAGACAGCTTACTGTTCCTAAATTCGTATTATAAAAACTTTTATGTTTAACAGATTTACATCCGTTATTTGTGATCTCATTTTTTTCTATAAATATAATTTATGTCCTAAAATTTCTTATACGTGAAAGTTCCTAAGTTTGTTATACATGAAAAGTGATAAAAGCATTGCAATATTTAGTTTTTATATCCTATTCTGTTCCTTTTCCTTTATTATTTATCCCTAGAATTTAAGAATTTTTTAACAAATGTTACGGCCTTGAAAGGGTTTACAACCATGAAATGTTTTGTTTTTAAATCTTATTTTGATCCTTTTCCTTTATTATTTATCATTAGAATGTAAGATTTTTTAACAATTGATAATGCCTTGAAAGGCTTTAAAAACCATGAAATGTTTTGATTTTATATTTAATTAAAATCCTTTGGCTCATTATTTACCCCTGGAATTTTTTAACAACTGTTAAGGCCTTTAAAGGTTTAAAAACCCATGACATGTATTGTTTTTATATCTTATTGTGATCCTTTTCCTTTATTATTTATCATTAGAATTTAAGATTTTTTTTAACAAATGTTAATGCCTTGAAAGGTTTTAAAAATCATGAAATTTTGTGGTTTTATATTAAATTAAAATCCTTTCACTTATTGTTTTTTTAAAACAAATGTAGACATACAGAAGTTAGTTGTTTGCTTGGTGCCAATACGTAAAAGATCACGTAACAGGAGATGTGTGAATTCCAGAAAGCACAACAAAACGATGAAGCACACATTTCATCTTCCAAAAACCAGACGATGAAGCACATTCCATCCTCCAACAACAAAGACAATGGTTGTCTTTCAAAAATAGCAAACAACACATTTTATCCGCCAACAAAAAAAATACAAGGAGTGCGTTTCCTAATGGCAAAACGAACAGCGTAACTGAGGGAAAGCGACAACCAACAAGGATGAAATTGCAACCAAGGAAAACACAGGTTCATTACAGAAATCTACACACACGATTAGAGAAAACACAGGCATGCACACTAGGGTAATAACTTTTTGCATTTTTTGTAAATATCAAATCTCCCCAGACAAAATCGTGTAGGGCATGGACAAATATTAGGAACTGCGTTTTTAGTTTTTCGCTATCGTTAAAAAAGGTTACGCACCAAACGCGTTAATGTTTTGAATCAAACGTGGAATAAAAATAGTACAAGATATATATCCGATTGGAAAACATCGCGTACTTTGAACCTAAAGTTTATATCTTACAATACCTACGTTTAATCATTTATTGTTATTATTTGTTATTAAAAACAATTTAAAAAAAATATATTAAAGGCATTTTAGAAATCGCCGTCGGTTTTTTTTTACCAAATTGAACTGAAATAGTTTTTTTTATCATTAATACAATATTTGCCATTTCAAAAGCCCTGGGGAGAATGTTGTCTTAAAAAAGTTATCACCCGAATGCACAACCTCATACAGTCACACATACCGAGACGACTTCAGAGACGAACTGCATACGCGAGGTTTCGTAAGGAATGATTCCTGATGAACAACACATCATTTTAATTCCGAAACTTGTAAATAAAACTATTAGATTTTAATATTAAAAAATTAATAATACTGGCGTTTAATTTCATTAATAAAAATTGCAACCACAAAAATGTTAATGCTTTGAACGGTTTTAAACACCATGAAATGTTTATATTTAATTAAAATTCTTTTGGCCATTATTTATCCCTAGAATTTGAGAATTTTTTATAAATATGAATGCCTTAAAGGTTGTTCTAAACACTAGATTTTTATATTTGATTTATAATCTCTATCCTTAAATTTTAGATTGAGTTAAGTTAGCAGAAATTCCTAAAAATGTTTATGAATAATCTTACAAATATACATATTCATACATATCGCACCAGTTCAACAATACTGTATTAACTCAAAAATTTTTTTTTTATCTTGTTGGCAAAAAACAATACATAACACTATCTGCAAACAATAAACAAATAAAAAGGTTATGTGGTGCAATACAATAATTGATGGGGTTTCTAAATATTGCCTAACTTTTGTTAGTGGAAAATTCCTTAAGCATTAAGAAAACAGTTTTTTGTCTCTCCTGAACACTTTGAAGTTTTTGAGTTAATACAGTATTGTTGAACGGGTGCGATATTTATGTATGTCTATACATAAAGAACGAAAATGAAGTTTTTCTTTTTCCATTTTAAATTCGATATAAACCAACAAAGTGGGAACGTGAAACGAAGACAGTGTAAGTTTTTACTTTTATTTTCTGACTGATTTATTTTATTGAATTTTTACGTATTTGGGAATGCTCAATGCATTCTACTACAATAAACAAAATCTTATTACGATTACCTGAGGATATAGCCCAACAATGCTTAAATGATCTGCGTTCAGTCTTTGCTGGCGGCAGCGTCAACGGTATGGTGACTGTTGTTTGTAAATATCATCATTAAAATTACCGGGTTATGCTTTCTTGTTGGAATCCTACAACAATGGGTGGTACATGATTTTTCTAAACATCAGCATAAAAACGATCGGGTATTCATTGTTGTTGGTATGCTATAACAATTATATGGTACCTATTGATTATAAACGTCATAAAAGATCGCGTGGTATTTATGCATTGTTGTTGGAATGCTAGTGTGTACATTAGATAGGGTCGACCCTAAAGTAGCGTTCACAATGGCAGCAACGAATTTGTAAGTCAAGCCTTCTCGTTCCCACTCACAGTATTGCATATAATGCCCTATCATGTTTTTCATGAAATTGGAATTCAAATTTGTCATAGAAGTAGGTTCTACTTCAAATTGGAATTTGTTCGAATCAGTTTATTCTACTGACCGCTAGGGGCGCTTTACTTCGCATTTTGTTTTAAAACTTGAAAGCAGGGCTTTGGAGCGGAGCGGAGCATGGAGCAGTGGAGCAGCTACTTTTCAAGTGGAGGCTGGAGCGGAGCAATGGAGCTGGAAAATTTTAGTTGCTCCATTGCTCCGTTTCGAAAAAAAAATTAAGAACAATTAGATTTTTTTTTTAAATTTAAGTGCCATCTGGCGTAAAAAATGGTTTTGCAGATCAGTAATTTTAGTGCAAACTGGCAATGCTATTTTGTGTGTAATGGTCAGAGCCAGTGATGGAAAAGTTAGTACTTTATTACTTTTTTCAGTACTTTTTCACTTGCAAAAATACCGCAGTACCCCGTAAGTACTTTAGTACCTTTTGTTGTTCGTCTTACTATTTATTTGCACTTAAGTACTTTTAATTTATTTGCGTAATCTTAGTCCCCATCCACAAATGTTTCCCTGTGTGTACGCTACAGAAAACTTCAAAAGAGAATGTGATAACCTACGGCGACAAATGTCTTCCAGTGTGGATCGGGACTTACTGCGATTTTATGAACATTTTTTGTATAGTATTGGCAACACTGTTGTAAATGATATTGCAATCGAAATTTTTGCACACAACTAAAATTATCCAATCCAACTGTTATCGTTAAAGCGCTTCTTTTTGTGTACATTTCCTGACATTTCTCGCATAACTTTTGCAATTTTATCAATACCCCATTCCATTTTCAATCCAAAATTCCCCTAAACCCAAGGAAAGAAATCGTCTTCACGTACAAACAGTTTCAAATTTAATCCAAACAAAGGATTTGTTAAAATCAACCGACAGTTGCTGTCACAACTTCAAAATTTCAAGCAATCTCATAAAATATTAAAATTAAAAACGATGTATATTAACATTTTTATATATTATGTTTAGATAATAAATAATTTTTATGAACACTACTATAATAATAACTTACAAAGTTACTTACCTTTATAAATATTGAATATTCTTTAATTTTTTGATCTCTATAATTATGTAGTACATAATTAATAAATAGATATGTACATATGTACGCAAAAAATTGAATTAATAAAGAGCGCTTTATTACTAAAAACATTTTTCTTGATTTTCAATGTTATAAGTAACAACATAATTGTATTTTTATGAACAAATACAAAAAATTAGTTTAGTCAAGTGGAGCTGGAGCGGAGCTAGAGCGGAGCCCGGAGCCCGGAGCAACTTTTAGAGCCGGAGCGGAGCAATGCAAAAAAAACCTCTGCTCCAAAGCCCTGCTTGAAAGTATGAATGAAAATGTATCACAACAAACATTTTAATAAATAATATTATCTGTAGAATCTGGCAATAACTTTTCTAAAGAAAAATTTTAAAACATTTCTATAGAAAAATTTTAAAACTTTTCTATAGAAAAATTTGAGAACATTTCTATAGAAAAATTTAAAAAAAATTCTATAGAATAATTTTAAAACAATTCTATAGAAAAATTTTAAAAGATTTCTATAAAATTTTACAATTTTTCTATAGAAAAATTTTAAAACATTTCTATAGAAAAAATTTAAAACTTTTCTAAAGAAAAATTTTAAAACATTTCTATAGAAAAATTTTACAACTTTTCTATAGAAAAATTTTAAAACTCTTCTATAGAAAAATTTCAAAAGTTTCCTAAAGAAAAACACTTAATACTTTTTGCTCCGGGTAGTGGTACAAATCTGAGGTCCGTGTCTCACATTTAATTTTTCTATTTTTTACTGTTTGCTTTTTCGTTTGTATTGCAATTCTCCATGGTTTTCAATCCCCAAATATGTATACTGCTCTATAATGTAAACAATGTTGCCAGTCAGCTGTTTTTTCGAACTTATTCGAACAAATTTGGTGAACGCCTGTTGAATTTGTTGCTATCATTGTGAACGAGCCTTAAAGCAAAAAACAAAGTTGGACCGGTCCCCTCCTAGATCTGAAGATTAGACAAAGACAATTTCAAAAGAAGAACAACATTTTGATTCGTGCACCCTACGATCAGCACTTTCACTTTTTTACGCTGCATCGCCATTTCAGATCCGATCGAAACGGGAGATATAGCATTGTTTTTATGATTAAAAAAGCCACATTTTTGCCACATTTGGTAATTTTTAGCTCCGACGTCCAGTTCGACTAATGATTTCTAGTTTCTCGATTCCTCCCCCCCTATGAGGGCAGTATCTCATGACATGTGTAAAGCTCTTTAAAAACCATGAATCTTTCGTCTTTAAAGTTTTCACCTATTATTGTAAACAAAAATGTTACAGAGGTTTCAAAATGTCAATATATAAAATTTACCTGCTTAAAATTAATTTTTTTAAAAAGAAATGGCAACCAGTGAAAATATTTTCAAACTGACATAAATAATCGAGGTTCACCTCAAACGAAGTCGCTATAAAGATATTTAGTCTCAAAAGGGGTTTCGAAGCGTGCGATATCGATAAAACTAAATTGCCGACACACCGGCAAGTGATCGAATACTAAATATATTGTAAGTACGTATATTGTAAGTTCCGGAACTTTAAAAAAAAATTTTGCGTTTTCAACTTATATAACAGTTGTAAGTGATTTGTGAGTTTTGGGAAAATTCAAATATTCCGATAATTAAAAAACATCAATTAGAAGATTATTAATACGTATTTTGGACAAACGTAATGAAAAAAAATATAGTATATAGAAAGTGAATGAAATACATTATTTGTAATTTCCCAGTACAAGTGCCACACTTAAATGGACAGAAAATGCAGTTGTCCACAAGTGAAACAAATACCTCCAAATACAGGGTGATTCAGGAAGTTCCGGACAAATTTCTCCAGCGTATTCCTTGGCTCATTTCATGAAGAAAAGTCCACTAGGACCATGTCCGAAAATGCAAGGGTGCGAAATGGCAGCGGGTTCAAAATTTTCGGATTGGCGGTCGGAGGGTAGTAGGGTAAAGTTGCTAACTTCTGAGCCAGTGGTCGGCTTGTTGGTAAGGTCCTTACGAGGGCTTTCAGAATCAATAAAAAAAAGTCACATCGCCGAGATACAGAGCCTTCGGAAAAAAATTGAAAAAAAAATTCACATAACCCAGATGGCAGGTAACTAATGTTTTTTTCATTTTAATTTCATTTCTTTTTTATTTAATAATTGTGTTTATCTTCCCGACGATGCTACCCAATGGTTAGCGAAATATTGAAGAATAAATAATTTAAAATAGACCTAATAATGCTCGAACATTTTGATTATAAATATATAACGATTTTAAATATATAAATATTTACGCTGCATCGCCATTTCAGATCTGATCGAAACGGGAGATATAGCATTGTTTTTATGATTAAAAAAGCCACATTTTTGCCACATTTGGTAATTTTTAGCTCCGACGTCAAGTTCGACTAATGATTTCTAGTTTCTCGATTCCTCCCCCCCCTATGAGGGCATTATCTCATGACATGTGTAAAGCTCTTTAAAAATCATGAATCTTTCGTCTTTCAAGTTTTCACCTATTGTAATGTTATTTGAATGCTGTTCATGTTAACGTTATTTAAAGGCATTGCCACATATTGTGCATGTGAATGTTATTTGAAGGAATTGCCAGATGTACAGTGCATATACAGACGTCAAAGTGACAGTCATATTGTTTTAGTTCTTTTTCGTTTTGAATATTCATTCTCAGTTTAGCATTCGAAGCATAAGCCTCTTAGTGTAAAACCAAATAAATTTAAAAAAAAGCAGAATAAACGTGTCGCATTAACCTCACTATAAATTCAGATGTGGGGTAAAATTGGAAGAAAAATTAAATTTTTGCGAAAAAAGTTGTACCAAATTAGTGGATTTTTTTTTTACTTTTCAAAACAATGGCGAATATGCTAACTCGTGCCGACATCATGCGTGTGCTAACAGAAGCAGGTGTACAATTTGACCCAGAAGCAACCTTGACACAGCTACGACCATTGTATGATGAGGTTGTGAATTGTGCAACGCAAAATGTAAGCCAAATGAAGGAAAATAACCAGAAAATTCGGCAAACAAATGAACAGGGTGCACAGCTGTCGGATGAAATTCGTAAGCTCGTGCTCACAGATGCAAATGTGCCGTTTGAACCAGAGGCGACGTCGTCTGAAATAAAACGTTTGTACGATGATTTCGTTAATTGTGCCAAGCAATATAAAACAGATGAAACAAATAGAAAACAACAACAACCATATGAACAGAGGCCAACGGTACATCAACAACAGCAGACAGACGGTGAACGCGATTGGTACGGACAAATGGAGAGAGAAGAAAGTGAATTGGACGGACAGATGGCAACAGATGAAACAAATATAAACCAACAACAAACAGAGGAACAGAGGCCTACAGTACAGCAACAACAGCAACAACAACAGCAAACTTATGTTGAATATGAACCAATGGAGAGAGAAGAACGTGAATTGGACCGACAGATGGCATTTTTACGGAAGAAACGTGAATTAATTAAATTGCAACAGGAGTTAAATGATTTGGACAGCCGAAAAATCGACTTACACGTGCTCGATGCAATGATGTGCAAATTTGAGGGGTCTGATATACAGGATGTATCAAAATGGATTGCTGACTTGGAAAATGTTTGTGAGTCGTTCCGTTATAGGGAGCGAGACAAATTGGTGGCTGCACGACATTTAATGACGGGACATGCAAAGCGATTCACAGAAATAGCTCGTGTTCATACTTATGCCGAATTTAAACAGAAATTGTTGTTGGAATTTCGACGTGCATTTACCGTTCAGGACGTATTGAAACAGTTGTATGCACGCACTATTAAGCCAGATGAAACACCGCGTCAGTATGTTGTTGAAATGCAATTTATTGCCAGCCGTGCAGATGTATCGTAAGCAGTGAACACAGATGAAGCGGAAATTAGGTGTTCAGCAACGCAGCTGGGACATCAACATTTGGTAAGTGTCGCCTTTATTAAGCAAAATGAGTGCACAAATTTTAATAATATTTTGTGTTTATTTGATAATGGCAGTCCAACTAGTTTCATCCGATGCTCGCTCATACCGTTTCCAGTGCAAAGTGAATTAAAGTTTACACCATACAAGGGCATGGGCAATAAAAGACTAAGTATGTATGGTTTTGTAACGTGTCAGATTGTATTTAAAGAGCATAATTTAACTCATGATTTCATTGTTTTGCCAGATGACGAAGCGCTGGTACCGTGCCTATTTGGACGTGACTTATTGAAGCGGATGAGAATCTTTTTATGCCAAACACACAAAATGGTTTATAAACCGAATGAATTGTTATCCTTAAAATTAAATAAAGCCCGTATGCCCCACAAAAATGTTGTCAGTGCACTCAAGTTGTTTAATATATTTAAGTGTTCATCAGATAGTTTTACGGAAGCTCCAATCACAGACAGTTTTTCTAATAGTACAGGTGTAACGTTTAGTGATAAATTTGTAAATTCAGAGGTAAATACAAGGGCAAACAAATTGGAATTTAGCGTAAGTAAGTCAGTTGAACCAGATGCTAATGTAGTTGATGATTTAAGAGTTTGTGAGAAACATATTGAAAACTGTATCGGTATAGTTAATTTAGATGCAACAGATGCGATAGAAGAATATAATGAAGTTATTTTATTGGTAAGCTCAACTGAGGCGGAAGAATTTGAACAGTTGGTTGACATTAATAAAAACTTAAGTAAAGAACATGCAGATGCTCTGAAATCGACTATTTTTGAGAATTATTTGAAAACGAAAGATGGAAAACAGAAGTTTAGTAGTTATTCGATGCAAATTAGATTGAAGAATGACACACCAGTGTACAGTAACCCGCGTCGTTTGTCTTATAAAGAAAAAGTCGAAGTACAAAAAGCGATTGATGATTTGTTGGCTCAGAAGATAATAAGACCGAGTGAATCTCCTTATGCGTCGCCGATAGTATTGGTCAGAAAGAAGAATGGTGAATTGCGAATGTGTGTTGATTATCGTGCACTGAACAAGATAACAGAGTTGGTGTTGAAAGAATTAATAGATAGTCGGAAAATTGTTGTGTATTTGGATGACATAAACATAGCTACGAAAACGATTGAGGAACACATTGAGGTATTAAGGACCGTGCTTAAGTTATTGTCAGAGGCTGGACTTAGGTTGAATTTGAGGAAAGGTAAATTTGCACATGAAGAATTAGAATATCTGGGATATATTGTGAATGAATGTGGTCTTCGGCCAAATGAAACACATTTGGAGGCAGTCAAAAATTATCCAGTGCCTAGAAACACAAAAGAAGTACAGAGATGTTTGGGGTTATTTTCCTATTTCAGAGTTTTCGTCTATGATTTTTCGCGAATTGCTAGACCGATGCGTCAGTTGACTAAGCAGGGTGTGAAGTTTGACTGGACAGATGAATGTATGAAAGCATTTTTAGAATTGAGAAGTAGATTGACTGAGCCTCCGATATTAGCCATATTTGATCCGGGACGGGAAACCGAATTACACACAGATGCTTGTTCGCGTGGATATGGTGAATCGTTACTACAGAAGCAGGATGATAACAGATTTCACCCGGTAGCATTTTATTCGAGGACAACAACAGACGCCGAATCTCGGTATCACAGTTTCGAGCTTGAAACATTGGCTATTGTAAAAGCATTAGAGAGGTTTAGATGTTTTTTGGAGGGAATTCCATTTGTTATTGTGACAGATTGCAATTCGTTGGTTTTAACGTTAGATAAAAAATTGATTAACCCTCGGATCGCACGTTGGACATTAGGACTTGCTGATTTTAATTTTACGGTGCGCCATAGACCGGTAGAACAGATGCAACACGTGGATGCATTAAGCAGAGTGGGACAAACGGTATGTCATGTGGAGGATAGTGAAGTTGATTTGAATATACAGATTGCACAGACACGTGATCCGAAAATTCAGGAGTTGAGACAAAGATTAGAAACAAGGGAAATGTCAGAGTTTGAACTAGAAAATGGACTAGTTTTTCGTGTCAATAGTCAATATAAACAGTTGTATGTGCCACGTGAGATGGAGGAAAATATAATTAGGTTGATACATGAAAACTATGGTCACTTGGGGGTAGAAAAGTGCACAAATCAGATTCAGAAGCATTATTGGTTTCCGCTTATGCGTGAAAAGGTAAATAAATTTGTTAGAAATTGTTTGAAGTGCATTTATTATTCAGCACCGTGACGGAAAAATGAGCGGAATCTATATAATATTCCCAAGAGGCCAGAGCCGTGGGATACTTTGCATATTGATCGTTTTGGACCATTGGAAACAGTGAGGTCAAAACAAAAGCATGTACTTGTGGTGGTGGATGCTTTCACGAAATTTGTTAAGCTATATGTGGCCAATACTAGTTCGAAAGATGTAATTTGCGTGTTGCGTAAATACTTTGTGGATTACAGTCGGCCACGAAGAATAATTTCAGATCGTGGTTCATGCTTTACAGAAGTAGAATATGCATTGAACAACACTGTACACTGTACAACAAAACAGACGCCAAGTCAGATGTTATTTGGAGTAGAACAACGTGGGCAGATAGTTGATGAATTAACAGAGCATTTGCATGATGTTCACACAAGAGACCAGAAAGAATTGATTGAGATAAGGAAACAAGCAGAACTTTCAATTCAGAAGTCTCAGTCGTATAACCAGGAATATTTTAACGAGCATCATAAGCCAGCAAAAGAATTTATGCCAGGAGATTTAGTAGTTATTAAGAATGTGGATACAACTGTTGGAAAGAATAAGAAATTAATTAAGAAATTTAAGGGGCCTTATGTAATTCGTAAGCGTTTAGACCATGATCGATATGTTGTAACAGATATTGAAAACTGTCAAGTAACGCAGATACCATATAACAGTGTGATTGATTCAAGTAGAATAAGAAAGTGGTTGGAGCAAGAGCAAGAATGTGAACAGATGGACGCAGAAGGTGACACTTTAAAGCATTTAGAAATAGAGTCATTAAGTGAACAATGTAATAATTATAAGTTTTTGGATGAAACTGAGTAGCAAAATTTTATTTCAAGCAACAATCGGGTCGATTGTTTAGTCAGATTGACCGAGTTGTAATGTTATTTGAATGCTGTTCATGTTAACGTTATTTGAAGGCATTGCCACATATTGTGCATGTGAATGTTATTTGAAGGAATTGCCAGATGTACAGTGCATATACAGACGTCAAAGTGACAGTCATATTGTTTTAGTTCTTTTTCGTTTTGAATATTCATTCTCAGTTTAGCATTCGAAGCATAAGCCTCTTAGTGTAAAACCAAATAAATTTAAAAAAAAGCAGAATAAACGTGTCGCATTAACCTCACTATAAATTCAGATGTGGGGTAAAATTGGAAGAAAAATTAAATTTTTGCGAAAAAAGTTGTACCAAATTAGTGGATTTTTTTTTTACTTTTCAAAACAATGGCGAATATGCTAACTCGTGCCGACATCATGCGTGTGCTAACAGAAGCAGGTGTACAATTTGACCCAGAAGCAACCTTGACACAGCTACGACCATTGTATGATGAGGTTGTGAATTGTGCAACGCAAAATGTAAGCCAAATGAAGGAAAATAACCAGAAAATTCGGCAAACAAATGAACAGGGTGCACAGCTGTCGGATGAAATTCGTAAGCTCGTGCTCACAGATGCAAATGTGCCGTTTGAACCAGAGGCGACGTCGTCTGAAATAAAACGTTTGTACGATGATTTCGTTAATTGTGCCAAGCAATATAAAACAGATGAAACAAATAGAAAACAACAACAACCATATGAACAGAGGCCAACGGTACATCAACAACAGCAGACAGACGGTGAACGCGATTGGTACGGACAAATGGAGAGAGAAGAAAGTGAATTGGACGGACAGATGGCAACAGATGAAACAAATATAAACCAACAACAAACAGAGGAACAGAGGCCTACAGTACAGCAACAACAGCAACAACAACAGCAAACTTATGTTGAATATGAACCAATGGAGAGAGAAGAACGTGAATTGGACCGACAGATGGCATTTTTACGGAAGAAACGTGAATTAATTAAATTGCAACAGGAGTTAAATGATTTGGACAGCCGAAAAATCGACTTACACGTGCTCGATGCAATGATGTGCAAATTTGAGGGGTCTGATATACAGGATGTATCAAAATGGATTGCTGACTTGGAAAATGTTTGTGAGTCGTTCCGTTATAGTGAGCGAGACAAATTGGTGGCTGCACGACATTTAATGACGGGACATGCAAAGCGATTCACAGAAATAGCTCGTGTTCATACTTATGCCGAATTTAAACAGAAATTGTTGTTGGAATTTCGACGTGCATTTACCGTTCAGGACGTATTGAAACAGTTGTATGCACGCACTATTAAGCCAGATGAAACACCGCGTCAGTATGTTGTTGAAATGCAATTTATTGCCAGCCGTGCAGATGTATCGTAAGCAGTGAACACAGATGAAGCGGAAATTAGGTGTTCAGCAACGCAGCTGGGACATCAACATTTGGTAAGTGTCGCCTTTATTAAGCAAAATGAGTGCACAAATTTTAATAATATTTTGTGTTTATTTGATAATGGCAGTCCAACTAGTTTCATCCGATGCTCGCTCATACCGTTTCCAGTGCAAAGTGAATTAAAGTTTACACCATACAAGGGCATGGGCAATAAAAGACTAAGTATGTATGGTTTTGTAACGTGTCAGATTGTATTTAAAGAGCATAATTTAACTCATGATTTCATTGTTTTGCCAGATGACGAAGCGCTGGTACCGTGCCTATTTGGACGTGACTTATTGAAGCGGATGAGAATCTTTTTATGCCAAACACACAAAATGGTTTATAAACCGAATGAATTGTTATCCTTAAAATTAAATAAAGCCCGTATGCCCCACAAAAATGTTGTCAGTGCACTCAAGTTGTTTAATATATTTAAGTGTTCATCAGATAGTTTTACGGAAGCTCCAATCACAGACAGTTTTTCTAATAGTACAGGTGTAACGTTTAGTGATAAATTTGTAAATTCAGAGGTAAATACAAGGGCAAACAAATTGGAATTTAGCGTAAGTAAGTCAGTTGAACCAGATGCTAATGTAGTTGATGATTTAAGAGTTTGTGAGAAACGTATTGAAAACTGTATCGGTATAGTTAATTTAGATGCAACAGATGCGATAGAAGAATATAATGAAGTTATTTTATTGGTAAGCTCAACTGAGGCGGAAGAATTTGAACAGTTGGTTGACATTAATAAAAACTTAAGTAAAGAACATGCAGATGCTCTGAAATCGACTATTTTTGAGAATTATTTGAAAACGAAAGATGGAAAACAGAAGTTTAGTAGTTATTCGATGCAAATTAGATTGAAGAATGACACACCAGTGTACAGTAACCCGCGTCGTTTGTCTTATAAAGAAAAAGTCGAAGTACAAAAAGCGATTGATGATTTGTTGGCTCAGAAGATAATAAGACCGAGTGAATCTCCTTATGCGTCGCCGATAGTATTGGTCAGAAAGAAGAATGGTGAATTGCGAATGTGTGTTGATTATCGTGCACTGAACAAGATAACAGAGTTGGTGTTGAAAGAATTAATAGATAGTCGGAAAATTGTTGTGTATTTGGATGACATAAACATAGCTACGAAAACGATTGAGGAACACATTGAGGTATTAAGGACCGTGCTTAAGTTATTGTCAGAGGCTGGACTTAGGTTGAATTTGAGGAAAGGTAAATTTGCACATGAAGAATTAGAATATCTGGGATATATTGTGAATGAATGTGGTCTTCGGCCAAATGAAACACATTTGGAGGCAGTCAAAAATTATCCAGTGCCTAGAAACACAAAAGAAGTACAGAGATGTTTGGGGTTATTTTCCTATTTCAGAGTTTTCGTCTATGATTTTTCGCGAATTGCTAGACCGATGCGTCAGTTGACTAAGCAGGGTGTGAAGTTTGACTGGACAGATGAATGTATGAAAGCATTTTTAGAATTGAGAAGTAGATTGACTGAGCCTCCGATATTAGCCATATTTGATCCGGGACGGGAAACCGAATTACACACAGATGCTTGTTCGCGTGGATATGGTGAATCGTTACTACAGAAGCAGGATGATAACAGATTTCACCCGGTAGCATTTTATTCGAGGACAACAACAGACGCCGAATCTCGGTATCACAGTTTCGAGCTTGAAACATTGGCTATTGTAAAAGCATTAGAGAGGTTTAGATGTTTTTTGGAGGGAATTCCATTTGTTATTGTGACAGATTGCAATTCGTTGGTTTTAACGTTAGATAAAAAATTGATTAACCCTCGGATCGCACGTTGGACATTAGGACTTGCTGATTTTAATTTTACGGTGCGCCATAGACCGGTAGAACAGATGCAACACGTGGATGCATTAAGCAGAGTGGGACAAACGGTATGTCATGTGGAGGATAGTGAAGTTGATTTGAATATACAGATTGCACAGACACGTGATCCGAAAATTCAGGAGTTGAGACAAAGATTAGAAACAAGGGAAATGTCAGAGTTTGAACTAGAAAATGGACTAGTTTTTCGTGTCAATAGTCAATATAAACAGTTGTATGTGCCACGTGAGATGGAGGAAAATATAATTAGGTTGATACATGAAAACTATGGTCACTTGGGGGTAGAAAAGTGCACAAATCAGATTCAGAAGCATTATTGGTTTCCGCTTATGCGTGAAAAGGTAAATAAATTTGTTAGAAATTGTTTGAAGTGCATTTATTATTCAGCACCGTGTCGGAAAAATGAGCGGAATCTATATAATATTCCCAAGAGGCCAGAGCCGTGGGATACTTTGCATATTGATCGTTTTGGACCATTGGAAACAGTGAGGTCAAAACAAAAGCATGTACTTGTGGTGGTGGATGCTTTCACGAAATTTGTTAAGCTATATGTGGCCAATACTAGTTCGAAAGATGTAATTTGCGTGTTGCGTAAATACTTTGTGGATTACAGTCGGCCACGAAGAATAATTTCAGATCGTGGTTCATGCTTTACATCAGCTGATTTTGAAAACTTTTGCAAAGATCGAAATGTAGTGCATATTTTAAATGCTGTGGCTTCTCCACAATCAAATGGGCAGGTCGAGAGAGTAAATCGTGTATTAAAAGCAGTATTGGCTAAGATAACTGAGCCCATAAATCATACAGATTGGAAAAACAAATTGTCAGAAGTAGAATATGCATTGAACAACACTGTACACTGTACAACAAAACAGACGCCAAGTCAGATGTTATTTGGAGTAGAACAACGTGGGCAGATAGTTGATGAATTAACAGAGCATTTGCATGATGTTCACACAAGAGAACAGAAAGAATTGATTGAGATAAGGAAACAAGCAGAACTTTCAATTCAGAAGTCTCAGTCGTATAACCAGGAATATTTTAACGAGCATCATAAGCCAGCAAAAGAATTTATGCCAGGAGATTTAGTAGTTATTAAGAATGTGGATACAACTGTTGGAAAGAATAAGAAATTAATTAAGAAATTTAAGGGGCCTTATGTAATTCGTAAGCGTTTAGACCATGATCGATATGTTGTAACAGATATTGAAAACTGTCAAGTAACGCAGATACCATATAACAGTGTGATTGATTCAAGTAGAATAAGAAAGTGGTTGGAGCAAGAGCAAGAATGTGAACAGATGGACGCAGAAGGTGACACTTTAAAGCATTTAGAAATAGAGTCATTAAGTGAACAATGTAATAATTATAAGTTTTTGGATGAAACTGAGTAGCAAAATTTTATTTCAAGCAACAATCGGGTCGATTGTTTAGTCAGATTGACCGAGTTGTAATGTTATTTGAATGCTGTTCATGTTAACATTATTTGAAGGCATTGCAACATATTGTGCATGTGAATGTTATTTGAAGGAATTGCCAGATGTACAGTGCATATACAGACGTCAAAGTGACAGTCATATTGTTTTAGTTCTTTTTCGTTTTGAATATTCATTCTCAGTTTAGCATTCGAAGCATAAGCCTCTTAGTGTAAAACCAAATAAATTAAAAAAAAAACAGAATAAACGTGTCGCATTAACCTCACTACACTATTATTGTAAACAAAAATGTTACAGAGGTTTCAAAATGTCAATATATAAAATTTACCTGCTTAAAATTAATTTTTTTAAAAAGAAATGGCAACCAGTGAAAAAACGAAGTCGCTAAAAAGTTATTTAGTCTCAAAAGGGGTTTCGAAGCGTGCGATATCGATAAAACTAAATTGCCGACACACCGGCAAGTGATCGAATACTAAATATATTGTAAGTTCCGGAACTTTAAAAAAAAATTTGCGTTTTCAACTTATATAACAGTTGTAAGTGATTTGTGAGTTGTGGGAAAATTCAAATATTCCGATAATTAAAAAACATCAATTAGAAGATTATTAATGCGTATTTTGGACAAACGTTCCCAACTAATGAAAAAAAAATATAGTATGTAGAAAGTGAATGGAATACATTATTTGTAATTTCCCAGTACCAAATACAGGGTGATTCAGGAAGTTCCGGACAAAATTCTCCAGCGTATTCCGCTCATTTCATGAAGAAAATTCCACTAGGACCATGTCCGAAAATGCAAGGGTGCGAAATGGCAGCGGGTTCAAAATTTTCGGATTGGCGGTCGGAGGGTAGTAGGGTAAAGTTGCTAACTTCTGAGCCAGTGGACGGCTTGTTGGTAAGGTCTTTACGAGGCCTTTCAGAATCAATAAAAAAAATCACATCGCCGAGATACAGAGCCGTCGGAAAAAAAATGGAAAAAAAATCACATAACCCAGATGGCAGGTAACTTATGTTTTTTTCTGTTGAAAGATAGCCATACCTCTTACCTTTCCAAAATGACCTAAACGAAGCCCAGAGGTCTTACCGCTCCAAAGTTATGACCATTTTACTGAAATGCTGAAATGTTTGTTTTTGTTTTTGAAGCGAAATAACAGCACACATTTATTTGTTTTTGTAAATTAACACGTTTACGATTTTATTTTATTGAAATTTTTGTACCTTGTACTTTTCGCGTTCGTAGAGAATGATGAATGACAAAATTCTATCAATTCTATCAAAATTCTATTCATTCTATCAATGAATACCTATAAATACTACTTACTTCTTTAGGCACTGATGAATGAACTGGCTCTGTCTCTGTATCCGAAAGCTCTGTATCTCGGCGATTTGACTTTTTTCTACTTTCTGAAAGGCC
Organism: Phaonia tiefii; assembly: GCA_963931995.1. NCBI lineage: Eukaryota > Metazoa > Arthropoda > Insecta > Diptera > Muscidae > Phaonia > Phaonia tiefii. Next base: position 135,155,669 of record OZ008368.1, read on the forward strand.
TCTTAAAGACCTTTCCAACAAGCCCAAAAAACAAAAAATCCGAGCGCTGGCTCAGAAGTTAGCAACTTTACCCTACTACCCTACTACCCTCCGACCACCAATCCGAAAATTTTGAACCCGCTGCCATTTCGCCCCCATGCATTTTCGGACATGGTCCTAGTGGACTTTTCTTCATGAAATGAGAATACGCTGGAGAAATTTGTCCGGAACTTCCTGAATCACCCTGTATAAGAGAGTTTTATGTCGATCAATGTTGTCCACGAATTTTATCACTACACCCACTTCAAGACAACGAGAGACATATGTATATATGCCCGACATGGAATCAAGTATTGCTACACATAACACAGCTCCCTCTACAATTGAATGCGAACCTAGTTCAAGCGAAGAGTGTGAATTCGAAGCCGAAAGTATTGACGTGCCGAGAATCGACCAGCTACTGAAAGTGTCAGACATTTCATTGCAAAATTTTTCCCTAGTACTGGATCGCACTGTTTCATCTGATCGCTATGGATCTTTAGTAGCTGCAACTTTAATAAAAGATCTAAAAGTAGCGATTGCTGCAAAAGATAGAGAAGATTCTACAGATGTGTTTGATAAAATGTTCCGTTACTTAGATGACAAGAATAAAATTCATAGAAATTCAAAAACACCATGCTGGAATGCATCAGCTAGGACAGGAGAAAAGATAAAACTTTAAAAAACATGTGGTTCAGAAAAAGGCTCGTCTCGAAAAAACAACAGAGTAGCACATAACAATTGTAAAAGAACCAGAATCGAAATTCGTTGGGTACGCAAAACCAGGCAACGGTAGAGGAGTAGAAATGCAGAAGGCGATCGTAAACTTCTTGCATTCCCAAGGCTATTCTCTGAACCATTTGGTTGCAATTAATTGCGATGGAACTGCGGTAAACAGAGGTCTTAAGGCAGGAGTAAATGCATGCTTGGAGCGATTTTGGCAACGCCCATTACAATGGAAGGCGGGCCCCAGGAAATAACACCCCAATTGCAAAATTAAAATGGGCCCCATATTTAGGGTTTGTGTGCATTATGAAAGTGGAAATTTCAAAATGAAATAGCTTCTCAAGCAATGATGAAGGGCCCCAAAAAATTGTGAAGCACGACCCCAAATATTTTAGTGGGGGCGGCTTTCATTTTTTGGTTTTAAACCGTTTAAAAATAAGGCCCCAATAAGTGCAAGAGAGCCCCAAAATAATTATTTGTTGTATACTGATAAAATTTGGGGCCAAATTTCATTGACTCTGGTATTTTCTCGGAATGTAATTTTAAAAAATAGAAATTACACCCCAGGAAAATCGGCCCCAATAGAAAAAAATTGGTTTTGTTTTATCCGTCGATTTGATTAATTTCAGAATGAATATACAAAACACACATAAACATATGAAACCCTTTATTGACGTCTTTTTTTGTAAAATTTTGTTTCATTTCTTTCTAAAACAGTAAAATATAGGTTTTTAACAGTTTTGTTGAACGTGTGTTGAAGCGCCACAGTCAAAAAATTTTTCCCAAAAAAATCGCGCGATTTTTTTTCTGTAAATTTATTTTTCATTTCTTTCTAAAACAGCAAAATATAGTTTATTAAAATTGTTGTTAAAATATAATTTTGTACAATTCTTGTTGATCGTGTGTTGAAGCGCCGAAGGCAAAAAATTTTTTACAAAAAAATCGCGCGATTTTTTTTTTTGGAAACATTTTTTTAATTTCTTTCTAAAACAATAAAATATGGTTTATTATAATTTTTGTTGATCGTGCGTTAAAGCGCCGCAGGCAAACAACTTTTCGCAAAATAATCGCGTAATTTTTTTTGGAAAATATTTTTTCATTTCTTTTTAAAACAGAAGAATATAGTTTATTAAAATTGTTGAAACACGATTTTTTTTCGGAAAAATTTTTGTCATTTCTTTCTAACAGTAAAATATAGTTTAGTAAAATTTTTGTTGATCGGGTGTTGAAGCGCCGCAGGCAAAAAAAATTTTCCGCCCGCCAACAAAATCGCTCGATTTTTTGGAATTTTTTTCTCATTTCTTTCTAAAACAGCAAAATCTAGTTTATTAAAATTGTTTTTGATCGTGTGTTGAAGCACGATTTGTTTTTGGAAAAATTTTTGTCATTTCTTTTTAACACAGTAAAATATAGTTTAGTAAAATTTTTGTTGATCGTGTGTTGAAGCGCCGCCGTTTCTTTCTAAAACAGTAATTTTAGATTATTAAAATTTACATTTAATTAGTTTTTAGTAATATTTGGGGCCTAATTTCATTTGTTATTATGGGGTGTTATTTCATTAAGTTTTATAGTAGCCATACGAAAAAGCACCCCGAGAAATTACGCCCCAATGTAGTTATGAAATAACACCCCAAAACATGAGGACGGACCCCAAGTAAAATGAAAATGTTCCCCAAAAAATAATTGGGTTCCACTTTCATTGGGGCCCACATTCATAATGAAAAAACACCCCAAGTGTAAGCGAAAATGGAACCCAAATGTACGAATAAACACCCCACTCTCTCATGGCTAAGTTCCAAAAAAGAGTATTATTAATGGTCGTAACGAAATTATTTACAAACTCATTTTCAGGTCCCAAGTGGGTTTGAACCAATTTCTGTGGGTCTTATGCCAGAAAATATAGACAAATGGAACATTCGTTGTGATGAGCGGTATCTATATCGTATGGTTGTTGCCGTCAATAATGGGTCATGTGATGAAGGGTTAGCTACACAAAATCCCGGTCCTGTTAGTACAGCGCGATGGCTAACAACAGCGTCGAGAACACTGCGTCTTTATGTTTCCAAAAAAAAAAAAAACTACAGAAAATTTACAAAATTTGGCGGCCAACCACCAAGAGCCAACCACAATCAACACACGGATGTCGACATACTTTTAATTATATTATTTGGACACTCCAATTACCAGTTAATATTCAGATGGTACTTCGTCCAACTATCGAGTACAATAGTTATTATTTCCATTCCGAAAATGCGATCTTGTCGATGATAACTGATACGAACCAGGCAGTAAATTTTGAAGGGTATGAGATAATACGAAGAGTTCGGGACGACGCCCCGCAAGGTATACGCCAGTTTCACGTACCAAAAAGGCAATACTGAAATAATAAATTGGAACAATTGGAAATTAAGACAACCACCATGCCTACATGTTTATACAAATGAACAATTAGCGCAATTCCAATATTCGTCTGATGAAATTATACAAATTCCAGGTAATATAGTATATGATTGAAAATTATGCACTATTATATAAAATATTTTGTAGCATTTCCGTATCATTTTCAAAACAGCGAACGTTATGTACGGGTTGTAATGGAATCAACATCTAAGGTAACGTAGGAAATGCGAATGGTCTATATATTTGCCAAAATTAGAAGTCGCGAGCATTAAGCAAACTTGATTCTCGACAAGATTTAGCATAATTCGGGTTGGTGAGTGTGTCAAAATTCGACCTCCAGTAATGCCATAAATGCGCTAACCACGGTGGCCACATTGCCGATATCATATTAATGCCATAAAACTGTATTTTTAAATAAAGGATATTAAAACAAGTTCAAGCATTTTATTTCATTTTCAAGTTATCCGACTCAAAGAAAATCAAACAATATATGCTAACCTATTTTCGACTACTTATATAAATGTTAACATGTTAGCCGGGTTCGAACCCAGGATCTCATGTCCAAGAGCCGCGCACACTAACCATTGCACCACCGACGGCGAGTGCCTAGGGCCCGTAATTATTGGGGCCCGAAAACAAGGTTTTAAATTTTTATAATTAATTTTTACTTCCATTTTAGTTTTATTATTCGATCTTTAAGATCTTATTTTCTTTAATAATTTTTCCGGTTCGAGATCAATTTCTATGAAAAAGTACTTTTATAACAAAAAGTACATTTTCATAGAATGTATTATTAAAGAAATAATTTGAAATTGATTATTATGGTGGATGGCTGGGAATATATGTAGCTATTTCAATGCCCACCAAGGCATATCATCCGCTCCCTTCTCCACAAGTATTTAGGTATATTATCACACATTATAGGGATAAACAAATCTCAAGTAAGCGAGGATTGTCTAAAACTCGTACTTGTGCGAAAACATCCACAACAATACTTTGCCATAACCATCAATATTCACAACATTTCTTTCCTACGCAGGCTTTCATCGAAAGCCATTGCATATATGTTGTTTCAAAAAAAGAAACAACAATTGCCGTGTTATTATTCGAACTTTTAGATGTTATTTTTAATATTTTTCCGGTTCAAGATCAATTTCTATGAAAACGTAATTTTGGTATAAAAGAAAAGTGGTGTAAAAGAATGTTTTTTTTTTGGGATTTTTACCTATATTTTCTAATACGGGTGAAAACTTGGAGAAAGTTATTTTAAATGTTTAAATAATATTGATTTAGACATCACTAACAGTCGGGGACAGAGTAATGATAATACGTTTAATATGTCAGGTAAAATATAAGGAATTCCAATCCAGAATAAAACAACATATTTTTTCTGCCCATTTTATAACATGCGCAAATCATTCATTAAATTTAATTGGAAACGCTGCTGCCGAAAGTCGCATGAAAATTACCACTTTTTTTAATATCGTTCAGGAATGGTACGTATTTTTTTCAAGTTCTACACATAGGTGGAATGAATGCATTACAAAAATTTAGTAAGGGCAAACACTTGAGTATTAAACCTATTTGTGACACCAGGTGGTCGGCTCGTTTCGATGCTGTGAAATCCTTAAAGGAAAATTATGAAGAAATTAAACATGGTTTATGTAATTTTTCCTCAAACAAATCTGAAAAACCTTGATACATTTGAGTAGGTACTGTTACTATATGGGAAAAATTTTAGGGGGAATGAATGCTTCGAACAAGACTCTTTAACAAAAAGACGAATCCCTAAACACTGTAGTTTTAATATATGATTCATTGATAGATTTCATACACAGTGTCTGTAATTGGCAATACCAAGTGTAAGCAGGGATTCGTCAACGTGATCCCTCCAGCGGAGTCTTGGTCTTCCTATTTTTCGTCTTCCTTCGAGTTCGGTTTCGAAACCCCTTCGTGCTGGTTCGTCTTCATCCATTCTACTGACATACAGCTCATGATTCATGCGTCGCCGATACTCGCCATAAACCATACATTTTTCGGAGTATTTTTCTCTCGAAGACTCCTACAGATGTTTCGTCTGCTTGCGATAGGACCCAGGATTCTGCGCCATAAAGCAAGACAGGTTGAATGAGAGTCTGGTACAGCTGGACTTTTGTTACTCGAGAGAGGGCTTTATCTCTAAAGTGCTTGCTTAGCCCAAAATAACATCTATTCGCGAGAACAATTCTCCGCTTGATCTCAAGGCTGACGTTGTTGTTTTTGTTTACGGCAGATCCGAGGTATATAAATTCGTCCAATACCTCGAAGTTATAACGGTTATCAACGTTCACGCTTTGGTCTAATCGCGTGGAGGCCCTGTTCGTTGAAACCATTAATTTTGTCTTGTCCTCATTTACCGTCAGACCCACTTTTGCTGACTCTTTCTCAATTTTCGAAAAAACCGCAGTAACTTCTCTAATTGTGCGCCCAATGATATCTATATCATCAACATACGCAAGCAGCATGTGGCTTTTGCTGCTGATGGTTTTATTCAAGTTGACTACAGCTTTTCTCATAATGATCTCCATTAAGATGTTAAAGAGATCGCTCGATAGGGTCTCGCCTTGCCTGAGGCCTCGCTTAGTTTCGAAAGGTTCGGTAAGATCCTTATCAACTTTCACTGCGGATTTGGTGTTCGTCAAGGTCATCCTGCAAAGGCGTATGAGTTTTGCAGGAATACCAAGCTCAGACATTGCTTCATAGAGTTTCTCCCGTATCGGACTATCGAAGGCTGCCTTATAATCGATAAATAGATGATAGGTGTCGATTTGTTTTTCGTGTGTCTTCTCCAGAATTTGGCGTAGCGTGAAAATCTGGTCAGTTGTCGATTTTCCAGGCCTAAAGCCACACTGGTATGGTCCAATCAGGTCAGCGATAATTGGTTTTACTCTTTCGCACATTATACTTGATAGAACCTTATATGCTATGGATAAAAGGCTTATTCGACGGTAGTTGGCACAGATACTCGGGTCACCTTTTTTAAATATGGGACATAGTATACTGAGACTCCAATCGCCGGGCATGCATTCATCTAACCAAATTTTCAGCTCATCGCCGCCAGCCTTAAACAGCTCCGCCGGTAATCCATCGGCTCCTGCGGCTTTGTTGTTATTAGGCCGGATAATAGCTTTTCTGACCTCGTCTTGGTTAGGAGGGGGGCAATCGACGTCGTCGTCGAAATTTTGATCGATTGTCCCATCGTCATTGGATGTCTCAGATACCAGTAGCGCGGAAAAATGATCTCTCCATATTGCCAACATGCTCTGCACATCTGCGACGAGATTTCCGTCTTTGTCTTTACAGAAGGGGGGCCCTGAACCATGTCCATTAGTTCCGTTTTTAAATAATTCTACTAATTATGACAAACTAATTGACGAGTGTGCAGAATTGAAAGTGATTTAAAAGGCAATACAACTAATCAATCTGGGTATACGAGTATTTGTTTAGGCATTATTGGTTGATTTAAGAAATTATGTTTAACATATGATTATTTAATTTTTGTATATGTATATTAGTATTTTTTTCATGGAATCCGATAATTTAATAGAACTACATACTATATGCTTTAAACCCAAACTACTAAACGCAAAGTATGTGTCATGATTAAAAAATAGGCCCGAAATTACAATGTTGTCAAGGGCCCGCTTTAGCCTTAGTCCGTCACTGAGTGGGTAACTACTCCATTATGACGCGTGAGTATATATTGACATTTTGAAACCTCTGTAACATTCTTGTTTACAATAATAGGTGAAAACTTTAAAGACAAAAGAGTCGTGATTTTTAAAGAGCTTAGCACATGTCCTGTCCCTCTTAGGGAGGTAGGAATCGAGAAACTAGAAATCATTAGTCGAACGTGACATCGGAGCCAAAAATGACCAATATCAAAAATGCGGCGTTTTTAATCATAAAACAATGATATATTTCCCGTTTCGATCGGACCTCAAATACCTCAAAAATAGGAAATACGTTTCCATTTTCGCATTTGGTATTTTTCCATGTGTGTATTGCTTAGAATTTTCCGAGTGCACTCGAGTCTGAGTTGCTGGTTTCGGTCAAAATCAATTCAAGTGCGTCACACCCGAAATGAGAAAACGAGTACACAACCAAAAATTTCGAGTTAGATGCATAAACTCGAATGTTGGATAGTGACACTTGTGATTGATTGATTTCAATATTTTCTGTTCGGGTTTGCATTTCGATCGAACACATAAGTTCCGAGTGTTGATGTTGATTTGTTTAAAAATTTTAGTTTGTGCACTCGAGCCGACTCGACCACACACAATTCAACCCTTCGGTGTTGAACTCGATTGAAAACATTGTTGACGAGTGTTTGATTGATTTGTTTGAAATTTTAAGCATAGATACTCGAAGAGGCTCGATCATACCCGATGCTGATCTCTGCTGCGTATTGATAATTGTAACAAATTGTTACTAGATGTTGTCTGTTTACACCAAATATGAAATAACGAGAGAGCAAGAGAGAGATTACTTTGGCAGTTCGATAATAGAGAACTTACAAGTTTTTACTTTAGAAATTTTTGTCAGTAAGAATTTACAAGATCGAACATGTTTTAAAATATATGTTTAGTGTAAACAAACAAAATTAGGATATATAAAGTACATCAAATAACAAATAAATCATTCGAATTTTATTTTTTAAGAGAAAAAATTATTGTGTTTTAATAATAGTTCGGTTGAAGATCAATGACTATTAAAAAGTACTTTTTCTATGAAAAAGTAAATTTTAATAGAAATATTAAAAAAGAAAGATGTGAAATTGATAATTATGGTGGATGGTTGGGAATATAGCTATTTCAATGCCCACCAAGGCATATCATCACCTCCCTTCTCTACAAGTATTTAAGTATATCATCACACATTATAGGGATAAACAAATCTCAAGTAGGCGAGAATTGTCCAAACTCCTACTTCTGCGAAAACATCCACAACAATACTTTGCCATAACCATCAATATTCACAACATTTATTTCCAATGCATGCTTTCATCGAAAGCCATTGCATTGATGTTGTTGTTTTAAAAAAGAAACAACGATTGCCATGTGGTTGACTTTTAGAGTGTACCGTCTTCAAATTTATTTCCGTTTGAGTTTATATTATTCGATCTTTTAATAATAGTTCGGTTCAAGATCAATTACTATTAAAAAGTACTTTTTCTATGAAAATACGAGTATGCCTCAATTATTGTTTTAATAAACTACTTCAATTCAGTCAAATATCATGGTTTCGCCTTGTACACCTCTTGTTTAACATAACCCAATAAAAAGTCTGGTGTAGTCGGTGACATTGGGGTCCAGCGGTATGTGGAGTTTCTGGATATCAATTTGTTTGGGAATTTTCGGAGGCGGCCCGCCATAACCAGTTTGGCTAAGTGTGCAGTTGCTCCACCTTGCTGGAACCACATGCTGATGAAACGGATACGTCTTCGACGCAGTTTCGGTAAAAACAAACTCCTTCAACGTCTTTCGTCTTTCATCGAAAGCCATTGCATTGATGTTGTTGTTTTAAAAAAGAAACAACGATTGCCATGTGATTGACTTTTAGAGTGTACCGTCTTCAAATTTATTTCCGTTTGAGTTTATATTATTCGATCTTTTAATAATAGTTCGGTTCAAGATCAATTACTATTAAAAAGTACTTTTTCTATGAAAATACGAGTATGCCTCAATTATTGTTTTAATAAACTACTTCAATTCAGTCAAATATCATGGTTTCGTCTTGTACACCTCTTGTTTAACATAACCCAATAAAAAGTCTGGTGTAGTCGGTGACCTTGGGGTCCAGCGGTATGTGGAGTTTCTGGATATCAATTTGTTTGGGAATTTTCGGAGGCGGCCCGCCATAACCGGTTTGGCTAAGTGTGCAGTTGCTCCACCTTGCTGGAACCACATGCTGATGAAACGGATACGTCTTCGACGCAGTTTCGGTAAAAACAAACTCCTTCAACGTCTTTAAATAACGGTCCCCATTGACAGTTAGTCTTACACCGGTTTCTTCAAAGAAATATGGCCTCACAATGCACCTTAATGAAACTGGACTCATGGAGTATTTCTGGATTAGATTCACTCCATATACGGCAACATTGCCGTTTAGATCAAAATGGGCATCATCAGACATAAACAACCTATTTATCAAGTTGTTGTCTTCTCCGGCCATTTCAATAATTTTTTGCAAAAATTCCAGCAGAATAGGCAAAACCAGAGGGTTTAACTTGCTAGTAATTTGGAATTTCTACGGAAACAAGTTTAAGTCATCATTAATCATCCGTTGTAATGACGGTCTGCTAAGTCCAATTTGTGCCGATAAGTTTCGAGTCGAAACGCTTGGATTTGCCTGAATTGACGATGCTACAGCCGCGATTGTGTCTTGAACCTTGATACGATCTTCGTGCGATGCTTCCAGATTCGCCTAACATGTTTCCCAACCTCATAATGGTCCATCTACTCCGGGGAGTGCCGCCAAACTCCCGCCTAAATGTCATTGGGACGGAAATATAGGACTGCAAAGCATGGTACCGCTGCACTATCTAAAAAATAAAAAGTATATTTTGCCACTAATGGTGCTATTGTTACTTCAAGCGCAATGTAATCGAAAGCTCGATGATAAGACGGGCGGCTGGCAATCAAAGCACTTAAGTTCGGCCACGGCTGTGTCAGAGACACGGTCATTAAGTTTAACGTAGAATACGCCATCCGATAAGACAGAAAACATATATAACAATAAATGATAAATAACATAAGCAAATTAATTTATTTATTTGATAGTTACTTTTGATAATATACATAAGCTTATGGTAGGAAAATGGTAGGATATGGTAGGATAAATATGTTTTTAAATTAAAAGAGTAAGGATAAATGATAAATAACAGACGCAAATCAATTTGATTTATATTTTTTATAATTATATATCCATGTTAAATTCAAATTCACATTTAACATTTTGTGTCACTTAAATACATAAGTAAATATACGAAATTTCAATATTTCATCAATCAAAACAACAGCCGAAGGTTTGTGTCCACACTGAAACAGCAGCATAGTTTGTGTTCACGCTACAAACTCAAACACTCAACCAAACACCACACATATGTTTGAGTGTATGTGTTTTAACAATTTTCATTTGAGAAATTTAAATATTAGGAAGATATCAACCAATATGAAATGTATATCAAACGAAAGATAACATCTTCATTTACCTACAAAAAAGTTATCTCGCCGTTTCCTCATAATCAATGAAATAAAGATTACAACAATAACAATCTGACATGACTCGCTATACCGTAAGGTAAGACGTATTCTACGCCAAAATCTTTTCGGTATCCCAAGCATTCATTTTAATAAATCTAAATAGTAAAATGGTAAATAAATGTAGCACGACTAGCGCGCCACCCTGCAGTTTGAATAATTTTATAATATAGTGAATCTTATAAAACGACTTGTTAGTTTTATATAGGAATACGAGTAGTAGTAGTCATGAAATTCCAAGCGAAATAGATCCAGAATTTCACGAAAGCAATCCCTTTAACAAGTCCTTTTTACTAAACCATCCCAACATTTTTCTTTGGGTAAGTTTGGTAAAGTGCCAAACAATCAGCTGTTCAAAATCAGCTATTTTCTGTGTGTGGAAATTAAACATTTTTGGATAAAATTAATTACAATAAGGACAGAAAGTATTGTTTTAAACAACTAAAACATTAAATTGATAACTTGGTGAACGTAGGTAAATATGAATAAACCAGAAGTTTCAATAAACTAATTGGTTTTCTGCAACAAACAACTTTTCACAACTAAATGTCATCACAGTTTCCAATTTATTATTGGGTAAGAAATTTAGTTTTTTGTGTTTCTTTACTTTTGGGCAATTTTGTAATTTTTGGTTCTTTCATTTTACCGAACCTTACCCAAAAAGTAAAACACCAAACCTACGTTCTGAACATAGTTATTAAATTGGTACAGCTGTTTCTCTTCGTTAAAAGCAAAGTGATTTTGTTCATGTTCAAATTTACTTTAAAAGTTGTTCCGACTACAGTGATACTAATAAACGGAAAATTATATTTAGAGCATTTGTAACCAACATATCATGAAATTGAGGCTATACTGCACTTGATTGGCTAATTATATCTAAACATATGTATAGTCAAAATAGTGAAACTAATACCGACAAAAAGTAAAATCTATAATTATTTTTTTTAATGTACATTAAAAACAATTAGTCGTAACTTTCGGACAAAATGACTGTAATCTAGGATAAACAGAATTGATTTTTTTAGGATTAAAATATATTTAGGGTTGTATATATAAAAAATTGTTTTGTTTTTAAAGTACATGCAATAAAAAACATTAAACACTTACGATCTAGGCCTCCAATATAGCGCATGGTAATTTCACAATGGCCCCAGACGGCAGATACAACGGGGTATAATTTTTTCCCCTTTAGGCCTTTAAATGCGACTCCAAGGTATTGATGATCAATGATAAAACTTAATGTCCCCTCATCCATATCAAGAGCTACTAAAAATTTGTCAGGGACTAAAAAAGCCTCGTCGTTTTTTAAAATAGATGGATAAGTAACTCCCGCGCAATTTTTGGAATCATGATACAATTTATTCCTTCCCAAATCCCATCCCCAACTTTGGTCTGTGGAACCGACTAAGCTTTGATATCCAACAGAATGTAAAGGTGCCTCTGATGTCGCTACGCCTACAACAGCATGTGTACCTCTCTGTCTTGTTGGCCAGTAAATCTCCCAAATGTGGAGACCTTTTGTCATTCCAATTTTACCACGTATACAGTCAGTGCTTTGTGCTACTGGATGCCTATGAAAGGTGAGCTTGTCTTCTTCCTTAACAAAAATGTTTAATGATCTATCCTCAGAGTTCCACGAATGTTTAAGCTGCATTTCTTTAGATGCCGAAGGCATGTCTAGCAGTATATCGATTCGCGCTGGTTTAACAAAATCAGCAGCTAATTCCCTAGGAATTATTGGCTTAAAGGGTGAGTGGGCGTCATTCCTGTTAACAGTCTTAACACTGCCGCTTATTTTTTGACCCATGTTCATAACACGATAACTACGAGATCTTCTTTGATCCACCACGTTCACTTTGTAAGATAATCTCAAACGTTCAAAATCTCTAGGCTGTAATCTCGAAAGAACAACTCGAGAAGATGTTGCTATTGTTGAAACGCTCTGCGGTCGACGTCTGTCACTGGACCTTATAGCAGGTGTACTACCTCCTATATATCTAAAAATATATGAAATAATAAATTGTAATTAGTGTACGGTAGGGCATTATTTAAATAAATCATTATTGAAATAAGTAATAAAAATACTTTGTTATTTCTATTTACTACCTTATATTGTAGATATTGTGTTCAAGTTCCAATTACACAGTGCTACACAAGAAATATGCAGATGTTCTCATATAGCAATTCTGATTTGCTGGAGTCCATATTGTACGGAAATACTTATAGTTTTTCTCGGCCACTTCGATTAGTAACTTTTTAACACCAAATTAAGTAAAACGAGAATATTGCTAAAATTCCAAGTTCAAAAAAACATAACTTTACGCTCCTTAAACCGATTTTCGATATTTTCCATGTGTTTAAAAGATCTAAGTTTTTCCTTTTAAACAAACAAAGTGTTGAAAATCGTCCGAAAAATGGCTGAGTTACGGTTATTTAAGTAAATCAAAAAACATTTTCATTTTCATCACTCTCTAATTCGATCATGCGGCAGAAAATTTAATTTTTTTATTTTTGAAAAAAATTATATTAAAGTAGGTTTCTAAAACATGTAAGTTTTTTTTGTAAATACCGCTGTCAGAATCTCACTTTGTAGACCAGCAGTAGTTGGAGAGCATTCTGACTTTACTTTTTCCAACTTAACGCTTTTTTTATTGACTATAGGTCTGTTTGAGAACGTGATAATTTGTACAATTTATCACATTTCTTACTTGATAGTGTTCGTTTACTCGATAAAATCAACAACGAGAGAGCCAGAGAGTGAATATTTTTGACAGTTGAATGATAGAGAACTTGCAAGTTTTTACTGGAGAAATTTTTGCCAGTAAGAATTATCAAGTACGAACATATGTTTTTAAACAGCTGTTTTATTTAAATAAACAAAACTTTGAAAACAAAGAAGAAATTTAACAATGGCAGAGGTAAGTAAGAAAATACATTTGTTGGAACATTTTAATAGAATTTGTTAATAAACTAGATTCCCAACAAAGTGCAGTGTGTTCAAGGAGTAAATGAGTTGAAACAGCAGCAACCTGAAACACATCCAGGTATCTTTTTGTCGCGATCTCACATTCAACAAGTTACTCTGAACATAGGGAAAACAATGAAACGAAAAGCAAAAAAGAAAACATGAATCAGCTGTTTACAAACAAATGTTGATTACTTGATACTTTTTACTGGATGTCGTTCGTTTACTTTTTGCGATATTTTTTACTTAGAGAGTAAAATCAGCCTTACTCTCCCAGTAAAAGTTACTTGATATTTTTTACTGGAAAAGTTCTCAAACAGACCTTATATTACAACCTCATGAGGTCAGACGTCTTCCACATATTAATTAAACAAACAAATTAAACAAATTTGAACATATTCTTCCAACTGGTTCTATCCTTCGCCTTTTCTCACCAGTTGGTAACACCAAGGATACGGAGGGATTCTTCTGCCTGGTCTTTCCAGCGGAGTCTTGGTCGTCCTCTTTTCCTGCTTCCATCGGGTACGTTATCAAAAATCTTTCGCGCTGGCTCATCTTCATCCATTGTGATAACATGGCCTAGCCAACGCAATTGGCCCACTTTGATTCATCTAGCTATGTCCACGTCAGAATAGAGATTATATAGCTCTGCGTTCCAGCGACGTCGGTACTCGCCGTTTTCCCTAACAGGACCATATATTTTACGGAGAATTTTTCTCTCGAAAACTCCTAGGTGTTTTTCATCCACTTGCGATATGACCCAAGTTTCGGAACCATATGTCAAGACAGGTAAAATAAGAGTCTGATATAGCTGGACTTTTGTCCGTCGAGAGAGGGCTTTGTTCGTAAACTGCTTGCTGAGCCCAAAATAACATATATTTGCAAGCACAATTCTCCTATCTATCTCCAGGCTGACGTTGTTGTCCTTGTTCACGGCGGATCCAAGGTAGACAAATTCATCTACCACTTCAAAATTAAATCGGTTGTCAACGTTCAAGTGCGGACCAAGTCGAGAGGTTTCTCTAGTCGTTGACACCATCAATTTATCTTCCACTATCATTACCTCCTGATCTTCAGTGGAAAAATCTGAGTGGAGTGGTGCTTTCACTCTCTCTCTGCTCCCACTGTCATTTTTTTCGTCTAAATAGTCGGTTTTCCCCCCTTCTCAGCTTCTTGTACCGCTCACCCGCAGCACGCGTTGAAACTGACTGTTTACGTGCAGCGTCTTTTTCATCAGTTGCAATGCGACATTCTTCGTCGTACCATGGCTTATCCTTCCGCGGTTTTTGATAGCCAAGTTCAGTCATTGCAGCGATTTCCAAAGACTGGGAGATGTGCTTCCACTGCGCATCTGGATCTGCGGGAAGGAGGGTATTCTGCTCTAGCAGGGGAGAGTTTCGGTCGATAGGATATTGACATCTCCGGTATTTGTAGCTTGTCAATATCCAGCTTTTCCTGTGTTCGGCTTCGTACGTTTTTCGCCCCGCTTAATCTCGTGCGAACTTTCGCAGCCACCAGGTAATGATCCGAGTCGATATTGGCACCCCGAATCACAGGTACATCCGTTACACTAGAACAGTGCCTGCCTTCTATTACCAAGTTATCAATCTGGTTCTTCGTCCATTGATCAGGAGATATCCAGGTCGCCTTATGCTGGAATCGTGTGCTACTAACTACCATGTTCTTTGCAGCGGCGAAGTCTATCAGTCTTATTCCATTATCGGAGGTGGTATCATGTAGGCTGTGATTGCTGATGGTTGGTCCAAAGACACTTTCCTTTCCTAATTTGGCATTAAAATCGCCTAGAATAATCTTAATGTCGTGGTCAGGGCAGCGTTCATATACTTCCTTCAGGCGTTCATAAAATGTTTCTTTGACCTCATCATCATTATCCTCTGTCGGTGCGTACATACAAATTAACGAGATGTTGAAATATTTCGCTTTGATGCGAATTGTGGCAATGCGGTCACTCAATGGGTTGAACCTTGAAACTAGGTGTCGCAGTCTCTTGCCTACTATAAATCCGCACCCAAATTCGTGCTTACGCTAATGACAGCTGTAGTAAATATCGAAGTTTTTCTTTCTGGTGCAACCATATCCTGTCCATCGAATTTCCTGGATCGCTGCTTTATATTTTCCGAGGACATCCGCCAGTTGGAAAGTGGCACCAGTCCTGTATAACGTTCGAACATTCCAGGTACATATCCTTAAATCATGGTCCTTATATCGTTTGCGAGGGTCGTTAACAGTTGGGGGTTTTCTTTGTTCATTATATTTTCTGTGTATTTTCATTGCCAATATAACGGTGGCGGGAGGCAAACGCTGTTCAGTTCTTGAAATTTCTTGGTGAAATCGCCCACCTTGTTCCTCACCTAGTTCTGCACTCATCTGACCTAATTTGTAATAGAAAATTTAGTGAAATGACAATATTGCGAAAATTACAAATTGAACGCACCGTTCAACCAGGTATAGGTGTCTTAAAAACACTATTTAATTTTTTGTTTATTATCATTATTGCCATTATTATCATTCTTTTTTTATCTCTTTTGTAACTTTTTTTGCACTCTTAAAATTGGTAAGGGCCGCATGAAGCGGATTTTTTTTGTATTAGTTTTTAAGTCGTTGAAAACAATTCAATAAAAGAAGACGTTTTGTTCCTGAATTCAAGTTGAATTCGTTAGTGGTTTTCTTTAAGCAAAAACCTTGAAACTTAGGCCTCCAGATTCACGACCAGGAGCCAACATATGGTCCTTCGAACAGTCCTAATAGAAATTATTATTTAATTGATTCCAGTCAAGCCGTCTGTTTTAATGCCTAAGACAACGGCGAAGTTTGGCAGAGAAAAGTCTGTCAAAAGAGGTTAAAGTCTTACAGTTTTCGAGAGCTAACTTTGGATATCCTGCTTCCATACCGGCACAGCATTGGAACACCGAAAGCTTAGAACTACGAAAATTTGCAAAAAGAAAAAAATCTTGTACTACAACCCACCCTGGGATAACGAATTTATAAAATCATCAAAATTGTTTGTTAAACAATAGCATACCGAAAAGTGATATCCAAACAATCACCCTGGTAAATGAACAGAAGAATAATCTACAAAACAACAAATATAACTCAAGAGGAGATATCATCGGTCATATCAAAGAACCAACAAGAACTACAAGGTGTAGCACGACATCAACCGTCTGTGAATACCATCAGAACCAACAAATCATCAAAAGAAACATCCTAAGAGACGACAACTATAAGCATTAGAGGGCAATATTACACCAAAAAGATAAGTAGAGGAATTGAGCGGGTAAGTACAGTGAGAATTGGCATTTTCGATATTTCTATCATTTTGTACACCGCGAATAATAAAACTTCGGAAAATTACCAAAAAATAGTCGTGATCTCGGTAGTGGTATTGGTTATAACGTAACCTTCGAAAAAAAACAAAAAAAACATTACAACAATACAGTTAAAATGTCTAAAACGGTAACATTTTAATAAAAAAAATCTCTGTACCGTACCGACAAAGCCGACTACAATCTAACATACACGAAAGTACAACTGTTTCATGTTCACCCGTTCCAAGTTGTTTCTCATCACACTCACGCATTAATACAAATGTACATACGTACTCACAAATCACACAAAAAACATTACAAAAAGAAGAACATAAAATCCAAAAATTATAAGTGATCAGACGCGAGACAAACGGGAATTAAACAAAATTAAACAAAAAAAGTGAAATAAACCTTGAAATTCAAAGGAAATTTATTAAGAAAAAAGTAAAAAGAAATTAAAAAAAAACCATAAAAAAAACCATAATTAAAAAAAAAACCATGAAAAGTTGTGAAATTAGAAAAAAAAATTAGCCTATATCAAAAAAAAAACAGTAATAATTGCTGGAAGAATATGGGAAAAAAATCACAGAAACAAAAAACATATAAATGCAACACATAAATCTACACGAACCACCTGTTTGCAACATAAACAAAAATAGCAGAGAAATACGGTTAGTTTTTAACAAATAATAAACCAAATTTTACAAATTTAAAAAGCCATAAAAGCAAATTACCAATGTGAACGAGAAAACAAAATAAATTAACCGGTTACATATCGCACACAATCAGTTAAAGGCGCACAACTCAAAATTATTATAATTTCATTTTTTGTCCCAAAATATTAACCAAGACCCGTATCTATCCACTGTAAAAAATTGGCATCATTTACTCTTCCCCATCATAAAAAAAATCCCGCAGGAATATATCCTTTATTTAGAATTTTCATATATTTTCTATCTTAACAAAACCAGTTTTTTGCCTCTACTGAAATTTTTTAAATTTTGACTTAAATTTTGACCCTTTAACTGATAGTGTGCGATATTTTACATATAACAACAACAACACCAGTACGGTCTGCCTGGTCGTCGACATAAAGAAGAACGAAACCACTACCCCTCCCCCCTACGCTCTAATATTTTTATGGGTGTGTGTTATTGTTTGAGCTGGTTCTGCTGAGTCGCTGCCAACTACGCTATGGTACAACAACAACAAACACAGCTCATATGCTCGCGACTGGGTCACTGAATACATAAAGAATAAAGAAAAGGAAATTAAAAGGGTTACCGCGTCAACCAACAAAATAATATTCGTTTAATTAATATTAAAAAAAAAATTTATTAAGAAAAAAATCTAACACTAAAAAAAGGAAAAAGCGAACATTTTCGGGACGAAATTAAAAACCAAACATAAATTTTGTATAAAAATAACGAATCAAAAAAAAAAAGATTTTTTTATAAATCAAACAAAAGATATTTGAATTTTTTTTTCGGGAAAAAAAATCAAGATAAATTTGCCTGATTTCTACAATTTTAAAATTATAATGATAATATCGGGTTAAAATAAAAGATAAAGAAAAAATATACATATTTCTTTGGATATTTAAAATTTTTTTTGGGAAAACAGAAATTCATTCTGAACGTCAAAAATGTCAGCTCGAAGAAAATTTCTCTTTGATCAAGAACATGTCATTTCGTTCTGCAGAGTTCAAACCAACAGAAGAAAGCAGGATATGGACCTTAACACATGAAGATAAGGAATTGGAGAGAATATGGCTGAAATTAGTCTCAAATTATGAGGAGACTATGACAGCGGAAGAAAATGGAGAAGATTCCGATTTTTTTAAAATAGCTGCCATCAAATATAAAGAGGCCTACAGGAAATATTTAAATTGTAAATCCAAATTTTCGGAACTGGTGTCAGCAAGGCATCCATCTAAAGCTGACGAAACTGTCGGAAATGATACGTCAAGCCATCAAGGGTTCTCAGCTCTCAAGTTGTCACCATGTGATACTCCACCATTTGAGGGAGGTTATTCAAAATGGCCAGCTACCGTGATATTTTTTGGGCAGTTTTTGGAACTCACCCCGAGTTATCACAGGCATAAAAACTTTACCACCTGCGAAGCAAAACGAGGGGGGAGGCTTACAAAATCGTGCAGAAATTCGATTTGGTGGATGAAAATTTCACATTGGCTTGGGACGCGCTGAAAACTAGATACGAAAACCCTAGGATTTTAGTTCATCATCAGATGAAGCAACTTTTTGGGATACCAGCGGCACAAACCGAAACCCCAAAGCCAATTAGACAAGTACAGAGCGGTATAGACAACAGTCTGGCAATCTTCAAATCTTATAAAATCAAAACAGAGAATTGGGATTCCATACTGATGCACCTGTGCTCTACAAAGCTTGCCGAGGAGACTTTACGATCTTGGGAAGATTCTCTCAGCAACCATAAGTAGTTGCCCACTTGGTTACAAATGAGTAATTGTTTGCAAACAGATTTGAAATTATAGAAACCATTTCGGATTATCGGAAATCCAGTTCAAAGGATTCTCACTTGGAATCCGAAAAACCAATTTACCTATGCAAAAAATGTAATCAGAACCATCCGTTACGCAATTGCAATTACTTAAAATCGATCAACGATCGAATAAACTACATACGTTCATGCGAATAAACTCTGTGCCAATTGCCTTTCGCCTACACATTTTAAAACGAAGTGTACGAGTGAAAAAACGTGTCGTAAATGCAATCAAAGGCACCATACCATGTTTCACCTAGAATCCAGTGAAAGAAAAAATACTTTTCATACAAATCGAGACGACGTCGCAGCAGCCAGCACCTACGACGACCCGGAACCCCCCGCAGTCCCAGCAGTTAATACGGTTCAAACCCATTTTTCACAAAATGATGGCACTACAATTTTGCCAACGGCACTAATCGATATTGACCACGCAGGCGAATTGTTCACCATTCGAGCTCTTTTAGATGCAGGATCGGAAAAAAGTTTTATCTCAAAGCGAAAACTCGCTCACTTTTTACCGTCTAAACGAGCTAAAATCGAAAATCTCCCTGATCTCAAAAATCTTAATTTAGCTGACCCTAATTTCCTAAAGCCGGCAGCTATTGATATGATCATAGGCAGCGATTATTTACCTTACATCAATTTAAATGGTCTTCGCTCAAATATTGGAAAGGGCCTAGAAGCTGGATAGGCCCCCTGCCTGCCAGCGAAGTCAATATGTTTTCGACAATGGTGTCAACGTCTGAAGATATTGCTCTTCATGAACAAATTAAAAAGTTCTGGGAGCTGGATGAAGTCGAGAGAACGCACCCAGTGTCAGAAAACGATATATGTTGTGAAGAAATTTTTCAAAAGACATTTCGACAAACCGACGGCCGCTATGTAGTACGGCTCCCTTTCAAAACAGAATTTCCACAAGATGTGTATTTGGGTCATTCGAAAAATATGGCTTTAGCCCAATACCATCGCATGGAAAAAAAACTTTATGGAAAGAACCTGATCTCAAATCACAATATCAGGCTGTTTTGCAAGAATACGTAGAATTGGATCACATGGAACCTAGCGACTAATTTGAAAATTCCGAAGAAAAGCAATTTTCGTTTTTTCTGCCTCACCACGCTGTAATAAGGCCAGAGAGCAAGACTACCAAAGTTAGGGTAGAATTTAACGAGTCTAAGAAGACCACAAACGGCTTCTCCCTGAATGACGTGCTATATCCACGTCCCATTTTACAAGCAGATTTAATGCAGATTGTTCTCGGCTGGCATTATTATAAATACGTATTTACTGGCGATATACAACAAATGTACCGCCAAGTTCTTATTCACCCTGACGATAGAAAATTTCAACAAATTGCTTTCCGTCCAGATTCAAATGAATCTGTCAAACAGTTCCAGCTCAAAACAGTGACTTTTGGGGCAAATTGTGCGCCCTTCCTAGCGATACGAACCTTACAACAATTAAGTGAGGATTGCAAACTGACAAAACCAAAGACTTCTGAGATTTTGAAAAAGGAAATTTATGTGGATGACGTGTTGTCAGGTGGACACACGTTAGAGGACGCAAAATCTAAACAAACTCAGTTAATATATGCTCTAAACTCTGCCTCTCTTCCTCTGAAGAAGCTTACAGCAAACAATTAATTTATTCTCGAACATTTGGCCCGGGAGGATTTTCTGGACGAAGATTTTTGAAAATTGACGACTTTGGGCATTCGCTGGAACGCGATGCAAGATAATTTTTATTATGTTCTTCATCCAATAGCTAACACTTAAGTAGCAACAAAGCGTCAAATTCGATCACAAATTGCTCGACTTTTCGACCGACTTGGTTGGCTAGGACCAATTGTTATCGTAGCAAAAGTACTCATGCAACAATTGTGGGAAAACAAACCTGATTGGGATGAGAGTATCCCACCACATTTGTTAATAAAATGGAACTCACTTATCCAAAATCTACCTCACATAATAGCCGTGAAAATCCCCAGATGGGTAAGCTTTTCGCCGGGACAGCATGTCCAAATACACGGATTCTGCGACGCGTCAGAAAAGGCTTCCTGTGGTGCAATTTACGTCAGAACAGTTGACAGCAGTGGCAAAATCTCCAGCCGCCTACTTCTATCAAAAACTCGAGTCGCGCCGCTTAAAAGAACGGCCGTTCCTAAACTCGAACTGTGTGGAGCCTAGTTACTCACGAATCTGATAAAACAAATATCTACATATCGCTACATACGAGTTGTTCATGTGGACCGATTCCTCCATCGTTCTTGGATGGTTGCAAAAACCCCCACAAACTTTAAAAACTTTCGTCGCTAATCGCGTTACTAAAATTCTCAACGTGACTAGCGGAAATCAATGAAAGCATATTAGAACGGATGAAAGTCCAGCAGATATAGTCCAGAAGCATCTCTGGTGGCATGGACCCTCCTGGCTTCAACAACCAATTACAACTTGGCCAGAGCCGCGAACGTTTGATCCCACAGATTTAAAAACAAAAAAGGTTTCAACTTTTCATCTTGAACAACAGGAGGACATTATGGCAAGATTTTCATCATTAAATCGCGCTCTCCCAGTAATTTGCTATATGTTCCGTTTTGTCAGGTCATGCCGCAACAAGTCTTCATCTAGAATCGACGGCATAACAACAGACGAAATTACTTTCGTCAAAAACCGTTTAACTACCCTAGCCCAACGAGCTCATTATCCGAAAGAGTATGAAAGTCTGCTGATCAAAAAGCCTATTAGTAAAAAAAGCCACATTTTAACCTTGACTCCATTCCTTGATGAAGATGGATTACTCCGAGTCGGTGGTCGGCTCAAAAACTCTGGTTTAAACTACGCAGAACCCCATCCTGCCATCCTTGCCGTACTTTTCGTGAGATACACGCATCAGATTCTACTTCATGCGTCAAGGTTTTTATATTCTCCGGTTGAAGAATCTTATTAGAAAATGCATCATGGAATGCAAGGCTTGCACTATTTACAAGCGTAAATTTCAAGATCAGCTGATGGCAGACCTTCCCCCTGAACACGTTAATTTCTCATTGCCCTTTCCGTACGCAGGTGTAGATTTTGCTGGACCATTCAGGCTAAAATCATCAAATCTGCGAAACGCCAAACTGGTCAAAGGTTGCGCAGCGGTATTCGTCTTTCGACGAGGGAAGTTCACCTTGAAGTGTGTTCTATCTATCAGCTGACGCATTTCTAGCCGCCTTCGCAAGATTTACCGGACGATAGTAACAAAGGTAGTAATGTGCAGAAATCAAAACCCAAAACGAAACAATTTTCCGTCCAATTGTCAAACTTTGCATCTTACCGACAGCACCAAATTACCAACACCAATCACTTATCTAAAAATTATCGTTGTTTAGAATGTTAATTACTCATTGTAATTTTCTCTTTTCAACAGGCTCAACATGGGTAGATGTTTTGTGTGCGGTTACAACCACCCAATTAAGTACTGCCCTCAATTCCGGTGGATGCTAAAAGAGGAACGGCGGGCAGTGCTGTTGAAATTTAATTACTGCCTGAACTGCCTGTCAGACCGCCACCAGCGTGAAGATTGTACCTCGACCAAGCGTTGCAATGTTTGCCGGTCTGCGAACCATACCATGATCCATCGGGATACGGTTGATTCCGCTTCAGCCAGCTTCGAGAGGCCTGACGTATGTGAGGAACATGCCGCAGTCGCAGACGGCGACTAAGAGTTGGTTGGATCAGTCGACGGCAATAAAGACGTTGCTCCCTTGGCTTAGATTGAACCCGCTACAAACAGGCACGGAAGAGGTTGACTCCCTGTCACCGAAGCACCCCAAAAAGACAGGTGTGCAAAAGCTGACGTCGGATGCCAATCCAGAGTATATAATGAACTTTGGACCACCATCTATCGCACCCGTGGTATTGTGCGATGCGAACTGCGGGTTGGAGCCAAGGTGGTTAGCGCCGCCTTTCTCGTTATTGCTAGAGTGTCCAGGTCCAGTGTTGCTTTTTCCAGCGTAGAAACGTTACCCTACCAAAGCGGGCGTTTCTTCGGGTCTCTTCACAATCATTACGGGATCTGGACGGGTGCTTAAGCACTGGTTGATTATCGTTGACCAGTTCAACGTAGAACATGCGAAGCCAGTCGACAACGTGATCTTGCCCGAACTTCTCGCTAATGCGGGTTTGCTAGCTCACCCCGAACCTCACAAATTTGGACCAGTGGTGGGCGTCTTCGGTGCTGTGATTTGTCGCTACACCATGTACGGCTGGCCAAAACAACTGCCGGTCAACCGATTCATCTGGCTGCAGGACTCCGCCTTCGGCAAAATTGCCCGGTGTGTGCGCCACCTCAATCCTGGCCCGGGAGTATGTTGAACGCACCGTTCAACCAGGTGCAGGTGTCTTAAAAACACTATTTAATTTTTTGTTTATTATCAATATTGCCATTATTATAATTCTTTTTTTTATCTCTTTTCTAACTTTTTTGCTCTCTTAAAATTGGTAAAGACTGTTTTTTTCTCATTGTTTTTTCTTCTCACCGCATGAAGAGGATTTTTTTTGTATTAGTTTTTAAGTCTTTGAAAACACTTCAATAAAAGAAAACGTTTTATACCTGAATTCAAGTTGAATTCGTTAGTGGTTTTCTTTAAGCAAAAACCTTGAAACTTAGGCCTCCAGGTTCACGACCAGGAGCCAACAAAGATCAGCAGTTGTTGTTGAAGAAAATAACAGCATAAATATCGCATAAGTGAATCCAATGAACATTATTTTGCCACCGCTACACTTCAAGTTGGGTCTGATAAAACAATTTGTAAAAGCACTTGACATTCTAACATCTTGAACATTTTTTTCCACGAATAAGTTATGGCAAATAAGAAACAGAATATATTTTATAACATTTAAACGTAATATATAAAAAACCTTATATTTTTCAAAAAAAGATATCTTTGTTGGTCCACAAATACCACAATTGATGAAAGACGAAAATCTCTAACAACAAATGAATTACTTGAAAAAAATTTATGGAATGGTTTTGTTTCGGTGTGTGAAAATTTTTAAAAATTTTAAATGTGTTACAAAGATAATTTAAATATATAAGTTTATATCCAGACAAAACAAATTTTATTTTTCATTTCACACTATTTGAATTTTAAAATACTTGAAAAGTCGGCCCTTTTTTAAATGTCGCAGCATTACAAAAGAAAAGTTGTGATAATCCATCTAATAAAGTAATCGTTAATTTGAAAGAGATTTCAAAATTGTATATTCATAATTTTGTTTCCTCAAACAGTAATAGGGTTTTTGATGAATTAAAATTTCCCACTTCCTTTTTTTCGAAAGAGACACATTTATGGGAAAATTATGATGATTTTGTTACCGCAAAGAAAAAACTAGAACAATTATGTGTTGTGAATGATTTATCAGAAAGAGGCGTGGCGTCAGCTACAATATATAACACAAAAATTACAAAGAATGAGGATGATTTTCAAAACTTATTGATTAGCGTTGATAACAATCGAAAAAATATACCTAATGTAAACAACAATTTCATTGAAAAAGCTCTTAAGAAACCAATTTGAAAATACTACTTTAGAAAACTATAACCATACTTTTCCCGATTTTGTATCAAAAAAAGGAATTTTTACTGGATACATGTTTTGTTCCACATTTAATGTTTTCTGTATTGTAATTTTAGATACAAATTTAATTTTTAATTTTAATTTGTTCACTAACTATGTTGATTTTGTTTATTTAATATCTTCTGATTTTGAATGGGAATACATATATATATATGAGTTAAATTTTTGATATCTATATTAAAACAATGTATTTTCAAAGGTTTTTTACTTAACCAAGAACGAAACTTAATGAAATTGTTTTAATTTTCATAAAATTTTAAAAATAAAAAAAAATTCTCAAACTTGAATTTTTTTCTTATAATTTTCCCGCAAGTGAAAAGATGTACGTATGTAATTTAAAGGCCTTTCTAACGCATTTAACATTTACAGAAAACGTTGAATACATTTAAAGTTATCGAGGTTTGAAATCTAGGAAAAAATAATTTTGTACTTTTAAGACTATCAAAGTGGTCCTTAATACAATAATTTTTCATACCAATAATTTTTTTGTCGTGGGATCGGATCATTAAGAAGAGAATTGTTTATTTTTATGAACAAAAACCATCAGAAAAAATAATATACAAATTTTTTCTCCATAACTTAATTTTTTTGATAAAACCTATTTCCGCGACCCCATACCCATCTTCAAAAAAAAATTCGAAAATCTTTTAGATCACAAACTTTAATATTCCGCTTCAATAGTTGCAAAACTTTTTTTGTGAAACGCCCTAATGCCTACCATGCAATATCTATAAAGTTGCACCATCCCTATGCTCACTTGAATATGTTCTCGATAACTCGTTTGTCGTATATGGTACTATTATAGTATTTTTTACGTACTTACTTCTCGTATGCCGTCATTTACTTTACCGTTCAGTACTTATTTGTCGTATGCAATACAAATACTGAATTCTGTGTCAATTGTGTAATTTCTCCGTTCCAAAGTGTATCTATATAAAGTGAAAGCAGGAGAATTTGTTGTAATTGCCTTCCAACAACAACAGGCATTTGATTTTGTTTAAATGACTCTTGCTGTCAAAATCAATATACAAGTCCAGCAACAACAAAAGTATTCAAATAAGTACAAAAACAAAATACGTATTAATTTGGCAGTTGCGGTCATAACGACAGAAAATCAGCTGTGCTTGCAACACTATGCTATTCAAATACTAAATTCGGTGTCAATTGATTGAGTGCTTCTTTGTTGTGTCAAATACAAACACGGTAAGCAAAAAATTAAATTCATGCGGATGAAATAATGAGCGATATCGACAATACTGCAGAGAATTACAAAGATAATATGGACAATTTTGGCAATCCAAGGTAATTTTTAAAACAATGGAACTATTTATGTATTTTAGTTTCATTTATATTATCTGGAAAACTTTTATTTAAGCTCATCGAAAATGGAATCAAAAGGAGGCAGAGCTGAAGACTACGATGTGAGGCCACAACAACGAAAGAAAGTCCCCCATGATGGAGTAAATAACTAAATGAGCTGATAAAAACGCATGAAGTGCAACACATAAAAAACCCGTTTCCCATTGCATCCCATGAAAGGATTGGAGAGAGATTCTCACAAACAGTGAGCTGTGCGCTTTCTAATTTTTCACACACTGATTGGGACCTACAGTTTAAACCAGTTCCGAACAGTATTTTGAGAAGCTTTTTCATTGCTACGTACTAAATAGTGTCGCCATCACTAAGCTAGGTGACCGGAGTCGAAGGAATTGTAAGGTGGTCAGAGCAGGGATCGAACCAACGTTCTCATGCACAAGAGCCGCGAACACTGGCCATTGCACCAACAATGCATAGCGGAGTACAATAGGACCATAAGAATACCCAAGAGGATAGCAAGTCGATGCTGTAGATTGACCAAAATTCTTTCCAAGGATCCCACAAATTCGTCTCTCTTACGGATGCTGGATGGGTCATAGACTGAGTCACCAGAAACACGCTGGATACACACTTTGCAGTTAGCGGTACAGAGAATAGCGGTAAGTCGTCGACAATGAAGCTGGACCACGATGATAATGCAGATACATTAGTTACACAGTGCAACACGAAAAAATATAACAATATACGGACACCACTACACCAAAAAAAAGGCCCGTGTCTCCCAGTTTTGCCCAAAGTCAGGGACATTTTTTTTATTGGGGCCTCGGTGTCATTTTTGCAAAAAAGTGATCATTTTGTCAGGCTCATATCTTACAATTCGTTCGGAAATTCTCTGATGGAAAGTTGTAGCGCTTATCAGAAAGAATAAAAATTGTGAACATATAAAATCAAAAAAAAATCATCCTCAAGGTCAAAATCGCAAAAAAAAACTTTCAAAGATTCGATTTTTTTACCTTTTTTCCCCTGTTCAGGTCCATAGGTAGCAAACCGTTCAAAATTCAGAGAAACAATCAACTACAGAAATGTACCTAAGATCTCAATAATAAATAACATATGAACTTCCTAGGAATGATTCTGAATGATAATTTTTTAAATCGTGGTTTTGTCGATTCTGACTGAGCACCATCAGATACACCTTCCATGAGAAAATTACGGAGATTCGTTAACATATAGCGAAGTTATAAGCTAATAATGTAAAGCCCTAACTCATACCCACAGAATATGTTGAAAGAAAAATCCCTAAATCTATGCATAGGGTCTTTCTCCAAGAATTATTTATTTCAGGTTAACGTATTAGTATAAAAACCAAAGTACAAAAACAAAATACATTTGGTTTGACAGATAACGATGTTGTAGTCGAAAACTGTATCACCGTTCTAGTAAATTATACCGGTTAGAGCCAAGTATACTGAGTTGATCAGTACCCATGAAATGTCTGTATCAAGCCAGGCATATTTCATTTTTGAGCGTTAATTAAACATACTTCTAGTTTGGGTAGATACCTGTATTTCCCGGTAGCCGCCTAAAATATTGTTGGCTTTTAATTTTTTAAAAAAAATTCAAAAATATCGTTCCAACACGACGAAAACTGCAAAAAAAAGTCCCCCTCGAACAAACAGACCCCTATACAAAAAAAATAATTATTATTATACACATTTTGGGTTATTTTTCTGCAAATACAATGCAGATAGTTTCCAGGTATTTTATTTATATTTTGGGTTGCTTTTATGTGAATTCAATGCAGATGTTTGCTTCCAGGTAGTTTTTGTGTTCATTTTTCTCTTATTTCTTTCTTTCGTTTGTGATTTTGGTTTCGAGTTCAGTTAGTCCACATTGGTTTTTTTATATTTTGGGTTGTTTATATGTGAATTCAAAGCAGATGTTTTCTTGCAGGTAGTTTTTGTGTTCATTTTTCTATTATGTCTTTCTTTCGTTTGTGATTTTGGTTTTGAGTTCAGTTAGTTTATTATTGAATGCTGAACATACAACATCGACAGTCCGAAATATAATTTTTTTGTGCGGAAACTAAAGTGAAATAATTACAATTATTATGGCAGAGGATTTAGAATTTGTGTACAATACGCGCTTGCGTACAGGCAGCCTTACTGATAATTTCCAACTATCACTATCATCAGAGTTACAGCGTGTGTGAACTGCACTGTATGGGTTGATATGACAAGTGTTGACGCTTTTATTGGGATACTATTGGCTTTTGGTGTCAGTCGTAATACTCAAGATTGATGTGGCAAACTGATGCACTTCCAATATTCCGTGCAGCCATGTCATATACACGATTTGTTACTTTGATGCGCTGTATTCGATTTGACGATAGTCGTACGCGCGCATTTCGTCCACAAACCGACAAAGCTGACAAGCGACAAATCTTGCCAGTAATTTTGAACCATCGATGAGCAGCTATTTCCATACCGTGGGCGCACAAAGTTCACGCAATACATCCCATCAAAGCCCGCAAAGTATAGCATAAAAGTATGGCGGGCATGCGATGCGAAAACCACCAACAGCGGCAGAACTATTATTGCTGATAACTTCTTTACAATATTAGACGCAGCTAAACGTCTTTCGTCGATTGGACTAGCATACGTTGGCATCATTAGATCCAACAAAATGTGTCTTCCCAAAGAAGTGAAAAAAGACAGCAAACGGCCAGTGCTTTCATCTGTGTTCGGTTTCTATGATAACCTTGTATGACTGTGCAGCTACGTTCCAAAGAAGAACAAAGCAGTAAATCTACTATCCACTGTGCACTACACCGAGAAAGTTGAAGGCTTAGCAAAAAAACCGGAAGCTATATTATTTTACAATTCAACAAAGGCCGGCGCTGATACAATGGACCAAATGGTAACGCATTACTCCATAAAACGGTCAACCAGACGTTGGCCATTAGCATTTTTTTTGCAACATGATAGACGCGTACATCATATGCAATGAAAATACAGAAGGCACCAGAAAAGAGAAGCGACGAATGTTCTTGAACACGTTGAGTAAACAATAGGTGCTTGCTAATACTGAAAATCGCATGAACAACAACCATATTTTGGGACAACATTCAACCCGTTTGGGCATTGAATCTTTCTTTGGAAGGCCGTTGAATATTCCCAGCAACATGCTGCCTACCCAACAAAGCGGCCCTAGTACACTGAATTCCAGAAAAGATTGCAGAATTTGTGCCACGCAAGACGAAAAACTGCGTAGGAAGACATGTTTTTACTGCACCAAATGCACTACTAATCCTGTGTGCCAACAACATTCTAAAGTTGATTATACTTGTTTTTCATACATTCCACAAACTGAATACAAATTTTTTTACATTTAGGTAGCTGCATATATCAACAAGCCAAAAAAAAAAGTCTAAAGACAAAAATAATAAATGAGCATACTTAGAAATTCAAAGTTACAGTACCCTTTTGCCATACACATGCATAAAAACGTATAGGGGTCGGGCCAGGCATATGTATGTGTTTGTTCGAAGGTTTCACAGAATATGTGTTTGACGGAGGGTTAAAACAAATTTATTTTTACCAATTCTCAGATGTCCCTGCACTTTTTTTAAATTGTTTTTTCACTTTTTCCAGCATAACTTCAATGGACTCCAAATTTTTCACATAGAATATTTGGCAAAATTGTAGTCATGGTAAAGCTGAACAACTTTTGTGAACATATTAACACAATCTGAACGTGTCTACTCACCCTAAATAGCACATAAAGACCACTTTGTATCACATAAATTCTCATTTGTATGTAATGTCATCATAACTTGACAACTACATGCCCGATTTTGTCCGAATACATTTAGAAAGATTTTGAATTACAATAACTTTAATCTATTCCTATGATATTTCTCAATGTAATCCACAGTTTCGTAGTTATAAAAAAAAGTATGGTAAACATTTTTTTCCTTAAAAAAATCAATTTTTTTATTTTTCAAAAATCATGAGGACATAAGAAACGGCAAACAGTGTAAAGTTTTATTAGTTTATCCTAAAGTCACATGACCTATGAACAAAATGAGAAGTGGATCGTAAAAAAAGATGGACGCGTTTCGCTCTTATTCACAATTTAATGAAGGTATCTCATTTTGTTAAGAAATGTGTTATTTTGCTTGGGTTGAATTGTAAAAAAATGTTCCTAGCTGTTATGTACAAAATTTTGTTATGACTCTCAGTATTAATGAGGTTATTTCTTTTTATGATTGCATTCACGCGAAATTACCACAAAATGGGTGAAACCAAACAAAAATATTGTATCAGGACGGAAATATGTAGGTAGATATGATACACTTAACAGATGCGTCTATTCATACTACATACTACATACTACAGCTGTTATTTATACTAACCCTAGTTACATGTATGTTTCCAGGTAGGAAAAATTAAAAGACACTTAAATGCACTTACACAAAAAAATTTAAAAAATCGAAATTAAAGAAAAATATAGGAACCTATGGGCCCCATAGGGTCCAAGAACAGGCAAGTGTGGGTACTCAAATTAAAGAAATTCTTCGTGTTTTTAAAGTTTTCTTTCAATTCGGAGTTGTTTCGATGCCGGCCTGTCAATTGCATTTTAGCTAAAATTTTTGTTTGTTTCACTTAACAACACAAAAATAGTCGTTGAGTTTGCGATAATCGAATCGCCAACTTCAACAGCTGATTTGGCAATAGCGAAAATCCCTTAAAAAAGCGTCTGCAGAATATCAAAACCGTTAACTTCATCGCTAAGTTGATTTAAAGATACGATTATCTTTATAACAGCATACTGAATCTCACTACAAACCCACAAGTCTTTCATCATTTTTATTCAAGACTCTGGAAGGGATTTTGGATGATGATATCAGATTGTTAGTGACTAATAGCGGCCTATCGAATAGCCAGTATGGGTATATGAATAGCAAGTCGACGGAGACAGCGTTACACGAAATAGCTATCACGGTGGAAAGGGGACTTTTCTAAAATTATAAACAATATACATACAATGGCAGCCTTCCTGGACATAGACGGCGCTTTTAATAATGTCGGAACTGAGAGAATATCGTGAGAGATATCAGCACTTGGGGCACAAGTTGTGGCCTAGGTGTAAACCTACATAAAACTGATCTGGACCTTCTAATTTGGTATTAGTAGGGTAGGAACCAGGCTCGCAGAGTATGGTATTTAGAGGCACCCTGTTTCAATTTGGGTTTTGCTACAGGGTGTCAAAGTAGACCACCTTGGTGATTTTTAAACATTCAAGGAATGTAACTTCTAAACTTGTAACTTGACCTCAATTTTTGTAAGTGTAACACCTGAAACAGTCACTGCACTTTTGCTTCGTTCGTAAGCTCAATCCTCTCTCTCTCCCAACCGCTCGGAAAGGGATTGTCCCCAGTATCGTATACGACTACAATATTCTTATCGCTCGCTCTCTTTCTCACTCAACGCTCGGAGAGGGGACAGGAAGCTGCGCATACGGCACTGTATCGGTTCACTGAATTCTTTTTCAGTTCTTAGACCGCTGTATTTGTTTTATTATTAAATAATAAACAATGAATTGTAAACGTTATTCAGTACAGAGTTAGCAGAGTTAGTATTTACCCCATCCCCACCCCCTATTACCCATTACGATTACCGACAGGTTCCAATCGAAAAAATTACTATTTTTTTTCGAGTTTTTCATAACGTGGTCCAATTCATATGGATGAAATTTGTTTAAAAAATGGCTATAACTGGCTAAATGGCTTTAACCAATGGATGTCTTTCACTTTAAAAAAAATTCATCGCCAAAACTAAAATTTTTCGAATAAAAATCGATAAATCGCCCTTATGTCTATATTTCGGAAAAGGAGCGTCCAATCGAAAAAATAATCAATTTCTGCCGGTTTCTAAGGGCTTTTCAGAAAGTGGTCCAATTCGAATGGTAGACTTTTTTAAACAATCGCCAAAATAAGAAAACCGCTAAAATAATAAAAATGGCTATAACTCGAAAACGTTGTGTCCAATCCCAAAAATAATAAATTTTTTACCTCCATAGGAGACTTTAGCCAATGGATGTATTTAATATGGCATCACTTAGGGTGGTAACCCATTACCCACGAAATACGAACCTTGGAGGAGGTTAGGATGCACACAGCTTTGTAAACACATACGCATATGCATAGAAAATCGTGATGAATAAAAATAATAAATATATATTTTTTGTAAATAACGAAAGGAAAGATTAAAAGATGAAAATGACTGTTTGGTTTTTTGGTAACAACTTAGTCATTTTGAGTCAAAATTTAGATTTAAAAACACAGCTACATTGGCTAGAATGAAACTTGAAACAATGTTTAAATTATTTCAAACTATTTTGTAACAAAAAACCCAAATTTGTTCGAAAAGGTATCATCATTCTTTCAGTACTTACTGAAATTTGTTGTAAGAAAGATATAACAAATTGTAGCATTTTTAAAGCAAAGGCCAGGCCATAGGTACTAAATGTAGTTTACAGCCTTAGAAGAAAATGGACGAGTTGTTAAGAAAATTTTCACTTTCGAGTTTGGGATTTTTGTGCTTTCTTTAAATGAAAATTGTAGATAGAAATTTTGTTAACTACCCACAAAAAAATTCTGACCTACGCATAATCTTGGTCTGGAGAGCTCAATTTTAAAAAAAAAACTCAAATTTTCATAAGAGATGTTTTTGGGAGTAAAAATATCACACTTCTTTCACTATTTCTCAAATAATATTAATTGCCTTAAATTAAACATACAATATGTGAAAAAATTTGCAAGATAGCTGTAATACGTTGTTATACCGAATACAATTTTCGACAAAATAAATAGTATTTTTTCTAAGAATCTGTAAGAAATGTTCGAAGCTTAAGTATGTATATCTAGTATTGGGGATCATTTTTTATTCCAATAATCCCATAAAGTTGTGCCAAGTACGGTACCCTTTTGTATTGGTGTTAATTCGATAGTAGGCAAGGTTATCAATATTGACAACTCTACTTGTCATTCATTTACTTACTGCTTTTGCTTTCACTCTTCTTTTCTTTACCGAATCATTGTTGTAACAGACGAAGAAAGTAACGTAAAGTGGGGTGTTGAATGTTAAAAAACCCTTGTAAATATTAAAAGAAACATAAATTGTACTATTATTAAATTAATTTTACTATATTAATTAAAAGTTGTGCACGTGGTGGGCTTACATTGGTTCTCTAAAACTAAATAAATAAGCTACATAAAATAAATAACCACCCAATCAAACGAAAAAAATTATATTTTATAATTTCACCTAATTTAACGGAAATACGTAGTATTTTAATAGCCAAAGATGTATAGTATCACAACATACTTTTTGTGTAAGGTTTTAAAGCTGTGCGAGTTCTACACTAACAAATAGAAAGAATAGTGAAATAATAATGACGGTATACCGCAAATGTCAGCGTGCACATCGTATGAAAATCGTTGCGAGGAGTGTAGAATACAACTTAAAAACAGTAACTACACTTAAAGTTGTTGTTTATCTTCCTGACGATGATACCAAATCGCGACCTTCTAATTGACAATTTCTGATAAATTCATCTGCATAACTCATCGTATTAAAATGGGCATGCCCCTTCGATTGCTGCAACCGACATAATTATATCTCATCTCGTTGGCGAGATATCTAATAGAATAGGCACTTAACTACATATTTTCCATTGTTGCTAAAGGCATAGTTCTATTGAACTATGGGTGGGGCAAGCTCTACCTCGGGATGACATTACCAGCCTGTAATCCAACGTCTGAATGGTATCTGCGGAAATTTCACTTCTGGCAAATTTGTATGCTTCTAAGCTCACTTCCATACTTCGCAGAGCTATCCATCGAACATTTATATGCCTTAAGCCTTATTTTTCGTATATTTAAATATTTTAATGAAACTTTGAATATGCCGTAAAGAGCAAGTGTTGGCAACCCTGCGAACAGGACGTAAATTTTGGCAGTACTCCGGTCGTGTCTTACAAATTATTCAAATACATCGAGTATATTGAGAAAATAAATAAGATTGTAATTTACAAACAAATTTGAACGACTGTTAGTACGTGAAGTTGAAAATCATGTCAAAAAAACAGTCCCGAAGAAGAAGTATTGTAAGCAAAAAGATTATTTTCAAGCATTGCGAAAGTGAAATAAAAGAAGATTGTGATGACTACATACTGCGCGACAAGTGCGAGAAGAGTTTCCATTTTAAGTGTTCCAATCTCACCAGAAGAGAGTTTGAGAGTCTATTGAAAAATGAGAACGAGTTGTACAGCTGTCAATTGTGAGCACAAGATAATGGAGAAATTAAAGAAGAATTGAGAAAAATAAACAATGAGTTGAAGAAACTAGAAAAGTTAGAAAAACTTGATCAGTTGATGGATTCTATTACATTTATGTCTGAGAAATTCGACGAAGTAATAAAAGATGTGGAGCAGAACAAAAAGAAAATTAATGAAGTTGAAAATGAAAACAGAAAATTAAAAATTGAAATTCAGTCACTTAAATCTTCGTTTAAAATGTTGAATGATGTACGAGTAAAAAATGAATGTATCATCAGTGGCTTTCAGGTGGAGAATAATGCAAATGCAGTTGATGCAGTCTTAGATTTGTCTAAGAAAATTGGTGTTAGTTTCGACTCAAAATGTATTGATGACGCGTATTTCATGAAAAATAAAAATCAACCAACTGAGAAAAAAACTGTTGTTGCAAAACTTGCTACCAAACTGCACAAGGATAAACTGATGAGTGTAAAACCAAAACTAAAAGAAAACGAAAACACAAAAACAGTCTATGTAAATGACTTTCTAAATAGGGAGACAATGAGTTTGTTATACCACGCAAAATCATTAAGAGCGATTGGTTATCAACATGTTTATGTTAAGCACGGAAGAGTGTATTGCAAGAAAAGCGACATAGCAAGACACATTTTTATAAGAAGTGAAGAAGATGTGGATAGAATGTTACTAGAAGCAACAACAAATAAGCATTGTAATGGTAGATCGATGATCCAGCACAGGGAAGAACCCGATGATGGCGTAAATTATGTATCTCCATAAATTAAATTTTTTTTGTTATAATAAATACTTTATATTTCTTTAATGATTAAAAAACAATATTTTAAAATTTACAGCTTTACGCTAATTACATTTGTAGTTTAAAATCTAAATATTTGAATATATTGAGTATCAATGTAAGAAGTGTTTCATCGTTAGATAAATTTAATAAATTTAAAGAAATGTTATCAAATTTGAAAGTTTTACCTGACGTAATTGCGATTCACGAAACATGGTTTAATAATGATTTACAGCAGATATATGATATACCTGGCTTTTCTAGTGTTCATTGTTGTAGGCAGGATGGGTATGGCGGTACGTCGCTATATGTTAATCTTAAATTGATATACACAGTTGAGACTTGCAAAAGCGAAGATTTTGTGGAGTGCATAGCAATCAATATTTTAAATTATAAAGTTGATAATAAAAGTTTAAGAATTATATCTTTTTACCGATCGCAAAAATGCAGTACTAAGAACTTTCTAAGAATTATTGACGTTGTTTTGGGCGACAATGCTAGAAATCCGATAATTGTTGTTGGTGATTCCAATACAGATATGTTGCAATACTCCTGTTTTGAAGAATTGCTAGCAACTTTTCAAAACTATGATTGTTGCAGTGCTCACAGCATGATTACCAGGCCATCAAGTGGTGCCTGCATAGATCATGTGTTCAGTAACTATTCTGAGAGTATATTTGTTGATTCTGTAGAGAGTTTATTATCCGATCATAATTTAATTTTTTGTAAAATTAAAACCGATCATGAGAAACTTGCCAACAGTCATAGGGAAATTATTAAAACTCATCATGATTATGATAAAGCAAGAAATTTTTTGAGAAATAATTTGCATGGAAACTTTAGTTCTTTAAATGCTTCAGAATTGACCAATGAAATGTTATGTTGCGTGGAAAGTGATATAAAACTGTCAACCAGCATCGAAACTTATCGCGAACATGTAAAATATTTACTTACTCCTTGGATCAACAAAAATTTGCAAAAACTCATTGAATATAAACATAAATTATTGAGAAATAGACGAAGATCGAGAAACAAATTTAAGGCGGAAAATGTGTTAAAGGGGATAAGTAAAGTGATAAAAACTGCTAAAAAAATTATGCAGAGAAAATTATTATGAATATGGTATGCAGAAAGCTGGTAATAATATGTAACGAAAATCATGGGGTTTTATAAATGAATCTCTTGGAAGAAAGAAGAAAACTTGCATAAGCGTAAAAGATAGTGGTGGTAAAATAATTTTAAGTGAAAAGGAAAAGGCTGATCGGTTAAATGGTTATTTTCTTCAGTCTGTTTTGGATATCCGGCAAAAAATTGAAATTCATCCTGGTGATTGGTTTAACAGTCTTCGAACATTAAATCATCTAAGATGTCGATTTGTGATTGGTAATGTTCACACAAATGAAGTGCGAGATGTTATTAGGAGTTTGGAAACAAATAAAAGTTCTGGCTGTGATGGTTTTTCGTCAAGATTTTAACGGCAGTGTGTTGAAGAATTGTTACCTGTTTTAGTCTGCATTTTTAATAAAATGGTCAGCACTTCAGTATATCCTGATTCACTAAAGTTGCAGAAAGTGGTGCCAATTCCCAAAGAGGCTAACGTAACATGTGTAACTAAGTATAGACCGATAGCTATTCTTTCTCTAGTTCATAAAATTTTCGAGAAAATACTGTATGGCAGAATTCGGATATATATTGATGATAACAATATAGTATACAATTGTCAGTTTGGCTTTAGACAAGGCTGTAGTACTCAGGAGGCTGTTTTAAATGTGTTGAAGAGTAAATGTAAAGGTCTTGATGATGGATATTCTGGGGTAGCTGGAATTTTTCTTGATTTTACGAAAGCATTTGATTTAGTCGATCATAACATCTTGTTGCAAAAATTATATTACTATGGTATTCGGGGAAGTGAGCACGATTTGTTAAGTTATTTCTCTCGAAGGAGACAATACGTTGATATAAAAGGATGCAAAAGCTATGTAGGTGACGTTGAGTATGGCGTTCCGCAGGGGAGTGGTTTGGGTCCATTGTTTTTTTCTCTATATTTAAATGACTTAAAAAACTAAGAGCTCACAGGCCATTTATTTATGTTTGCCGACGATGTGTGTCTTTTTTATCCGTATAAGAATGATGTTGTGCTAAGGAATCAAATTGAGAAGGACGTTGCACTAATTTTTGAATTTGCTAGGATAAATCGTTTGTGTCTCAATCCGCCAGCATAAATAAAAATTTTAGTGTTTATATTGATGGACAATCTATTTCGGAAACCCATTGCGTAAAATATTTAGGTGTCATGCTTCAAGCTAACTTATCGTGGAATATGCATATGGAAAATGTTAAGAAGAAAATTGCACCTGCAATAGGCATTCTCTTTAAACTTAAATACAAGTTAGATGTAAAATAAAAAAAAAAACTCAGTAGTAGAAGAAATATCCTTTCCAACTATGTATAATATGTCTACCTACAGTAAGCAACACTTCGGCCTGTATTTGCAGACTGTTCTCTACCTGGTATGCTGCTCAATGTGATATCCTCTTTTAACACACACGCTGAAAAATCCGTCTTTTTTGTTGTTTGCAAGCAAATATAACGTGTTTGCAGCTTGGCGCAAATATATGTACCATACTTGTATGTTTATGTTTGCTAATCAATATAACATGTTTGAAACACAATGCCTAATAGGCTCCAAAATATGTTTCTGAGACCCAAGTGTGTTTTTTTTTTTGTTGAAACCGCTAAAAGCAAATACGAGACAGACAACAAAGAAACAAAAAATCAACAGATCTTCAATTCATGACAACAGTGCTGGCAAACACGTACATGTTTCCTGCAATATGTTGCTGGTGCCGATATTTTTCAGCGTACAAATCGCGCGATTTTTTTCAAATAATTTTTTATTTAACTGAAAATGCAATTACAAACACATACATAAAAATAAAACATTTAAGAAATCACTTTGCCCTAACTTTCCCTTACATTTTAAAAAAAATACTGCTTAAAAAAACACTTTGCAAATTTAAATAAAATGCATCACATACACTGTGTGTTTGGTCAAAAATTATGTTCCAGCATTTTATTTAAAATTAGTCTCAATTGTGTTGTTTAATGTGTCATGTTTAAAAAATAAAAATTAATAAAGTGCAATTAATATAAAGAAATAAAGTGCAATAAAAATAAAGAAATGTTGTGTCTCAACGGATATTTTTATTATTTGGAAATGAAAAGACAAAAAGGAACGTTTAATTGGACGTGCTCGAGAAGAATTCCAGATAAGTGTTCCTCTCGAATAATAACAGCAATGGAAAATAACGAGCATGTTTTAATAAGATATCCAAAAACGCATACCCACGAACCTATTGCTAGTGCAGTGGAAATATGCAGAACAAGTACTTTTGTAAAAAATGCCGCTATAAACAAACCGCTTAATCCAAGTCAAATAGTGCAACAATCGGTGGTAATTACCAAACCAAAAATGTCGCGATTACCTTCCCTCGAAGTACGCGCAAAAGCGAAAAATAGGATACACTTGGAATGAAATGGGACTGTTCAGAGAGCCGCAAGCAATAGAAGAAATAGATTACCCTCTAAATCTATACGTTGTGGATAACGAATTATTTATATTGGCAGAAGAGAAAGTGGGAGATGAATATATGGTTATATTCGGCACAAAATCATCAATTCAACTTCTACAAAAAAAGCGATTGTTGGCTCGTTGACGGCACTTTTGATGTTGTGCCCACAATAATGCGCCAACTCTTTTCCGTTCATGGATAACTTTTTTAATAACGTTTTAATAACTTTTATAATTTATAGTAATGAACTTGTAATATGTACAACATTATCATTTCAGATTGGTTACTATGTACGGAAATGACGAAAATTTCTCACTGAAAGTAAGATGTTTAAAAGCGTTTGCGTATGTTCGTCCAGAAAAAGTAGCCAAACATTATTCGAAGCTCCGAAGAACATTTGAAGACGAAGATATTATTAAATTGGCCACCTGGTTCGAGGCCAATTATGTCTATAACGCTCGTAAATACCCACCTGAATTTTGGACGATATTTGATTGCGAGTATTCTGACAAATACCCGAAAACTACAAACAATGTCGAGTCATGGCACCGACGTTTGAGTGTTGTAGTTGGACGAAAAAAAAGCGGACTCTACAAAATTTTAGAACATTTAAAAGGAGAATTAATCTATTCTCAAAATATTGTCTCAAAGATTGAGAATGGAGAAAAATAAAAAAAAATAAAAGAACTGTAAAAAAAAATATTTCACGTATTGTAAAAAAATTTAATCGTTTAATAAACTACAATATTTAAAAAGAATAGCAAAAAACTTAGTTTATTGTTATCAGTTAAATTGAATTGCTATGATTTTTAATTATTTGTCTTAATTTAATTGATTTTTAACTAATTTGTGTTTTTATTTAATGTTTGTTATTTTTTTTTCTTTTAAATTAATATGTTTTTCAATGATATGAATTTTGTTAGATCGATTTTGAAAATCCATTCATCTGTTTAATTATTTATTACATATTTCATAATTTGTTTCCAACGAATAAATATCTAACCATACACATACGTTATTATATGTAACATTTCTTATTCATAATATACTGGCTTTAATTCTTAATAAATAATTTAACGGCATTTTATTTTTTTTCTCATAATGAAAGGGGAATAACATATTTCAAAAACCAGAATTTTAATAGACAGAATTTTATTAAAAACAGAATTTTGTAAAACAGAATTTTAGTCAGACAGAATTTTTTTTTGGAAAGAAAACAGAATTTTTGTAAGACAGAATTTTGGAAAACAGAATTTTGTGGATATCCCGATAAATATATTATAATATTTTGCCTTATGTCAATGCGCAACTTTCGTATGGGAGGTAACAGAATGGGCGTGGCAAAGTCGTCCATTTTCAAGTTTAGGGTTGCGGTTAATAAAATATTGGTCAGTACCCAATTTCATTAATATCGGTTGTGTTTTACAGGAGCTGTCGTGTCGACCGACCAAACATCCGCACAACTTTTGTATTGGAGATACCTTAATAGGTGTGGCAAAGTCACCATTTTTCAGTAGGTGACTGAAATATATAGACGAAATATATAGCCGAATACCAAATTTCATTCAGATCGGTAGTGTTTTACGGGAGTTATATTATGAAACGGTTGGCGTCCAATTTTTTTATGGGAGACAACATGATGGGCACGCCAAAGTCGTCCCTTTTAAGTTGTAGAGTATAATTTGAGAAAATATTGGCCAGTACCGAATTTCATTAAGATATATTGTGTTGTACAGGAGCTATATCATTGACTGATTCGACGTTCACCAAACTTGTATGGGAGGTACCAGAATGGGAGTGGCAAAATCCATTTTCCAACTAAATTGCAATATGATTGCTTTTGTTGCACGGAAAATATTGTACCGACCAGCCAGTTGCCCACCTAGCCTTTTTATGGAGGTACCAAAATTGGCGTAGAAAAATTCAGTAAATTATTGGTGTTTGACATAATATAGCTTAAAACGAAATTTCATTCAGATCGGCAGTGCACGCTGAAAAATATCGGCACCAGCAACATATTGCAGGAAACATGTACGTGTTTGCCAGCACTGTTGTCATGAATTGAAGATCTGTTGATTTTTTGTTTCTTTGTTGTCTGTCTCGTATTTGCTTTTAGCGGTTTCAACAAAAAAAAAACACACTTGGGTCTCAGAAACATATTTTGGAGCCTATTAGGCATTGTGTTTCAAACATGTTATATTGATTAGCAAACATAAACATACAAGTATGGTACATATATTTGCGCCAAGCTGCAAACACGTTATATTTGCTTGCAAACAACAAAAAAGACGGATTTTTCAGCGTGTGTGTTAAAAGAGGATATCACATTGAGCAGCATACCAGGTAGAGAACAGTCTGCAAATACAGGCCGAAGTGTTGCTTACTGTAGGTAGACATATTATACATAGTTGGAAAGGATATTTCTTCTACTACTGAGTTTTTTTTTTTATTTTACATCTAACTTGTATTTAAGTTTAAAGAGAATGCCTATTGCAGGTGCAATTTTCTTCTTAACATTTTCCATATGCATATTCCACGATAAGTTAGCTTGAAGCATGACACCTAAATATTTTACGCAATGGGTTTCCGAAATAGATTGTCCATCAATATAAACACTAAAATTTTTATTTATGCTGGCGGATTGAGACACAAACGATTTATCCTAGCAAATTCAAAAATTAGTGCAACGTCCTTCTCAATTTGATTCCTTAGCACAACATCATTCTTATACGGATAAAAAAGACACACATCGTCGGCAAACATAAATAAATGGCCTGTGAGCTCTTAGTTTTTTAAGTCATTTAAATATAGAGAAAAAAACAATGGACCCAAACCACTCCCCTGCGGAACGCCATACTCAACGTCACCTACATAGCTTTTGCATCCTTTTATATCAACGTATTGTCTCCTTCGAGAGAAATAACTTAACAAATCGTGCTCACTTCCCCGAATACCGTAGTAATATAATTTTTGCAACAAGATGTTATGATCGACTAAATCAAATGCTTTCGTAAAATCAAGAAAAATTCCAGCTACCCCAGAATATCCATCATCAAGACCTTTACATTTACTCTTCAACACATTTAAAACAGCCTCCTGAGTACTACAGCCTTGTCTAAAGCCAAACTGACAATTGTATACTATATTGTTATCATCAATATATATCCGAATTCTGCCATACAGTATTTTCTCGAAAATTTTATGAACTAGAGAAAGAATAGCTATCGGTCTATACTTAGTTACACATGTTACGTTAGCCTCTTTGGGAATTGGCACCACTTTCTGCAACTTTAGTGCTTGCGGCTCTCTGAACAGTCCCATTTCATTCCAAGTGTATCCTATTTTTCGCTTTTGCGCGTACTTCGAGGGAAGGTAATCGCGACATTTTTGGTTTGGTAATTACCACCGATTGTTGCACTATTTGACTTGGATTAAGCGGTTTGTTTATAGCGGCATTTTTTACAAAAGTACTTGTTCTGCATATTTCCACTGCACTAGCAATAGGTTCGTGGGTATGCGTTTTTGGATATCTTATTAAAACATGCTCGTTATTTTCCATTGCTGTTATTATTCGAGAGGAACACTTATCTGGAATTCTTCTCGAGCACGTCCAATTAAACGTTCCTTTTTGTCTTTTCATTTCCAAATAATAAAAATATCCGTTGAGACACAACATTTCTTTATTTTTATTGCACTTTATTTCTTTATATTAATTGCACTTTATTAATTTTTATTTTTTAAACATGACACATTAAACAACACAATTGAGACTAATTTTAAATAAAATGCTGGAACATAATTTTTGACCAAACACACAGTGTATGTGATGCATTTTATTTAAATTTGCAAAGTGTTTTTTTAAGCAGTATTTTTTTTAAAATGTAAGGGAAAGTTAGGGCAAAGTGATTTCTTAAATGTTTTATTTTTATGTATGTGTTTGTAATTGCATTTTCAGTTAAATAAAAAATTATTTGAAACAAATCGCGCGATTTTTTTCAAATAATTTTTTATTTAACTGAAAATGCAATTACAAACAGAATTTTGTGAACCAGAATTTTGTGAAACAGAATTTTGAAAAACAGAACTTTGGAAACCAGAATTTTGAAAAACAGAATTTTGTAAAACAGAATTTTGTAAAGAAGAATTTTCGTCGAACAGAATTTTGTACCCATATTTATCGTGTCGTATGGGCGTCACAAAGTCCACATTTCTTTAATAGCATGAATTACATACTCAACAGGTATACAAGGAAATAGCGACACCACATCGAATGAAACCAACTTCTCGTCATCACATATTGCACAATTATTTATCTTTTCCTTGAATTGTATCACATATTTAATATTAAATTCCAAATCAGTCGAAAGGTATTTAAGAATTTCCGTCACGAACTGATACAATTAACTTCTGGATATTTAACAGATGAACATAGTGGTCTTATGGGGAAATCGTCCTTATGAATTTTAGGCAACCCATAAATTTTTGCGAATTCGAATGTGAATTCCATAGACCATTATATCCATGGCAACTGTGACGTCAGCTGTGGCGTTTCCTTTATCAGAATTTAAAACAAATATGTTCTAATTTTTCATAAGGAAATTGTTTGTCTATTCCACTGTGTTCATCGTAAATTTATTTAAATTTTATATTTAGGCTCTGTCATCCTTCAAAATAGATATAAATTTGGATATTGCTAGTTCTTGCTCTTCTTCGAATTATATTGACTGTATTAGCACACATATTCACCCTAATTACGGTTGTCGTCGTCGACATAAAACGACGTCGTCTTGTGACGACAGTTGAAAATCGCTACATGTGTAGTCGTTATCGATCACTAACGACGACTGTCGATACATATTTGGTATTTTGTAATTAGAATTGACGTCGGCATTGAATTGAAACGACACAGTTTTTGATAACGACATGAAGAAAAATCGCAATTTTTTTTTCAATTAAAGAAATTTCAAGTTTTATTTTAGAATTATGGCTTATTAAATTAAAATTTTTAGTTCGCAACTTTTAATGGAGGACGGAAACCCCCAAGGATAGCATGCAGGAGTGTTCCAGAACAGGATCGACTTTATACGTATGTAAGTGAAGTTGTCTCTCTGCCGGTAAATGCATTGAACGAAGGGTTCGCTTCAATGATAATTTATTGGCCTTATTTTTAA
Source organism: Phaonia tiefii (assembly GCA_963931995.1). NCBI lineage: Eukaryota > Metazoa > Arthropoda > Insecta > Diptera > Muscidae > Phaonia > Phaonia tiefii. The sequence goes on from OZ008368.1 coordinate 135,199,750, forward strand.
TAATTTTAACTGATACAAACAGTTAATGTTAATGGAAAATTATATTGGGTATCAACACTGTCAGTGTCTTTAATCAAAATTATCTGCTAGAATTGAGTTCCTTCAGGGATCACTTAGAACTATAGACTTCTGTGTCTTCAGTGTCAAGTGCCCACCAGTAGATGCATTGGCTAGGCAGTGGCTGTTTTTGTTGTTGGGACATATACGCCAGCTCTGCGCGCTTTCAGTCATGCAATTTGTCTTTTTCATTTTAGTCTGATATCTTGCAAACAAGCGGCCGTTAATGAAATGTACTGTTCAAATCCTTTAAGATAGCCGAATGGTCGGTCCATGGTGAATTTGATAAGATTCATTACGTCTTTGTCTCTAATACATGCAGTTATGGGGCCAGTAGAATCTGCATGTGCCTCCACGGAGAGCTCGTCTAAATTCACCGCCTACATTCGCCTAACCTGGTCATATATGGCGTCTAAATTCAAAAACTTCCAAATAGGAGTCCATATGGTTACGATAATTAAACACTTTTTAGGTACTTGGAAAACTTTTACAAAATAAAATAAAATAATATAAGTACAAATGTAAAATGTTCTTCTTCTTCCTGATCTCATTCACAACGATTAACCACTTTGTTTACGTTTTTAGTAATTTATCGATAAACAGTCGACGTCGCACAGTGCTTCGTCCCATAGACAAAACTAAAAAAAAATGTTGAATAAATCTCAATGGAATTAGTATTTTCTAAAAGCTAGCTTAATTTCACATGCAAATGTATAAGACTTCCTTGAATTTAATTTGTGTTGGTGCCACGAGAGTGCACTGAAGTTGTATGTTTTCAGCTTATTTGGTTCTAAGCAAATCACGATTTTATTGGGTATTTTGAAACAATTCTGAAAAATGTGTTTTTATAGCAAACGATTTAATTTCTGCGGTAGCTATTAAATTACTACATTAACCATAGAAAAAAATAATCTGCTAATTATCTTACTGAAGATAACTACGAAAATTTGTTTACAAAAACTATGAATCTTGTCTCAAATTTCAAATTTGCCAAAATTTCATGTTGTATAAGAAAAAAATATGTTAATTATTTTATTTTGTTTGCAATTTACTGGCAGTTTAGTCTGTATTCTATGCGACCAAAAAATAAAATTCCACCTTTTTCCCCCGAAAAATTAAATACAAAAGGAATTATAAACGTCTAAATTCATCATAATTCTTTAATATTTTTTATAGTAATGCTAATTTAAATGGCAAAAATAATTTTTTTTCCCAAAATAGGCCATTATTTCTTTAGTATGTTTATAATCGTAAAAGTTAATCAAAAAAATAATCTTTTAACAATAAAATGTCTTAACAATCCGAAATTGGTATTAAAAATGTATCCTATAATCATAATAAATTTAAGTCACTTCATAAAAATCCATAATTTTTAAATGTTAATTAAAAAAAATATGTTAAAATAAAATAAATTTTTTTATAATATCGCTTAGACAAATATGTTAGTTTTAACTTTAAGAAAAAAAATTTCACCTTTTTTCCCAAAAAGGGGGAAAACAAGCTATTTTGAAAACCCATTAAATCGGCGTTTTTGTGAAAAAATTTCCCCAATTTTGGCAAATTTTTATTGGGAAAAAATACATGTTAAAATTAACAATTTTTTTTTACTATTTCTATTACATTAATACGTTTACTTTAAATTGAAGAAAACACCGAAATCCGTTTTTTACAACAGTTGAGACCACATTTATGGCTCAACCAAGAATTAGGTTCCATTTTTTTACAAAGAGTGCGAGAAAACAAAAAAAATACAAAGGTAACTGCTGCCAACGTGGAAACATGTTGTTAAGACAGTTTACCACTTTCAAGTCGGGCATTACTTTTGTGTTTAATCAGCTCTGGCTGATCTATAACAGCCGCGTTTAATCAGCTCTGGCTGATCTATAACAGCCGTCTGGTCAACTGTGCTAGGCCGATCAGAGCCGATATTACATTTGGTGGCCAGCAACGTGAAAACATCGACTTTACAGAAGTAACGATTTGTAATAAAGCCCTCGTGTGTAAAAAAAAACTATTAAACATTTATTTTGGGACGCAATGCAGCGCGATTTGAAAAATTCAGATTTGGCTGATGTGTGGCTATCCGCTCCGTTTCATAATAGAAAATCCGTTTTATACGATTTTGTCGAAAGAAATGTCAGTGATTCGAACTGTGATAAAAAAAATTGAACAGTCTATTAATTTTTTTCATTCTTAGGCCGGGGCCACATTGGCGTTTTCTTGTCGCGCGTTTTCAAAAGCTCTAAAGCAAAAAAAAGCTCAACGTTGAGTTGTATACGTTGATTGTGTATACTTCTACGAAAGCTTTTGAAAACGCGCGACAAGAAAACGCCAGTGTGGCCCCGGCCTAAAATGGTGCGTCATTGGAATGAAAGCAAACACAGAAAACAACAATTTAAAAAAAAACATTCAAAATGGTTGAGTTGGCAATTTTATAACCCAAAACATGTGAGTATTAAAATAATCAATTGAAATATTTAAATAATAATTTAAATGTATTTTTTTCCCAGACATTAGCAACAGAAGATGCAAGTATGACAAAAGAAACAGTGTCAACAAACAAAGGCGGTAGACCGGCTAATGCTTTTAATGTTTCTTCAACGAAATCGAAAAATCGGAAAGTTGAATAGCTGATTGCTAAATATTCACTTGATGAATTATAATACACTTCACATGTGCTAAGAACAAGGTCGAATTGTGGGTGCGAAAGCCATAACGACAACGGCAAAAGTTTGGAAACTTCAAAAACCTTAGCTCTGTATATGGACTTGGATCTATCAGAACGCAAATACACTATTCTCTGCGATACCATAAACAACATACATCCCAACTGTTTACCATCTCTATATGCGTTGCGACATGAGAGACAAAATATGATTCCAGTTGTCAGAGCTACGGAAATTTCTGCAGAAGTAGATTTAAAATCAATACTGCGAAGAACTGCAGATGGATTAGCCTCACTCTGTGATTTACAAGATGGAGTTACAAACTCATCATTAGTTTGCAAATGGGGTATGGATGGCAGTTCCGGTCATAGCCGCTACAAACAAAAATTCGTTGAAAATGAACACTCCGACGAATTTATGTTTTTCATTGCATTCGTGCCTCTTAGGTAAGTAAAATTGATATTATTTAAAACAATTACTTATGTATAAAAAATTAAACTTTTTTAGGATGGTTAATTCGGTGCCGCAGGAAGTAATGTGGATTAATGACACAGCGTCATCGACATTCTATTGCCGACCAATAAAATGTATACTGAAAAAGGAGAATGCTGAATTGGTTCGAGATGAGTACAAATGTATAATGGAAGAAATTCAAAAATTTGGAATGCGATCTGTTTGATGTTAACGGAAAAACAGTTGAAGTTTCGTATGTAATGCATTGCACGATGGTTGATGGAGCAGTAACCAACATCTTGACCGATACGAATGCATCAAGTAGGTGCTTCATTTGCCATGCAGGACCAAAAGATATGACTAAAATGGACATAGGCATAACTCCCAGCACTGACAATTACAAATTTGGATTATCAACGCTACATTGGTGGATTCGGTATTTGGAATGTATACTACATATCTCGTATAGATTACCCTTTAAACAATGGCGTAAAACCAAAGAAACTGCAGACATCTTCGAGGAAAATAAAAAAAAACTTCAGCAAGAATTTAAAACGAAAACGGGTCTAATAATTGATCAAGTCAAGTCAACATTTGGCACAACCAACGATGGAAATACGACTCGGCGTTTTTTTTTCTAACAGCAGTGTGGCAGCAGAAATAACTGGTGTTGATAAGAAGCTAATTGAGAACTTCTCAATAATATTAAGGGTTATATCATCTGGATATAAAATCAATGTCAAAACATTTCAACAGCTTTTGACGACCACAAAAGACATTTATTTGAAGCAATATGAATGGTATCTCATGCCAAATAATGTACACAAAATATTAGTACACGGATGTGAAGTAATTGAATTTTTTGACCTACCAATAGGTATGTATTTACATGTGTTTTTTGGTTTTGGGCACCCGAAAATAAAACAACAAGAAAATTTTAACCTTTTCATTACAGGAAGTGTATCTGAAGAAGCACTGGAAGCTTGTCATAAAAATGTGAGAAAAGGCCTTCTATCCCATACTAGGAAAACTTCACGGGAAGATACTAACAAGGATTTAATGACACATTTGTTGGTATCGTCAGATCCAGTGTTAGCAGCAAAAAGGAAAGTTAATCGAAACCAACATAACATGCCTCTGACGGACATAGAGAAATATGTGATTCTGCATCTTGGAGCGACTATTCTTACGTCGACAATATCAGCTCTGACGATTCGTCTTAAGTACTTCCCCTGAGTTTAATCAATATTATTCCTATTCTGATATGTTAATCAAGTTTGAGTGACATACTAAAATGTTTACATGTATAATAAGTTTTTTTTAAGTTTGGACAGAGAAAAAAATAACAGAACTTTATTTTAACCCTGCTGTTAGATTAGGACCATTTGGTCCAAATTTTTTCTGTTTTCCCTTGTAACTTTGGAACGGTGATATATACTGACTAAATTTTTCTGCTAATGGGGTCTTTTAATAAAACAATGTTATGTGCGAAAATTAAATTTTCTAACTTTATTCAGGACTGAGAAAAATACAAAATGACGAATCTTAGGTTAGAGGACCATTTGGTCAATAGTACATTTTTTCATTACCAAGCGAATGTAAATTCATGTCAAATATTTAGAAGATGTTTTTGATATGTCAAATACTTGCTTTAGAAATTATTGAACCAAAATAGTTACAAAGGATAAGATAAAATTATTATTTTGGATGAAAATTCCAGTATGGACCAAATGGTCCCTCAACCTAAGATTCGTAAATTTTTTCATTACCAAGCGAATGTAAATTCATGTCAAATATTTAGAAGATGTTTTTGATATGTTAGCGGATGTTTTTGATATGTCAAATACATGCTTTAGAAATTTTTGAACCAAAATAGTTACAAAGAATAAGATAAAATTATTATTTTGGATGAAAATTGCAGTATGGACCAAATGGTCCCTCAATCTAAGATTCGTAAGTTTTTTCTAATCTAACAGCAGGGTTAAACTAAAACATATTTTAAATATTTTATTTTAAAATAACAGAACTTTGTAGGAAAAAAGCACTTTGTGGTGGCGATGGACGTGGTCAAAGGTGTTATACAAATATGCTCTTCAAGCGATTTTCATGAAATTTGACGCAATAGTTAAATTTTTACAGCCAAAAAATATTTTCGGCTTGTATGGGCGGTGGGCGATGGGCGTGGTCAATATTGATTAAATGCTATTTTTTTAAAAGGTGTTATACAAATATGCTCTTCAAGCGATTTTCATAAAATTTGACGCAATAGTTCAATTTTTACAGCCAAAAATAATTTCGGCTTGTATGGGCGGTGGGCGTGGTCAATTTTGTCGATACTTTGAAATTTTCTTAATTCTATTACATTAGGAACTCGTGCCAAATTTCATTACCCTGGGACAACTCCTTATAGTTTTGTCCATCGAATGTATGGGAACGACGCACTGTGCGTCGTCTCAAGCCAGTTACAGAATACCAAACTAGCGTTGATGTGATGACGATGTTGACACGAAGTGATGTTGACATAAAAACGACGTCGACGACGACTACCGTAATAAGGGCGATTATATTGACTCTCGGTCAGCTACATATTTAAATAATGGGAATAGTTGCCTTTTCATGGGTATTGCATGATTTTGGCCCAAAGAGAAGCTTCTGTATGTTCTCAGGAATATCCACTTTGGTTTTATTTACAAACCAATTTTGGGTTTTCGTGATGTTCAAATCCTTCCTTTGTCCATCTTGGAAATTTAAACTTATTTTTATGTCTTTCATTGATCGTAGCTGTTTTCATCCCTGAAAGAAAAATTTAAATTTTGAACCCAATCGGACCACGCCTTTGTTTTTAAGGCGCAGTGTGCCTTCTACGCTTGCAAAAAAAAATTTGGCATAACATGGGACCTAAACCTACGGTTGGTATTATGGATGTACCCAGCGGTGGTTAGACCCGTTCTGCCCGATGTAGTATCGGTATGGTGGCCGGCTATAGGGAAAGATAGAGAACTTAACAGTACAGAGAACAGAATGTGTTGGCGTGACAGTGGCATTACGAACGTACCACTGTTCTGCTCTCAATACGATGCCGAACGTACCTCCGATCGACCAATTTGCAAAGATTGTAGGAGCCAAGAGTGTTCTGCGGCTTACGACTCCAAAGTTGGACCCACGAAACTATGGGCATAGCAGAATTCTAAGCAATTTGCTTAGTGGGGTCATATCTAAATCAACGGACTATGCTAGTCCAAGTTGAATTTCCTGAAAAACTTCAGATCAGACGGCATAGAGAAGAGTGGAGGAAATACTCACCGTTGCAAAATGTTGACATAAAGATTTATACGGATGGATCTAAGACGGATAGTGGAGTGGGAGCTGGGGTTTTGTCAACTTGACTGGTGTAGCACTATCAATCGATCTCCCTATATTTGACAGTATTTTCCAAATGGAAGTAGTGGCAATATCTGAGGCCATCTGTCGCCACGCTGCCATTGCACCACCGGCGGCCTGCGGATAAACAAAGTGTAATTGAAAGTCCCTAAGAGTGGTGTGACTGATCACCACTTCCACCATGAGATGAGGCAGAGAGAAACTGGATAACTCACTACTTACCGCATATCACAGCGTATTTCTCTTGTAATGTTTGAGATAATTGGTGTTACATGTTGGAGTAGTATTCACAAACTTATGCTGAAAAACTTCTTAGTGAGGTACAGCCTGATTAGTAGCAGTAGTATTTGATATTATTTTAATCTAAGGTAAATCTATTCGAAATCTACAATATATAATATCCATATCTCTAACAGTTATCAGGGTACCGAGCCTTAAAAATGGGATTTTGACTTGTAATGCCGAATACGAAAACCGTAAGTATGGAATGTTCTGTCGAGGATAAACTTCATATTATATACACTCCGGTTCACTTATTTAAAGGCACTAAAAATTCCATATTCAGCAGCCTGTATCTTTTGCAATTTGTATCCGATTGCAGAATTTTAAAATTGAAATGGAAGCTGGAATCTTGAGATATAAAAAATCATGACAATAGTGGTTTCTTAACTAAATAACTTTTTTGATCAATTTATAAAAAGTCAAAAAATGTGTTATTTTTTTTTTTGGTTCACTTGAATAGAGGCACTACAGATAAATCTTCAAATGTCTTAATTTTTTTTATCAAGTTTGAATGTTAATATTTTATTGTTAACAGTAAACAGATTTTTTTAAATCTCATAATGTTTTCAATTCTTATCTTTCAACTATTACTAGAATACAAATCGCAGTTGGATCTCAAATTTCACTGAATTAATCACTAAATAACACAGTGCAACATGAGAAAATATACATACGTGATAAAAGACCCTGGTCTCCCAGTTTTGGCCAAAGTCATGCCCAAAATTTGGGGCCTCGGTGTCATTCTTGCAAAAAAGTGATCATTTTGTCAGGCTCATATCTTGCAAATCGTTCGGAATTTTGATATACACTCTGAAGGAAAGTTGTAGCTCTAGTCATAAAGAACAAAAATTGTGAACATATAAAATCAAAAAACTTCACCTTCAAGGTCAAAATCGCAAAAACTTTAAAAACCTCAAATCTCCTAAATCTCAATAAACAACTTTCTAGAACATCTGAACTTCCTAGGAATGATTCTTATATTGTGTGCTGCGTCCCTTGTTGCGTGTGTTGAGCTTACGGCTTTGCCTGTGCTGCCGCTGTCGGTGAGATAGCATAGTATCTCAATGTTGAAGTAAACGGTGCACACTGGGACAGATTTAAAAAATGACCGGACATGACTTAAAATCCATGACTTAAAAAATTACACACAGTGTAATAGTCACGTTTGAAGACACATCTCTGTATGAAATCGTTGCATTCCTACGATTTTAGTATCACTCGAAAGATGGCTTAATGTTCCTTATGTCAAAATTAATTAATAAGGTTCCGGTTTTGAATACACTAGTTAGGACCATTGCTTTAACTGCAGATCATTGAAATCGGCTAAAGACAGGCGTATAAACGATATCAAAATTGAGTGTCTACTGGTGCTAATGTATCTTTGGTACAAAAACATATATACGACAAATATTTTAAAAACGGTAACGTACTGCACGGTCATAATATGCGAAGTACTAGTCGATGCTAACGCTGTCACGCAAGATTTCTTAGTATTAACCCCGGTACTCCATGAAGTATTCAGTTTTCCTTGGCTATGACTTTAGACGGAATTTTACGTTGGTGTCTAATACTGATGGTTACACATTTGCTGCATTAGATTCAGAAATGATATGATCGGACAGTTAAATGTGTACAATATCACGGAAACGGATGAGATATAAGTTTCTGCTGAGTATGAAGAAGTAGCCCAATTAATTTCATCGTACGAACATGTGTTAATGTATCGGAATGTCATATTACTCTTAAAATTGTTCTATATAATATCATACCATTTCATCAGCCACACAGCCGTTTACTACCTCACCCCCAAGAGGAATTGATGGAATTTATCGTTTCTAAGTATTAATTGATGACATTCTCTGAAAATTATGAAACTCCACGAATTTTACTGTTATGTACCTGGAAAATTGCTTTTGGAATTACATCCATGAATGTCTCCGATAGCTGCAAATTATAATAAATAGCTCTGTATGGACTAAAAATCAAATGGTCCAAATGCAGTTTCCTGAAAAAGAGAATCAACTTTTTAGGGCACACAATTTAGGATGGTCAACTCTGACCAGGAAAGTTCAGGGCAGAAGCTGTTAAAAAATTCCGAATTCACAGTAGTCATTTTTCAATTCAATTCTTCAATTCTTGTTTTGAAAAGAGCGCTCACATCCAAATTCGACAATTGACGATCGTAATGCAGAAACTGAGCTAGATGCTTCGAAGGATGGGTAATTTTTCTTCTGGAGGAAAATATCGTCCCCAAGAGAGCCAGTCAAGTCAGCACATCTACATTGTCGAACTGAAAACTGTTTACCTATCAATGAAGAAGTTCCAGCAATATTTGCTTGGTATTAAATTTAAGCTGGTGACCGATTGTGTGGCATTCAAGCAGACCACTTCAAAGAAAGATGGGCCGGTAGGCCGTTTTCGAGGTGATGCTTATTTCGTCGGAGCTGACGCTTAGACTTCCGAAGGCTTAGCAAAATGACGACCACATTCGCGCAATCACTGAAATTACGAATGGTCCTCATACGAACTACAAGCTAAAGGGAGAAATACTATTTAGAGAAGTGAACGAGCATAAACTGTTAGTAGTGCCTAAAGCAATGGAGATGGAAGCCATACATGCGATCTAACAAAACAAATGTTATACCTACCTCACGTGGAAAATAAAACCAGTTGATAAACAACTACATATATCAAATGCATCATCCATAACAAGATGGGGAAAAAATAAGGGTTTCTTCATTGTATCGATAAAGATGACTATCCGTTGCAAACAATGCATATCGATCACTTAGGGCCAAAGGATGATACATTAAAACAATATAAGTGAATCTTAGACATAGTTGACGCCTATTTCAAATTCATATGGCTGTTTCCTACGAAGTCATCTGGATCCGATTTGGTTATCCAAAACGATTGGTAAGCGGCAGAGGGCATTCGTTTACTGGGCATACCTTCACAGACTACTGCGCATCGAATACCATTGGGCACGTGAAAATAACAACCCCCGCACAATGGGACAAATGGAAAATTTAGTGCGATAAAACTAGGTACCTTAAGGTTTTTAGGGTCGCTGATTACGAATCTGATGACAGTTTTTAAAAATTCAAAATGATCCAATATGGCGGACAATTTTTCAAAAATTGGTCGAATTCGCTTACAACTTATTACAGGGATTTTTTGGGGTCGCTGATTAAGAATCTGCTGTTAGTTTTTTAAAATTCAAAATGGCGGATCCAATACGGCGATCAATTTTTAAAAAATTTATCGAATTCGCTTAAAACTTAGTACACGGGATTTTTGATGTCAGTTTTTTAAAATTAAAAATTCAAATTTCAAAACATTAGGCCTAATTAAAAACTTAAAACGAGAATACTTATAAAAAGTGGAATTAATAATTATATTTTTTTAAAGTTTTTATGTAGATGTGATCAACTGGTGATGATACTACTTAAAATATTAAGAATTATAATTAATTGTTTATTTTTTTTTAATTATCAAGATGACATACGGGGACATAATATTAATTTTTATTTTATTCTATATTAACATCTTCATAGTCTTGGACGTCATCAAACTCCTGTTCATAATTCTCTTCTTCGTTGCCACAGAAAGAGGGCAGCCATAGCATATTTAATACAGTTTCATTAAATTTTGCTTTACTTTTGTTTAGCTTTTTTCGGTTATCGGTCGAAACAAGGTCCGAAGAAACCAGCATCCTGTTAAATAGTATGTCACTGTAGGTATTGACTCTTGAAGTTTTTCTGGAGTGATATTGTCTTAAATTTGTATACTCTTTATGACTTGCTTCAATTACATCTTCTGATAGTTGGCCTACTGGTAAAGGTATCAGCTCCATGAATTAAAATTTTATGAACAGTAGTACTCACTTTGTACCAGCCATAAAGTTTAGTGGCCATTTCTGCTGTTTCAAAGCAATAGTTTTTAAATACTTCTTCCTTAATGTAATGCCCACAAGACATTATTGACAGTATATTTGCAAATCTTTCTATTATATTCATAACACCTAATATGTGCACATACAGTCCCGTTCAATAGGTTAGACGAACGTGTTGCTTAACTAAAACAGTGCTATACTTTTAAGAAATTGCAAGAACAACTATTGACAAAGAGAGCCCATAGAGTACAAAAAATACAAACAAACACACAAAATACATTCTCTCAAGATTAACGGTATTTTTAACGTTTTCCCAAAATGATACGAAAAATATGTACATTTTTGTCGTTCATTTGATTAGACGCAGTTGCAAATTTGCCATTGTGCGTGCAAAAGCTTCACTTGTTGATATTACAAATTAAAGATTTTGGTGTTCAATAATCCACGTTATAGTAAATAATATTAAAAATGGGTAAACAAAAAAGTATGACGTTGATCGAGCAAGAAAAAATTAAGTTTATCCATGGCGAAGGGTATTCGAACCGTGCAATAGCGCAAAAAATTGGCCGTAGTTCGAGAACAGTTGATCGGTATTTAAAAGATCCAAATACATACGGAAAAAACTACAAAGGAAGGGTTCCAAACGCTTTAACTGAAAGAGATACTCGGAAGATTCTTCATATCGCTTCAAATTCAACGATTACCATACCTAAAATTAGACATGAAGCTAATGTCTCTGCCAGTATCTCTTGAAAAAGAAACCTCCATCGGATGCCGCTCGCAAGTCAAGACGACTGGAATTTTCAAAGAACCATATGACTTGGGACGTGCAACAAGATACTCGACTCAATGATTGGCGGCAGGTCGTTTCACAGATGAAAAGACATTTAATTTAGATGGTTCGGATGGATATCAGTTTTATTTTCATGATATGAGGAAAGAAAAGCTATATCTGAGTCGTCATTACAGCAGAGAGGGGGGTGTAATGGCGTGGGGAGCAACTACATACTATGGCACAATTAAATTGGTCGTTGTGAGCTCAATAATTAACGCTAACAGCTACAAGGTGATACTGGAGTCGGCTATCCCTAAACTAAACGATATTTTCGGACCGCTACCGTGGATTCTACAGCAGGACAATGCACCAATACACAAAGCACACATTGTAAAATCCTACATTTCAAACCAGGACGTGCAGTTGTTGGACTGGCCGCCATATTCTCCCGACCTAAACATCATCGAAAACGTATGGGGCTGGCTGACTCGAAAGGTATATGAAGGAGGAAAACAGTATGACAATAAGGAATCATTAAAAGCAGCAATAAAGGACTCTTGGGCCGAAGTATCCCTGGAATACCTTACGTCTTTGTATAGTTCTATGAAGAATAGAATATTTGAAGTAATTTCGAAAAACGGGGGAAATACCCATTACTAGATACTTTTTATAATTATAAAAAAAATAAAAATATAAAATGAATGGTATTAAATACAAATACACCCATGTATTTACTTATTCCTCGATTGCGTCTAATCAAATGAGCGACAAAAATATGCATATTTTTCGTCTCATTTTGGGAAAACGTTAAAAATAAAGTTAATCTTGAGAGAATCTATTTTATGTTTTTGTTTTTATTTTTTGTACTCTATGGGCTCTCTTTGTCAATAGTTGTTGTTTGGTATAACTAACAATTTCTTAAAAATATAGCACTGTTTTAGTTTAGCAACACGTGCGTCTAACCTATTGAACGGGACTGTATCACCGAAATCCCATACTTAAAGGTGTCTTCATGAGAGACTCTATTCTTTAATTTTTCTAAATCGTTTAAAATGTTGGTAGTAGCTTTACAAACATTACACGCTTGTGAACTTGCAGTATCACTCAAAATGTTGACAGTCTATCCATCCAGCATTGTACAAGGTGGCACAAACGTAATCCTCCTATCAGAAAATGCTATAAATTTTGCGATTGGCCCCTAATGTCAGTTCTGTTTTGACATTTGTGTAGTAAACACATGCGAAATACACGTTAATAAACAATGTTACGCTACACTGCTCCAGAACGCGGAATATTGCTGACTATATATTTGACCAATAATCGGTCGGTGACTTTGGCACAACGTGAATTTCGTCGCAGATTTCCTGGCCGTCCAACGCCTACTGGTGAAACACTGCGACGTTTAGCAGCTCGCCTCGAAGAGACTGGCACAACACGAGATGCTGCCAGGCGTGGCAGGCCCCGGAGTAGCCGTTCTGCAGAGAATATTGCTGCTGTAGCCGAGGATGTCATGGATGCGCCGTCGACATCGACCAGACGACGTGCCACGCAAATGGGTATCAGTCGACGGTCTGTACAGCGAATTTTGGTACAAGATTTGAAGATGTTTCCGTACAAAGTCCAGACGGTGCATCAGCTGTTAGCTGCTGACCGCCAATCGCGTCTAACATACGCTAAAACCATCCTTAATCACCACCAAGAGGAAGATGATTTTTCATCAAAAATAATCATGAGTGATGAGGCCCATTTCCATCTTAGCGGGTACGTAAATATGCAAAATTTACGCTTCTTGGGCACTGAAAATCCGCGAGTAAACCCACGAAGAGCCATTACACCCGCTCAAAGTCACTGTATGGTGTGCTGTTTTCGCTGGAGGAGTCATCGTACCTTTTTTCCTGTGAATGGTGAGCGCTACAGAGCAATGATCAACGAGTTCTTTTTGCCGCAACTTGATGAATTGGGATTGGAAAACATGTGGTTCCAACAGGACGGTGCAACGGCACACACTGCACTGCACAACCGATATGCTGAAGGATGCATTTCCCGGGCGCCTAATCTCCCGTTTTGGCGATTTGCACTGGCCAGCAAGATCGCCTGATTTGGCCGCTCCAGACTTCGTTTTGTGGGGCTTTTTGAAGTCGCGGGTTTATGTCAACAAGCCTCAGACTCTTGCAGCTCTTAAAGACAATATCCGTCAAGAATGTGAGGACGTATCGTCGGAAGTTTTGGCCAAAGTGATCGAAAATGCCATAAAAAGGCCTCAAATGACAATCAACTGTGGCGGCGGCCATTTACATGACATCATATTCTCGACTTGATGTAAAAAAAATTAAAAGACCAAATAAAAATAATCCACAAGAAGAATCAAAGTTTTTCATTTTTTTTTTAAATTACAGCCAAAAAACATCGGAAGTTTACTTTTGCGCCACCTTGTATATGTTTTGTTTAAATTGTGTTTCTTTAGCGTCAAGTACGATTGATGTGGGCTCCAATTGCAATATTTGATTTTGAATTTCTTTATACACTTCTTTCACATTTTGGATGTTTTTCTTTTTTATCGTGAATGACATTGGCCGACAATTCTTGGTCGATGATGGTGACATGTTCTTCCAAAATATTTTGTCATCAATGAATGCGTGTCTACTTGGCTTCCAAGAGAATTATTGCTATTAGATTCACACAGTGGCACAATCGTACATAAAATTATATTAGAGTCCGCATATACTGAATTATTCGCAAAATTTTGTTTATATATACTGTGCCCACCGCTGCCATCCAAGCCCCATTTATAATAGACTTCAATTGTATCGCAGTCAGTGGAAATATACTGTAGAATCACATCAGTCTGAACTTGAGCCAGACGTTGCGTAGTATGTGCAAGAAGATCTTAAAGCGGTACCACAGCCTCATTTTCGTTTATCTCAATATTTGCTGGATAACACTTTGTTTTGGCCTCTCCTATCACATGATATGAGGGATAAATATTAGCTCCTCTTTAGTATGCTCAAAGTCGCATCGTTATATAATCCTCTTTTGTAAATCCAAGGTCCACTATAAGAGCTAAAGCCTCTTCAGGATTGTAAGGTTTTAAAGAAGCAGAAGATGAAGTATGTATCATGTGCCAATTTCATTCTTTTTAAACTTATGGGTGAAGAATTGATGGCTAACTTCACAACTTCAGCTGCACTTCTGTTGCCTGATTTCACCAAGCTTGTTTCAGCTGGCAAACATACTTTTTCTGAATTAAGATCTGACACAATTGCTCTTACATGTCTTTACTTACAGCGATGAGAACTTTCTTCAAATGATTTTCTGGGTCTGCCTTGCATATTTTGTTCTGAATGTGTTCCTACCGATAATAGAAGCAGTGGTGGTTCGGGAGTTTTAGGTTTTCGTCAAGCCAGTCTATGTAAATAAATAACTGGTTTCCCATTACATCCCCAGAAGGAATCGGGGAGAGCTTCTCACAACCAGTGAGCTTTCTAGTTTTATACCTACACTTTTACACCGGTTCCGAACGGTGTCCATAGTGTCGCCGTCACTATGCGAGGTGACCGCCGGCGAAAGAAATTTTAATGTGGTCAAAGCAGGGATCGAACCCAGGATCTCACGTACAAGAGGCGCGAACACTACCCATTGTACCACCGACAGCCACTAAGTCAACGTCAGTCTATGTGCTTCTTGTTAAAACGCTCATACATATAATTACACTCACGACACTTCGTAAATATATTTGAAACAAACACGTTAACTTCCTGTTACATTTGTTTTATTAAATCTTCAGAAAGCTCACTAACACCATACTGTAATAGTTGTTCATTACACTTTGGTGATGACAAATTATAAAATTGTTGGTTTTTCAGTACATCAAATAACTCCTTTCTCTTAATTTTCATCTTCTTTGAAGCCCAGATCTCAGTACACCCAATGTAGTTACGGAATACCCCTTTCTAATATATTTTCGTACCAGTTTAAGTATACATCACAAGTATTTTGTGAGGAGACTGCACAGAATGAAAAATTTAGCGAATGAACAAACTGTCATTTGCATGTGGGATTTTCAGAGTTAGGTGTACTACCTAAGAAAAATATTCTCTATTTATTGAAAGGGGAAACGGGGGGACCACCACTTGACTTTTTTACACATATTAGTAGTTGTTTTATTTAACTGGAACGTGGAACTGTTTGGAACTTTTTTTATAGCTCTAGCTAAAGTACATTTTTCAAAATCTTTCATAATAAAAACAGTATACTATGTCTACACTACATATATGTAATTGTTATTTTAATAATAACTGCAAATTAAATTATATACCTGATGCTTAAAAATATATTTCAAAAACTTTAAACTGTAAGTTTAAAAAAAATAGACTAGTGAAGCAACAATAAACGCTATAGATGCTGCTGACAGGTATAATAATACTTCGCACACACGTACAGACTAATGTGATGCGTTAAAAAATAAATACTTATAGGTTGATTGCATTTAACAAAATAAAAAAAATCCATTTTTGTCGTCGTAAATTCTTTCAGTCTGCCGTGAGAGACGGGAGTGTTTTTGAGAGCTCTAATTATTTTGTGAAATACACGGCTTAAAGTACAAAACAACTAATGGTGGAATAAATTGAACATGATCTGATATCACTTTGCATAACCCAAAAAAGAGACAATACCGAAAATATAAAATAAAGTGAACAACCAAAATTAAACTTTTTCTGCTAAGAACTCAATATTATTGAGAACATCACAACTAATATAAAACTAAACGAACATGAATGACAACAAGTTGAATGTGTACAACAACAGCAGTGAAGACGCTGAATCATGCTCTTTACTTTGAAATAAAAACAATTGCAACTCTTTCCACACTGGTTGTAACACTGGTGGACAATAACAACATATCAACTAGCATACACACAATACATCTCCGTGTACCGAACATAAAGTTCAAGAGAACTTAACACAAGGTAAAATATAAGAGTAGCGAAGAGGGCAGCCAAATGTCATCACCAAGTGTCAAGCGAAGAATAATATCTCCACGTTCAATTGGTAAGAACATACTCTCTCCTGCACTCAAAGCGCCGAAGATTGATGATGGGGCGCTCTCGCTGAATACATTTATCAGTGAAATGAGACTAATGGAAACCCGTTTACTATCTCATGCCGAGAAAATTGTCGGAGATCTTGCGAGCAGATTGGGAGAGTATTGAATCTAAGCTCTTAAGTAAGATTCAATCCGAGTTGAATCTCTTTCGCGAAAGGGCAAATGATTTAGAGGATAGATTAGCATCAGTTGAGAGTGAAACCACTGTAATCGATACTCTGCGTAAGGAAATTACAGAGCTGAAGAATAAGATTAGCGACAACACTGCAGTAACTAATCAGCGAACAGATATTTCAACTGATGCAATAATTTTTGGTATCCCTTTTGAGGATTCTAAGAATTTGAAGAGCATCTTCATTCAAGTGGCTCACGCAATTGACTTTCTGCCGCCTCAAGTACGTGATATTTTTAGAATAAAGTCAAGAGTATCTCAAGATTAGAACACTGCGGTAGTGATTAAATTTTACACTCCGTTCGATAGGAATAGGGTCCTAACAGCATTTTCTAACTATCGCAGAAGGATAAAAAAAGCACTGTTAATTTAGGTGCCCTTGGCTTTGCCTGGAACTCCACTTTTAAAATTTACGAAAGCCTAGATGTTGAGAGTAGGAATTTGCTTCAACTGGCACACCGCTATAGACGAGATGGCAGGCTTAACAACGTTTTTTCTTCTAGAGGAAGAGTTTTTGTACGTCCAACAAAAAATTCGGAGGCATTTCAAATCACCTGTGAAGAAGATCTTGGGCCTTATAGTACGATCTGAGAATATGAGTTTTTATTTTTCGTTTATATTTATAATTGTGCACTATTCTCTGTTTAATTCTTTAATTTTTGTGAGGTTATCTGTTTTTTTTCTCTCTGGTCTATTAATTCTTTTAAATCTTTTTACATCTGTTAAAACTGCTACATGCATTAAGCATTATGAGTCAATCGTCTAGGTTTTGTTGTGTTGATGATAATCAATCTGCAATGATAAACATACTGTGTAAGCAGCATCGTGGTTTAAATGTAGTCCATTTCAATGCAAGAAGCTTACATGGCACTAAGCTTGATTATGTCAGAAATGTGTTCGAAAATTTCTTAGTTGATGTTATTTGTGTAACAGAAACATGGTTTAATAATGGCATTCTTGAAGAATTTTATAAAATTAATGGTTATAATCTATTTTGTAACAACAGGAAGAATAGAAAGGGGGGAGGTGTTGCAATATATTGCAGGAAATCGATTAATGCAAAGATCGTGAGCCAATCGGATTGTACTGATGTTGAGTTTGTGAATGTCGTATTATGTGATAGTTTGACCAAAATATTTGTCTCTTGTGTTTATAATCCTAATAGACTGTGCTTAACTGAGCATTTTTTCATTGACTTAAACAATCACATAATTGACCATGATTTTTATATAGCCTGCGGAGATTTTAACGTTAACTTGCTCAATAGAGATCAACGATGTGAAGATTTTGTTGACAGTATTCTCTCATCAGGCTTAGAAGTAGTTAATAAAACCATGCCAACTCGATTCGCACCTAATTCTTCACCTAGTTTGATCGATCTATTTTTAATGTCTGATACGAAGAAACTATTATTATTTGATCAAATACCTTTTGTTTCTGATCATGATTTAATTTTTTGTTCATTGGATATTAATTTGACAAAATGTGTGAGCTCTAAATGTATTAGTTACCGCGACTTTAAATCTGTCGATTTAAATATTCTTCTGTCCGATCTACGTAGCTCAAATTTTTCTTCATGTTGGTACGAGCCGACTGTTGACGGCAAGTTATTTGTTTTTATGTCTATGTTACAGGAGTTGTATGATAAACACGTACCTCTCCGCACTTTCCTAATTAGAAATGCATCTTGTCCTTGGTTTACTGAGACGATACAAATTAGTATTCGGAAGCGAAACTGCTTTCATAGTGTCTGGAAAAAGCACCCTACTACCCAAAACTGGTGCATATTTACAAGGGCTAGAAACCACGTGAATCTTATTATTAAAAAAGCTAAAAGGTTATATTATTTTAAAAATTTAAACGTATCATTGCCTCCTAAAAAACTTTGGAACAATGTACGGAAATTGGGTGTGCATTCAAAAAACCAACCATCGTGCTCTCTGGATCCCGATGAGCTAAACTCTTATTTTTGTTCACCCAATAACTGTGCAACTGCTGATGTTGATAATATTCCAGGGGACTGTAGTACTGGAAGGGTGTGTGAAACCAATTTTGAGTTTTGTCAGTTCACAGAGGAAGAAGTGCTAAAATCTATTTCTAATATAAGATCGAATGCGGTTGGTGAGGATGGCATGTCGATTCAGTTTATTAAATTGACACTTCCTTATATTGTTAAGCCATTAACCCACATTTTCAACCATTGTTTAACTACTTCCGAGTTTCCTAAACTGTGGAAAATTGCAACCGTTTTGCCTATTGCAAAGAAATCTGTAGCCATTAACCCCAGTGATTTTAGGCCTATAAGCATACTCCCTGTCCCGTCGAAATCCTTCAAATCATTAATAAGCTACCAGATTAACGCATACATTTCCTCCAATAACCTTTTATCGCCATTACAATCAGGCTTTAGAGCGTCGCATAGCTGCACTACTGCAGCCTTGAAGGTTATTGATGACATACGAGGAAAATATGACCATGGACTTATAACATATATGTGCTTGCTTGATTTTTCGAAGGCTTTTGACAGTGTCGATCATAACCTGCTATGTCTAAACCTAAAAAATTATTTTGGATTTTCAAATGCTTCAACTCTTTTAATACAAAATTATTTAAGAGATCGTATGCAGAGGGTTAGCCTTGGCCATTGTACATCTGGTGCCAAGAGTCTAACGTCTGGGGTACCCCAGGGTTCCATTCTTGGTCCACTTTTGTTCAGTTTGTTCATCAATGACATCTTTTTAGTTTGCCGCTATGCAAATATTCATGGCTATGCAGACGACATGCAGCTTTATATATCTAATAGAATAGGCCTAGTTGAAGACTTAGGCTCTAAGCTTAATGATGATATTGAGGCCATACATCACTGGGCCGTATGTAATAAACTAAAATTGAATCCCGACAAGTCGTGTGTTCTTCCCATTAAATATGGCAATTGTGATTTGGAATCTCTTCCAGTTATTTTCATGGGGAAAACGCCACTCAAGTTTGTCAATAAGACAAAATATCTTGGCTTCCATATAAATTCTTCGCTAAACTGTAAAGACCACATTAACAGTGTCGTAGGTAAAATATATCTTACTCTTCGCTGCCTGAGAATGACTAGCCCATATACACCGACTGAGTTGAAGCGAAAACTAGTAATTCATTTAATAATGCCACATATAACGTATGCTGCGGAAGTTTAAGCAAACTTGACTCCCATAGTCATCATAAACTTCAAGTTGCTTTCAATAATGCTACTCGCTATGTATATGGTCTAAATCGGTTTTCTGGTATCTCATCTTGGAGAAAGATAATTCTTGGTATTGATTTGGATGACTACATCAAACTCCGAAATATTGTCTTTCTACACAAAATACTTATCAATGAATCACCACAATATCTATATAAGAAGATAATTACCGGTTCGTCGTTAAGACGATATACTCTTATTATACCGGATTTTAATTATATAAATTCAAGCAGATTGTTTTTCGTTAACGCCATTAGGCTCTGGAATACATTGCCTACACATATTCGACTCATTACTAATGCTAGCAGTTTTAAAAAATCTATTTTCGAACTTTTTAAAAATCAATCCTAAGCCTTTTTCTCAAATATTATTCTTTTCTTTTCTTCTACCTCTTTCACCTTCTATTTCATTTCTTATAACAGATAATCATTTGCTTTGTTTGAGTTTCGATGTTTTTTTTTTCAATTTTGTTAGAATCGAGTAAATATCTCTGATATAGGAAAATTTGCTAAATCTAAATTTAAATTTAAAATCTTTCAAATCATAATAATAATAATGATATATTTTAAGTAATAATGACTTCTAATGTATGAAATATGTTTTTGGACTATAAAATAAGATATTCTTATTGTCCTTACGTTGGTATTATTAAATAAATAAATAAAAAAATTCTGTTATTTGTCCTAGTGTTCGCCGTCAATCATATATCGAAGATATGCTGGTGGTCTTGTGAAATGATTTAAGTTCGTGGGACACGTACAACAGGTCATTAAGTCTTGCGTACAGTTATACCAAGTTTTCACCATTCGAAGTCATGTTAGTCGTTATGCTTAGATTTAAAATCAGTAGCGATGGAGATGCTACAAAATGAGCATTCGGAAAGAACAGAAAGATGATGCGCGACGAGGTTAAACAGCAAATATCCAAAACCAGGGTTTAAAATTGCTGACTGATTTTCATTGCTAAACAGATTTACTGACTGTGACTGCAGGTCACACACAATTTCTTGCCGACAGAAACAGACGTTCGGTGAAAAATTACTAGCGACTGTTTTTTTTAACAAATGTTATGATTTATCAACAGTAAAAGCAACGACTGAAATCATTACAGAACAGTATTGAAATTGCTTAATTATTTTCATTGCTAAACTGATTTACTGACTGTAACTGTAAAAATTATCCAGACAAACTGAAATGAATCCGCACAAACACGAATTGATTTCGGCTGCAACGACTACGACTTCGGTGCACACACAATTTCATCTGTAATTGCGACAATAATGGCTTTCTATCTTATCTAAATTCTGCAGATATTTAGACAAAAACATTTTACAACCACCCTTCTCAGAATTTGTTTTTGGTACAAGTGACGTCGAAATTGGTATATCGTTCGAATTATTCCATCCTTTAACCATGCTAATACGTAACGACAGCGTTGATAAGAACATGGGTCGACATACTTGCAAGGAAAATTGGTTGTGTGATAATTTAAACACAAAACTGTTCTGTTTTCTACTGTGCTTCTTTTTGATAATCTTTGTTACATAGAGCTTTACAAACTCTCACTTCGATTCCCAAGTCTTGTTCCAAAATGTTTCAAAAATTGTTTGTCTTGTTCCTTCATCAAATTTTATGCAGTGTCTGATATTTGTTTGAATACTCCATCAACCGTCAATCAATCCTTTATATTGTTGCTCACGCATCCGGTGTCTACCATTTACACTTCGTTTAATTGACGTAGAGTTATGGCCTCGTTTAGATCTACGGCATATGGACACATTTTGGATAATGTTTTCGTTTTCGGAATGTGGTTAAAATTTTGTGTAATTTGATCAATTATTAGGCACATATTTTCATTTCGTTTAATATTACTTTCAATAGCGAATCTGTAATATATACACCCTCAATATCTTCTTCATTTGAAGATTCGTAATCGTATGCAATACGTTTTCAGGATTGACATGTAGCGATATTTTTCTCCACATATACATATACATTAGATACATCCAAATTTGTATGAAAATGGATCATGTTTTCCGATCCGTGCACGACGTAGTAAATATGAAAGAAGATGTCAAAAAAAACCCATAAAAACGAACTCAGTCGCCCGATATCGTCAAAACTGGCTGGTCCCTAGGCGAAACTGCATATTTTGATCAAGTTCCATTCACACATTTAAATAAATTTTTTATACGAGCCACCAACGAGTCGAAATTATTAAAATTTACTACCGAAATTTGGAGTCAGTAGCCTCAACTTTAAGAGCGCTACGTCCAATTTATGGTCGTCATAATCGTCCTACCAGATCAACAATTGAGCGTCTAGTGTAAAAATTTGAATCCACAGGCACAGTACAAAATGTTCCCGTGCCAGTGAGACAAAGCAGTGCCCGTAGTGTCGTGAATATTGCTGCCGCTGAGGCTTCAGTTCATGAAAGCCCAAATGTGTCTCTCACACGTCGTTCTCAAGCGTTGGGCGTCGTTGTGGCGAATTTTGCGAAAAGCTCTTGGCCTACATACTTACAACATCAAATTGACGCAAGAACTGAAGCCGCTTGACCACCATAAGCGTCGTAAGTTCTTGAATTGGGCTGATCAACAACTTGAAAATGATTCGGATTTTCATCGGAAAATCATCTTCAGCGATGAGGCTCATTTCTGGCTTAATGGCTTCGTCAATAAGCAAAATATGCGTTCTTGGTCAGACAGCAATCCACACGTAATCCATGAGTCATCATTGCATCCCGAAAAGTGGGCCGGCGGCGTCATTGGGCCGTACTTCTTCCGTGATGATCAAGACCGGCACATTACTGTGAATGCGAATCGCTACCGTTCAATGATAACCGAAAATTTTGGTCCCAATTGGATAATATGGACTTGGAGGACATGTGGTTCCAACAGGACGGCGCCACAAGCCACACAGCGAATGCCACAATCAATTTATTAGAAACCAAGTTTGGTGAACGTGTTATCTCACTAAATGGCCCAGTCGATTGGCCGCCTCGGTCGTGCGATTTGACGCCGTTAGATTATTTCCTGTGCGGCTACGTCAAGTCTATGGTCTATGCCAACAAGCCAGCGACGATTGATGAACTTCGTACGAATATCGAACGTGAAATTGCGGCAGTATCGGCCGATTTATGCTTGAAAACCGTCGAAAATCGGGTTCAGCGTCTGGACTTCTGCAATCGTGCCCGTGGTGGCCATGCAAAAGAAATCGAGTTCCATACATAATGGCATCGAACGTACTTTCGCAGGAATAATGAATTTCATTGGTATCTAAAACCGGTTTTGTTTCATTTAAAAAAAAACTTTTGTAGCGCTCTTATTGATTTAGATTTAGAGAAGGTACAGCCAACGCTCAATTGTCATGTCATTCGATCCTTTTGAGTGAGTTCTTTTCCTTTGTTTTTATAGAACGGGTGACGACGCGAATAGAAAATACACAGCAAAACAAAAACAACAAAACCAACGGTACTTTTTACATTACATTTTCAAACGCTGATATTATTATATATTTTATTATATTGAAAAATTATCAGTTCTAATAAAGCATTTGAATATTAAACATCTTCTACAATTATTTGGAAATCAAAAAACCTTAAGTTCAATAAAGTTTAATATATTTGTCAGTAAAATGGAAGAAAAATATTATTTGATAAGTAAGTTTCTAGATTCAAGTTTATTATATTTATATCTAAATTTAAAAATGGGTCTCATTCTCATGTGCTACGTAAGAACAAACCCCAGCGGGAAATTTCCACATGAAATAATCGATTCTGTATAACTTACTTTGAATGCGTAAGCGCTTCCACCCCAAGGTTAATTCTGACTACAAAACAGATTACTTTTGTATGGAGATGGCCGGATTTTTGGACAGTCAGACCACAAAGCAGATTACTTCTTTGCAAAAGTAATGTATAGTATATTGTGGTCAGGCGCGAAAATTCTGGTCGGCTTACAAAGTAGCTTATTTAACCAGTTGTTGTGGACAAACGCACTACAGCTTCCATTACTTTTTCATGCTATGTGGATTGGTTTGCCACTTTGTAGATTTCATATAATGGCGTTAGTGGGCAGCCCCGCTACACCGTGCATTACTTTTGAAGTAGATGTGGATTGATTGAACACAGTTGTTGATTACAATTTATGTCGTTGTGGAGTCATGCTACCCCGCACATTACTTTTGAAGCAGATGTGGATTGATTTACCACTGTTTTGATTACAATGCATGGTGTTGCAGACAATTTTGGCATACTATTCATTACTTTTGAAATACAATTTGTAGCATACAATTTAACATACAACTTTACACTTGCTCCCGTAATGCTACGCAACTAAAACCACACTTAATTCTAATTCCAAATATGTAAATGCCCAAACAAAATAAACAATTACTTCGCAAGAAATCCCGTTACAAAAGACTGTTAGAAAAAGTTTTTCTTTAGTTTGTGTTGCACGTTTTTTGTGTTACACACAAAATTAACGCAAAGGCAGCGAAGATTTCATCAGTCGAATGTACTAAAAGAAATATGCAAAAGCAAGCACATACTATCATCTATATCGGAGTTAAACCATGTTTCGGAGACACATACTATAATATCAACGCCAGAGTTTTCAAATATGTACCGAAATTCGTCGATTTTGTTCACCAGACTTTGAGCATTTATGTGGCAGATCTTCAGGCCTTCTTTTTGACTGCATAATACTCTAATCATATTAGCTGTTCCGTCTTTGGCGGGTTCCCTCAAGCTATTTAAGGTAGCCATAATTGTAAATTTTATATTTGATAACAAAAATAAAGCACTTTAGAAATTTGAGTAATAAACTATATAGTATTGAAAGTAGTAAGATGTCTAGAAAAATAGGATTAATTGTTCCGAAATTATGAAAAATAGTGATAAAAATAAAAATGATTATAAAAGATTTATCTTTACAGAGTAATATATTATTAAATAATGCAGTCATATCAGTTTTCCTGTTCGATGAAAGTCTGCTGATGGTTGTCAATAGAATGAGTCCAAATACAATCAGGAAATTACAAATCCAAACAGGATAGTTGGTCAAATTCATCAATGCGATGTGCTTTATCATCAGGGTGTTTCTTGATGTATACTGAGCCTCGTATGGTGAAAGCACTATGTAGTTTCTTCTGACGCTTCAAACGAACGGCGGCTTGTGTAGAATCTGGTAGTTGGTCTGCGTAAGATTCTCGTTAACAAAAAATTTACTGATGGAATCAAAACCGATGTGTCGAAGGCAGAAATGAAAGTTTTTATTATCCTTTTTGAAACTCGATAGGATTTTCAGAAAGAAATTTTTGTCGTGTGGAGACCACATACGAACAATTATGACCGCGTCCTGTGAGTTATTATTCCGCTTATTATATTGGTTATTCAATCTAAAATTGGATTTAATAGCCGGAACTGTTGTGTTAATGGCTTTACATATGTTTTGGAAAATAGTGTACAAGTTTTCATTATCAGTGTCATTATCAAATCACGTGCAACTGTTATTTTCATTTATTCTTATTTTTAGTTTTAAGTTTTCAATACCATTTATTAAGTATTGATTTTTACTATTTTCCGTTTCCAGATGGTTTATCTTTTCCCTTGCAATGGCAAATGGTTTATTTCACCTGCCACTGCTTCTAGCACACATATTTTCTCATTTAACATAGAGATATCTCTTTCCATTAATTGAAGTTTGGACTCAAAAGCGTTAACTATTCGCTCTTCACACTCAATCACTTGTTTACGAGTCGACTCATTTAGTTCACGTAAGAGTTCATATTGTTTGTCAATTTTATCGCTCAATTTTAACCACATGCATGTAGACGACGTCTGATCAGATATTCTCGGAGTGTTGATAGTGATCGCTCTATTTAATGTTCTGTTTTCGCACTCATCGATATTTTGCGTGTTGATACGCGAACCCGAGGCTTGCTCTCCAGGTATAACAGAGCTTTGATCTGACAAACTTGCATCTAGTGCACTTCTCTTGGCTTTTGTGTGGCGCTTGACCATTATCTCAATTTTATGTTCTGGTTATGTGTGTATCAGTTTGTATGGTTGCGTGTCTATCACTGTGTATTACAAATTTACAATAGCTTTTTTTTTGTTGTTTTGCGCTCTGAGATGAGCTTATTTTGTAGCAATTATGTGTGTATGTATATCTTGCTTGTTCTCAATGCGAATGCTCTACTTTAACGATCGTTGTTTTGGTTCAGTTTGTTTGACTTTTTTCTTTTTTATTGTGTTGTCTGTTTTGTGTTTAAGTGTTAACGATTCTAACTTGTTTTGTTTATCTTGGATATTTTTATGTAAAAGTTACTTTGGATTATTAAAAGATTGTTTACAGAGGTTGTTTTGAGATATTTTGACTACTATTTGGGCCACTTGTATTTATAAAACTATGGAGTTTACGGAGCGGACAAAAAAACACATCCGAACAGAGAAAGAGTAAATTAGAGCAAGAGTAAAAAAGTATCAAATAATTCTTGTGTTGTGTAATACTAAAATCAATAATATTTTGTTCTATTACAGCAACAAGAACAAACAGGCTGCTTTTGTCGATTTGGTTTGGTCACAATAAAAGCGTAGTTGAAGTTATTTACATACATCAATTATTTCGTCAATTGTAACTTATGTTTTTCTATATTTGTTGGTTCATTAATTGTGGTTCATTGTAATTTGTGACAAGTTAGATGAAATCAAGACCTGTAACATTTATTAGTGTTCAATAAATAATTGAATGTATAAAGTGGAGTGTGTAATCTTCTATAAAAATTAGTTTATTGGCATGTGTTTCAACTAAAACAAAGTATAAAATTATAAAAAAAACAAAGTTACCGGCAAAACTCGAAGTGGTAGAATATTTGTTGATTGCAAAGAATCAAGGTACGCCAGATCTGCCAAGAATCACAAGCTATTTACTTATTTATCAGTCGTGATTAATTATCTCTGTTTGTTGTGGTATTGTGCCAACATTCCAATTATTGTGAAATCGTCGGTATGGAGGCTCTTAGTACACCTCGTGGAAAAGTATTACATTTCAAAACATCCACAAAAATAATGGGTTTTCCAATAGGTACTTGACATTTTTGAATTTAATTTGATGACCCTTTTTGGCCTGTGGGATGAGCTCAGATGCTTCTTTAGATGATCGTGCATAAACCCTATCGTTTTGTTTGTTAAATTTTTCCTGTATTTTTCTATCCAAATTTTTTTTTAAAGTTCCAGGACATAATCACGGGCCATGATTTTCTGTTTCCGGAGTGCATTTCGTTGAATTCTTGCATTGACGGCTTTGATGACTTGCTGTGTCCGAACGGTACGTGGGCCGTATATATTTGTTTTGTTACCTCTAAGTAATAAAATATCATAAATAGCTACCAAAGATGTTTAAACATGTGCTTTTATTATTCATTTTACGTTTTCCTGGCATAAAACACATTTACACAAACATATAGGACACCTAGCTATGCATTAACATGCAAATCCTACATAGGTCTGCACAGACCTGGTTATGCCGTTTTGCGCAAAAAAAAACCTTATACCTCGGACGGTTTGAAGTGCATGATTCGTTCTTTACAAACTATGCCGATATATTGAATAGGTTTTCGTCACTAGCTCGTGTGATGAGTGTGATAGCTTACATATTACGTTTCTCCCACAACACGCATTTTTCTCATAGCCGTCAAAGTTCTTAAAATAGTTTGACTGTCTCTGCTGAGGAGGTGAAGAATGTTCGACATCGCCCGGCTATTCTGCTTCAAAAGGCAATCTTTTTCGAAGAGTATAGGAGTTTATTGCATCGACGAGCTATTGACCCCAAGAGTACCCTAGTTTTCTTAAATCCATTTCTGGATGATGATGGGGTTATGTACGTAACCAACCGCTTGTCTGTTTCCCTTCACTTAGCCATTCTGAACAGTTTCCCATAATTATATCGTATGTTTGCCGTTTTACTCGTTCGTATACAGAATTTGTTTACTTGTTTTCGATTCACGTTGGGAATCAATTTATGCTACGGATTGTCCGCATTGAATACTGGATTCCCCGCCTGAAGAATTATTATATTATAATTATATTATAATTTATCGGGCCAAGACGTGTACTTTGTTCAGGAAACATCCTTGCAACCAGATTATGTCAGCCCTCCGACCTGAATTGCTAGCTCTTTTACCACTACAGGTGTAGATTATGCGTTACCTTTCGATATAAAATATTGAAAGGGTACGTATGCATATTTATATGCTGTTCTACCAAAGCAATACACATCGAAGTTACAACTGACTTGACTACGGATGCATTCTTGTCTGCGTTCCAAAGATTTATTGCTCGCCGTGGGTCTCCGCCTACTGTTTTCTTGGATAACGGTACAGATTTTGAAGGCGAGACTCGTGAAATAGAGCGTGGCTTTCGCATCGTCTTTCAATAACGCCGTTTGCGCGTCGAATCAGATCAGAACTGTCAAAGTATGTTGTGGAAGTTTATTCTAGTCGGTAATACCCACATGGGTGGGCTTGTAGATGCGCCCGTGCAAGGCTTCAAGATCGAAAGTTTGAGGCTGTTTGAATTTGAGTCCGTTCTGTCCAATGTTAGGCAATCCCGATAAAATTCTACGGACTTATATCAAATGAAATGAAATATTATGGAGCATCTAGCCGTTGCTAAGGACTCGTTGTCTGACTTCGATGAGTTGATGGATGAGGAGAGTTTGGGTGGCCGGCAGCAGTGCAGGACCATGAAGCGTAAGCAGAGGAACGCGTAGTGGAGATCTCAGGTTCGAACATTTTCCAGGATAAACTTGGACGACCCGCAGTTATAGCAATCGGGGGCAATCGGGATGGTGATAGGTGCAGAAAATGCGCCAAAGGTATTACGCCCCTTCAGGTGGAATTTGGACCCAGGCTCCATCTCTCTCTGTATACTATTTTCGGATATTTTCATTTTAATGAAATTAATTAGTTATTGTATTTTTTTAATTGACTATTGAAGTTTATTGAAAATGAATTGACTTATACAGTGGTGGTCATACAATTCGAAACGTCTCTTTCGAATTTGTATTGTATAACAAAATTACTTCCATAAAACGAAAATTACATATGAAAATATCTAGTATTATAAGACTCACTTATTGCTATACTTTCTACATATATTTCGATAACGAGTTATATTCCTGAAACGACAAAAACAATATTTTATTCCCAACTTTACTGAAAAATATACTAAATATAATAATACTTTGTAGGGTAGCCATATGACATTGGCCAATCTCTGTGGTAAACTTTCTACCAAAGTCCAGCATCGCGAGGATGGTATCAATTTCTTGGGGTTTTTGTTTTTAAATATCTTTCGGCAAAGTGAATTTAAGTTCGAACTTTGTGATGGCCAGACGAAAACATTGGTATGCGTATACATAAACCATTGCTTCCAACTCGGGAAGTATGCTTAGGATCGTTGTCCTGCTGTATATGTAAATGACATATTTTCTAACGAAAATGGTTCCGTTGCAATTTCCAGAATATTTTTATATTGTTTTTGGTCCATTTAGATGTATACGACCAAATCCATACCAACTAAATTCAGTCCATTCCATCACATTTCCTCCTCCGTGTTTAATGGTATTTATGGTGTATCTAGGATCCAACGATTTCTTTAGTGGCCGTCTTACGTAAGCTTTTCATCCGAACCAAACAAATTAATGTTTGATTCCTCGCTTCAGAGTATTTTTTACAAAAATTAATCGGTTTTTGCAGGTTCTCTTTTGCAAATTTCAAACGATTTCCAATATTTTTGCTTGAGACGTGAGACGTTTTTCGTGCAATGCATCTATGCATACCAGCTTCTTGTAATCTACTTCTAATAGTTCTAGATAAAATGGGTCTCGATATTCTGCAAGATTTGGTGCGTTGCAATAGCATAAATTTCGGTTCAAGTCAAAAATTGGTTGGCATTACTGACTACAAATAACTCTACGTCACATATTTGTACTGAATTAGTAAAATGTTGGTTAAAAAATAAAAAAATAAACTTTCCTTGAAAATAAATTAAATGTCCACTATTTACGAATGCGTTTCAAATTATCTGGCCAACCTCAGAAACACGTGCCACTACAGTTTTCGCAATTGTGAGAAATGTTCAAAAGTTATTGTTGATATTTAGACATGCAACAATATATTGAACTAGAGTGAGAATATAACGGGTGTTACCAAAAAGACAGACACTTTATAAGAAAGTTGTGAAAAGAAATGTAAATTTGAATACATCGTTTCTCATTGTATGGTCACCATATATATAGCCCACATTACACATGTTGCAACAAGGCAGAATGTTGTAAGGTGGCCGGCATGTTTACCCTTGATTTGAATACGTACCGATAGTGACTCTTTTAGCTTCATTGAGGCTTTATAATCTATTTATATGCACCCTGGAATAATATTTGCCTTAAATGTTACTAAATAGTTTCTAACGAGTAACGAATGCCGTCACTCCATCCATCCCATCCTTCGTGCTGATAAGATTTACTGTTCATATTCTGATCTCCTACGGTACAAGTACAAGGTAACAATATCGTTTTTCCCAAAATAAAACCGAAAATCTTTATTTTAAAATTACAAATTTGTGTTTAATTATTCTTATAATTTGGATTGTTTTTTTTTTATCTTTATGTTTTCTCTTTGCCGTTGACGGAAACAAGGAGTGAAAATATTAAATTAATGTAGGTACCTGTGCTGGCATCATAGTTCGAAATATGAGTCTGATAAAAGCAAATTATATGCATTAACTTGGTTTTTTGTGGAATTTTGAGTATTGATGTCCGTAAAACACACAACAAATCAATTTGTATTTACTAGGCATACATTTCTTATTATGTTGTAAACTAGTGGCAGTTTTAGAGAAATCTATGGATTTTATACGTTTTCACTCTAACCCTAGTGAAATGAGTCTATAGTTTGAAAAACGAAACAAATTTCAAAGCATTGCTGAAAAGGACATGAAAATTAGACGTATATCATTCTTGACGTATAGGGTAGCTATTCAAAATGTAATAAAATTTTCAAAGTTATACATTCTATTAATCTAGGCCAATACAAAATTCTTACACATAATATCGCTTCCATTCTTAATGCTAACCATCCGCTACGTTCATTTAATATGATATGAATAGGCTCATAAATCGTCTTGGCATATGCAGATGGAGGAGATCGTTTGATTTAAGCACTTGGAAATTGATTGGAGGAAATCCAGATGGTCATGATTTTCAAATCCTAGAACAAAAAATTAGTAACATTTTGGAAAATAATAATAGGCAGCTAATTATAATTCAGTTAGTATCAAATAGTTTTAGCAAATTTCGAACATTACAAATAAAATATTAAAATCAAACAGAGAAGTGTGAGCAGATGTAACGGCGAACAGAATGAAAATAAAACTGATTTTAATTGTAATGGAATGTGGGCAATAGACGTGTTTTTTCGAATCATTAAGCGGCATTTGAAATTATCATTCTACGTTTTCCTTCAACAAAATGTGAATACAAAATGGCACCAAGTCACTCTTGTTGGCAACAGACATTCGTGGAGAATGTAGAATGAATAAGTGTAATATAAACGTCACAGTTCAAGAAATACTAGTGAAAAATTCACGCAGAAGCAATTTTTGTATCTCATGTCCATAACAATGGAGAAATAAATTTAAATTTGTGGAATCCGATGGCATTTGTTTTACTCCTTTCTTGCATCGGATGCAAACGATTGAAAAACAAGTGGTTTGAATATTCTGTGTTCAGCTATTATGATGCCAAATCAAAACTAAAAATTTAAAAAAAAAAAATAACTGGGTACACTATAAACACTATGTGGTCCTGCATTGTATGGGGGGATGTTTAAAAATATAAATATGCGAAAACTACGAAATACAAAGTTTAGGGTCACTCTTAAGAAATTTAAAGATTGCTCACCGGGATTGAAATCTTGACAACAAACATGATTATTGTAATAAATTAAAATAGTTTCCAATACTACCTTTTTAAGCACATATGCAGAACAAATCGAAAAACTTTTAAATTATTTTCCTCTTCTTTGTACCACGGCGACTGTCCGCATGTCGACTAAGGTTCCTCGCAACAAATTGCTTTTTATGACTGCATTATTCAATTCACTTTTAGGAATTTACCATTTTGTGCCAAACATGGTATAAATATAATGGTCAAAACAGTACGACAACAAGGCAACAACCACAGGAACGTTTGTTTTCTTCTTTCTTTTCTGTCAAATTTGGTACATGTGTATACCAACTATACAGCAAATAAAAAATTACAAAAACAAAAAACTTCAAATCAGCTGAGCTACTGCGACTACCATTATATTTGTACCGTGGTACCGAAAGTGAACGGCAAGTTTGAGTAATTTTCAGAAGAATTTACTCTGCAGCGAAAAATGATGTAAGCTACCGTTATAATGAGATTCACTTTACTTTGTGTTCTAACAAAATTAGTTAGCTAACATCGCGACTAGAAGAATATACTCAATACTCAAATTTTTTTTGGCGATTTCTCAAATAAAAACGATACGTGCTTACGAAACGATTTTAATAAATATTTAAAAAATGGTTGGCGCTGAATATTCACGAATCCTTGGCTCAAAGCTACCGTCAAATAAACAAGTGTTATTAGTGTTGTTTATAATCATAATATAGTTAACTTATCTATTCGCGAAAGTGCTAATTAGCTATAAAAGAAGATTGCGTATTTTCGCAAACAGCCAGAATACCAATTAAAAATGAGAAACGTTGCATTGCTAAATTAGAAATAAAGCATCAATAGTGGAAAAATATTTGTAAAAATAATAAAAGATTAAGTGATGCACAAAAAAACAAGGAAAAACAATTTAGTGATAACTTAAACGATCTGTTTGATATCGCTCATGCAAGGGCATTGCAGGTTATGAAAAATGAAGCCGACAAGATTCTTCTAATAAATCAATCAAGAAAATAAGACTAGTTTATGCTCTTTTACTCTAGACTTTCTACATGGGAACGGAAAAAGAGTGCAATAAGCTCTCTATACTATTCATGGTAGAAATGTAATGGTAGATGCAGTACGACAACAAATACAACAAGCAAAACCAACAAGTGTTTTGTTGTTGCTAAGTGCATGTATTGTGTCAACTCAGCTGATTGAAAAATAATGGAAATGTATACAAAATTTGAAAAAGTGACATTTATGAAAAAATAAAATTTTGAATTGTGGAACATAATAAACAAACATCTCGTTCGAAAGAAAAAGTAGTGATGCCACCACTTCATATTAAACTTGGAGTGGTAAAAAATTGCATAATAACTGTTGCCAAATGTGAAGAGGTACTTGATTGGCTGAAAAGTATTTTCAAACGGATAAGCGTAAATATATTAAAGAACTGTAAGATTTATTTGAGTCATATACATATTATTATATTAAGAAAATGCTTAATCAATATACATTGTGTATATTAATTTCTCAATACAAGGCATAATGAATGGTCCGGATATACGCAAATTAGTGAAGACTGAACTATTCAAAAATTAATTAAACAATGATCAATTGGATGCGTGGGACGCAATACAAGATGTACTCAACGGTTGTTAGGAAAACACCGTTCCGAGAATTACCAAGTATCAGACGCAAATATGCTTAGAGCCTTTTCGACTGTAGGTGTACACAAAATACACTATTTGCCTCATCATTTAGACTATTTTAGTTAACAATTGGCCTCCGAATCAGTTGAACACGGGGAACGCTACCACCAAGTTACCTTGCCTTTTGAAATGAGTTACTAAAGCTGCTGTTTTTCAAGTCATTGTAATACATTAAATGATTGCAGATACAGAGGAAAAAGGTATACAGCAGCAATACATGGGGAGATATGTTGGTGGAGTGGCCATTGGTTGCAGGACGAGGAAATTGAAGAAGAGGACGTTAGAGAAGACCCGAATGAATCAAAAAGTAATTTATTTGATTTAGATACTGATGACCAATCTGGCTAATATTGTATTTGGTTTGTACAAAATTTAATTTTTTCATAAACACATCAATTATTCAATATTTCAATAAGGATTATATGCTTTTCGGGTTTTCACTTTTGGTGGAATTTTGTGAAATTTGTTGAAAAGAGACAAAAGGACATACATATAAACAATAAAGAGAAACTTCTTGAGCAATATATACATTAGGGTCCACTTGATTTTATATTTTTTTGGAAGGTTTTTGCATCACTAAATCTATTGGCGTTTTTATTTTTTTAAAATTCCAACTCCTTTTTCTGCATATCTGCTGCTAAAAACGCGGATTTTGGGCACCATTTCCTACAGAGCAAAAACGGCATAATATATTTCAAATCTGATTTCACCATTCGATTCTTTAGGACAAATTATTAAAAATAAGATAAGCGTTATTTGAGATTTTCAGGATGGACCTGTTAGTCGTTAGGGTGTACCAAAAAATCACTTTTTCATAAAAAAAAATTAAAAAAATTTTTTGAACGCGCATATTGAAATTATGCAGTCTCCTGCAAAAAATGGTGAAAAAACTTTTATTATAGTAGTTCCGGCTTAAAAGTTATCAAGTAATATGTAAATAAAAAAAGAGAAATCTTTCAAGTTTTGTAAAAGATATTATAAAGTGTATTTTTTTTTTTTCAAAACAACAATATTTAATTTCGTTTTCTACTGCACATAATGCTAAATTGTTTAAATCTTCTTTATTTTTTATTATATTTGAATTATTAAGCCGCGAAATTTGACCAACAAGCTGTTCAGTATAAATACTGGTAGATTGCATATTTTTAGCTTTTTCAAGAGCAACGATAAAGCTTTTTTGGGATGCCCACTGAGCGGAGTGAAACAGCATATATGAAATATTTATTCCATAATTAACTAATGTTTTTAAACTCTGAAGAGTTATATAATCGAAAGGCGACTTTAAAGCCACGAAATCCAAATTTGTTAACTTTCTAGTTGTATCTTTCGAATTACAAAACTTTGCGTTGTCATCGACTTGTATAACATTTTTTTCATAAAGAATTTGGTCAGCTGTATCAATTAGCTATACCAAGTCTTCCGTATTCTCGTCAACTGCAGACATTGTGTATATTTGAGTCTCACTATCTTCTAAATCGTCTGAACAGAAGCTTGCACTCGGATCTATTGTTGAGAGTTTAGCAAACTGATCCTGGCTGTTGCTGGTTAACAATTTGACGCGCAAATTTTCTTTTTCTTCTACGGAAATATAGCATTTTCTTCAGTTAAGTAATCCATGTGCCTTAGCTGAGTGACTTTTGCGCTTCTAGCAATCAATGAAAAATATTTGCCTTCAATTTGTGAAAACTCTTCCAGTTCTATAAGAAAAT
Organism: Phaonia tiefii; assembly: GCA_963931995.1. Lineage (NCBI taxonomy): Eukaryota > Metazoa > Arthropoda > Insecta > Diptera > Muscidae > Phaonia > Phaonia tiefii. The sequence goes on from OZ008368.1 coordinate 135,235,156, forward strand.
CTAAATCATTTTTCGGTGCATATATTGTGGACTCGCAAGTAAACCAGTATTTTAAATATATTGTTATAAAATAAATAAGCATCGCTTCGAACTGTTCAACTAAGGCTTCCGATATGTTAAAATGTTCTTTGAAAAGCAATATTTTGAAGATGTAAATTATTTTTGAAAGCCACCTAGCATGGTGGTCTGCACCACACGCTTTCAGTTTGTAGTCAGGGTTAGTGTTCAAATGAACTAGTGCCAACTCCGCCACTTCTCTGTGATCTTGTCTTCGATGATTAATAGTTTTTTGTTTCACAAAAAATTCTGTTAATGATTGCAGTTTTTTTTCAATATTGGTTTAGCTGTATTCGAAAAGAGCGCCGGTGTAATTTTAAGATTTCGGCTATGGCTAAACCACTTTCGAAATTGAACAAATATTGTAATGCCAGCACTAACATTTTTCATGACAACTTCTTTAAATGGATTTGCGACGCACAATTCTTTTTGATGAAGCCGACAAGGTCTACGATTTAAACGCTTCTGATAAGGTTCTTCAGAAATTGATTTTTCAAAAAGTACTGCCGCGCCGCCCTTAACCATAGAATTCGCTGCTGTTGTGTCATATGAAAGACCAACTATCTTATCTGTTATATTCAATTGGTCACATTGTTTCTTCATTTCACCTGCAATAGTCTTAGCTGAACCATCTTCGATGAAATTACATGAAATAAGCTTTTGCAAACCATTTGGGGCAGATACACTTATCACTAACCTTTCCACTAATTGACGATCGTTATCCTCCATTCGTTTACCATTCCAATGTAAAATTAAGTAGTTAGGAAACTGAAATTGGTGGAGCCTTTTTAATGATTCCTGACGCTGTGTATTTCGTAATTTTAACATAAATGTGGCAGATGCAGAACCTTCGCAGTTATTGAACCGTTTTCGCTCTAAGAATATGCGTGACATGGAAGATGAAGAGATTCCAAGACTGTCTAATAGTCGGCAAATTCTTGGGCTTATAGAAACAAACTTCGAAACCTTTGCCTCGGCAAGCACCCAATCTGGATCAGTAGATTCATCATCAGATTCTATTTCCATTTCATCGACTACAATTTCTTTTTCTTTGTACGCTCTTGGTTTTGTTTTTGGGGCCACCTGTTAGAATTCCGAGGTACACAAAAATTTATCACAAAGTTGGACGTAAAACTTACGTATTTGTTGTGTCTGAGTTGAGCTTTTTGGTTTAAAATTAGTCTTTGCTCTGCGAAAGGCTTTATAAAGGTTAAGAATTTTATTTCGAAGATGATATTCGTATTTAGGAAAAAGATCCAGATTTTTAGCATCGGTCTCAATTTCAGATACAAGAATGGATGCAGACATAAAAGTATCTTTTCTTCCATTAACATTATGTATTGTTAGAAAACGACGTAAGACATCTAGTTTAGTACAAGTAATAATATCTTGGGCAAAAACGAATATTAATAAGATTGATGTTTTCATTTAAATTAATAATTGTTTCCAGGTAATTCTTTTTTCTGTTAATTGTAACAGATCAGCCATTTTTTAAATAATAGTAATTCACAAATGTAACTTGAAAAACACAATACTGGTTAAAAAGTAATATAATTTATAAATCTTAACAACTTTTCAAAAGGTCACTAAAAAAAAATTGGTGTTTGAAAAAAAAAATTAACTTTGTAATATCTATTACAAAACTTGAAAAAATATCTCTTTTTATTTACATATTACTTGATAACTTTTAAACCGGAATTACTATAATAAAATTTTCTTCACCATTTTTTGCATTTTTTGCGTTCAAAATTTTTTAAAATTTTTTTTTTTAGAAAAACTGATTTTTTGGTACACCCTAACGACTAACAGGTCCATCCTGAAAATCTCAAATAACGTTTATTTTTAATAATTTGTCCTAAAGAATCGAATGGTGAAATCAGATTTGAAAAATATTAAGCCGTTTTTGCTCTGTAGAAAATGGTGCCCAAAATCCGCGTTTTTAGTCGCAGATATGCAGGCCAAGGAGTTGGAATTTTAAAAAAATAAAAACGCCATTAGATTTAGTAATGCAAAAACCTTCCAAAAAGGCTGTATAGCGCATAATCAGAAACAAAAATGATTTTGAAAGTGGACCCTAATATACATATTTGTCTGACAATACTTTATATTTGTAGAAATGGTTTTCGGTTACGTTCCATGAAGGGATTAGGGAGAGCTTCCCACAACCAGTGAGCTGTGCGCGTTCTCTCACTGATTGGGACCTAGAGTTGTACACCGGTTCCGAACGGTATTTTGAGAACCCTTTTCGTGGCTAAATATAAGTACTCGATAGTGACGCCGTCACAAAGCGAGGTGACGGCCGTCGAAAGAAATTTTAAGGTGGTCAGAGCAGGGATCGAACCAACGTTCTCATTCACAAGAACCTCATTTCGGGTAGATTTCTTTATTTATTTTAACAATATTACATCTAATCGAGGTGAGTCTCTTTTTAATTTCATTATAAGCAGAATCTTGACTATATGTAATGGAGGTACTAGGTACTTTCTGATCATAGATACATATCTACAGTTCCACATAAATTTCGAAGGTCTGAAAAAGAAAGTTTTTAAAAATTATAGGAAAACGGACTGGAACGCCTATCGCGGGCGCCTAAGGAAACTCTTAGGTAACCATCCGAGTATTCCGACTAATGTGCCAGAGCTGGAAGAACTAGTTGGCAAATTTACTGATGCGTACAGGAACACGCCCAGTGAATCCTGTAAGACCAGTGGTTATAATGCTGCAAAGGGTAACAAAAAACCTCATTAGTGGAACGCTGAGCTTCAGGATCTAAGATCGTCCATTAGGCGGCTTTTCAACAAAGCCAAAAAGAGCGGCGACCAAAGGGATTAGGACGTTTACAAGATTGGACTTAATCTATATAAAGGTGAAACCAAGACGGCCAAACGGAAATACTGGCGAAACTTCTGTGAATACATTGAGGGAACCAACCAGACCGCACCCTTAACATGCGTGCTCGCTAAAAACCTCGCTAAAGATGATGGAACGTGGACGTATTCGTCTGAAGAGTCTCTTGGGATTCTCCTGGATACTCACTTTTCCAACGATGACAGGAGTGTCGGTCATCAGCCAGAAGAGTTAGGTGGAAACTCACCTAGCTTAGAAAAAGTTCGCTCAATAGTGAGCAGAAAGAATCTGATATGGGCCATTAGATGCTTTAAGCCCTATAAATCAGCCGGACCTGACGGGATAATTCCCGCGCAACTACAGGAGGCACTATACCTATCTTGTAGTTGGTTGGAGGCAATCTTCAAATACAACAAAGCTGAATGGGGAGGCGTTACAATTGCTAGGAGCGTTAACAGGGGGACACCGCAGGGGGAGTTCTGTATCCACTATTATGGTTAACTTCTGTCACTGAACTGCTTCTTGAATTGGACAGAGCTGAGTGCCAGGTCTTTGTCTATGCCGATAATATTGCTATCATCTATACGGGTAGAAACCTCAATTTACTTAGCATTCGTACAACCTAACAACGGACTATCACTTAACCCACTTAAAACCGTGCTTATCTTGTACTTTCGGAAATATAAAATACCCGCATTTGAACTGCCGTCAGTTATCCGTCAGCTTATCTTGTACTTTCGGAAATATAAAATACCCGCATTTGAACTGCCGTCACTAATGGGGTGCAATTACAGTTGACGGAAAAGGTCAAGTATCTGGGAATAATTCTCGACAGAAAACTGTCTTGGAAACCGAATGTGGAGGATAGGGTGAAAAAGGCGTCGGTTGCTCTTTACTGCTGTAAAGGGGCGATAGAAAAGCGCTGGGAACTGTCTCCTAAGATCACCATGTGGATTTGTACGGCAATAGTCACACCAATACTTCTCTATGGCATCGTAGTTTGGTGGAGGTCCCTCCAAAAGAAATATATTCTGAATTCCTTGATGGAAATTCAAAGATCAGCACTAATTAGAGTTAGTGGGGCAATGGGCACGACGTCAGGCACTGCACTTAATGCTATCCTGCACATCTGTACTCCTGATATGATGGCCAAATCGGCAGCCGCTACATCCATGGTGAGAATCAGAGATTGTGACGTTTTGATATCGGGGCATTCCGTACACGCTGAATTACTACACCGGATCAAATCTATTCCCGTAAAAGCGGACTACTGTATCCCCTACCTTCCACCAGTGACAAATCTAAGGATTTCTATTCCGAACAGGAATACCTGGGAAAAGTCACTGGAAGGGGACACCAGTAGTATCAGATTTTTCATGGATGGATCAAAGTTGGACGAGCAAGTAGGCTATGGGGTCCATTCACCGAACGTAAATGTAAATATCTCCTTCAAGCTGCCTGATCACTGTAGTGTATTTCAGGCGGAAATTACCGCCATACTGGAGGTTGCTGAACTAGTGAAAAGTAGTGTGACAACCCTCCGAAGAACATTTATCTACACAGAGTCAGGCTGCCATAAAATCCCTGGAATCCATGTTTGTTACGTCCCTGACGAAAGAATGCCACTCATCACTTAGGGTAATGGCAGAGTATTTTGACATCAGGCTCATCTGGGTACCGGGACACAGCGACATTCCAGGCAATTGCATAGCGGATGCGTTAGCTAGAAGGGTACTACGGCACAGGTTCTTCCGTCAAAAGACGGTGTTAGTATGCCACTCTCTACCTGCCGTTTACAGATCAGGCAGAGGGCCGATAATATGTTCAAGGACAAGTGGAGACTTACTTCAACTTGGAAACAAGACAGGGTCCTCTGGCCACAGGTGGGCAGGAAGAGGACTAGGCAACTACTTAACTTGCCGAGACGCAGGTTATCCACAATGATAGGAATACTTACGGGACATTGTCTTGCAGGAAAACACACCCTAAGATTGGGACATAAAAAATCCACTCTCTGTAGATGTTGCATGGAAGAGGACGAGGAAACTACGAAACACTTTCTCTTGGATTGCCCTGCTCTGGCAGGACTGAGAAGTAGGATATTCGGAACACATTTAGTTAGCACCGTAGCCCTACAGGATATTCCAGTAGGTCTCATAGACAAATTCATTGAAATGGCAAATTGTCTAGACGACTGGTCAATAGTTGGTATAGAGGAAACTGCAGGTATCACAATGGGCTTCTTTATCCTAAGTGTGCTAGACAGCGTGCTGTCTTGCAGCCTTTTCAACTAACCAGCCAACCAATATCTAATGTTAAAGCAGATATAAGAAAAAAGAAAGTACAATAGCAACAGAGCATTCTGCACAAGAGCTATTCTTTTTTTTTTATTATCCAATATAACATTTACTAATGTGTTCATAGAAATTGAATAGGTACCGTGTAACAAAAGGGTGTTAACACATCGCCCGTGATTTCGAACACTCGTTGATTTTTTTTAAAGAAATCAATCATATCACTTAAATTGGAAAACCCTTTATATGTCATAACTATGTAGTTGAAATCTGGTTTTAATATTGAATTTTAAATGTATTTTACTGTCTATGCACTAAATAAAAATGTACAAAGTAATTAATTTCTAATTTTGGTAAGAATTTTTTATTTTTCTTGTTGTTTTGCTTCAACGTTACCTGCAAAACTATTCTCAAATTAGACACTGTTGAACGCATCGTTCAACTTGACCTTGGCGCCTAACATCGATTTAAGTGTTAAATCCATTATGTTTTAATTCCATTTTATTTCGTCATAATAAATGGTTTCCTGCTACATACCATGTAGGGATTAAGGAGAGCTTCTCACAACCAGTGAGCTGTGCGCGTTCTAGTTTCACACTCACCGATAGGGACCTACAGTTTTATACCGGTTTCGAACGGTATTTTGAGAAGCTTTTTCACGGCTAAATACTCGATAGTGTCGCCGTCACTAAGCGATGTGACCGCCGTCGAAAGAAATTTAAGGTGGTCAGAGCAGGGATCGAACCCACGTTCTCATGTACAAAAGTCGCGCACACTACTATTGCACCACCGACGGCCACATATTTCGTCATACTTGTCTCTTTTCCTTTATTTTTATTAATTGAGTTTTTTCCTTTCGTATCATAACTTATAAAATTTCAGTATTTTTCCTTAATCGTAACTAGTTTTTGCTCACCACGTAGATCAGATACTTTTGTTACCTTAGTTGTAAGTCATTAACAACACTTCAATAAAATATGTCAACTTTGTTTGTGTTTAAGTGGAATCTGTTTAGCCTTTTTATTCGGACTTGGCAATTATCCCTTTTATTGAAAACTTGGCCTCCAGGTTCACAACCAGGAGCCAACATATGGTCCTTCAAGCCATCCTAATAAGGATTAGGATTTAATTTGATTATAGCAATCAAGTAGCCTCGTGTTTTAATCCCCAAAAAGGTTATATTCACTACATCATAATTCCAAACTCGCAGTTTCTAGAACTAACTTTAAACATCCATGTTCCATACCGGTACAGCATCGGAACACTAAAAGCTTGGAAGGACGACAAATGCTCAAAAGTTTCATCACAACCCATCCTGGGATAACGAATTCATAAAACTCATGAAGTCCAACAATCACCCTAGTAAATAAACAGAGGAATAATCTGTAAACAAAAAGCACAAGCATACGAGGATATGGTAATAATATGAACCAAAGAACAAGGGCTATAATGGTAGCATAGTACAGTCGTCTTGAACATACAATAACAATACGAAGAACAAAAATAATCAGTCGCAAACAAACCCCAAAAATTTAGACCGCTGTGTAGCTACACTTTTTTTATGGGCGTGGCAAGCTTGAATTTTCTTATCCGATACTGCCCAAAATAAATGGAAAAATCGAGTATAAATATTGAATTGAAAGAACATGTCTTAGTGAAATTATGAGGATTATTTTCGTAGAATATTCGAATGCTCTATTTCAACGTTTAAAGGGCCCTTTTCGTCCTTTGTTCAAAAAGTACCAAAAATGTACACTAAAATGAGCAGCTACGCATTGAGACTGCTTCAGGAAGTTATTCCTCATTAAATTTCATTATAAGTCGTCACAGAGCAAAATTCTCTACCTCTCTTTTCAGACGTTCGTTTTGTCCGTTTTGAAAAAAAAGTCAAGAAAGCTGCACCAAAACGACCGGCAAAATATCCAAATGTTCTACCAGTTTATAGTGGAATAGATTTCACTAGAGGATTTCGCAGACGAGAATCCCTCATCTTGAATTTGCATATGTTCTTTTATAAAAATGTAAATCATGAAATCATAAAATTTAAACCTGAAATTGTTTATTTTGGACACACAATGTTCTACAAATGTGGCCGTCGGTGGTGCAATGGCAGTGTGCGCCGCTCTTGTGCATGATAACGTGTTTTCGATCCCTGCTCTGACCACCTTAAAATATCTTTCGACGGCGGTCACCTCGCTTAGTGACGGCGCCACTATCGAGTACTTATATTTAGTCATGAAAAGGCTTCTCAAAATACCGTTCGGAATCGGTATAAAACTGTAGATCCCAATCAGTGAGAGTAAAGCCAGAACGCGTACAGCTCACTGGTTGTGGGAAGCTCTCCCTAATCCCTTCATGGGACGTAACCGGAAACCATTTTTTATGTTCTACAAATATAAAGTATTGTCAGACAAATATGTATATATTGGTCAAGAAGTTTCTCTTTATTGTTTAGATGTCCTTTTGTCTCTTTTCAACAAATTTCACAAAATTCCACCAAAAGTGAAAACCCGAAAAGCATATAATCCTTATTGAAATATTGAATAATTGATGTGTTTATGAAAAAATTAAATTTTGTACAAACCAAATACAATATTAGCCAGATTGGTCATCAGTATCTAAATCAAATAAATTACTTTGTGATCCACCAACATATCTCCCCATGTATTGCTGCTGTATACCTTTTTCCTCTGTATCTGCAATCATTTAATGTATTACAATGACTTGAAAAACGGCAGCTTTAGTAACTCATTTCAAAAGGCAAGGTAACTTGGTGGTAGCGTTCCCCGTGTTCAACTGATTCGGAGTCCAATTGTTAACTAAAATAGTCTAAATGATGAGGCAAATAGTGTATTTTCAAAGACAAGTGTACACCTACTGTCGAAAAGGCCCTAAGCATATTTGCGACTGATACGGGGAAATTCTCGGAACGGTGTTTTCCTAACAACCGTTGAGTACATCTTGTATTGCGACGCATCCAATTGTTCATTGTTTAATTAATTTTTGAATAGTTCAGTCTTCACTAATTTGCGTATATCCGGACCATTCATTATGCCTTGTATTGAGAAATTAATATACACAATGTATATTGATTAAGCATTTTCTTAATATAATAATATGTATATGACTCAAATAAATCTTACAGTTCTTTAATATATTTACGCTTATCCGTTTGAAAATACTTTTCAGACAATCAAATACCTCTTCACCTTTGGCAACAGTTATTATGCAATTTTTTACCACTCCAAGTTTAATATGAAGTGGTGGCATCACTACTTTTTCTTTCGAACGAGATGTTTGTTTATTATGTTCCACAATTCAAAATTTTATTTTTTCATAAATGTCACTTTTTCCAATTTTGTATACATTTCCATTATTTTTCAATCAGCTGAGTTGACACAATACAGGCACTTAGCAACAACAAAACATTTGTTGGTGTTGCTTGTTGTATTTGTTGTCGTACTGCATCTACCATTATATTTCTACCATGAATAGTATAGAGACCTTATTGCACTCTTTTTCCGTTCCCATGTAGAAAGTCTAGAGTAAAAGAGCATAAACTAGTCTTATTTTCTTTATATAATATGTCAATATAAATGCACCATTTCGACAATGTTATTACATAAAACAATACAAAAAGCATAAATGTTTAAAAACGCATCAATGTTTCTATTCTATACTATACTATTCAATACTCTTTGGCGACGACGAACTGCTTGTTTGTTCGCTGCCGCTACATCAATACCATCATACTTATTTCAGGCAGAGGATATTGTTATACAGCAACCACGTATATGACGCTAACGCTGTGTGTTGTTTGCATGTGTTCACTTTGATAGATTGCCTTACCCGAGCAGGAACGAATTCGATGAACCCAATTTTCGAGCACTTTTCCACTAAATCAAGTCGTATGTCATGAATAGCACATTGAATATTGACTTATAAAGCTTAAAGAGTCTGGTTTACTGATAAAGACCAATGACTTCAAATAACCCCACAAGAAATAGTCTAATGGTGTTAAATCATAATGGTGTCACAATTGCTTGAAATAATCGGATCTCCAAACAATCTCGCAATAATTCGGTTGCACGTGCTGGGTGCCACGTAGCCCCATATTATTGGAACCAGATGTTGTCAAGATCAACTTCTTCCAATAAGCCCAAATCCTTTCTCAAAATCCGCCAGGTTGTGGTTTGATACAATCCCAATTGTTGACAACGTCGTGGAATCGATAAATTGCGGTCTTCAGCAACACTTGCCTGAACGGGCAGCAATGTTTTCAGTACTTCGAGCGGTTCTTTGTCTTATTGGCACTTGAACATTATGTAAAGAAAATGTACGCTCGTAATTTGCAACAATTCGACGATTAGCGAGAAACAGGTATTATTATTAAATTGGCAAAAGCGCACGAAAAGTTGCAATTGGAGAACAATTATTTTGACAAAAAAGAAATTTATAATTTGTAAACGTTTTTCTTGCGTATATCTCTCCATGATGAAATTGTAAACATTACTGAATACAATGAAAAAAAATTACTGATCATGACATACTACAAATGGATATATCATATCTCTCAAATTGAGAAACGCTTATTACTAACTACAAATGCTCCCAAAACTTGCAGAGTGAAAAAATTACAAAAAATTGTTCAGCTGTATTACGAAAATCAGCGTTCTGTGAGAAATTGTTTTCGTGCGATTCGAGGAACTTTTGCTCAGTGATGAAGCACATTTTTGGCTCAATGGATACATTAATAAAAAAAATACAGTATTTGGGATGATGAGCATCCCGAGGAGTACCAAGAGCTACCATTATATCTATTAAAAACAGTGGTATGGGGATTATGGGCTGGTGGAATCATTGGTCCATATTTCTTCAAAAAAAGAGACAAATCAGAATGTTACCGTCAATGGTAACTGTTATCGCACCATGTTAACGGTCTATGTGCTTCCTGAAATTCAAGCACATGGTCTCGGTGAGATCAAGTTTCAAGAAGACGGCGCTAAGAGCCATACAGCGCGTGAAACAATGGACTTGTTGAGAAATCATTTTGGTGAGCACTTAATTTCACGTTTTGTTACGGTAAAATGGCCGCCTAGATCGTGGGGTATCACAACTTTGGACTTCTGTCTTTAGGAACAAGCCAGCTGCGATTCATGCTTTGGAAGCCAACATTACTCGAGTTATTCGTCGTTATGAGTCGTCCTTCCGAATGAACCACCTCAGACGTAGTCGTGGTCAACATGTATACGAGTATGATATCATTTTAAAACAGTAAATGCCATAAATTGTCTTTTAAAATTTTAAGTTCACTTTCAAATTTATGTGTTTTATTTTACATTATAAATCAAACCTCACGATGAATATCACCCGATATATAAATTTAAATAGTTTTTGATAATTACACTTTTTAAATTTGGATAGAACGTAAAGTAGAAGCTGGTTCTCTTTCAGTAATAAACTTTATCCATGCAAAATTATAATTTTTTAGGAACGAAACTGGATTAGATGGCTATAACTCAACACTGACCAAAGCCATTTACAAGAACTAAACTGCGATAGGCCTCCAATTTACAATCTAATATGAAAAAAAATCCAAAATATCATTCTCGTTAGTTAGATACGCCTTTCTACGTTGGTTTCAATATTAATTCCCTACAAAGGAGTAAACATAGTGTAGTGATGTAGCATTTAAAAATTGTTGCAACTATCCAACTGACGGATATCAGCAAAAATTTTAAAGCTGACAATACCGCTGATTAGATCTGAATCTGGCCTAGGTACGGCACCTGTAATGAACACAAAACATTTGTAACATATATAATTCCAAAAATAAAGCACATTGAATTTAGATAAGAACGTTTTTCCTGCTAACTAACAGCTGTGTGGGGGTTTCGTGTCCTTCTTTATATAAACCATGACCGCATTACACAAATAAGTTTTTAGTGTTATTAAAAGTGGGTCATAATGTTGAAAAGTGAAAGCTTAAGGAAATGAGGATATACGTCTAAATGTCTATAAAAAAAATATCCTTAGATTACGCGCAAGGATATATGTCAAATGTGCGCACACTACAGTCTGATCTCCTTAAATGAAAACGTCAATTAAATTTAGCATAATAAAGGTCAACTGAATTATGTACAATGTTTACTTCTCTTGTTGAAATGCTTTGGAATATACAAGAATACTCCGAGTACACCAAAACATTTGATTTTATCGAATGAATTCAAATGTACAAGAATACACCAAATATGCAATGTGCTGATCACGACCGGCATTTCGTCGTACACAACACGAACATTGATAGAAATTATAAGAGAGTATGAAAAAAATCCCATTCAGTAGCAAATAGGCTTTCAACAAAGAAAGTGTGTGATAATTTTTTTAGTTGAGTTAGTTAATATGTATGTACGCAAACAAACCAGCACTTTAAGTGCAATTCTAGCTCTTTTTTGGCACTTTTTTGGGAAATTATTGCAAACTTTTGTTTCTTTTTTCGCTTAATTTTTAGGATTTTTTGTCGATAAATTAAATTTTTTCTATTACGATACGTATGGCTGTTTTTCGGAACTGAACTCTGAATAATGAAATGAAATACATAAATGGGAAAATTTTCCCGGAAACAAACACTAATTAAAGAAACTATTTAACCATGCTTTTTTGCCCTTTGGATTGTCAATAATTATCCAAAGTGATGTACCTATTATTATCTATTTTTTCCCCCAAATGCAAACAACAGAATCGAAATAAAAATGATTTTTGAGTGCTTTTCCGTCGCATCCGAGTGAAAAATGGTCGTACGGAAAGAGCCCTTGCTATCTGCTGAAAATTGTGAATAATCGAATACTCCATCTATGATATCATATTTGGTACTGGTAAAAATGGAATAGACGGTTCAAGCGTCTAATTCCTTTAATAATAAATTTAAAAAACGGGAACAGCTTTTATTAAAGCTATTACATGGTTAACCGTTTTTGAGTTTATATGGTTGAGTATTCCAAATTGGAATATGGCTTTTTAATTTTAGTCTTGAAATGATGACATTTTCTAATTTTATTATGGCTTTCGTTTATCAATCTTTATACAAAAATGTGTCACTTAATCTAAATTACTAATTTTACATAAAAAAAAATTACTAATTTTACATAAAACAATTTATTTTAAGAATATACAATTTTAAAATAAAGATAAAATTTAAGTACGAGTTTAAAATGTTAATACACATTATATTATCCAATACCGGTTTTATAAGCAAATTCCAAAAAGGAAATTAAAACAAAAAAATTAACGTCCTGAAACGATAATGGTACATGGTCGATATGATAAATGGATAATGGTTGCTAAACCTAACTCGAAACAGGTACAGAAATTTCAGTAGTGTGACCATCACCATTAGTTATCCTTTGGGGTTCTATCAAAAAGGTTTATATTTTTGTTTTGGCAGCCGACTAACTTTCAGATCCCCGTGGTAAATTTGCTTATATTCATCAATAGCAGAGTGACATGCGCAAAATATTATCTTATTAGCAATGTAATAAGGATGTGTTGTTTTTGGAGTATTATCATCACTACCGCTCAACGTTTGTATGGGAAGTTCGGAAATGTTTCACTAAGATCGATTTTGGTTTACTGGATATAATGTGTCGGTCAACCGGAAAGACATGGGCGGCTTTATATGGGAGGTACATAAATGGGTCTGGCAAAATCACCAGTGTTTTAGGGGTGTTGAAGCCAGTTCCACAATTTCTCTATATTAACTAATTATGAATTAAATGAATTGTTAGTATCATAATTACAAGTAAATTTGAAATCCTTGCTTTTTTATGTTATTTAAATTCGGGCAACTCTTATATCTTTTCCCTGACATGCATGGAAAAGCTTTTACTCAAAATACAAGTTGTTCCCACTTCTGAATACTGTTTTTAATTACTGTATTGCTGAATTTACGTTGTAAAGGCTTCGAATATTCTTCTGCAACGGGCAACTTCACTTACGCAGCAACAGTGAAGGTGGTAAGCAGAAGGCTTTTCCTGGAAATAAATCGATACAAACTAAACCTGTACCTTTGGTGTTTTTTCTCTTGTTTTCATTTCATTGTTTCTGATCTGGATTTGTCGATTACAATTTCGGGAGTTCCACTCATTTTACAGTCCACTTTCAGAAGGTCATCCCGAAATTGTACATGGTCCTTCCGATCCGTCAACGGAACTAGAATCTGAAGATACATTTTATTGGATCACGTCCAGCCGCTAACGTAATCTTCTATTACAAGATTTGTTTATATGTAAACGGATAGGGATTGTGTCAAACAAAATTTAGAAATTTCTGGTAACTCCGTGTCTATTCAATAGCACAAACCCATTTTGGAAGCTATTTCCAAAGTGTCGTTGATTCTAAGTTTTGTTCTAACTGATTACAAGAAATATCGTTTGTTCTGTTTTCTGCATATGTATGTAGGTATATATGTATGTATGTGGTTCGATCAAACTCTGTCCCACAAAAGAGACAGTCACTTGGAATCACATTTCAAACATCCAAGCATTCTAGCGTTTTACTGACGGCTGTGTTATATGCTCTTACAAAACTCTTAAAAAAAGGGCAGTGAAAAGACGAAATTTAAACTTCTTTAACATCCCAAGATATTCTCAACCCATATGTACATAGTGCTAACAGTTCCCTTAAAACATATTGGCTTCACCGGATCACCAAAGCGCTGTTGTACTCTTTCAACCAAATTTGATTCCCTTTGTTTATTGTCAAGAGTGTGAGCTTGTGTCTCTTGCAATCAAAACGGAAATACATCAGTTCCAGCTCTGGGTGGAGCATTCAGAACTTAAGACACTCAGCTACTAGAAAAACTCTACTTGCAATATCTTTCCTACGCCAAGTTACACCACATACTTCCTCTTGTTTACAACGGTAACACACACTCAACACTTAGTAACACACACTCAACACTATACACATCAGAAGGCCTAGCACTCTCTTTGAGTTGATCTTTAACCGTGTACACCAAACAAATCACACGGTACGCGCCTATTCCTACTCATTCGATCATTCTGTTTATATGTACCTTATAAACCCAAATCTCTGGTCTTAGAAGAGCATAAGCAGACTGCATAGTGGTTATTGATGCTGACTTCATTTGAAATCAACGTCCAAGCAGACAACATGATATGCATTGATAGATGAAATTACCTACACGGAAAACATGGACAAATAAGAAAGTGTCGTGAAAAAAAAAATATACAGAAAGGAAAAGGAAATTAAATTCAAAATCAGATTTGTATTTCATGTGTGAAACGCATTGGCAATAGACAAATTGTGGTGTTCGAAATTTTAATTAATTATTAAATTGGTGTACAAAGTGTGCGATAACCAATATCAAATTTTGTGGAGTAGAGACAATCCTCTTGAACGAGTAACGGTGTTTCACGGTGGCAAGTATACATACATATGTACATCGGTATGTACAAGCTTACTTACAATAAATATTCACAATAGTTCACGAGGTTAGTTCAGTGATTTGTTTGTGTGTTGTTTTTTTTTTGGCAACTTGACAAATGTACGACGCCCACTCGTCAAGTAAGTTGGAATTAAATAGAACATGAAAAGTTAACCTTCGGAAAGAGCCAAGGTATGCAAACGATTGACAATTCACATGTGTATTGATTATACGAGGATCACTCTATAATTATATTGATGGAGAATTCAGATTCGAATATCCGTATGGAAAGAAAATTAAACTAATTCGCAGACGATTTTGAGAGTTCTTCTTTCTTTAGATATATAGTGATTTGCAAAAGTAAATTTGTGTGTACCTTGTTATATTCTGAGAATGAGTCTACTTTGAAATAAAATTGCAACCATTTATCATATAATGTGCACATAATATTTGTTATAGAGTAGTTATTTTAGCTTCTTACATAATTTGAACACAATTAATACATTTTGGATTTTCTGAAGATTTTGTTACAATTTATGGTGCTAAAACTACGAGCAGATATCTACATAATTTATTACTGTATGGCAACTGAACATCGATAATAAATCCAGTCTCATAACTTAAAGTGAATTTCGATTTTTGTCGAGTTAGACGGATAGACTTATTGGGAAACAGTTTACAGATACTTTATGACTTTTTTACAACTCTTCTTCGGAAATTGATATATGTACATATTTCACAACGTGAACAACTGAAGTATTTCCCAATAGTAACTGTTTCTAAGTAGCTTTCTATCCATATTAAATCTCTCCCTTGAAAGTTGATACAATTTAGGGTTTGAGAGTCACACACAATTTTGTTACAATTACTTTTGTTTGTTACGACGGAGGATTCGCAAAGCAAAATATTACACTGAGAATATTTTGTTTTTTATTTGTCAACCTAGATCTCCTATAACATTTTAAAAGAATTACTTTGTGGAATTACAAAATTTTCACGGTACCTTCACAGTTTCACTCATAGTTTTGATCCGTTCGTTTGTTCATAACGAAAATGGCGTCGCAGAAGTTCATATTTTTCTCTGACCAAGTGGTCACTTTCTGCGCAACCTTCTCCGATATTCCAATTGAAGACCATACGACTTCAAGCTTACAAGTCGAACTTGACGATTTGGAGCGACGTTGGCGTACACTTGTCCAAGTTTATGAGTCAGAAATGACTTCGGAAAGTACCGAATACACCGCAGAAATGCGGAATTCAATTCACTGCAAGTTCTCCGAATCGAGCAAGGAATACAAAGATTGTAAAGCCGCAATTCTGGATCTGGTTTATATTGAGAAGCAAAAACTTGAAAATACTCAAGCCAGGGAAAATCCTGAAGGAAAAAATTCTGAACAAAGTGGTTTCTCGTTAATAGTTCCTCCATGTGACACTGAACTGTTTAGCGGTGGGTATGATAAATGGCCAAGTTTTCGGGATATGTTCTCGGCCATTTATGCCACACATCCAAAATTGTCACCTGCGCAGAAACTATTTCATCTCAGGGCGAAAACAAGAGGGGAAGCAAACCGAATCGTCGAACAGTTTGCCCTCACTGATGATAATTTCGAACTGGCATGGGAAGCATTACGTCTGCGTTACGAGAACAAGCGCATTCTCATAAACCACCAGTTACGAAAAATCTTTGACGTCGAGAACGTTGCCTCTGAGAAAGAGAAATCTTTAAGAAATTTACAGTATACTATAAATAATTGTTTGTCTATTTTGAGAACGTACAACATTTCCGTCATTTCATGGGATCCCATACTGGTATATTGGGTGTCTTCAAAGTTACCCGAGGAAACTTTGATCGCATGGGAAAACTCAATGAATGATCCTAAGCGAATGCCTTCTTGGGATCAATTAGATGATTTTATTTCGAAAAGGTTGAACATGTTAGAGTCAATTTCTGACATTAGAAAACCTTCCAATCCTTCACCTGCTACTCACAAATCGCAAAATTTTCATACTAAGACTGATGTAAACTATCGGCCCTGTAAAGTCTGTCAGCAAAACCATGCTCTACGAGCTTGTTCCAAATTCAAATCATGTCCTCTTACGGAAAAACGAAAATTCATCAAAGCTAATAAAGTCTGCGAAAACTGTCTCTCATGTGGACATGTTGCTCAAAACTGTCAAAGTGACAAATTGTGCCAAAAATTTCAACAGCCACCTCATACGATTTTACATTCCGATTCTGGTCACGCTGGAAATCAGTACGTAAATTCAGAGTTAAACGACCCAGGAACATCAAATAACAGGCAAGACCCGCAAAATCAATCAGCTTCTTTTCACATTGATGCACTATATGAGGAACAGCCAACCACGTCGGCTGTCGTTTATGGTGCCAGGTCAGATGTCCAATCAAATTTTTCTGCTTCGGGAGAAGGAACTATCTTGCCTACTGCTTTAGTTGACATAGAGCATTGGGGAACGTCATTCACTATCAGAGTTTTCGTTGATCAAGGTTCGCAAGAATCTTTCATATCAAGTCGGATAGTTAATCGGTTGTCAATTCCAACGACAAATTCCTTCACGAGGATTTCAGGTCTCGGAGGAACTGTTCTCGAGAATTCGTCTAAACTGTGTCATATTTTTTAAGATCACGAAAATCTCAATTCAAATTAAATTCTACGGCTATAGTTGTCTCCAGTTTAAATCAACTGATGCCAGCATTCCCAACTTGCATTTCGGACTGGTCCGAATTAAAACGCCTTGATTTAGCTGATCCCAATTTTTTCAAACCTGGTAAAATTCATATGTTGGTAAGAAGCGACATTTTACCCTTCATCCTCAAATCTGGTGTTCGGAAAAATATTCCCGGTAATCTGTTGGCTCAGGAAACTGAGTTTCGATGGCTTATAGGTGGTCCGCCCACGCTTCATTCTGTTACGACATTTGCTTCTTGGGTAACGACCCCTGATACACTAAACGATGAAATTAGAAGATTCTGGGAATTAGAAGAGGTTCCATCTGTCAAAAATCGTTCTGAAAACGACATCTGGTGTGAAGAATTCTATGAAAAAACTACTTATTGCCAACCTGATGGGAAATATGTCGTTAGACTGCCATTTCGAGGTGATCTCCCACCGGAAGTGGTCCTCGGCTCATCGAGACGAACTGCGATGGGACAGTTTCTCCGAATGGAGAAAAGTCTACTGAAGACACCTGAATTAGCTTCGGAATATACAAATGTTCTATCTGAATACATACAACTGGGGCATATGGAGTCCACGACATCTAATGAAATCTACAACAATTCACGTTACTTTTCTTTTTATTTACCGCACCACGCTGTTGTCAAACCGGAAAGCACATCCACTACGGTTAGAGTGGTATTCAATGCTTCTAAAAAAACATCGTCTGGATTTTCTTTAAAATGATATCCTTCATACTGGTCCAGTTCTTCAGAACGACTTGATGTATGTCATCCTTCGATGGCGTTCTTTAAAATACGTTTTCAATGGGGATATTCAAAAGATGTACCGCCAAATTTATGTTCATGAAGAAGATCGCCAACTCCAAAGAATTCTGTTCCGAAACTCTCCCTGCGACGAAGTTAAAGATTATTGTTTGAAAACTGTAACATTTGGCGTAAATTGTGCTCCTTATTTGGCAATAAGAACGCTGTTACAATTAAATGAGGACAAGAAAGCTACTCATCCGGCAGCAGCTTCTATTCTAAAACATCAAATATACGTCGACGATATTCTTTCTGGGGGACATTCCTTGACAGAGGCTAAGGCGTACTTATTGGAGCTGATCGATATTTTAAGCTCCGCTGGTTTCCCCTTAAAAAAAATCATCCCCAAATTCTTCGTAACTTGCCCCCGGAAGATTTTCTAGACGAAGATTTTCTGAAACTTGGAAAACGCTAGTGAGATCAAAACCTTAGGAATTCGGTGGAATGCCATGTCGGATATATGTTTCTATAAAGTTTCGGGCATTTCTATGCCTTCGGCTCCTGTTACCAAACGTAGCATACTTTCTATAATTTCAAAATTGTTCGATCCTGCGGGTTGGTTGACTCCTATCATTGTTCTAGCCAAAATTCTTATGCAACAGCTGTGGATTGATGGTACTGACTGGGACGAGAAAGTCAAACCCCATTCCCTAGAGAAATGGAATTTTTTCATTTCAAATTTCCCAGACATTCAGAAACTGAAAATCCCTCGTTGGATCCATTATTTGCCCGAAAGCGAGATACAAATCCATGGATTCTGCGACGCCTCGGAAAAAGCCTATTGCGCTTGTGTGTATTTACGTTCGATATCATCCCAAAATGTCGTTTCATCATTCCTACTCGCATCGAAAAGTAAGGTAGCGCCCTTGAAAATCGTGAGCTTGCTAAGGCTAGAGTTGTGCGGAGCAGCATTACTGTCAAAACTGTTAAAATCTGTTTGTCAAAACTTATGTTTCGCTGTTCTTGGTTGGAAAAACCGCCATTCCACTGGAAAACGTTCGTAGCAAATAAGATTTCAGAGATATTGGACAATATTGGTAACGCTAATTGGAGGCATGTTCCGAGCATCGAAAATCCCGCTGATATAGGCACTCGTGGATGCACAGCATCGGAGTTGCAAAATAAATCTCTCTGGTGGCATGGACCAGAATGGCTTATAAAATCTCATGAGTTCTGGCCTAAGGAAACAACTTATAAGGAACCATCGCTTGAAAAGAAAGTTCTAAATTTTCAAACTCAAGCTCAAATTGAAGACGTCTTGGACAGATTTTCATCCTTTGATCGAGCTCTACGAGTAATTTGTTTCATGTTCCGATTTGTTAGAAAATGCCAAAAAAAAGTGTCACTCCAGCAACGCAAAGGGAAGTCATTACTGCTTCGGAAATCATCACTGTTAAATTTCAGCTAATCAAAGTTGCACAAATTTCACATTTTACTTCTGACTATCAGGCCCTTGAATCTAGTCAGCCAATCAGTTCCCAAAGTAGGCTTTTAACCTAGAATCCCTTTCTAGATGAAAATAAACTTCTTCGGGTTAATGGCCGCCTAGCCAACTCTGATATAAGTTATAATGAACGGCACCCAATAATACTGCCAGAACAAGGGGTTTACTGGCATTTGCTGAAACAAACCCTAATACTAATTTCACTAAGAGTGGAAGTATTTTACACGAGTTATCATATCAATAAGCCGGACGGCCGCCCAGTCTTTGTATCAGCGAAGTCACCAATTTTCTCCAGTTAACTACAAATTTATAAATCATTAAGCAATACCTGAGTTGAAGCTAATCACACACACTAAATATGTATATCGATTTGTATGGGATGTACCAGGAGTGTGGTCATTAGGGTGGGCTGAAAACCCATTTTTTTTTATTTCGAAGTTGTAATAGTGCGAAAAAGTTGCGAATTATGTAGACAAGCAAATAAAAAAAAACAATTTCAAAATCGGTCAACATCTTCCGATCGCGCATCGGCCCTGAAGTTTGACGAAATATTGAAATTTCCCATATTTAGGAACTTTTTTTAAATATTTAATATAAATTAGGGTGGGTGATTTGAGGTTGCAATAGTGCGAAAAAGTTGCGAATTATGTAGACAAGCAAATAGAAAAAAAAATTATCAAAATCGGTTGACATCTTCCAACAGCGCATAAGCCCTAAAGTTTGACAAAATTTTGAAATTTTCCCATTTTTTTAACTCTTTTTTTATACCTTTAATATATGTACATATTTTTTTTCAAAGTAATGGTTACAGTATTTTTATTTTTGAATATATGAACATACTGCGTTATTATGGTATCCGAATAGAAAAGCAGTACCTGAAAAAAGATATTTAGGGTTTAAATATGTCAGTTGCCGCATAGTTTTTAACAATAAACTTACTTTTATAAAGAAGAACAGAGTTTTGAATAAATGGTCCATGTTAGTTGAACCTGGCCGTAAGTGCTGTTATCTATTTTGTAGCCGACGGAACTTTGAAAACTGATTTGTTGGTAAAATTCGGCATGAGTGATCTGGATACTAGAGTGGTTCTTATAAATCCGTCCCGAGATTCTGCTCCACAAACTTTTCCTGAGGCTTCCGTGACAAGTTTCACACATCGTTCAACAGCCTGCGTGTGAACTGGGAATTGCTGGAATGTAATGTTCCAGTCAGGGATTGCGTCACTGTCGATGTACGATTTGATTTCGTCGTCACTGATTTCAGCCAACAATGGGGGAGAAGATAAATCCCTGTCCTGCCAGTTAATGATTTCTGTGTATTCTTGCGCATTGAAGTTTATTTTTGGTGGTGTAAATACTCTTACTTTTTTCCTTTTTGCATCTATCTGTCTTGCCTTCAGAATTCTTTGAAGTCCTAGCTCTCTTATGTGTTTCTTGTCATCTTGAGTCATGGTTATCAGTAAGTGTTCTGGGTGAGCGAAAAAACCATTCCGTTCGATCACAGGGTCCACAACATCCAGCAAGGTTTTTGGCAAATACCTAGTGGTTTGTATTGCTTGGTAAACAAGTTTCGGGCCGTCTGTAAAGAGTTTACTACTTTTGATTGTAAACCACATCGGCATATATGATTTTAGAATAAACAAAACTAGTTCTTGCAGTTCAAGTGAGGGATTTTCTTCACTCACGTACAATCTGAGAGTTCTATTTGCTTTTGTCAACCACCTCGAGTGTGATAAGTGCCCAGGATTACGTATAGCCAAATCCTTTTGACAGGTTCCTGATTTTATTGCCTTTGAAATATCAAGTAGGTACTGCTGATCTTTGCTAAGTAACTTTCTGTCTATCAGTGGGATCCGACAATCAATTTTCTGGAAGTTAACCACTGGCAGTTCTTGGCAGCAAGCTAACTTATCACCGATTGGCCCTTTAGAAGTACAAGGCCCCTTTGTTTTTCCATCCAGGTGCTCAAACAAGTGTCGGAATGGCAACTCGTTGAAATGGAGGAGGCAAATTGCCCATTGTACAGGCTTTCTTAAATAAAGTTCAATTCGGCGAATCAGACCAGTTTTACATCCTACATTGACAGCAGTACCATCACATCCGATGACAAATAGATTTTCAATTGAGATACTACGCTCAGATAGATAAGAAATTACAGACTTCACAATATCTTCAGAGCATCCAGAACTTGGGGCAACGTGGCCAACATAGAGTGAGCCAGGTTCTTGAATTAGCGAAAAATGCTCTTCCTTAATAAGTCTACGAAACCTTTTTGAATGAGCTTGCTCTATCACCAACGTGTCGTCCTTTCTTCCATCTAAATAGAGACCTAATAATGGGAGTGAGTCTGATTTACTACACAATTCAGCCATAGCAATTTGCTTTTCCCTTCTTATTTTGTTCTTATCGATAACATGGGTGGTATCTGAATCAGTTACAATGCCAAAGTCGTGTAAAACACTTGACGCGATCGCCGCAGTGGCGCGGTCGGAAACAGCATACCGATTGCTTACTAATGCAGTAGATTTTAGTTGAATTCTCATCTGCGAAATAGGTGTCGGAAATAGGTGTAGGTGTTTTGCTTCCACTGTGTAATCTGGATCACTATCACTGCCCGTACTAAGACAACGTTCTTCATCTAAGTTTGAAACAGATTTTGAGCATGACGGTTTTGAAACGTCTTCTACCAGTAAATGGCTGTCACGTAACTTCCTTTCCATTGCCTTGCAAAGTCTCTTTGTTTCGCCAATATCTACCGCTCCGAATTTACCAATTCCGTATTTTCGCATTGAGTAAACAAATCTTACCTCAATAGGGGGTATTTTTTTTAATTTTTCACAGCTACAATTAATAGTTAATTTGCAGCAGCATAAATCTGGAGTTTTTTTGCAAGTGCATTCTACAACAATAAGGCATTTGCAAGCTGCTACGTCAAAAAGAAGTGAGCACTTATGTTTAAAAACATCAATATGTATCTTAAAAGAAGCTTTGTTTTTGTCTCGTGTGTATGATTTCCTCAGGCAGTAATACTTTTCATGCAACGCTGTAATTAGTTGCGCGATTCTCTTATCTGTAACTGTTGGGATGGATGCCTTTTCATATAAGCTGATTACTTTGCTAGTTACTGCACTGGCAACTGCTTTAAAACTAATTCTCTTATTATTAATTTGTAGCGCCATATTATATCTTTCTTGAGCACAACCCCGAATGATCTCCTCGCCCGTAGGCAGCTTGTTTGTTGGCAGATCTTTCGGATTACCAAAAATGGGGCACTCGAATATCTGTCTTGTTATTACTTTCTTTGCAGCCATGTCTTCTCACATTCGGTACACCACACAACAATATGATACACCACACAATAATATAATACAATAGATAATACAAAACGCCAGAACGAAAAAAGAGAAGCCGAACTAAACACTACGGCACTGCAATCACAACTGATAGACGAAGACTGACAAAACAATGCATAAAGAAATAACGGGAAAATAACGTACAAATTAAACTTTTTTACATATTTTGTCAAACTTTAGGGCTTATGCGCTGTTGGAAGATGTCAACCGATTTTGATAATTTTTTTTTCTATTTGCTTGTCTACATAATTCGCAACTTTTTCGCACTATTGCAACCTCAAATCACCCACCCTAATTTATATTAAATATTTAAAAAAAGTTCCTAAATATGGGAAATTTCAATATTTCGTCAAACTTCAGGGCCGATGCGCGATCGGAAGATGTTGACCGATTTTGAAATTGTTTTTTTTTATTTGCTTGTCTACATAATTCGCAACTTTTTCGCACTATTACAACTTCGAAATAAAAAAAATGGGTTTTCAGCCCACCCTAGTGGTCATAATACCCATTTTCTATCCCAAACTAAGTTTTCTTAAATAATAGCCAATGACAAAATTACATTGTGATCATTAAAGGCTTACGGCAGTTACCATGTTGTCGTGCCAGCCAGCCATAGCTCAAAAGTCTTAGAAAGTCCCAAAACTAATTTGGTGTATATATACCGTGGCTGACTCCTTCTAAGCGTTACACTTTTTTTCGTGCCAAATGATATATATGTAAGTATATACCCTATAGGTGAGGGTGTTAGAATATATATGGTCTCCGAAATTATGTACTTTTTTCTATCGAATATAAGGCAGAAACAGCCCGCAGTTCTAAAATTGTTGATTACAGAAGCTGAGTTTTTTTTACATTTGAAACGACAGCGAGTATTCCTTTCAATGTTCTCTGTAAAGTAGTACTTTTGATTTGCTTCAAAATGTTTTTATGTTTTGTTCCTCATTTATTTTGCATTTTGTTTCTAAATGAATGATCTCAGAAATACTAATTTGTTTTCTTAGCAGTGAATGTAGTATTTGACGCACTCGCTTTTGAAATATATGTCATTTCAGACATTGATTGCAGAGGTTTAATTCATAAATAGAAGTTCGACTTTAACATTAGACTAGCATTATATAAATAAAATATTATTGTAATAAAGGTAAAATTCATTATCTAAATTATCTAAATATTGCAACAATATAAATGTAAGTTTAATTTTTCATTCTTATCGAGGTTTTAAGTTAGTTTAAGATGTTTAGGGTCCATCTTAAACTTACTTAAAACCTGCTTAAAAATACGAAAAATTGGTCATGGCCTTGAACTCGAAATTTCGCGAACAGAATTAGAACAAAAATATTGGAAATATCAGTAAATTAAAATCATCATCAATTAGAGCACATTGCGTAGGTCATGCTTTTATAACATTCTCAAAATGTTCGATCTAGCATATTTGAAAGCTGGTATAGTATCGATGGGATAATAGTATCACTCTCAAAGATCATCTTTCAAATTAGTGAGAAATAAAAACAAGAATAATCATTGCAAGAAGTAGACACCATATGAATAAATTTAGTTTAGTTTGACTTACCAACAGATCACCACCATGTTGAAGGCCTTCATCATATTCGTGTTGAGATGCTAGCAGCTATTTAAAGATGAATGAAGATGAAAGTTCTTGCAGTGATTTCTTGCTAGATAAAATATGTAATACGATATATTATAAGAATTCTAATTTAAAAAAAAAAAACATCTGCTTACGCTCTATCATGTATAGATACTTAGGCGCTTAATTGATAATAGTTAATTATAATATATTAATGATAATATATTAATATGTATATTAATTGATAATATATTAATGGAAAATTTTCGGAAATTTCGGTGAAATAATAAATCGATTGTAGAACACAACATTTTTGTTGTGGTCCTGTCGAAACCTACAACATATTCCAACATATTTCAAATATTCGTTAATGATCAGGCATATGATATGGAGGTGTATTTCAAGATGTTTCGTTGTTGCCGCAAGTATAGTTACTTCGCCTTGTGTCATTCCTCTTAGACTTCAGAACTTATAGTAAATGCGGAATCTTAGGAGCTTAGCACATAAAACGAATCACATCTCTTGCACATCATTTTGCAATTTTTTAATCAAAAAAAACGTAGAACCGGTCACATTCGTTGAGAAACTAACTTCGCGTTGGATTACTGTATCACATATAACGCAGCCGTGACTAAATCGTCATTATCTACTGTCATAATTCAATGCTGGGAAATTAATGAGAGAAATATGCACAAAATTTGATACTATTTCTCAGAATAATTTGTTTTCAGTGTACAGTTTGCAGACATTTATAAATTGATGTTTTATTTAGATATACAAACCTACAGCAGCATATCAATACAAATCTACCGGAAGAACAAAACATTTTTGGATTTTGTGTATTCATGTATCTGTTTGTGAATTTATGTGTACACTCGGCCGCATAATTCTGCGTACAAGGATAGTATGTAAACGTTGACATTAAATTACTTTGTAAAAATAATAAGGTATACAAGTAGTTTTTTTTTACAAAACTATGATTTATTTCAATTACACTGTGCGACACCAAAAAAAATTATGGGGTTCTGTCAATGGATTCTGGTAGAATGGTCTAAAAAAATATACGTGTATCGGCGTTTTGCCAGATCTGATCAGAATTTTTTTTAGGGCGGGTCATAGTTTCCGCCCCTCGGAACTTTCCTGCAACATATCGGCATGGAAAATTGTGTGTTCCTTACTTCTGAGGTACAAAATATGTTCAGAAGTTTTATAGAAAAGATTCAGATAAAACATTTTTGTGGAACAAATTAACCCTCTGTCACCTACAACCATAAGTTTTACTTTTTTTTTTGAAAACTCGCAAAAAACTGCACCAATGACGGGGGGCGTGGTCAAAATGTTCTACAAAAATTATCGCCATAAAATTGCACTATATGTGCCCGAACACTCCAAAAAACAAATCTTAGACCAAGTGCTAGATAAAAGATGAAATATGATAAAATTCATAATATTATGTGGACTATTTTTAATGGAAACAGCAAAATGACAAAATTCATTATTAACCCTTAGAAGGCAGTTAGTTTTTGCTTATTATCTACCACTTGGGCTAAGATTTGTGTTTTGGAGTGTTCGGGCACGTATAGTGAAATTTTATGGCGATACTTCTTGTAGAACATTTTGACCACGCCCCCCGTCATTTTGGTGCAGTTTTTTGCGAGTTTTCAAAAAAGAAGTAAAAATTGTGGTTATACGTGACAGTTAGAGGGTTAATTTGTTCCACAAAAATGTTTTTCTGACTCTTTTCTATAAAACTTCTGAACATATTTTGTGCCTCAGAAGTAGGAAGAATTTTCCATGCCGATATGTTGCAGGAAGGTTCCGAGGGGCGGAAACTTTGATCCGCCCTAAAAATAAATTCTGATCAGATCTGGCAAAACGCCGATACACGTATATTTTTTTAGACTATTCTACCAGAATCCGTTCACAGAACCCCTTCATTTTGAAAAAATCTAATTTTGTCTCACAGTGTTATTTAAAAAATGATCATTGAATAAAAAAAAGTTAATAGAAACTCAAAAACATAAATTTTATGACATAATGACCAAGCAAAGTGTTCGTACAAAAGCAAAATAAAGTAGAATGACACTGTGGTTTTTATTTTAAATGAATAATCGTCTGATGTAAAGTGCGATATCCCTTACATTTCAGTACAGCATCGAGGCGTTTTAACACCGATGCTACCAGTATGGTAGTATAATCCGCGGTAATGCGGATCCATTCTTCGAACAACATCCGTTTTAAAATTTCCTTTGAA
Source organism: Phaonia tiefii (assembly GCA_963931995.1). Classification (NCBI taxonomy): domain Eukaryota; kingdom Metazoa; phylum Arthropoda; class Insecta; order Diptera; family Muscidae; genus Phaonia; species Phaonia tiefii. The sequence continues at coordinate 135,261,936 of OZ008368.1, forward strand.
GTGATGACATGGTTTCCACAAATGCTTGATACGATTCACGTCCGGAGATTGCGATGGAGTTTTCAGCGGTTTTTGGGCATTATAGAACAGTCAAAGTCTTGTATTAAACGCTGTCTGCTTTGGGCGTTGTCCAAAACAGAAGCGAGGCTGATGCTTTGAATCAAACATAGCAGTTGTGTACATGTGAATTGCCGACCGTGTGTGTGAAAAATACGATTGTTGGCTGCCTCGCGAGGCTATGGGTTGGTTACCACTTCACTAGAGGCTTCTTATGTACTACATGTCCGCGATAGTAGGTCGTTCGCCAAATTCTGCGCATGGTGTCTTTGGAAACTGACTTATTGAACAGTTGGCGCAAGTTTTCAGCGATTTTGAAGCCGTTAATTTGGTGCTTTGCTGTACAGTTTGCGCCATAACTCGTTTTTCGCGCTGAATCAGTTTCGTAGGACGTCCAGAACAGGACCATATGGATTGAAGAGTGGCATCTTTCAAATGTTTTCATGATTTCTCGGAAAGTTTTTCCTTCTTTTCACAGATGAACAATAATTTTTCGCTGTACAACCCTAATTTCATTTCGTTTAGCTATTATTTTAAATTTTGATGCTGACCACCTTCAAAATAACTTAGAAACCAGATTCAATCGTCGATCTTGTTTATGTATCACTTTCTACGCAATGACTACAATCAACATCTTTCTATACCAGTGATGCCCACATTTTGAATTCCTCGGCACATGTGCCGGATACAGTGTTACCATGTTGGCATAATTTGTGCCGTTGTGGCACAATTTTTTTGGTTTTGGCACTTGTATTTCGAAAAATTATGCCAAATGCCGTTTAGCACAATTTCCCCATCATTTTTGCAATTTTTTTCAATTTAAGTGTAATTTTTTAACACAATTGTTTTGCAAACGGCATAATTTTCAGTACTAAAATTTTCTAAATTTAATTTTTTTGAACAATCTTTGCTGTAATAGATATGATATCTTGTGGTATAATTATACATTTTAAGGGTCCTATATACCTATGTAAGTGTATTTTCGGCAAAGCAACGGCTTCACAAAATAGTGCACACTGGTTCTTATACATTATCCAACATCGAAAAGTCTAATATTTACTGTGTGTCAACTTCTTTGTATCAAATACGCATAATGCAACTATGACTGCTCCGCGAAGTAGACGTTCTCTATCTAGGATAAGTGGAACGGATTCCAAAAGCAATTATCTAAAACATGGAAAATTCTATTACAAGAAGATTGAAAGAAATTGTTGAAAACAATGGATTTTTTTTAAGTTTTTATTTTAAATAATACTTCTTTTTAATTAAGAGTTAAGGTATAACTAACCTGACGAATCATCTCACTTTTAGCGGGATTACTCCGCTTTTTGCACGATTATCCCGCTTTATGCACGAATATCCCGCATTTTGGGTGTCGCAGCCTGACTTGAATCTATAATAACAAAATGATTCTATAGAATATAAATCGCTTTCAGTTTGTAGTTTGTATTCTTTTAGTTTGTATTTTAGTGGTATTCTAGAAGTCGTGAATCAATCACTTCGCGTTACTTTTGTCGGTTTGGTAGTTTATAAAACGTTGACTACCTGCGTTGAGTTACGTTATTTAATGGGTAGTATATACAACGCAGCGCAACTTTTTTGATCACTTCTGCTGTTAAATTGAACACGCCTCAGTTCCTCGCGTTAGTTGAAGAAATTAAAATTTGCATTTTAATGCTTTTGGCTGAAATTCAATCGACGGACAGAGCTAAATCCTGATCCTACACCCGTTTCAATATAGCCACCTCGGCACATTTTTTTAGAAAGCATATAACTCCTTAAAAAACATTTTTTTTTCTGCCAACCACAAATTAAACAGTGCTAATAGTAGTGCAATATTGCCAAGTTTCAAAAAAATCGGAATCATCGATGTAAATTTTTTCAGAAAATCGTCCGGTTTGACATGGAATGAATGACATACCCTTTCTTCTCATATTCAGCAACTATATTTTTATATGCAACGCCAATCTCGGGATTTTTCTTCATTTTTCGCTCCATGCCATAAAGGCGATTGAGGGCCATGGAATAGCTATCCGGCAAGACTACGTCATCTTGGCACCACAGTAGTCTGGATTGAAATCTTCCGGTAACCCTCTTCGTAGAACTTTCCAGTCTTCCGAGCACGTGCATTGTCCTTCGACTCAATGACTGGTAGAGCCTTGACGCCAAAATTCTCTGTCTCAAAATAACTTGCCACCAAATCATTTAAATTGTGCGGCTGTGCTGTCAGCAAACAAGTGCGGGCTGTTGAGTGATCTCCATCCATTTTCCCGAAAACGATCCACCCTAAAGGAGTGTTGGCAGCATATGGACCAGCTTCCTCCGACGGAACTATCTCATCGGACAATCCTAAATGGCAATGGTCCAATCCAATGAGCAATTTTGGAGCCACCTCGCCATATGAGGCTATAGGAATGCCATGATTCTTTATCAAGTCCCCATTGAAACTCTGATTGGGCAACTTCAAATTTGAAACACCATAAACACATTTTAAAGCATATTTCCGTTGCTTATTTACACCACTCACATGAAGATCGACGACTGTGGCTACCTCTTGAGACGATTTTCCACCATACCAGCTAAAATTTAATTTGTTTTGTCTTCCCTGAAGTCCAAGTTGTCTCACCAGTGAACTATCCATCATAGTGACCGTTGAGCCTTCATCCAAAAGATCATAAGTCTCCACAACACAATTTGGCCCATAAAGTTTCACTGGTAGCACTCTAAACAGCAATGCACTTTTTTCAGTTATGCTTGAGACACAACTTAAAACTGGTTCACCAATCGGACCACTATCAGCTGATAATACATTTGAGATATTATTTTCACTTGAAGCTTTAGACTGATCTTCATGCAATAACTTGTTATGTTTCCTTCGGCAATTATTCACTTGACACTCTTTACGCCTGCGGCAATCTCTGCTTGAATGTCCTTCATTAGGCATGAGAAACATAACTTCAACTTTTTCACTTCACTCCATCTGTTCTGCACACTCAGTGATAAAAATTTCTTACACTCAAATGTTCTGTTGTCTTCGGCAATGGGGATACTGTATCTCTTTCCGTTGAACATCTGATGTATAAAGAACCACTTTCATTGTTGACTCACTGTTGTTTGAGCGACTGGTATTTACACTGGTCGTTTGAATACTCCGTACCAAACTAGATACACTTTGGAGCCAATTGCTAAAATCCATAACAGTGGGCCACTGGCTTATATTTGCTGCATATTGGGCCCAATCTAAACGGCGGCTCATGGGGAGCTTCTGCACCAATTCTTCCATCAAAGTTGGGTTTGACAAATGCTGATGCCCATTTGCATTTTCTAAAAAGGCGGCTAAATTTCTCACCTTGACAGCAAATGGTATCAGCTTATCCACATCATTCTCCCCAATTGGCAAAATTTCTCGTACTTGTTGCAGCTGGCATCTTATCAACAAATCCGGGCGACCATACTGTAATTTCAGTTGCTCAATAACAGTGGGAACATTATTTGGATGGATAAGCAGAGACTTGACGCACTCCCGGGCCTCACCTTTCAACGCCTTTTCAACGGTGGCGGTATATGCGACAGCAACAAATTAGGGCCAGGGTTATGTTTACCTGACGCCGCCTGAATCGTCTGGGCAGTGGTGAAGAACACGGATGATGTTCCGGCAGGCATGGAACTGTTGAGTGTACTTACTGAGGAGGGCAACGAATCGGCAATTGTCAGGTTCCGCGGGCTTCTTCTTGGAGGTGAACGCTGCATGGACATCTAATGGCAATCGGCAAAAGGCAAAAAAAACAACAAAAATCGCACAAAGTATGCGAAATAAAATTTGTCGCTGGCTGCGACCTAAGTTATTCCTACGGGGATAGCGAATTTAACTCCCAAATACAAAAAACAGCAATGTGTATTTATAATAATACGGTAGGGTAGGGTAGGGTTTATTTCTAAAAAAATATTACAATTATAATAAAATTAAAACAAATATAAAAAACCAACACTACTTACCGCAGTCTTTATCCCCAACAAACTGATTTAACAGCAGAACAACTGCTTTGCTGGAGCCCTACATTGTACTTGTTTACAAAACTTAGCAGTTCCTTTCCAACACAACAAGTACAATGTAGGTACGAAGGGGGAACTGCGGTAAGTCGTAAACAAATGACGACAAAAAAGGGACTTAAAAAACTCAAACAAATGATCATTATAGGCAAACAATAATAACAAATTAATGATCATAAACAACCAAACGCGAATAATATGACAAAAAAGGGCAAATGAATAGAAACAAAAAATATAAGTAAATACAATAACAAACATGAGCATCAGCGACAATGACATTTGAATCATGATGCAACTAATAGAGGTTGTGTTATAAGAACAACTTAAATTATTTGCTTTTTCTTCTGTTCATTACATGAACAATCAAATTCAAATGTATTTGGTTTGTGTAATTTCTGGCTTACTTTTATTCTTGACGTACATTTGTGTTAACCTGGACACGAAAGCAAAATATATTTTATTGTCGCCTTGATATATTGGCCGTAGTGCTGGTATCACCTGTTAGAAGAACATCTAGATTCGAAGTAAACTGTTGCTTACATTGCGAACGCCTATTGAAAATGTTGCTTGCATTGTGATTCCGGCTTTACGAATTAAATATAAATTGTTTCGATAAAATACAAAATTATTCCGAAATCATCAAGTCTTTAAAGGATAATTATGAAGGCAGGTTTGAAGATTTAAAATGTATTGAAAAGCTTATAGAATTACACAATTATCCGCGTATTTGCAAAATAGAAGAGCATGATATCGCACTGCAAAAGAGCTGAATCAATTACAAAATGATCCAGAAATTCCACTGGAAACAGGAGAACAATTTTGGACACATATAGATGACCGTAAATATCCTTACATAAAAGATGAAATGTACAAGCTGTATGCAATGTTCGGCACAACATACAATTGCGAGGATGCGTTTTCCAGATTAAAAATTATTTTGAATAAGATCCGAAACAGGATATCCGACAACCATATAGCTGATCTGTTACGCATTAAGGAGTACAGAGGAAGCATCGATTTGGATGAGCTAGCTGAACGTTAAAGCATTTTTTCCCTAAAAATAAGTAATATAAATTTTTTTTTATTTATTTATTTATTTATTTATCTCACAGCTACAATCCTCAATAGGATACAGCCGGTAATATTTTTTCAACAACGTTATAAAATTTATATTATATACGTAGTAGCTATAACATATAATACTTAATAAAATTAAAATACATTTAACATAAGAAAAAGAGTAGAGTAAAATTCAAAATAATATGAAGAAAATTTGTATAATTTAAAAATTTAAAAAGAGAAAAATATAAATATAAAAATATTAACATAAAATAATTAAAAAGAAACAAAATAGTTAAAAAATAATACAAAATACAAAAATAAAAAAATAACTTATAATTAAAACAGTAGCAATACAGGAGCTGGGAGAGGAACATCTGGAACATGAGGAACAGGAACAGGAACATCAGGTGGAGTAGAACAACAGGGGGATGAGCAGGAACAAGAGAAATGGTAAACAAACTCCACAAATTTTAGTGGAATGATTCACAGGAACTTTAGGATAAAATCATAGGAGATAACATAGGCAGTCACATCTGGAGCAGGAACGTCGCAACAATATGTGTGGAACGATAAACAGGAACATAAAATAGCATAATGGGAGATAAACAGGAAGAGTAGGGACTTGAAGATCTATTCATCGTCAGCTACAATTCATTGTAAAATTCAGAATTTATAATAAGATTGTTTATCAGAGGAAAATGGTTGGCAACACAAGCTGGATAATAGTTCCCGATTAATTACGAATTAAATGTTGCTTAATTATATTCAAAGAATCTGAAGCGGGTAAGGAATTATAGATCTCATTGTAAATGAGGCAAACGCGTCGAAAAGGATTGTAGTAATCGTAATTATAACGGGCAGTCGGTAGTTTTATAGGATAGAAATATCGGGTTTGTCTACAGGGAACATTAAAATTTATTTGACTCACGAGAAAATTTGAATCTATACAACCCCTAATGAGTTTTACAATAAACATAGCATTTAACATATACCTGCGTTTTTCAAGTGTAGGAAGATCAGTAAGCATCAGTCGATTTTTATAAGGTGGCAAATCATCAATGTTCCAAGCGAGACCACGTAAAGCAAAAAGTAAAAATTGCCTTTGAATCGATTCGATACGGTCTATGTAACAGGCATTATACGGACACCACACAATACAAGCATATTCTAATCCAGGTCTAACGAGAGAGACAAAAAGACGTTTAGTGACGTACGGATCATTTAAATAAAGAACGAAAAGTAGAGGACCTAAATGACTGCCTTGAGGAACACCAGATGTTACTGATATAGTTGAAGATAATACATTTTTAAACCGCACTTTTTGGGTTCGACCACTAAGGTAAGAAGATACCCAGTGCAACAATTTAGGTGGAAAACCAATAATATCAAGTTTGTATATTAACAAATTATGATCAACTGTGTCAAAAGCTTTACTAAAATCTGTATAAATTACATCCATCTGACATTTATCACGAAAAGCTGCAAAAACATGAGACGTTAACTCCAGTAAGTTAGTCGTAGACGACCTGCCCTTAACAAAACCGTGCTGATATGGCGAAACCAAACATCCAACAAAATGAAGTAGTCTATTCGTAACCAATTTTTCAAATAGCTTTGGAATTGCACTCAGCTTTGCAATTCCTCTGTAATTTTCAATATCGGATCGACTTCCAGACTTAAAGAGTGGGCTTATGAAACTTGATTTCCAATAAGAGGGAAATTTACCCGATGTCAACGATTCATTAAATATATTTGGAGTGGAATATACAATTCATGAGCACACATTTTAAGAATTGATGTGGGAATACCATCAGGTCCAGGCGAATTTGAATGTTTTAAAGTTTGCAATCCATAAAGAACTTCATCCTCAGACAAGATAATATCTGGAATACCATTAAACGTATTAATATTATAGGGGTAATTTAGTAAAGCAAAAGAAAGGTGAATATATTTTACGGAAGAAGTTAGCAAACATATCAGAAATATCGGCATCATCTGATGACTCTGAACCATTGAATTTCATACTACGCGGATAACCAACTACTTTCCGCTTTGATTTTACAAAGGTGAAAAAATGTTTCGGGTTCTTCAGTAGAACTCTTCTCATTTTAGAGATATAAAAAGAGTAACATTTCCTATTAAGAACGTTAAATTTATTCCTAGCAACTATGTATTTCGCCAAATAAATTAATGAACCACAACTATCATATCTACTTTTCATTCTATTTCTTAAATTACGTAGACCCCTTAATTCTTTTGTGAACCAAGCAGGCCCAGATTCCAAACTTGAAGGATGATAAGGTATTGAAGCAGAAAACCCAGAGTTCACAATATTATAAAATTGATATGTAATATGTATAATATATGATGAATATGGTTTTTAATTTGATATGTAATATAGAATGAATATGTTTTTTTAAGTTCAAATAAAATTATAATAAACTCGAAAAAAATCTTTTATCATTGACAGTTACATATGTATGTTTTGAGTGTACAACTGGCATGCAATTACCCAGCGGACCAAAACTTCGTATACGATATCGCATACGAGAGTTACGCGAAACTTTTGCGGGTAAAACTCTCGAAAACAGATCCGAAAACGATCGGAAAATGAATCATCAGTCGCTCAGTTTGTGGCAGTAAAAGTTTCGTTTACGATGTCTTGCAAGAGATTCGTTTGCGAGACTTTTGCAATATCTTTTGCGAGAACAACACGAAAAATAAAACAAATGCAATTGCGTGTGTGCCTCTGTTTGGCGCACGACACAACTACAACAATGTTTCTCTCTCTTTTCTCGTCCGTTTAGCACCCGTTTTTAAACCAGTTTGAGAACATTTGGGCGAGTTTAATTTCCCCCACGGTTTTGGTCCGGTAAATACTCGTTTCTGAGCCCGTTTGCGAGCATTTAGCGTAACACTCGCTAAGGCTCGGTGTTTTGCCCGCTGGGTAAACTTCGTTTTAATCTGCTTCACACACAAGCGCAATATGTGATAATATGTGTGTGGGCATCACTATTCTATACAGTTACAAATCACCGTTATTTTTTCTGTACGCAGACTTTTGTCTGCGACATGGAACTGTCCCTGGAGGTGGAAAGTTTTTCAAAGTCATTCACTTGGAAGTGGCCAGATATGATTCCCTCGTTGGGTAGTCCAAACTTCCTACTTCCACGCAACATGTCCTGAGCAATGGCTTTATCGAAAATCTCCGTTAGCTAGAGTGAGAAGGCGGAACGAACGAGCTGCCTAATTGATTATGCGATCACTGATACGTCTCAGGTTTATTAGGTGACCCTGCCACTGAAGCTCAAGATATCGGTCATATTCTTTTGTCTTTACAAGGCGTATGAGCCCACATATATGCCAACGGCGGATAGAAATCAAAATAAGAAAATCCAGCTTGGAAATATTGCATCCTTGGCAGCGTGCAACCAAATATACTGCCGTCGTGGCCGTCGGTGGTGCAATGGCAGTGTGCGCGGCTCTTGTGCATGATCTTGTGTTCGATCCCTGCTCTCACCACCTTAAATTTCTTTCGACGGCGGTCATCTCGCTTAGTGTAAAATTGTAGGTCCCAATCAGTGAGTGTAAAACTAGAACGCGAACAGCTCATTGGTTTGTGAGAAGCTCTCCCTAATCTCTTCATGGGATGTAATGGGAAACCATTTATTTATTTAATCAATTATCCTGACAGTAGGTAAATTCAAAACCCCGGTGGGTTGGGTTTGCCTCCCCCCACCGTTCATAATGGCAGTGAATGAACGAAAACTAAAGAGAAAACATAAACAACCCCTATTTGTTTACCACCCCCGCAAACGCTATAAGGGCCACGGTTTGCGGATATGCACTTGGAATGTAGGAACTCTATATAGATCCGGTGTTGTAAGGCTGACATTACCGATATCCAGGAAATGGCTGCACAAGGAAAAAACTGCGACATATACAACATTTGCCATGAGAAAAAACATGAATTTGGTTGCGGATTTGTAGTTGGCAAAAGACTGCGACATCTAGCCTCAAGTTCAATCCTGTTAGTGAACGTATAACCACAATCCGCATAAAAGCGAAATATTTCTATATTTCCCTAATTATCCCGACAGAAGAGAAAGATGATGATGCCAAGGACATATTCTATGAGCGCCTATAGAAAACGTTTGATTATACTTAGATTATACTAGGAGATTTTAATGCTAAAGTAGACAGGGAAAATGTGTTTCATCCAACTATTGGTAATTTCAGTCAAAAAACATGGTCGTTAGTGGTACAAGATTCCAGCATAGCCATCCACAAGGCTACTTGGGTATCCCCTGATCAAATAACGAAGAACCAAATTGATGTCGTGGTAATTGATGGAAGACACTCATCCAGTGTAATGGACATACGAGTGATCAGAGGAGCTAACACCGATTCTGATCACTACCTGGTAGCAGCAAATGTTCGCACAAGATTAAGTAGAGCGAAAATCGTATGAAAATAGAGAGCTGAGAAAGCTAGACATCGGGAAGCTGCAATTACCAGAGGTAGCCACAGCCTACTCGAGGAAGCTCTCGTAACTTTTGACAAAGAACCCACACCCTCTCGATGAGGATTCTGAAGCGCAGTGGAGAACCAATTCCGACCCTATAAAAACTGCCGCAACAACTGTACTTGATGTTGAGAAACCCCTTCTCAACAAACCATGGTACGATGAAGAGTGTCGCATAGCAAATGCTGCAGTCAATTGTAACGTGAGCTGCGACTGAGCGTAAGAGGCGTAATAAACTGCAGTGCAGAAAGTGAGAGTGGGAAAATTGACACAAACAGAAGGAATAATCAAGCCCGAAAATCCCAAATCGAAAACAGAACATGATTCAGGTCCCCCTTCTGTTAAAACAAGGATGAATGTTTGCCCGGCGATTAGAGTTTACGACCGACAAACGCCATACTCCCAGATTAGACAATGCACCAGCTAATGCTTTCTAGGATCCAGTCGCTCGGTCAAACCATAAATTACACCAGCATCGCAACTGCATAGAAGAGTGACAAAATACAGGTACGAAAATGAATTCTCTGGTTCTCAAATTATTCGTCTTATGCCCTGTTCCCACTACAGCGCTAATTACATAATTCGCTCTTTGAATTACTATTTTAAATTACCCTGTTTCCACTACACATACATAATTCGGTTTGACAGTTGTTTATTTTTTTTATTTGGTTTGTTTCAATAATAAAAGTGAGTTAATATTAAAACAAAATATTATTGAATATCCAACAACCTTTCTATATTTAATTCCGCCTCCTCCATTTACCAATAGTCTTCTGGACATCGCATTTTTTTTTAATAATTCACTTGTTTGCATCCATTGTATGTGGTTAAATAGTCTTTTCTTTGCTTTTGTTTGTTTTTGACAGCTGTTACGATAAACTTTCGATAAAAATTAGAGACCGCAATGATTTGTTCGTACTACAAACTGAATTACCTACAAACAAGGTAATTCGCTCTCAAAATTATGTATGGTGAATTACGTAATTCGGTTTGGAGTTTGAATTAGGAATGAGAGAGCGAATTACTAATAATTCTGTAGTGGAAACAAGGCATTAGGTTGTGAAGAACAACTGGTTTGCGATACATCAACGTCTCGTGTACATCCTTACATCTCTATGGAATTTAGACATCAAATTCTTTTGTCAATTCACAACTTATCTCATCCTGGGAGCCGTGTCACTACAAAATTGATGACTTCAAGATTTTGCTGGCCTGGAATTGGAAAAGACACAGTCAATTTCGTCAAAAATTGTTTACAATGTCAACATTCTAAGACGCACCACGTCTACACCTGTAATGTACGTACGAACAACCTCATATAAACCTCGACATTGTTGGCCCATTTTCGGTATGTGAAGTACAACTATACTGTTTTACCATCATTGACCGTTTCACCCGATGGCCTGAGGCAGTTCCAATTCCTGCCATGTCCGCCAAGACGATCGCACGGGCACTTGAGACACATTAGATTTCTAGAAATGGTGTACCAGCACGTATAACATCTGGTCACGTATAACATCTGGTCAAGATCTAAATGAGTACATCATTTGCCAACCATTTTGCGTGGATTGCGTGTAGTTTTCAAACCTGCTATAAATGCTTCACCAGCAGAACTTGTGTATGGCACAACTTGAAGAATTCCGGAGGAATTATTTTATAAAACTAATTCGGGAGAACCTAGAAGCGAATTTGTGACCGAATTTAGAACCGCTATGGAAAAGTTAAGACCCACGAAAAGCGCATATTATTCAAATCATCAGACTTTCATTGCAAACGGTCTTCATTCGCCCACACATGTCTTCGTCAGGAGCGACTCCATTAGACCTTCGCTGACTGACCCACGATGGTCCGAATTTAGTTTTGAAACGAAATTCAAAATTTTGTACACTCCACTTTCGTGGTCGCGATTCCAACGTTAGCAGTGATCGCCTAAAGCCATTTTTCTGCAAAACATCAGACGTTCCTGATTCATCAACAATTCAGCAACAAACGCCAACATGTCCAACACCCAGTATGCATCGTCGAGTCAATAGTACTGAATTCAATACTGAAGTGCCTAATGACATTGATCGGAGTCTCACATCAGATGAAAATAGCTCAACAAACATTGATTCACCGGAAGCTATTGCGAAAAGCTCTACCAGCAGCAGACACGTAAGACTTCCAGTCCGATTTAGATGACTTGTTCCAGCGGAAGAGTGATGTGGCACCCTGACAGTTCATGCCAGCTACATATTCACCTCAACAAAATGATCTTATGTAACTATGTCAACATACGTAAACTTTTCTGAAAAGCCTCTGTTACATGTTGGGTATCCTTGTTAACTTCGGATTCTCCAATTTCACTACCAATTTCAGAAACTTTACGTCGCGGAGCCTGGTTCGGGATTGCATTTCGGGAAGGCAAATTTTATGAAACAGGACGTAAAGCTTATCCTGGCGAATTTCAGGTCGTCTGTTCCTATATAACATTTGTATTAACTCCTGCTCTGCCATTGCTATCCGCAATTCGTCCATTATAGGTGAAACTGCTTCAAAAAAAGGCATCAAATGGCATCGAAGTGCACGCTAACGTCAACCCACAACACTGTCTGAACCTGATAGAGAAATCTTCACTGAAATAATCCTTTGTCAATGATTTAACCCTGTAAAGAAATTCGTCTACATTTAGATCTAATGATGAGCCATCAAATTTTAAATCATGTATAATGGACGAAATTTTATCCAAAGAGCTCCTACTACAAGTGGAATTCACGCAAGAGTTTGGGGAAAATGTTGGAATATTAAAAGGTACGTTTGCCTAATTTAATTGTCCATAGGGTACAAATGCATTACTGTCATTGTTTGCAAATTTGTAGGTACATTGAATTTGGTATTGTTTGTGTTTGGGTCATTTAAACCAACTGCATTTGGAAAGTCACCATCAGGATTTACGTCATTTGAAGTCGTGTTGCGTGTCAAACCATTGTCTGCAACATTATCCAAAGGAGATGGTAAAACATTTAAATTCCGAAGAAGGCGTAAAACTGTATCTTTCATCATTCTTTCGACATAATGGTGCTTGAGTGTCACTGTTTTGAACGTTAGAAGCACGTCCCAAAAACGGGAAGATTGCCAAGAGAGCTAGATCCGGGGAAGGACCCCTCATAGGCTCGAAAAAGCCCAGGTAACAAAGCAGCTTGCGAACAAATCCCTCCATTAGGATTTCAATCGTTGATAGAGCTCCTCCCGATGGAAAGATTAGCCCTACCAACTGGTTGCAGGTTGAGAGAAGGCTGACGGATGCAATGTTGAGCGATAGCAGGAATAGCGGCGGGATAAGCTTCTGCGGTGTCGACTGGCTGAAGGGAGTCAACACTACACCATTGCGTCAAAAAAGAGTCTGTAGACTTCCTTAAAACACAATCGCCGGTATTGGCGAAGCTTTGACAGGATCGACACTAGATGTTATTTCTTAATCCTTACTCTCGCTCCGACGCATTGTATCCGTATGGATACCGCCGCCAGTTTTGTCAGCGAATAAGGTGGTGGGACTCAATACTCATGTCTGGGAGATATTATCCATTGGTTCTGATACCGATACGGATACCTCAGGTACCGATTTCAGAATCGCCCTGGAGTCGGAGTCACTCGAATGGATTAAAGCTCGTGAGGGAAAGATGTTTTTCGGTCTCCCCACCGTCAGGTTCCGCCACTCCAGCTTCCTCGCTGTTCCATCTGCACCACTGCGAGGCTGCCTCTGCCAATCTCCTACTCTTCCTAACGAACCATGAGATTGGCATTGCACAGCTACAAGAGTCCTGGATTAATCCCGAGAACAATGTGAAAGGTCTGGGCAATGTCAACATGAATATCTTTGCGGTAAGAATATCTGGCAAGGTAAGAGCTTGTATAAACAATTAAATGGAGATTAGGGAGAGCTTCTCGCAAACCAGTGAGCTGTGCGCGTTCTAGTTTTACACTCACTTATTGGGACCTAAAATTTTACACCGGTTCCGAATGGTATTTTAAGAAGCTTTTTTCATGGCTAAGTACTCGATAGTGTCGCCGTGACTAAGTGGGGTGACCGCGGTCGAGAGAAATTTAAGGTGGTCAGAGCAGGGATCGAACCCACGTTCTCATGCACAATAGCCGCGCACACTACCATTGCACCACCGACAGCCAAGCCAAGATCTTGTACTAGTTAGAAAAGATTTAAAACTTATCTTTGCTCTAATTTATTACTGTGGCCCTTATTTTTCAACTTTGGAAAAGTTAAGCTAACTATGGAGAGATTATGTGTGTAAACTTTGCCCATCCGAAGTCAATAGTCAATCCCAGCCAAATAGAGAACAATTCAAAACGTAATTTTTTGTGTTTGGTAGAAAGTTGAATGGGCTTTGAATTCAGAAATCTTTGAAAGTAGTATGGCTGTATTGAAAACATTTTGAAGCGTAAAATAAGGTATACTATATGTATTACCTTAGTACACTGCTTTAATAACCGTACCCCAACGATATTCATAATTATAGAAAAATATTTTTTCGTTTTTTGGAACAACATTTTAAAATTTAAATATGTTGCATTGTTTAAGTATAATAAAAGGTCGAACATTATGTTTAGGAGTCATATTGTTCCATTTTGAGCTTGCCACAACTATTTCATTCATCGTCGCAGTGGTCCAGCATCGATTTCCATCGTCCAAAATTCAATATCTCTTGATCTAGTAAACATTTTTGGAATACATCACAAGGTTTATTGGGATACATCAACATTGAAAATCGAACGGTCGCACAGTGCTTTGTCCCAGTACATCGATGGGACAAAAATAGAAGGGGTCGTCCTAGGGTAATACAATCTGGCACGAGTCCCTAATATAATAGAATTAAGAAAATTTCAAAGTATCGTCAAAATTGACCACGCCCATCGCCCACCACCAATCCAAAATTAAATTATTATTGGCTGTAAAAATTTAACTATTGCGACAAATTTCATGAAAATTGCTTGAAGAATATATTTATACACCACCTTATCAAAAAATAGCATTTCATCAACATTGACCACGCCCATCGCCCATACAAAACAAAATTACTTTTGGCTGTAAAAATTGAACTATTGCGACAAGTTTCTTGAAAATTACGTGAAGAAGCATTTCATCAACATTGACCACGCCCATCGACCACCGCCCATAAAAACCGAAATTATTATTACTATTATTCTACGCAGAAACCAAAAGTGTTTTCAAAAACACTTCTCCAATAGAAGCAGATATGGAGTTGTTCTTATATTTCCCTGGTAGATAAATGTATAAACTGTAAAAAACAAAAATAATAAAAAAAACTGATATTTCGTATTATTTTTTTTTATTTCATGAAACTTTTATAATTTCTGCGTATCAAATTTTTGAAGCCGCAAAACAGTATGATTTCTATATATTTTTTTAAATTAATATTTTGTATTTATTATGTATATAAAAAGCCAATAAAACCGACAAAACTTTAGACAATTCAGATTAAAATTAATTTTTTTTAATTTTTTTGTGAAACTACTCGAAACAAGATTTTGTTAAATCACGAAAAAAGACTTTGAAAAAAAAAATTTTTTGTTATTTGTTGGATCGATGGGAACCCATTCTTTTTTTCATCTGTAAGACAGATGTATAGATTACCGTACCACCATATCGGATAAACAGATTTTAACTATCACTTGCCATGTATAATATTCTCAATGCAGAAAATTGTATGCCTAATTTTTGAAGGAAATCGGATAAATCCCATAAAAATTGTAAAAATCTCGAAAATTTTTCGTTTTTTTAGTTGTTTGGATGCAAATATAACGTGCGTTTGGAGCTTGCCGCAAATATAATATACTTGTGTCCAAATGCATTTTGTTTGCTATTCAATATTACATGTTTGAGACACAATGATTAATATGTTATAACATATGTGTTTGCGTACCAAATATATCTGTTTGTTTGCCGAGTTTGTTGCACTCTTTATGCTCACTTGAAGAGAAAGAGAAATAAAGCGGGCCAACGAAAGAGTCTATCTCGTAAGTTTGTATCAGTACTTTTGCATTATTCTCTCCGTCAGCGATTCATAAATTTTCCTGAATGTGCGTGTAAATTGAAGAAGTCAATGATTCTTATTTTGGCTGATGTATTACGTTTCAGTTTCAGTCGTCAATGGTTCATCGGACAGAGGATATCAAAAGCACATGATATTTGCAAATATTTATTAACTAATTTATTAACTAATTAAGGTAAAAATAATCTCCTACAAAATAATTCATATTTGACTAACAAGTAAAAAAGTAATTTTAAGCACTTTTTAAAAAGCTTAAATATAAAAGAAGCGGAACAAAGCGGAGAAAATTTTGCATTTTTCTAATAGATTAAAGTTTAATTTATCATGAAAAAATATATCACCAAAATTTATGATGTTTTTTCTTTTTTGCCATCAATAAATGAGAATGTTTCAAATATTTATCTTGAAAAAGTAAATTTTTAAAAATCAATTAAACATTTTTTTAAGGTTTATACGAAATAAAAAAAAACAAAATTTGTACCACTTCTTACCTATCCAAAAATAGAACATAATTTAATTTCTTCCATAAATGTATTTTTGAACAATATTTTCTTTCAACTACTAACGAACGAAACTAAAAAACCAAATTATTTAGCATACAATTCGCTCACTTGGAATTGCTTTGGAGGAAAAAAAATCTATTTCTATGAAAAAAAATCTTTGCTGATTTTTTTTAGCTACGCTATTACCTTTAAAATGATACCAAAAAATGCAATTCCAACCAAGTCGGATTTCTGATTTTTGTCCATGAAACGAAGCAGTGTGGGTCGGGTAGATTTCAAAAAATGTTGACTACTTTTTGGTTTTTTCGATTTCTAAGAAAACAAAAAGTTTGGTGTTTTTCTTTTTATGTTTTTTAACATATTTTGACATAATTATTCATACTGCGTAAACAAATTAAAATGTTTTACGTATTACAGATATTTTGATATTTATTTATTTACCAACATGAGAATGAAAATGTTATCACCTTTTTAACATTGTTGAGAAACAAAATTTTTATTTACGTTTAGGCACCAAATAATCAGACTTTTTCCATTAAATTAGCACTATCTTCTTTGTGTTCAATCGAACGGCAACAAAAGCTATCCAGAGATATTGGGGAACTGATCAGCCTTTCCATCTGTGTATTGTATTCATTGAAGGGCTTAGAAGATAGAAGTTATGTTGGTACAAAGTCAACTTCTGTTTCAAAAACGGTATTTTATCAAATATTTAGTACAAACGAACTGTATTTGGCATAAACAAAATTTAGCTGACATATTAAAGTCACCCGATCACTCTTTTACTAAACGAGATACAGTTCACAAAATTCGAAACAAGAGATCAACATTTTTCGATTTTAAAAATTCGATAAAAGCGAATATCTGTAATAAGAACAACATTTTAATTTGTTGTACGCATTATGAACAATTATGTCAAAATATGTTAACAACCCATACAAAGAAAAAAACCAACATTTTTGTATTCTGGCAAATCGAAACAAAGTAGTAAACTTTGACAATTTTTCTGAAATATACCCCATTTGCGGTTTTCAATGTTGATGTGTCGCAGTAATCTTGGATCGGGTGTAATTTAAATTTGAAAATCACATTCGAATTTGTAAGGACCTTTCATGCATGAAAATCTTTAAAATTTTAAAAAATTAAATTGCATAATTCAAATTATAACATAGTTTTGAAATTAATAAAACTTGTTTAAAATATTATGTAGAACTTACTCAAGCTATAACATAATATTTGAAAAGAGATATCGTGTTACTTATTTCAAAAAATTCATAAATATTTCAAAATCATCTCTTTTTGTTTAATTTATAAATGTTTGTAAGTTAAGCGGTTTTTAGGGCTTGTCCACTCTAGTTGTGCATTTTTTGTACAATTATAATCGCGCAATTTTCTCATTCTCCATAAAAACTCCAACTAGTCCAGTGGCTGGACATGGGACTGTCTGTGGAGGTGGAAAGTTTCTGATAGCCTTTCACTTGGGAGTGGCCAGAAATGATTCCTTCATTGGGCAGTCCAAGCAGCGCACTACTTCCACGCAGTATGTCCTGGGCAATGGCTTTATCGGAAACCTCCGTTAGCTAGCTAGAGTGAGAAGGCGAAAATAAATGAGCAGCCTGATTTGGTTATGCGATCACTGATATGTCACAGGCTTAGTAGGTGACTGATGTCACTGAAGCTCATCAAGCTATTTGGCATATTCTTCTGTCCTTTAGAAGGCGGATAAGCCAAACATATGGGCCAACGGCGGATAGAAACCCAAAAGAAGAATATCCAGGTTCGACATATTGCATCCTGGTCAGCGTCTGATCCATAATGGGAGGCCGCAATCAAATATCCTGGCAGTAGGTAAAATGCAAACTGGGTTTGCCTCCCGCCACCGTTCATAATGGCAGTGAAAATACAAAAACGAAACAGAAAACATAAACAACCCCTATTTGTTGACGACCCCCGCAAACGTTATAAGGACCACGATATACGGATATGCACCTGTAATGTAAGAACTCTATATAGATCCGGTGCAAGTATCCAATTGGCAGATGTCCTCGACAGTTATAAGGCTAACATTACAGTAATAAAGGAAATGCGATGGACAGGACATGGCTGCACACGAAAAAGAAACTGCGACATATACTACAGTTGCCATGAGAAAAAAACATGAATTTGGTTGCGGATTTGTAGTTGGCAAAAGACTGCGACATCTAGTCTCTAGGTTCAATCCTGTGAGTGAACGTATAGCCACAATCCGCACAAAAGCGAAATATTTTTAGATTTCCCTAATTTGTGTGCAAGACATATTCTATGAGCTCCTAGAGGAAACGTATGACCGCTGCCCTGGCCATGACATTAAGATTGTACTAGGAGATTTTAATGCCAAAGTAGGCAGCGAGAATGTGTTTCATCCCACTATTGGCAATTTCAGTCTACATGCTGATAGTTCCGACAACGGTATGAGACTGATTGACTTTGCCGCGGCAAAAAACATGGTCATTAGTGGTACAAGATTCCAGCATAAAGACATCCACAAGGCTACTTGCGTATCCCCTGATCAAAGAACGAAGAACCAAATTGATCACGTGGTAATTGATGGAAGGCATTCATCCAGTGTAATGGACCTACGAATGATCAGAGGAGCTAACATTGATTCTGATCATTACCTGGTAGCAGCAAAGGTTCGCACAAGATTAAGTAGAGCGAAAATCGTACGAAACCAGACGCAGAGGAAGCTGGACATCGGAAACTCAAGGAAGCTCTCGCAACTTTTGGCACAGAACCCACCCCTCTCGATAACAATCCTGAAGCGCAGTGGAAACCCATTTCCGACTCTATAAAAACTGCCGCAACAACCGTACTTGGTTTTGAAAAACCGCTTCGCAACAAACCATGTTACGATGAAGACTGTCGCATTGCAAATGATGAAAAGAACGCTGCACGCATGGCAATGCTTCTGTCAATTGCGACTGAGCGGTATAGGGATAAAAGAAGGAGGTAAACCGTCTTGTTAGGCGTAAGAAACAGCAGTGGAGAAAGCGCGAGAGTGAGAAAATTGAGTCATACAGAAGGAAGAACGAAGCCCGAAAATTCTACCAAAAAGTCAAAAACGGAACTAATAGACATGGTTCAGGGCCCTCCTTATGTAAAGACAATGACGGAAATCTCATCGCAGATGTGCAGAGTATGTTGGGAATATGGAGAGATAATTTCTCAGCGATATCCATTGACGAGACAATCGATCTAAATTTGGACGACGACGTCGATTGCCCCCTCCTAACCAAGACGAGGTCAGAACAGCTATAGCCCGGCTTAAGAACAATAAAGCCGCGGGAGCCGATGGATTCATCAGCTCATTAGCAAAATTTGGTTAGATGAATGCATGCCCGGCGATTGGAGTCTCAGTGTACTATGTCCCATATTTAAAAAAGGTGACCCGAGTCTCTGTGCCAACTACCGTGGAATAAGCCTTCCTTTTATCTATAGCATATAAGGTTATATCAAGCATAATGTCCGAAAGACTAAAACCGATTATCGCTGACCTGATTGGACCATACCAGTGTGGCTTTAGGCCTGAAAATCAACAAAAACAAATCGACAGCTATCCTCTATTTGTAGATTATAAGGCGGCCTTCGATAGCCCGATACGGGGGAAACTCTACGAAGCAATGTCTGAGCTTGGTATTCCTGCAAAACTCATACGCCTTTGCAGGATGACCCTGACGAACACCAAATCCGCAGTGAAAGTTGGTAAGGATCTTACCAAACCTATTGAAACTAAGCGAGGCCTCAGACAAGGTGACACCCTATCGTGCGATCTCTTTAACATCTTAATAGAGATTATTCTTATAAAAGCTGCTGTCAACATGAATAAAACCATCAGCAGCAAAAGTCATATGCTGCTCGCGTATGCTATGATATAGATATCATAGTTAGAGAAGTTACTGCGGTGTTTTCAAGAATTGAGGAGTCAGGAAAAGTGGGTCTGACGGTAAATTAGGACAAGACAAAATTAATGGTTTCAACGAACAGGGCCTCCACGCGATTAGACCAAAGCGTGAACGTTGATAACATTTATAACTTCGAGGTAGTGGACGAATTTATATACCTCGGATCTGCCGTAAACAAAAACAACAACGCCCTCTCTCGAGTAACAAAAGTCCAATTATACCAGACTCTCATACAACCTATCTTGCTTTATGGCGCAGAATCCTGTGTATTATCGCAAGCAGACGAAACATCTGTAGGAGTCTTCGAGAGAAAAATACTCCGAAAAATGTATGGCCCTGTAGTGCACAACGGCGAGTATCGGCGACACATGAACCATGAGCTGTATGAGCTATATCCCGACATTGACATAGTTAAGCGGATCAAAACAACACGATTGCGCTGGCTAGGCCATGTCAGTAGAATGGATGAAGACGAACCAGCACGAAGGGTTTTCGAAACCGAACTCGAAGGAAGACGAAAAATAGGAAGACCAAGACTCCGCTGGAAGCATCAGGTTGACGAATCCCTGCGTAGACTTGGTATTGCCAACTGGAGAGATAAGGCAAAAGATCGAACTGGTTGGCGAAATATGTTATCTTCGTTTTGTAAGGTCCCGGACCCCTCGGGGTTGTTCGTGACCCGATAAGTAAGTAAGTCCAGTGGCTTTCAAAAGTTGCTGGTGAATGTTTTACACCTGTTGTACACTCTTGTTATATTATTCTATGTTGCACACTACTCCCGTTTTAACAAATTTGCGATCGAATTGTAATCGATGTAAATAATATTAGACTAACTCTTCATATTACATTTTGTTTTTGTCACTATAGTCCGTTTTCCCCCATATTACATAGTAAACGTGGACTTAAACGGACTTACAGACATCGCACGAAGAAAATATTGGTACCGTTGAATCCGTACAACGAATACCTTTCGTTGAAGTACCCACACTTAACTATACCCAAGTGTCCCTGGGTACATCAGTTTTTTTGGACCCTGTGGACGCCACAGCAAATTTTTCTATTTCTCGCATATTTGATTTTTTCTTTAATTTCAATTTTTTTTTATAATTGTCTGAGCCGTCCCCCACTTTGAGAACTTTAGCCCAATTTAAATATATTTAATATATCAGTGGCAAAAATATGAAAATTTTAATTTTCCAAATATAAAGGAAAATATTAAAATTAAATATAATTATACTTTTAAATTATATATTGCCATATATAAGACAAATAATTATGGATAAAAATAAAAAGTCTTTATAAAACAACAACACAACGCTTTTTTCTACCCATCGCTCGAAATAGCAATTCATCAAAAAACATTCGATTGCTATTTCTTGTGCTTTTTTATGTCCATTCTATTGCCTTTTCATATCAGCTTGTGTGTGCTTTTAGTTTCGGCTGCCACAAAAAAGCGCAATCATTGATACCATGCAATTGCTTTTGCGTTGTTACTTGTTGTTTTCTCTAGCAACAGAAGTAGGTGGTTGACAAAATAAAAAGCAATGCATAATCGATCAACATGCTTTTGTATGAAACAAAAAGTCAGCTGGCTGCTTTTTCTGCTGCTTTTGTGGTTTTTGGTAGCTGTAGGCTTTGCATTAGTTGGTGCTATTAATGTATGGAGCTGAATTTGGAAAAGCGAAAGATGGATAATAGTCGTGTTTTGGTTACAAGCAAGCGAAGAAAGAAAGAAAACGGTTTTTTAGCGATAAGTGATTTTATTCGACAATATGAAAAAGGGTTGAAAACGGTAAAAGATGTCAAAAAAATTTTTTCTTAAACTTTGCGAAAATTATTCGCGTCGCTAAGTTTTCGCTAAGTCTTCGTTAAGTGCTTCATACAAAACAAGCAAGCGGTGTAACCAAAACACGCTTAATATATATGTACATTTCTAATGCTAATGAAATTGTACAATATTTGAGTTTTGGCTGAAATTTCGATAGCATTTTAAACACTGCCTATTAGTAGAGTGAATGCATTTGTGCTGGGCTCTAATATACATTATTAAATGCGATCTGTAATAGAAAATACGTATTTAAATTATAAAGAGAGATTAGGCTCTAAACCCTCAACGAATAGTCAATAAATAGGACCCCGAACATTACACTTACTCCATAATTTCAGTCGTATCTCCGTACAGTACATCATCTTATTTAATTCATAAAATAAATCTCGGCTTCAACTGTAGACTAGTATTAAAAAATATTATTCTAATATTATTCTGTTCATTATTCATAAAGACGATGTAAATATTGTAACAATGTAAATGCAAGTTTGCTTTTATAACATTCTTAAAATGTTCGATCTAGCATGTTTGAAAGCTGGTATAGATAGTATTGTTGGGATAATAGTATCACTCTCAAAGATCATCTTTCAAATTAGTGAGACATAAAAACAAGAATAATCATTGCAAGAAGTAGACACCATATGAATAAATTTAGTTTGCTTTGACTTACCAACAGATCACCACCATGTTGAAGGCCTTCATGATATTCGTGCTGATATGCTAGTAGCTATTTAAAGATGAATGAAGATGAAAGTTATTGCTTTGATTTATTGCTAGATAAAATATGTAACATATACGAATTTTCATTAAAAAATAAATAAATAAATTGTAAACATCTGCTAACGCTCTATCATGTATACATACTTAGGTGCTGAGTGTAATTTTGAAGGTAACATTTTGCAGATTTCGGTGAAATAATAAATCGATTGAAGAACACAATATTCCTGTCGTAGTCCTATCGAAACCTTCAGCACATTCCAACATATTCCAACTGTTCGTTGAAGATCAAGCAGATTCATATAATATGGAGGCGCATTTCAAGATGTTTCGTTGTTGCCGTATATACTTCGCCTTGTTTTCTTCCCCTTAGACCTCAAACTAATTTATTTTACAGTTGTCGACCTTTTGAATTAACTATCGAACCTTTATTGTTGCCGATCAAGAAAAGTCCTCTACAACCCGTGACCTAACAGCGGTAAATGCAGTTTCTAACCGCTTTCTTTCTAATGTCGATAGAATCTGTTTGCGCCGTTTGATACATAGTTGACTTTAAGTGTCAACCGGATTCTACCGACTAGTGAGTTGTCATGTTAGTTTGAAAAGAGGGGTGCCGAAGCAGTGCTCAAAATGCACTCTGACCCATCCCATGCCAGTCGACATACACTGAAACCGCACTTGTGCGCTCTCGATTTACCCTACTAAGTGACTATACCTCTCATAGGAATTCGGTGCTATTCACGAAATTCCTTAAGATACACTCCGGTGCACTTATTTAAAGGCACTAAAAATTCCATATTCAGCAGCCTGTATCTTTTGCAATTTGTAACCGATTGCAGAATTTTACAATGGAATGGGAAGCTAAGCACCTTAAGATATTAAAAAAAATCATGACAATAGTGGTTTCTTAACTAAAGAACTTTTTTTGACAATTTATGAAAAAAAGTCCAAAAATGTGCTATTTTTTTGGTTTACTTGAATAAAGGCACTTTATTAATTATTTTATTCTTAAAGTAAGCGATGATTTTTTGTAGGAAGCGTTTGTTTATTGCAATTCATTACATCTTAATCATTTTACAAGTCAAAGTGGCAAAACAAGAAATTTTAAATCTAATGGAAAAAACTAAAATCTATGTTAACCGTTCTGAAGGATATTCTAATAGCTAAAAAAATTGGACGGAACCCAACAGTTGTCGACAATTACATAAAGGACCCCGAAGGGTATGGAAAATATTTTAAAGGAAGGGTTTCATTGTCTTTATCTACATATGAGAATAGAAAAATCATCAGAATTGCTTCTAATTCTGACTTATCCTTGTCAAAAATAAGAGCTCAGCTGGAGTGGAAGCGAGCAAGTCATCAGTACGCAGAGTAATTGAGAACTGTGAGTATCTTAAATACCTGAAATTACAAAAAAAGCCACTTAATGCTCCTCGTAAGGAATAGCGGTTTCAATTCGCAAGCGACTACATGGTATGGGATGTGCAGCCAAGAGGTCATCCAAATGACTGGAGAATGGTCGTATTTACGGATGAGAAGAAGTTTAATTTGGATGGCTACAACTATTACAAGGTGGCGAAAAGTAATCCTCCTATCAGAAAATGCTATAAATTTTGCGATTGGCCCGTAATGTCAGTTCTGTTTTGACTTTTGTGTAGTAAACACATGCGAAATACACGTTAATAAACAATGTTACGCTACACTGCTCCAGAACGCGGAATATTGCTGACTATTTATTTGACCAGTAATCGGTCGGTGACTTTGGCACAACGTGAATTTCGTCGCAGATTTCCTGGCCGTCCAACGCCTACTGGTGAAACACTGCGACGTTTAGCCGCTCGCCTCGAAGAGACTGGCACAACACGAGATACTGCCAGGCGTGGCAGACCCCGGAGTAGCCGTTCTGCAGAGAATATTGCTGCTATAGCCGAGGATGTCATGGAAGCGCCGTCGATGTCATGGAAGCGCCGTGAGCGCTACAGAGCAATGATCAACGAGTTCTTTTTGCCGCAACTTGATGAATTGGGATTGGAAAACATGTGGTTCCAACAGGACGGTGCAACGGCACACACTGGACGTACCACAACCGATATGCTGAAGGATGCATTTCCCGGGCGCCTAATCTCCCGTTTTGGCGATTTGCACTGGCCAGCAAGATCGCCTGATTTGGCCGCTCCAGACTTCGTTTTGTGGGGCTTTTTGAAGTCGCGGGTTTATTTCAACAAGCCTCAGACTCTTGCAGCTCTTAAAGACAATATCCGTCAAGAATGTGAGGACGTATCGCCGGAAGTTTAGGCCAAAGTGATGGAAAATGCCATAAAAAGGGCTCAAATGACAATCAACTGTGGCGGCGGCCATTTACATGACATCATATTCTCGACTTGATGTAAAAAAAATTAAAAGACCAAATAAAAGTAATCCACAAGAAGAATCAAAGTTTTTCTTTTTTTTTTTAAATTACAGCCATATCTTGGATATTGCAACAGTATAATGCCCCTATATACATACAACACCAGAGTAGTAAAGGAGTTCATTGCAAGCTAAAATGTTAATATTCTTGACTGGCCACCCTATTCGCCAGATCTAAACATTATCGAAAATGTCTGGGATTGGTTATCTCATAAGGTCTATGAAGGAGGTAGACAATTTAATGACAAGCAGTCACTAATTCAGGCCATTAAAGATGCTTGGATTCAAATTTCGTTGGATTACATAAGTTCTCTTTATCTCTCAATGAAAACCGGCATATTTGAAGTTATTAAAAACAAAGGGGGTTGTACCCATTACTAATAATTCTTAAATAAAGTAAAATAAATTTAAAAAAAAAACAAGAATAACTGTTTTTCATTAAAATTAGTAAAGTGCCTTTATTCAAGTGAACCAAAAAACAAATTTTTGACTTTTTTTATAAATTGCTCAAAAAAAAGTTATTTAGTTAACAACACTAGTTTCATATTATTTTTTATATCTCAAAATGTCTAGCTTCCATTTCCATTTTCTGCAATCGGTTACAAAGTGCAAAAGATGCAGGCTGCTGAATATGGAATTTTTAGTGCCTAAGTGAACTGGAGTGTATTCCAGTCCATTCCCACAAGATTGGTCATGTCCGGTATTATACTGTCCGAGAAATACCTGAATGTAGCTTGTGTGAAGGCCGGGCAATGGCATAGGAAATGATCCATCGTCTCGTCGTTCTCCATGCATGTCCTGCACTCACTATTCGCCACAATACGGTACAGGTGGACCCGTAATCCCAAATGCCCCGTTAAAAATTCCCCTCATTTTGCTCATTTCATGGTTTCCCAGTTTCAGCAAATCTTTTTTCCTTGACCCATTGGGTCTCTCCATAGGATCTCTGTCATCCTGCCTACTGTTTCCTGATCCCATTGGGCTATGTGGTCCGATTCCGCTTATTTACCCAACTCAGCCTACGTCACTCCAAAAGGTTTCGCGCCTTCTAGGCTCACCGTTTGGAGTTTCCTGGCTTTCGTTGCCAGCAGGTTCGCACTTTCGTTGCCGACTATTCCAGTATGTTCCGGCACCCAGATGTTGAGTCTGCCGTGCATGGAATAATCGTTAATTACCTTCTTACAGTCAAGGACCGTTCTAGATTTGACAATTTCCGATGATATTGCCCTGATTGCCATTTGGCTATCCGTGAAGATATTCTCTTCGGCTGGGTTTATATTATCGTCGAGCCGTTTGATACATTTCGTAATCGCCCGAACTTACGCTTAAAAGTTCGTATTGTGATCCGGGAGGTGTAGGTGGGTTTCGGTTGCCTGATTTTCAATGAAATATCCTAGACCTGTTCTTCCCCTAGTGTAGCTCATACCTGTTACCTTTCTTATTCTTCTATGTTGACTTATTCGCTATTCAACACACAAAAAGAACATCGTTTCCCATTACATGCCATGAAGGGATTGAGGAGAGCTCTCACAACTAGTGAGCTGTGCGTTTTCTAATTTTTCACTCACTAATTGGGACATACAGTTTTACCCCGGTTCCGAACGGTATTTTGAGAAGCTTTTTCATGGCTAAGCACTCGATAGTGTCGACAGCACTAAGCGAGATTTTCGTCGTCGAAGGAAATGTAAGGTGGTCAGAGCAGGGATCGAACCCACGCTCTCAAGCTCAAGAGCCGCGCATACTATCCATTGCACCACCGTCGGCCACATATTGGCTATTCTCTTTATATAATTTTAGTAATTCCAGGGCGCTGTTTAGACAATAAACCCATCTATTTTTTATACAGAAAACATACGCAATTGTGTCATATTTATTGTATACGAAATCATGCCTATTTAATGACAATTTAAAATCAATCTGAAAATCAAAAGTTTTGGTAATTACTTCAAATTGGGCATTTTACATATTAATACGAGTAGTTTATACTTCGTATAAGTCTATCTGAAATATATTATTTATTTAAATTGTATCACGTAAAAATGAGGACAGTAAAAACGGTATTGGGGCGGCTATTTTCGACAGAAATTTGTGATGTCCGTTAAAAATTTTAAATATTAACTAAATTGAACTTTGTATAATGAGATATCGTGGGAGATCGGTAGTTCTTCGGAAGAGATCGTTAAATCATACTCATTACCTTAATTTACTGTATCTCAGTAAGCGAACGACGAACAAATATAATTATTGCCTTACGAAATCGCCTAGAAGCAAGCGACATGATAATCAACAAACATTACTATGCTTTCGTCTGAAGGTTGTAATACATTTAGAAGTTTCACAAGCTGTCGTACTTAGTCGTGCTGTCGTATTTTTATACAACAGTTGTACAATTTCTGTTGGTGGATGCCACATAAAACTAATATACAATACAATCGCGAATGATATGTTTACTGCTTGTCGTATTTTGCTAGTGCTGTTCTTGTACCGAGTTTATAATTACCGAATACATTTGATAAGTAACATCAGTACCATAAGAGCTGTTCTTGTTATTTATTATTACTTATGGAGGTTAATCTAGTAAAATCGGAAATAATGGTTTTTAGAAGAGGAAGCAGAGTTGGAGGACATGAAAAGTGGACGTATAGTGGCGAGGAGTTACGAGTTGTTAATCAATTTAAATATTTAGAAATTACTCTAACGCCAAAACTGTCATTTTCTAAACATGTGGAAGAAAGACATAAGGCAGCGAAAACATGTATAAATATGGTATTGAGAAAAAGAACGTTTCCCTTAATGCTAAGCGGAAAATGTTTATGGCGGTCTGCAGATCCACACAACCGTATGGTTCAGAGATTTGGGGAAATAAGTACTTTGAAGAAGATATTTCAGATATTTCACAGAGAATTTTTAAATTGCCACAGAATACACCAAACTATATAATTAACCTAGAAACATGTCAGGAAGAAGGTTGGCTATATACCTATACGTTGCATTAAAAGTATGTATCGAAAACTTTATTTAACTATGACGATGACAGGTTACCCCATATGCTATCGAGGAAAGTATTGTCGAAAAATATATTTTGGTACTCCGAGATAAAGGATCAGTTTATGAAACATGGTATGGAGATAACCAACTTTATCCCTGATAGTAGATCATTCCTCACTGCATGTAAAAATGTGTGCAACTTAATGGAGGCACAGGCATATGAACAACACGTCTGCAGAGCAAACCGAACCCAAAGCAGATTTTATAGAAATCTAAATATGTCCAAGTGAGTAACATACTGCTGTCCGCCGTATACCCAAGCACAAATATCATATATTTTGAAAGCTAGAGCAGATATCTTGTGGATGAATGGAAACTCTCGGGGTACAGTCGAGTCCACATTATGTTCGATGTGTAATTTACGGGAGATTGAGAATATCCAACATTTCTTGGGCAGATGTCCTATAATGAATTAAATTAGAATTAAATATTTCCGATGCTTACGATTCACGGATGAAGATTTAATAACACGGTGTTACAAAAAATAGATTTTTTTCTGTCCTATGAACCAAATGCACATATTCGGAAAGAGGGGAAAAAATAAAAATACACGTGTATCGTCGATTTTCATGTACACGTCAGAATTTTTTTTTTTAAGTTTGAAGTATAAAGCTCGTAGTGGCCTGTGTGAAAGCCTTTGGACCGATTTTTAACCATTTTTCAGTGATCCAATCGAGCTGATTTTTTGCAGGCAGACTCGTGGAAATGACTGTATCACGTCAAATTTTTTAAAAACTATTTTTATCAATTCTCAGATTTTCCCCAATTTTTATTATTTTTGAAAAAAAATATTTTTTTCACTTTTCTTAGCATAACTTGAAGGGACTCCAAATTTTTAAACTACTTAAGCGTTACGAAAAAAAAAAGTGTTTTGACCCATCCTACTCGATATAGTTGTAGTTAATCAATAGTAACCTTCTAACACTAAACAGTTTTTGACTTTTACAACACTTACAACTGGCCTGACAGATGAAATAAGGAATTGCAAAATTGTTTTAAGTTCTGTTGTGCGAAAACGTATTTGTATATATTTCATCTGAAAAAAATGCAGTGTCCGACGCGAAATAACTTTTGTTACGTTTGTGGCTTATTCGCCCAAGTAAAAATTTGAAAAATATTACTAAAACAGTGGTGAATTCGTTTCAGAAAATATTCAAGACTGCTTATGTTCCTTACTTGTGGTATACTCCGGAAGTCGTGTGCGACTATTGCTATAGAAATTTGTGCAAGTTTACTGATGGAAGGTCAACAATAAAGTACGCTGTACCAACAATTTGGCTACCACGCACGGAGCACTGCAATGAATTGTGCTACTTGTGTGTAACTTTTGCTCAAACAAAAGGGTACCAATACATTCACCGCAACAAAATTCGCTACGCTAATATAGAATCTGTAATTCCAGCAGTTCTATACTCACCAGAAGAGCGTGTAGCGGCTTCAGTGGAGATTTTTGATAATGTTCCCGAAATAAGCGATGCAGAATCAACAGTTGTACCAACACTGCTATCAAGTTTTCTTGCATCGAATGCGAGATGCGAGAGTCCACAAGTATCGGAATTTGTGGCAACACCCAGTGAAATTGGGACTGCAATGCCGCATTTAATAACGCAAGCCGACTTCAATGACCTCGTACGAGACGGAAATTTGTCGAGGAGAACAGCAGAACTCTTTGCATCACGCTTTAAGCAGTGGAATATAGTGGCGGCTGATTTTAAAATAACAGTCGCTCGTGGTCGAGGTACCACTATTCCATATAACGAATTTTTTAAATTGCATGAAGATCGGGAAAAAAACCTAGCTTATTGTTATGATATTGATTTGATGTTTGCAAAAATTGGTTACCCTCATATTTCAGAGGAGTGGCGACTTTTCATCGATGCATCGGTCAACAGCCTTAAAGTCGTGCTGCTTCATATCGGTAACATACATCCATCTGTCCCGATCGCATATGCCACAAACCTCAAGGAAACATACGAAGGCATGGAATTAATATTACAGCTGATAAAGTACAAAGAGCATAATTGGAAAATATGCTGCGATCTGAAAGTGGTCGGTTTACTCATGGGTGTTAAGCGTGGATTTCCAACCCACCAGTGCCTTTTGTGTACATGGGAAGGTCGAAAAAGAGATGAGCATTACACTGAATTTAAGTGGAAGCCGCGAACATGCTACAAAGTAGGCGTAGAAAGTATAGAGAATCCATTGGTGCAGCCGTCTCAAATTAGTAACTTTATGTTTTTTAATGATTTTTTTGATTTAAGGTGTTTTCAATTGTCCGCAGATAAAAAAAATAATTGCAAGTTCTGAATTTTCATCAAAATTAAATGCTATCGAACAACGTGCATGGAAAGGTACAGTTGCCGTTATTGAGCAGCTTCTTGGCAACAAACGAGCTGCCAATTATAGAAATATTGTAGCAGAAATGGTTTCGGCATATGGCGAAATGGGCATATTAATTTCGCTAAAGATCCATTTTCTTCACAATCATTTAGATTTTTTCCCTGATGATTTAGGAGCTTGTAGCGATGAGCATGGCGAAAGGTTCCATCAGGACATTGCGGCTATTGAAAAGCGCTTTAAAGGAAAAGACATTACGCATATGCTTGGCGAATACTGTTGGTCTATTTGTCGCGATACTGAAGCAAATGCTTACAACCGCAAAAATAAAAGGCCTAAATTTCTTTAAAAACATTAAAATTTTTAATGTAACAATTCTTTATTTTTATAAAACAAAAGTAATAAAAAAAAATTGTTTTTTTAACGAACTGAAACCTTAAAAAAAAACGATAAACATTTAAAAAAAAAAAAAATTTAGGAAAATCTGAGAATTGATAAAAGTCTATTTTTTAAAAAATTTGACGTGATACAGACATTTCCACGAGTCTGCCTGCAAAAAATCAGCTCGATTGGATCACTGAAAAAGGGTTAAAAATCGGTCCAAAGGCTTTCACACAGGCCACTACGAGCTTTATACTTCAAAGTTAAAACAAAAAAATTCTGACGTGTACATGAAAATCGCCGATACACGTGTATTTTTATTTTTTATCCCCTTTCCGAAAAAGTAAATTTGGTTCATAGGACAGAATGTGTGTAACACGGTGTAATTATTTTGAACGGAGAAGGTTTGGGAAGTTGGGAAAATCTTTATAAATATATAAAACGGGCGACTGCCTACAGTAAAAAATATTGATTACCGAATTTAATTAGATTAAATAACTTAACATAGCTGACGGTTCTATTGAACCATGCATTAATATTCTTTAAATGTTTTCAAATTTGATTTAAACAGTTATTATGAATTTTGTTTGAACAATAACTTTATTGTATGTATTTATATTATGATGAAAAGAGAACAAATAAAGAAATTATATTCTATATATATTATTATTATGTTATGTTATTATGCTATTGATGATATTATTTTCCCGTTTTCGTTTAGTTTGAGTTTTTTTGTTTCGAATACCTTACATATAAACCGAAAGAAATGTACGGCGTGGTCTGAGAGCAGGAATCGAACCCACGTTCGCATGTACAAAAGCCGCACACACTACCATTGCACCACCGACGACCAAGTAAGCGCTCTATTATGGGGAAAAATTAATCTCGTGCTTCCCACACTTAAATTGCCTTTCTAGGACGGTAAACAATAACCGAATTAAAAATGTATTATATAAATGTACAACTACATTTTGCTACACATTGACGGAAATAAATATTTAATAAAAGCAACAAGTAAACAAAACAAGGACGTACAGTGGGGCCGATTGGAAAATCCGCGGTAATAATATCACAACTTTGAAAGTATTGTCCTAAGCACTTTCGAATGTACTAGACATTTGTAGACGAGTCATGCTTTCAGAATATAGCCTGTGTCAACACAGTTAGTGCTACAGTGCGTCAAAGTTGACCACTTTGTTGCTACTAAAACTTTCAAAGCCTGCTACTTCTACACTTATAGGCCAATTACAAAGATTTTTTACTTTTGAGAATCTACTATGCAAAACAAACAAAACATACACTAAGTATTCCGGAATAGTTTTTACCGATATTAAGATATTCTCAATCAAAATTGAAAATTGCCAATTTTTTCATTGACTTTTTTCAGCTTTTTGTTAATAACTCGGCTATTTGAGGGGAACGAATATTTCTGAAAACACCACTAAATTGGAATCAGATCAATAAATACACAACAAATTTTAAGTTATCTCTAGCCGTTTGGAAATGCGAACTTCCCAAAGTTAGAATTTTTTTCAACCCATAAAAAACAATATTTTCCCGAAAAGGTACCTTGATTCACTCAGTATTTTCTTTCCTTTTTCCAAGAAACCTATACAAATTTATAATTTTTTTTTAAAGGCAAGACTATGGGAAGTAAAGTTGCGTTTTTTTTGTAACTTATAGACGTTTCCCCATACATATGCTATCCTGTACATGCTATCGGGGAAAATTATAC
Source organism: Phaonia tiefii (assembly GCA_963931995.1). Classification (NCBI taxonomy): domain Eukaryota; kingdom Metazoa; phylum Arthropoda; class Insecta; order Diptera; family Muscidae; genus Phaonia; species Phaonia tiefii. Next base: position 135,294,594 of record OZ008368.1, read on the forward strand.
CTGTTAAGCTTATCGGGGATAGGTTGTAAAAAATGTAGTGAAAAGCTAACAAAAGATACAAATGTTACCAAGTTAACACTTTATATTGAGAAATGTCTACTAAATTATGTCTAATTGACAAATGCCTACTGACATGACAATTAATAAATAAAAAATAATAATTAGTGAAATATTAAAATTGGCATAAATTTACTTTAAGACCAACTGTGTGATCTACACCAAAATTTCAACACCGACAGAGTTTGCTGCGCTGAGTTCAAAAAGTTTATTTTATCCTTCCGCTCGGCCCAACTTCTTGATATACAGACCTTTAAAGCTTGAGCATATATTCGGCCATATCTCAAAAATTAACCCGATATGGTTCAAATGGATGTCAGTACAAAGGTATTTTTATACTCTGTGTAAATATATTTCGTTTAATTAACTCACTGGGGGTTTATTTAAAAAAAAGTTTTTTTTACCTCACTTTTTTGTTAAAACTACTATTTTCAAAAAAAAATACTACCGTACCTATTTTCTTGCTACACTCCGATAATAGACAATACTTCAAGCTTTTTTTAAGTTGTAATACTACATATTAACCCCTCAAACACCGGAGATATTTACTTTACAAGTTTTGTAATACATATTTCGACATAAAATAAAAAAAATTAAGGCTTTATAAACAAAAAATACTATGCCGAAGCTGCGTAGCTGGTGTTGGACCCACCCCAGAGGAGAAAATTCCTAAGCCCAGCCGAGCCCGGCCTGCGTGAAAGCTTTATAATACAAAAATGCTATGAACTTTAATTTTGAACTTTAATACCTCCGGTCTTTGAAGAGTTCAGGCAAAAACCCCAAAAACTAGGACATTTGTTCCTTAAAATTTACCAGTGACATTGTGCGTTTATTCGTCTTCGTATTCGATCTTCGCCCATTAATTAAAACAATTTATCCATCTTATTACACTGTGCGACAAATAACGACTTTTTGAAAAATACACGGAATTGGCAGTATAGGTTCGAACTGCTGCCAAAGGGTAGTAAGAACCTATATTCAGTTTCGCGAGTTTGGTGACCAATTAATTTGTAATTGCCTCAAAAGATTCTGAAAATCAGTGGGCTCTCGAAAAAGGGTGTCATCAGTTTTTGTACAACAACTAATTCAAACTTGGTTTTTTACGATTAACTGTGTATGGCAATAATTTATCCGTTTAACAAACCCCACTAATACTGGCGAAAATGTAGCCACAGTAAAGGTGGAGAACTTTCGTGAACATATCAATACAATCCAAACGTGTCTAGGTACCCTAAATATCTCATAAAAACCACTTTGCAGCTTAAAAATGGTCGTGTTTTACTATTTTTTTGATGCTGACTCGAAAACTGTGCATTTTTCTAAAATGTCTTTGATTTTATTGTCGTTTTGCCTACTTTTAGTTATAGTCATGTATTAAGTTTCTTTTCAATCACATTTAACAAATAAATTTAACAAAAAAATAATTTGTTTTCGTGTTAAAATTTTTAATAAATTATTGCTTAAATGTACCGTCACCCAAACAAAAGTTTAATAAGTCGTTTCAAACCTATTCCAAACGGAAATAATTAAAAATCGCTCAACGCGAAAATAATTGTAAAGAGCCAAAACGGATAAGTGCAAAGCCAATATAAATAATTTTTGATATGTTTGTGGTAATTTTTCACCAAAGAGAAGATAACGTAGCCTTAGTAAATAATTGAAGAATGTATACGTCAAATGTTACAAAAAATCAGTTATTGAATGTAAGAAATTTGCACCCAAGTCAGTATGCATATCATGTTATAGTAATCTTCTTGATTGGCAAAAAGGAAAGTGAACGTTTCTCCGATTTAACGCCCCTATGATTTGGACAAATCCGGGAAGGAAATATAATTCAATGAAATGTTAGGCATGTAAAAATACAGTTCAAGGGATGGATTCGCGAAAAACTAAAATTTTCACATACCAGTCCATTCCTAGTGCCCAAGAACCAAAAATTTGTTCAACTGATAATCCAATGTTACAAAAATCTCTGCCGAATAAACCCCTTGATACTAGTCATGAAAATACGACAGTTTTCAGCTGCGACGGCGAAGAATAGGAAAATCATTCTCAGTATGATACGTGGCTATCACGTCGCCCAATCTTGATCACGGAAGACCGGCTTGATTTCATTGTCTCCAAATTGGAGCTGTCGCAACGAAACAGCTCGCCAAGTTTTTGAAAGAACAAAACATGTTGGTGCCTGAATTTAAGGTCACCAGAAACAGGTCCCCAAAGATGTTTCACAGTTGACGGCGTAAAAACATTTGCATACTGTAAGGACACAAAAATGCTTATGGAACATATGACAATCGCTTTGATCCCAACGATTGGCGATTGTTTGTTCCAAAAAATGGAGCACATTTGAAAGTAATAAAATACGACGCCCATAAGTGGCGTATTTATTGCGATCTTAAAGTAGAGGCAGAGCTATTCGGACTACAGGCTGGATACACAAAATATATGTGCTTTCTATGCAATTGGAATACCCGATATAAAGGAAACCACTATCAGAATAATACATGGGAAAAGAGGGGAGATTATAAGTTGGGAGAAATGAATGTCGTTCCATCAAACAGCATTGCCATTTGAGTTAAGGTAATAAATACTGTTTTTACATTCATACACATATATATAATAACTAGCGGCCCGGCAGACATTGTCCTGAAAATTTTGTTCAAATACCGTTACCAGGAGCAGAAATAATGGATTTTTAATTTGTGGTTTGTATGGGAGGTACCACGCCCCTTTGTCCAATTGGACCGAATAGTAAATCTAAACCACCCAGGGCGCCACCCAAACGCATACAAAAAAATTTATTCAAATCGGTCCAGAAGTTTAGGAGGAGTTCAGTCACAAACACACGTGCAGTAGAATTATATATATAAAGGTGTGAATTTCTGATCCAAGTGTCCACAGATACAGAGGAAAGGGGTCTCCGGATGCCGTAATGGCGAAGAGTTATATATTTATAGAAATCTTTCTGATGAAAAGTCTTACAAATAGTTTAAATATACCACATAAATATTACAACACACTTATTAGTTTTCAGTTGTTTCGGGTTAAGGTCATAAGAATAAAAAGAAAACACTTTAAGTATTTCTTCTTACAATTTTATTAATATTTTCCAATATTTCGAACAACTTCGTTGATAATTTTTAAGGACCGGATAAAACAAGAATAAACACAAAGTAATCATAAACATTATTGAACAGTTCAAACAAGCATCAACATAAAAATATATATTATCTTCCCCAAAGGGGGAATGATTAATTTTAATTACATTTGGAGATAACACAGAGCGTGTCCAATTTTTCCCGCAGGCTTATGTCAACTGATTTGTCCTTCTCTTGAATTTGTCAATTGTGTGCCTATACACATGCGCACATTGATCTGTATCTCGTTTGAAATTAAGCCTTTTCTCCGATGGGACGAAAGATTTCAGCTTCTCCCCCAATGTGTCGAGTACTGTATCCAATAATACCTCCATGATGATGTCAGATATAATCGGTGATGCTGGGGATCCCATGGGCATACCCTTCCGCTGTTGGTTTAGATTATATTAGGCATATCCAGCTTCGCAAACGATACAAATTCCGACAATTGTAAAGAGCAAAGCTTTTGCGATGCTATTGTTGTAGGATTTTCGGCTGAATCCTCCTAGCCCAAACTTAAATTGTCATGCTTTAAATGGGGCTGTTTCCTCAGAGCTTGCCGAATAAAAAGGGCTAATGGTTTCTACCAGACTACATGTATGTCAAACGTACATGTATGTAGACAAATGTGTTAAATTTTTATTTATTTCAATTTTGTTTACAAATGAATTCTGACAGGAAAATAGATAAACGAAAAATTCCTCAGATTAAAGTGTTGCCTAGTCATGTATGTTTCAGCGGAATGCGTTTCTTTTGTATCCTATATACGTGTCTTATATATGTTACAAAAAAAAACAGAACCTATATTTAATATAAAATTATGATCATTTGGAAATGCAACCTAAAGTCACCATTCACTGAAAATGTGCAATTTTGTAACAAATTTCTCAATTTCGATGATTGGGAAAAATTTTGTTCGGGGTTTTTATATACATTTTTGTTATTTTTATTGTACACTGAAAATTGTGAAAGAAACCGTGAATATTTCTGAACACAGTTTTATATAACAAGTATATATACTAGGGAGGGTCAATTTGTTCGGGTGAGAAAAATAGCGAAAGGCGTATAGCAAAAACGAAATCTATGCAAAATTCTAAGAAAATTACCCTAAGAAACTAGTTGTCTAAAATTAAAACCTGGCTCCCGCCGAGGGGCATAAAGATTTCAGTTTGAAGTATTTAAAAAAAACTATATAGATTTGATGGAAAACAATATGTTATCATTAAAACGTAACATCATATATTATTAGTTCGGGCTTTTTTTGAACAACATTTTATTAGCTTTAGGGGTCTGCTTTCACTTTGTTCAAATTGTTGGTTTTAACCCGTGTTTCCATAAAGAATGTAGTATCGAAGAAGAATTGGACGTAATAATTTGGCTTACATCTATTAAAATAAAGGGATGACAAGTGAATAAATCAAAATGTAATGAAGTGTTAGAGTAAAATTATTTGTATAGATTGCAATTAAAATACAAACTGTTTAAATTTAAGGTTTTTCTCCTTCACACTCTCATTCTCTATTCGCTTCGATTCTAATACATCGTCAGTTCTCAAAGGGAGAAGAAGCAGTTACAGTCTTTTATATATATTACTCTATGCTTTTTTCCAATTTTGTTTTTGTAACTACATTCTACAATATTATTTTGTTTTGATTGATTATGACTTAATTATTAATATTCAAAATATTTGTTTATTATTAATATTTATTTTTACAAAAACCTTTTTAAAACTATAAAATTATGGAAGCATCAGCGATGTCCATTGGCTCCTCCAATTCGGAAATGGATTTGTTCTCAATGGCTTCTGGGTCAAGTTTTCTGACTAATCAAAACGCACATTTCATTGGCATACCAAGTGAATTTAGTGAATTGATTTTGCCAACTTATCGTGATATTTTAAAATATTATTTTTTCTTAAGTGGTCGCGAGAGAGAAAAACAAAACAACAACACTCGTATGCAAGCCTTTCGCCAATAATTGCGAACAAAATAATTGAAATTTGGAACAAAATTAACATTGCACTGATTAATAGAAATACAGCTTTGTTTAAAGACATTGGATTTACTGATGAAAATGGGGAGCCAATTATTATAGATATATCAAAAGAAGCTCGTGAAAAAATGGAATGCAGGGAGTCCATTCGTTGTCCGCAGCACCATGATTCGGCTTTGCTATCGTTTTCTTTTGATGGCAGAAAAAAGGACGCACTGACACGAGAATAAATTAGTGGAAAATTTCATCCGTGATTGTTAAAGAACCAGGAACCAAATTGTTAGGTCACATAAAAGTTAATGCCAATACCAAACAAATTCAATTATGCGAGTTCTTTAAGGAAAAAAAATTATCGCGTACCAGCTTGATAGGAGTTTGTTGCGGTGGAGATCCCACAATACTGGGACTGAAAACGGAATAATACGACAATTTTACGTTTTGTTAAATAAACCATTAAATTGGTTTGTTTGTTTGTTGCATTTCAACGAACTTCCTCTTCTCCATTTGTTCAATGCTTTGGAAAAATGTACTACAAGTGGACCACGTACTCCTAGTGGGACTTTGACGAAGTTAATTGAGACATGTGAACAGCTTCCGGTAAGCATGTAATTATTATAACAACTCTTCAAGCCCCTTAAAGCAAACATTTCGTTGTAGCCCGTACCTGATTTTGAACCGATTTCATTGGGGAATATGCCTCCTGAAAAGTCTTTATACTGACGTTTTATATCTTTATCGAATAGCCAAAGCTGTATCGGAAAACTCGTGTCCAGAAGATCTTGCCAGCATGAAACCGGGACAAATTTTTGCGTCTTTATGTTGCAACTAGCTTACCTTCAACAAATTTACAAATATTAGCTAATTTTATTATGAAATTTTATGTACCGATGTATTTTAATGTAAAATTTTATAATTCAGTGGTAAATGGCAATACACTTTTATATAAGTTTATACAGTCAACATAATTTTTACCACTAAATCTTCGAGAAATTGTAAACTAAACAATATCAAACAATGCATTTTTCGCCCATCCAGAAAATATTTTGTTAACAATGTTTTTCGATGAAAGGTAACCCGTTCGCGAGAGAGCGATTAAAAAAAAAGTGTGTTACCGTGAATTATATGACACAACTAAACTCGGAATTTATAAGAAGCACCCCATTAATTTCGATTGCACAGATTTTATGGATTTAGTCGACTTAGATAATGACAACATATTGTCTGAGCCTGCATTTACTGCAAGCATCCCCCACGAGCACTTGCTGGAATACATAAATTGTAATGAAATACCACTGCCAGATCCAGCGATTCCATTGCACATTCGGGGAACAGAGCGATGTGCGCAGTTGCTAACCCATGTCTCACGACGCGTAACTGCAACGAATCGAAACGATGTTACGGCAGTGACTCTAGAAAGTCGTAATCGAACACCTCGAATGGACTGTAAAAAAGACTTAAAAAACTAACCATTTTCAAATAAGTACAGATTTGTATATTTAAGAGGTTCTGTTAATTAAATGTACAAAATAAAACATGAATTACAGACCTACATTTTTGGGTAACAAATAAAAAATTTAAAAGCTTTTCATACGTAAATTTTGATGTCTCTCGGCGGGAGCCAGGTTTTGATTTTAGACCCATAGTTTCTTGGGGAAGTTTCCTTAGAATTCTTCGTAGATTACGTTTTTGCTATACGCCTTTTGACAAAAACAATTGACCCACCCTAATATATACACTCCGATTCACTTATTTAAAGGCACTAAAAATTCCATATTCAGCAGCATGTATCTTTTGCAATTTGTAACCGATTGCAGTATTTCAAAATGGACATGGAAGCTAGACATCTTGGGATATAAAAAAATATTATGACACTAGTGGCTTCTTAACCAAATACTTCAAAAAAGGCACTTTACTAATTTTAATGAAAAACGGTTATTCTTGTTTTTTTTTAATTTATTTTACTATATTTAAGAAACTAAAAATATCTGCCCCTCCCGGAAGCGGAGAGCTGATCTTCGACTGGCCACTAGATTGGTTAGTCAATTCTCTGCACGACCAGTCGCCGCACTCACTCCTGCACAGGTAAACACCTTGGAGTGGGCTAAGGGCGTGTGTGAGGGCTCCAAGTCTGTAGGGACAAAGCCTCCACTGGCTGTTATTAAAAGACAGCGTTCAGTGGTGGAGGATACTAAAACTGGTCCCTCATCTAAGCGGCATAAAAGCCACCCAGTGCTCGGCAGATCCATAGTGATGTCGCGAAGGACAGCCTAATCATTGGTGTCTTGGATGAAGGTTCCCAGGATGGACGTATCCCCAAGGATAAATGGCGCCTTGTAGAAGGAGCCCTTCTTACGGTGTTCATGGACATCGTAAACGACAACCCTGGTCCTGTGCCAATCTGCGAAGACGCGGGATGTTTCCAGGGAAGTATTAAACTTATCGGCTGCTCTGATGAACGAGCAGCTCGATTGTATAAGTCCGCCAAAGCCGTGGATAGGAAGGATATACTCACCTACTGACCCACAAGAGATCCTAAAGATCATCAGCCACTGCAATCCCTCCATTCCTGCAAAGGATTGGAAGGTGGTGAAGGTTGAGGATCCTGTAGGAACCTTCCGGCAGGTAGTTTTGGTCCTGAACCAGGATTCCTTAAAACCCCTAAAGGAGTCTAAAGGCCAAATTCGGTTTGGGCTCATGAGTGTACCCCTCAGGGTATACAAAGTGGATACGCTGAGTGGCAAACTGGCCGAGTCGAAGTCGGAAGTCACAGATGTAAATGCGAGGGTGATCACGAGACAACCGTGATCGAGGTACCCGGAGTTGAAGATCCTGTAGATGATGGAAATCCTCCAGATAAATCTTCATCGCAGTAAGGCAGCATCTGCCAACCTCATTCTCCATCTTGCGAAGGGTGGAGCCGGTGTGGCCCTGATACAAGAACCATGGACGGTCAATGATCGCATATGTGGTATCAGGTGCAATGGATACAAGACCTTCGTCCTATCAACCACCCCAGGTAGGCTAAGATCTTGCATACTCATTAAAAAAAAAGTTCATGCTCTTTTATTGTAGAATTTTAGTGATAGCGATACAACCGCCATCAGCCTCTCGCCGGAAAACGGTCAGCGGGACATCTGGCTAGTTTCATCGTATGTGGCGCACGACATACTGCATCACCCACTCCGAAGTGCGTCTGGGATATTGTATCGGAGGCAAAAAGACGGAATTGTAGCGTCATTATAGGTGCTGATGCCAACGCGCACCACACAATATGGGCGAGTACCTGCACCAATGATCGAGGTGAGTCTCTTCTTAATTTCATTATAAGCGAAACCTTGACTATATTTAATAGAGGCGAGGAACCGACCTTGATAACTTCGGTTAGGAGGGAAGTACTAGACCTAATTTTACTACTTGGCTACGACTATGTAACTGTATCCGATTGGAGCGTACTTTCTGATCACTCATTTTCTGATCATAGATATCTACAGTTCCACATAAATATCGAACATTTCAAAAAGGAAGTTTTTACAAATTATAGGAAAACGCACTGGAACGCCTATCGTGGGAGCCTAAGGAAACCCTTAGGTAACCATACAAATATTCCGACTAATGTTCCAGAGCTGGAAGAACTAGTTGGCAAATTTACTGATGCGTGCAGAAACGCGCTCAATGAGTCCTGTAAGACCAGTGGTTATAATACTGCCAAGGGTGACAAAAAACCTCATTGGTGGAACGCTGAGCTTCAGGATCTAAGATTGTCCATTAAGCGGCTTTTTAAGAGCGGCGACCAAAGGGATTGGGACGTTTACAAGATTAGTCTTAATCTATATAAATGTGAAATCAAGAAGGCCAAACGGAAATCCTGGCGAAACTTCTGTGAATGCTGGTCATCAGCCAGAAGAGCTAGGCGGAAACTCACCTAGCTTAGAAAAAGTTCGCTCAATAGTGAGCAGAAAAAATCTGATATGGGCCATTAGATGCTTTAAGCCCTATAAATCAGCCGGACCTGACGGGATAATTCCCGCGCAACTACAGGAGGCACTATACCTATCTTGTAGTTGGTTGGAGGCAATCTTCAAGGGCTGCCTTATGCTGGGAGTCATTCCTAGCACTTGGAAGCAAACCAAAGTGGTTTTTGTCCCGAAAACGGGCAAATTCTCTCATGTCAAGCCAAAGGACTTTAGACCAATCAGTCTATCATCCTTTGTTCTTAAGACATTTGAAAGGTTACTGGACATTCATGTTCGAAGTAATCTTCCACAGAATCTACTATCGAGTTCTCAGCATGATTATATCAAGGGCAGGTCAACTGAGACGGCTCTCCACTCTATAGTCAGCATAATAGAGAACTCTCTTGAGAATAAGGTCTTCGCTCTAGGACCTTCGTGGACATCGAGGGAGCCTTCAATAACATTCAACCTTCGGCAATTCTTAGGTCGTAACAGAATCTAGGAGTCGACAGCTTAGTGACGCGCCTAATTGGGAAGCTTCTGGTGGATAGATCCGTCAAAGTATATGTTTACGTCAAATCGTAAACGTTTTATTGAACGCGATTTAAATATATTCCAACCTGTGCATTCCCACATTTTCATCCGAAATATCCAGATACTAAGTAACCATTTAATATTGTTATCTTTGTATCTTGAATGGCAATGTCGCTTCGTTAAATATGGCTGTCATTCTGCCACTACGATTTCCGTCATTAGAAAATTGTGATTGGTTCTGTTCAATTTTAGCTAGCATACGTAGAAGAATACGTAAGAACGTAGAAGTTTGAATCCTAATAAAGAATCCACATCTGGAAATTGTTTTACTTCACTCCCTTTGTATCCTTTTCGATTTCTCACAATTCTGTTGCACTGGATATTCTGCTCTACCAATATTGTGGAGCTACAAAATTAAAGAATATTCTCTTTGATTTTGTTTCGGTATAACAGAGATTGGTGTTATTGATCCACAGGCACTGCTGACTCAAAATATAATTTTTTCCAGCAGTTTGCCTTACTCTCCATCCCAACATTTGGTCCATCGCGAACCGGATTTAACATCTTTCAAACCTCTCTCTGAGTGAAATTCAAAACTTCCAGTGTTATCTTACTGATCAGGTATGTTTACAGCTTCTACAGCTACTCAATTTAGTCCGGATGCTAATGTTGAAGAGACCCATACGGAAGATCCAATTTATTAATATTTGCACGGGAAAAGTTTCACGATTAATAGCGATATAACCAGCAGAATTTTAATCCAAATTGGCCGAGGAAGGAACATCGCGCAATTAACGTGATTAAAGTGTTACCAGAAGAAGAAGGTTGTAGAGTTAACGAAGAAACATCCTACGGGGAATTGAAAGAACGTAATTCACTGGATGTGCTGCTCTACATAATCATTATACCGAAGTACACCTGTAAGTTTGATTGTAATACTCTGGTGAACATAATAAGTTGAAAATATATGAATGTTTTATGGAAGCAACATTTGTTTAAAACACTTTTCCATGAACGTCATATTTCATTAAACATCCCTTTACAGTGGTGAAAACGAGGGTCTTACTCAATTATGTGCACACTGTATTTTTTAACATTGTCCAAGTGAACTTTTGTTAAAGTTACAGAGTCGGGAATATTCACTCCATATGCGAAATGATTACAGTGATTATGAATTTTCGTGTAAATTTTCAAGCACTTTTAAATTAACTCCACTCAATCATCACATTTCAGTCTAGACCGTGTCCTTATCATTGTTTCCTTTCAGTCATCACTTCAAAATCACAAGTGATACTCTCTTAAATTAGTTCCAGCACAGTGATAAAGAGCACGCGAAATATTCCTATACATACGATATATTCTCACAGGTGTGATTAGTGTTTTTGCATACTCTTTCTCTCTTTCGAAAACTTGCAAATCAGGGTTGGTAATATTAGTGATTAAGTAATTTTTTCGTAGACGACGATCCAATTACTAAATATTCGATCCTTATTTTTTGTTGAATTTTCGAGGTGTTATACATATATCAGAGTTTTAAATTCTTTCATCGTATTATATTTCCATAACATCATTATTGTCTCGAAATCATATGCCTTAACTACTAATTGCCAAATCAAATTGTTGAGTTTTAAATTTTAGTACTGTTAGTTTTACGAAGGAGTTTTGCATATGCCTACACCATTGTTTAAGGTTTTGCAGCATATTTTACTGCATATGGGGAACATTTTTTATTGAGGAGAAAGAAGTGTTTCCGTCTCTGATTCTTATAACTACATTCTCTTTCGCCTTGGTGAATATTATCTCTCCCAGATCTGCTGCTGCTTTAATTGAGCGAGATATATCATCATACTGTTTATCTTAAAGAGAATCATCTAACCTTTCTCCCAGACCATCGAACTCAGACGTCATAAATATTTCAAGTTCAAGGTCTTTGTGTTTGAAGACACAGTTAAAGTATATCGTTTCCATCATCCAACTCATATGCCCCATATTTGATTGTGTCGAACTCATGCGACCTACGTTTACTTAGATCGAACTCAAACGCCCTACATTTCTCAAGGTCTTTTGCGAGAACATATGATTCCTATATGTTCCTATAGTTATTGTATACGCATATATTTTGCACATACATATGTCTAGATGTAACTTACAGTGACATTCATTTATATATGAATTTATTGCACTAATTTGTATCATTATTGTTTGTAACAGATACTATTTCTACGACACTAATTGATTTTGAAAATTTTCAACTGATTTTGGAATTCTAGATTCACGATTGATTTTCAGCATATTTTTTATATCTGATAAACGCATATTGTTGGGTCACTTGATGTTGGAATGTTTGTAGCCTGTTGGTAATTTTAATCTTCGAATATGATGTCTCTAGATAGATTTATTCGAGTAACTGACAGTTTGGTTGAGTTTGAAGCATCCTTCAACGATAACAGACTTCCAGTCTCCTCTGTATTTGCCATCGAAACTCATAAGGATGAGTTAAAGTCCATTTGGGTTCAGGTAAAGGGGGCTTATGAGACGTGTATGTCCGATCTGCAGAACTCAGAGGTAGAAGAGGACAACGAGGATGAGGCTAGTGAAATAGAAACAGTAAAGGAGAAGTTCAAAAGTTCATGTCACATATGCTAGGTGTATCTCCAGGTTGAGTGAACTTATCCATTAGATGTCAGCTAAGGCCTCTGTTTCTGCGACCGATCGAATGGCATCCGTTCCGCTAGCAGGGCAAGCTTCATTTGTTTCCCCAACAAATCGCGAGCTCTCTACTCCTTCACCACATCGGGACCACAATTTCACACTTCCAGCTTGTGAGATCCCAGTTTTCCATGGAGACTACTTTTCGTGGCCAACATTCCGTGACTTGTTTTCAGCCATATACATTAAAAATTCCAGATTAAGTCCGGTGGAAAAATTGTTTTACTTAATGCAGAAAACAAGAGACGAAGCCAATGAAATAGTTTCCAAAAGCCCATTGCCTAATGAAGGCTTTAGTTTGGCGTGGTCCAAACTTTGTGCTCGCTATGAAAACAAAAGAGTCCTTGTGAATTTGCAACTTAGGAAACTGTTTAATTTACAACCGATCACAGTGGAATCCGGAGTTGCCATTAAAACACTTCAACGCGATATTAACGCGTGCATATCTTCACTGAAATTATTCGACATTAATGTCGAGAGTTGGAATCCCATTTTTGTTTACCTATGCTCCAACCGTCTTCCTAATTCGACGCTCACTATCTGGGAGCAAACTTTGATCGACAAGTCGACCATTCCAAAATGGTGCGACTTAGATTTATTTTTGACCAATAGATACCGCACTTTGGAATCTGTGTACGAGATGAAAAGTGAATCCAACGTCAACAAGGTCAAAGGATGTCCCACCGGGGTTCACACCTATCAGACTAACATTAGTCAGAACAAATGCAAACTTTGCCCTAAGGATAGTCATGTCATTCGAAAATGCCCCCGTTTTCTTAACATGGATCATACTCAAAGACAATCTGAGATTAAGAAAAACAATTTATGTTTAAATTGTTTTTCTGGCGCTCATGCGGTCAGAAGCTGGAAAAGCAAACATTCATGTTTCAAGTGTGGCAAGCGGCACAATACATTACTCCACAAAGAGCCTGAAAATACCATCACTTCCAATACCTACCCCACTTCTAGTGATCACACCAATTCTAACTCTAATTCTGCACCATCCCATGCTCCTCGCAATTTCGATTCCTTACAGTCCACTAATCCTTCACAAGGTATCCAGAATTATTTTACTTCCAATACTAGAGGTGTTTTATTAGGAACTGCAAGAGTAATTGTCGGATATTCTGGTTTAAAATATACCGCAAGGGCTCTAATAGACTCAGGATCAGAGGGAACCTTTATTTCCAAGAATCTTTTCAACAGGCTGAAATTGCCTTTTAAACGAACTTCCGCAACGATTTCGGGATTGAACAACTCAATATCGGCCGAAGTACAAACGCAATGTTCTTTTACTCTGAGCTGCCATAGAGATGAAAATCTTCAGATACCAACGAAAGCTTTGGTGGTTCCTTAACTCTCTGGAAATCTCCCATCGCGGGCTGTCAATATTGGCTCATTTTCTAATCTTCCTGATATATTATTAGCTGATCCTCAATTTCATGAGAGCTCCAAAATAGATATTCGTTTAGGGGGAGACCGCATATTATGTTGACGGTATTCCGTAAAAATATTTGTGGATCGTTGATAGCTCAGGAGACCGTCTTTGGATGGATCCTTACCGGCCCAATTCCAGTGAGAAATATTTCCACGTTTACTACATATGTCTCCCACCACTGCGAAATTTCTTTGGATAAAGAAATTTCACGCTTTTGGGAGGTGGAGGACCTTCCTAGGGACAATTTCTTAGCCAAATCGGAAACAATATGCGAAGAACTATATTCCCGTATAACTAAAAGGAATGAGGAAGGAAAATATATTGTCTCACTGCCCTTTAAAGATTTTCCGGAGAAATTAAACCTCGGACAATCTAGGAACATTTCAATAGCCCAATTTCTCCGAAATGAGGCCCGTTTAATCAAAACACCTGAATTAAAAGTAGAATATGACAACGTCATTCAAGAGTATCAAAAATTGGACCATATGAGTCCTTGTGCGCCTGGTAACTCTGCGGGAAAAAGTTCCGACTACTATCTACCACATCACGGTATAATTAAACCAAAGACGATTTAGAATTGGACGACCAGAAGATGTGCGCAACTTGGCAACCCTGGTAAAAGAGGACCAAAAAGTGCTAGGAGTTCACTCAAAAGTATTTCTCTCTCGCGTCATATCTTGCTTATTTCATACTTTTTGCATAGTTTATGTAATTTTACTTCAACATGATTGGAATTTGTATAGTTATATACAATAAAACTATCAAAAAGTTGCTCGTGTATTGAAATATTCAATGAAGAGAGTAAGAGAGAGAGTAGAGAAGTACTAGGGTTTCACTCGTTTTGTTTGTTGGCATTTGAGTGAAGAGAAATTTTGACTGTCTACTTGTACATCGTTTTTGATTAAACCTGAAAGCACCACGACGAAACTCCGTGTGGTATTCAATGCATCATCACCTACATCAAACGGATTAAGCTTAAATGATGTTTTATATACGGGTTCTGCATTGCAAAACGATTTGACAGTATAGGCAAATACTGGTCAATCCGGATTAGAGAGTTTTCCAGATTATCCTACACAGAATAAATCCTAATAATCCTATTCAAGCTTTTCAGTTAAATACCGTCACTTTCGGAGTCAACTGTGCACCGTATTTGGCTATACGTACTCTTTTACAGTTGGCAGACGATGTCCAGGACGAATATCCTTTAGCTAGTCAGATTTTAAGGCATTTTATGTACGTAGATGACGCATTAGCTGGAGCTCACTCTATTTCATCTGCTATTCAAGCGAGAAACGAATTAATCCCTGCTCTAAAGTCAGCTGGATTTACAGCAAGAAAATGGACAGCTAACGACAAGGAGATATTAGCTGACCTTCCTGTTGAGCACCTTCTCTCTGAAGATTTCTAATTCAAGGATTTCTGACACAAGCAAGACGAAACCTCTTGGAATCCGCTGGAATGCTCGCTCCGATTGTTTTTATTTCTTTACACAGCCATTTCCCATATCTAACAAGTACACCAAAAGGTTGGTAATTTCACAGATTGCGAAACTTTTCGATCCCGCTGGATGGCTGGCCCCCATTGTTATTTTGGCGAAAATTATAATGCAAAAGGTATGGATTGATAAGATAGACTGGGATGACGAGTTAAACGAAGATACACTCAATTTATGGAAATCTGACTAATATTATCAACATATTAACTCGATAAAAGTGCCAAGATGGGTTAATTTTACTCCAGAAAGTGAAGTTCAATTCCATTGCTTCTGTGATGCGTCTGAGAAAGCGTACGCAGCAGCACTGTATATACGAGTATCAATAGGCAACTCTATAAAAACTCATCTCATATTATCCAAGACGAGAGTAGCCCCCATTAAAACTATATCCATTCCACGATTGGAGCTATGTGGTGCTGTACTCCTAGCTGAGTTAATAGACACAATATTTCCAAAATTGGGAGTCGTCAATCACACTTTAGTATGCTGGACTGATTCTACGATTGTTCTATCATGGTTAGCAAAACCTCCATGTACTTGGAACACATTCGTGGCAAACAGGGTATCCCAGATCACACAGATAATTCACCCGTCTAAATGGAACCACGTTAGAACAGAAGACAAGCCGGCAGATCTGGCCAGCGGTGGTGTCCCTCCTCAAGATCTGATTGACAACAAGCTTTGGTGGCATGGGCCATGGTGGCTGGCTGAACCAACAATATATCCAGTTCAAACTCAAACTTTTATAAACGACACTGATTTGGAACAGAAACCAATAAAGGCACACGCATCGTATTTCTCCAATTTCGAGGATGTTCTTGAGAGATTTTCATCTTTCCCTAAAGCTTTGAGAGTAATATCGTACGTGTTTCGCTTTCTTTACGGCACACACCCTACCTATCGTGCTAGTTATCCCCGAGAGTCGACAAAGGTCTCAACATCTGAAATCCTTTTCGTTCGTAATCGTTTGATAGTCATTTGTCAAAAGACGTCATTCCCTAAAGAATATCAGACTATTTCTGCTAATAATACTGTTTTGAATTCCAGCTCACATAAAAGTCTAAACCCATTCTTAGATGCAGAGGGCATAATGCGAATTTGTGGCCGACTTGAGAACTCGCCTGTATTATCATACAACGAGAAGGACCCAATTTTGCTTCCATATAGCTCAGTATTCCCGCCTCCTCGTCAAGTTCGTACGCCAAATTTCACTACATGGCGGAAACCAGCTGGTTCTTAGGCTTTTGAGAAGTAGTTTTTGGATTCCGAAAGTTCATAATCTCATAAAGACTACAATACATAACTGCAAGTCATGCGTACTCTATAAAAAAAAGATGCCAACAACAACTGATGGCCGCTCTGCCTCCTGCAAGATCTGCATTTTCCCGTCCATTTACGCACACAGTGTTAGATTTTGCTGGCCCATTTGACATCAAAACGTATGCCGGGCGGGCATGTCGTATAGCAAAAGGGTATGTGTGCATATTCGTCTGTTTCTCCACGAAAGCAGTTCATCTGGAGGCAACATCCGACCTCTCTACTGCTGTATTCCTAGCTGCCTTTAGCCGATTTGTCTCCCGACGAGGCTGCCCACTTCATCTCCATTCGGATAATGGTCAAACGTTTGTTGGGGCTTCCAAACAATTGGGTCGAGAATTCATCGAAACTTCCCACCAAACTGTTCTAACGAACTATGCACATATGAATATGCAGTGGTAGTTTATTCCACCTGGAGCTCCCCATATGGGTGGACTCTGGGAAGCCGGCGTGAAAAGTTTTAAACAACATTTTCGTAAAACGACTACTGGTTCCAAGTACACGTTTGAAGAGTTTCAAACTCTGTTAGCTAAAATCGAAGCTTGCCTTAATTCAAGACCCATATCCCCTATGTCAGAAAATACATCTGATCTTGCGGCGTTAACTCCTGGCCATTTTTTAATCAGAGCTCCTATCTTAGTTCCAATCGATCCTCAAACGAATGAAGCTCCTATGTCGATTTGCAACCGTTGGCAGCGCCTTAAAGCCATTCACCACCACTTTTGTATCCGTTGGAAAAATGAATACTTAAAGGAGCTCCACAAACGAAACAAGTGGAGGAGACCTGAGGAGGACTTGAGGGAGAACATTATGGTCGTCATAAAAGAAGACAACCAACCGCATAATTGCTGGCAACTTGGACGAATTCTCAAAGTTTTTCTTAGACAAGATAACCGAGTTCGTGTAGCAGAAGCCTTGACGCAACGAGGAACTTTACTGCGACCAATAACAAAACTGGTTGTACAGCCATCATAAACATCATAGGGTTTATATAGCACTATAATTTAAACTACATATTCTTATTCTTCCAGATTCCCTTTGCATTATAATTTACTTCCTTTATTTAATTTTACAGCACAATGCGCAATCATAACAGACGTGAAGTGAGTATGAGCAATGAAAATAGTAAATTTGTGTGCCGAATTTGTAGAAAAAGGCACCCTCTACGAACGTGTAAACGATTTCTGAATATGAATTCCACTGAAAAGAAAGACGTAGTCAGCAAGTATGGATATTGCCCAAATTGTTTGGCACAAACAACCGTATGGCTACGAAAACACCAAACGAAGTTCTGCCTGAGTCAATATGCCGACAATTTAAACATTTAGTTTTGGCAGACAATTATTTCTACAAACCATCGTCGATCGAAGTGATTTTGGGCGTTGACATATTCTACCGAGTGATGAGCGATGGAAGTTATATACGCACTAGTTTACCTACTGCAATAAACACGATGTTCGGAATAGTTGTATTTGGCGCTCTAACTATCTACATATTATCTAAAACGTGCTACAATGTTCTTAAATATTTCCATTGAATTTGTAATTATTTTCATGATATTATATAATTGTATAATATTTATCTCAATTGCTTTGGAAAAAGAGTTTGAATGTTCCATTAATGAATTGTAAAAACGAATTAACTGTTATTGAATAATATGCATTTTAAATTGAGTATTTGTTTAGATAAGATGTATCGTGTTGGCAATTTGAAAATTCATTTCTCATTGCATTCCTGCAAGGCGGGCGGCAATGTTTACGTCAAATCGTAAACGTTTTATTGAACGCGGTTTAAATATATTCCAATCTGTGCATTCCCACATTTTCATCCGAAATATCCAGATACTAAGTAACCATTTAATATTGTTATCTTTGTATCTTGAATGGCAATGTCGTTTCGTTAAATATGGCTGTCATTCTGCCACTACGATTTCCATCATTAGAAAATTGAGATTGGTTCTGTTCAATTTTAGCTAGCATACTGGTAAGAACGTAGAAGTTTGAATCCTAATAAAGAATCCACATCTGGAAATTGTTTTAATTCACTCCCTTTGTATCCTTTTCGATTTCTCACAATTCTGTTGCACTGGATACCAATATTGTGGAGCTACAAAATTAAAGAATATTGTCTTTGATTTTGTTTCAGCATAACAGAGATTGGTGTTATTGATCCACAGGCACTGCTGACTCAAAATATAATTTTTTCCAGCAGTTTGCCTTACTCTCCATCCCAACATTTGGTCCATCGCGAACCGGATTTAAAATCTTTGCAAACCTCTCTCTGAGTGAAATCCAAAACTTCCAGTGTTATCTTACTGAGCAGGTATGTTTACAGCTTCTACAGCTACTCAATTTAGTCCGAATGCTAATGTTGAAGAGACCCATACGGACATTCAAATTTATTAATATTTGCGCGGGAAAAGTTTCACGATTAATAGCGATATAACCAGCAGAATTTTAATCCAAATTGGCCGAGAAAGGCACATCGCGCAATTAACGTGAGTAAAGTGTTCCCAGAAGAAGAAGAAGGTTGTAGAGTTAACGAAGAAAAATCCTACGGGGAATTGAAAGAACGTAATTCACTGGATGTGCTGCTCTACATAATCATTACACCGAAGTACACCTGTAAGTTTGTTTGTAATACTCTGGTGAACAAAATAAGTTGAAAATATATGAGTGTTTTATGGAAGCAACATTTGTTTAAAACACTTTTCCATGAACGTCATATTCCATTAAACATCCCTTTACAGTGGTGAAGACGAGGGTCTTACTCAATTATGTGCAAACTGTATTTTTGAACATTGTCCAAGTGAACATTGTCCAAGTGAACTTTTGTTAAAGTTACAGAGTCGGGAATATTCACTCCATATGCAAAATGATTACAGTGATTATGAGTTTTCGTGTAAATTTTCGAGCACTTTTAAATTAACTCCACTCAATCATCGCATTTCAGTCTAGACCGTGTCATTATCATTGTTTCCTTTCAGTCATCACTTCAAAATCTTAAGTGATACTCTCTTAAATTAGTTCCAGCACAGTGATAAAGAGCACGCGAAATATTCCTATACATACGATATATTCTCACAGGGGTGATTAGTGTTTTTGCATACTCTTTCTCTCTTTCGAAAACTTGCAAATCAGGGTTGGTAATATTAGTGATTAAGTAATTTTTTCGTAGACGACGATCCAATTACTAAATATTCGATCCTTATTTTTTGTTGAATTTTCGAGGTGTTATACATATATCAGAGTTTTAAATTCTTTCATCGTATTATATTTCCATAACATCATTATTGTCTCGAAATCATATGCCTTAACTACTAAATTTTAGTACTGTTAGTTTTACGAAGGAGTTTTGCATATGCCTACACCATTGTTTAAGGTTTTGCAGCATATTTTACTGCATATGGGGAACATTTTTTATTGAGGAGAAAGAAGTGTTTCCATCTCTGATTCTTATAACTACATTCTCTTTCGCCTTGGTGAATATTATCTCTCCCAGATCTGCTGCTGCTTTAATTGAGCGAGATATATCATCATACTGTTTATCTTAAAGAGAATCATCTAACCTTTCTCCCAGACCATCGAACTCAGACGTCATAAATATTTCAAGTTCAAGGTCTTTGTGTTTGAAGACACAGTTAAAGTATATCGTTTCCATCATCCAACTCATATGTCCCATATTTGATTGTGTCGAACTCATGCGACCTACGTTTACTTAGATCGAACTCAAACGCCCTACATTTCTCAAGGTCTTTTGCGAGAACATATGATTCCTATATGTTCCTATAGTTATTGTATACGCATATATTTTGCACATACATATGTCTAGATGTAACTTACAGTGACATTCATTTATATATGAATTTATTGCACTAATTTGTATCATTATTGTTTGTAACAGATACTATTTCTACGACACTAATTGATTTTGAAAATTTTCAACTGATTTTGGAATTCTAGATTCACGATTGATTTTCAGCATATTTTTTATATCTGATAAACGCATATTGTTGGGTCACTTGATGTTGGAATGTTTGTAGCCTGTTGGTAATTTTAATCTTCGAATATGATGTCTCTAGATAGATTTATTCGAGTAACTGACAGTTTGGTTGAGTTTGAAGCATCCTTCAACGATAACAGACTTCCAGTCTCCTCTGTATTTGCCATCGAAACTCATAAGGATGAGTTAAAGTCCATTTGGGTTCAGGTAAAGGAGGCTTATGAGACGTGTATGTCCGATCTGCAGAACTCAGAGGTAGAAGAGGACAACGAGGATGAGGCTAGTGAAATAGAAACAGTAAAGGAGAAGTTCAAAAGTTCATGGCACATATGCTAGGTGTATCTCCAGGTTGAGTGAACTTATTCATTAGATGTCAGCTAAGGCCTCTGTTTCTGCGACCGATCGAATGGCATCCGCAGGGCAAGCTTCATTTGTTTCCCCAACAAATCGCGAGCTCTCTACTCCTTCACCACATCGGGACCACAATTTCACACTTCCAGCTTGTGAGATCCCAGTTTTCCATGGAGACTACTCTTCGTGGCCAACATTCCGTGACTTGTTTTCAGCCGTATACATTAAAAATTCCAGATTAAGTCCGGTGGAAAAATTGTTTTACTTAATGCAGAAAACAAGAGACGAAGCCAATGAAATAGTTTCCAAAAGCCCATTGCCTAATGAAGGCTTTAGTTTGGCGTGGTCCAACCTTTGTGCTCGCTATGAAAACAAAAGAGTCCTTGTGAATTTGCAACTTAGGAAACTGTTTAATTTACAACCGATCACAGTGGAATCCGGAGTTGCCATTAAAACACTTCAACGCGATATTAACGCGTGCATATCTTCACTGAAATTATTCGACATTAATGTCGAGAGTTGGAATCCCATTTTTGTTTACCTATGCTCCAACCGTCTTCCTAATTCGACACTCACTATCTGGGAGCAAACTTTGATCGACAAGTCGACCATTCCAAAATGGTGCGACTTAAATTTATTTTTGACCAATAGATACCGCACTTTGGAATCTGTGTACGAGATGAAAAGTGAATCCAACGTCAACAAGGTCAAAGGATGTCCCACCGGGGTTCACACCTATCAGACTAACATTAGTCAGAACAAATGCAAACTTTGCCCTAAGGATAGTCATGTCATTCGAAAATGTCCCCGTTTTCTTAACATGGATCATACTCAAAGACAATCTGAGATTAAGAAAAACAATTTATGTTTAAATTGTTTTTCTGGCGCTCATGCGGTCAGAACCTGGAAAAGCAAACATTCATGTTTCAAGTGTGGCAAGCGGCACAATACATTACTCCACAAAGAGCCTGAAAATACCCTCACTGCCAATACCTACCCCACTTCTAGTGATCACACCAATTCTAACTCTAATTCTGCACCATCCCATGCTCCTCGCAATTTCGATTCCTTACAGTCCACTAATCCTTCACAAGGTGTCCAGAATTATTTTACTTCCAATACTAGAGGTGTTTTATTATGAACTGAAAGAGTAATTGTCGGATATTCTGGTTTAAAATATACCGCAAGGGCTCTAATAGACTCAGGATCAGAGGGAACCTTTATTTCCAAGAATCTTTTCAACAGGCTGAAATTGCCTTTTAAACGAACTTCCGCAACGATTTCGGGATTGAACAACTCAATATCGGCCGAAGTACAAAAGCAATGTTCTTTTACTCTGAGCTGCCATAGAGATGAAAATCTTCAGATACCAGCGAAAGCTTTGGTGGTTCCTTAACTCTCTGGAAATCTCCCATCGCGGGCTGTCAATATTGGCTCATTTTCTAATCTTCCTGATATATTATTAGCTGATCCTCAATTTCATGAGATCTCCAAAATAGATATTCGTTTAGGGGGAGACCGCATATTATGTTGACGGTATTCCGTAAAAATATTTGTGGATCGTTGATAGCTCAGGAGACCGTCTTTGGATGGATCCTTACCGGCCCAATTCCAGTGAGAAATATTTCCACGTTTACTACATATGTCTCCCACCACTGCGAAATTTCTTTGGATAAAGAAATTTCACGCTTTTGGGAGGTGGAGGACCTTCCTAGGGAGAATTTCGTAGCCAAATCGGAAACAATATGCGAAGAACTATATTCCCGTATAACTAAAAGGAATGAGGAAGGAAAATATATTGTCTCACTGCCCTTTAAAGATTTTCCGGAGAAATTAAACCTCGGACAATCTAGGAACATTTCAATAGCCCAATTTCTCCGAAATGAGGCCCGTTTAATCAAAACACCTGAATTAAAAGTAGAATATGACAACGTCATTCAAGAGTATCAAGAATTGGGCCATATGAGTCCTTGTGCGCCTGGTAACTCTGCGGGAAAAAGTTCCGACTACTATCTACGACATCACGGTATAATTAAACCAAAGACGATTTAGAATTGGACGACCAGAAGATGTGCGCAACTTGGCAACCCTGGTAAAAGAGAACCAAAAAGTGCTAGGAGTTCACTCAAAAGTATTTCTCTCTCGCGTCATATCTTGCTTATTTCATACTTTTTGCATAGTTTATGTAATTTTACTTCAACATGATTGGAATTTGTATAGTTATATACAATAAAACTATCAAAAAGTTGCTCGTGTATTGAAATATTCAATGAAGAGAGTAAGAGAGAGAGTAGAGAAGTACTAGGGTTTCACTCGTTTTGTTTGTTGGCATTTGAGTGAAGAGAAATTTTGACTGTCTACTTGTACATCGTTTTTGATTAAACCTGAAAGCACCACGACGAAACTCCGTGTGGTATTCAATGCATCATCACCTACATCAAACGGATTAAGCTTAAATGATGTTTTATATACGGGTCCTGCATTGCAAAACGATTTGACAGTTCTTATCCTAAAATGGAGGCTATTCCGTTACGTTTTTAATTGTGATTTGCAAAAAATGTATAGGCAAATACTGGTCAATCCGGATTAGAGAGTTTTCCAGATTATCCTACACAGAATAAATCCTAATAATCCTATTCAAGCTTTTCAGTTAAATACCGTCACTTTCGGAGTCAACTGTGCACCGTATTTGGCTATACGTACTCTTTTACAGTTGGCAGACGATGTCCAGGACGAATATCCTTTAGCTAGTCAGATTTTAAGGCATTTTATGTACGTAGATGACGCATTAGCTGGAGCTCACTCTATTTCATCTGCTATTCAAGCGAGAAACGAATTAATCCCTGCTCTAAAGTCAGCTGGATTTACAGCAAGAAAATGGACAGCTAACGACAAGGAGATATTAGCTGACCTTCCTGTTGAGCACCTTCTCTCTGAAGATTTCTAATTCAAGGATTTCTGACACAAGCAAGACGAAACCTCTTGGAATCCGCTGGAATGCTCGCTCCGATTGTTTTTATTTCTTTACACAGCTATTTCCCATATCTAACAAGTACACCAAAAGGTTGGTAATTTCACAGATTGCGAAACTTTTCGATCCCGCTGGATGGCTGGCCCCCATTGTTATTTTGGCGAAAATTATAATGCAAAAGGTATGGATTGATAAGATAGACTGGGATGACGAGTTAAACGAAGATACACTCAATTTATGGAAATCTGACTAATATTATCAACATATTAACTCGATAAAAGTGCCAAGATGGGTTAATTTTACTCCAGAAAGTGAAGTTCAATTCCATTGCTTCTGTGATGCGTCTGAGAAAGCGTACGCAGCAGCACTGTATATACGAGTATCAATAGGCAACTCTATAAAAACTCATCTCATATTATCCAAGACGAGAGTAGCCCCCATTAAAACTATATCCATTCCACGATTGGAGCTATGTGGTGCTGTACTCCTAGCTGAGTTAATAGACACAATATTTCCAAAATTGGGAGTCGTCAATCACACTTTAGTATGCTGGACTGATTCTACGATTGTTCTATCATGGTTAGCAAAACCTCCATGTACTTGGAACACATTCGTGGCAAACAGGGTATCCCAGATCACACAGATAATTCACCCGTCTAAATGGAACCACGTTAGAACAGAAGACAAGCCGGCAGATCTGGCCAGCGGTGGTGTCCCTCCTCAAGATCTGATTGACAACAAGCTTTGGTGGCATGGGCCATGGTGGCTGGCTGAACCAACAATATATCCAGTTCAAACTCAATCTTTTATAAACGACACTGATTTGGAACAGAAACCAATAAAGGCACACGCATCGTATTTCTCCAATTTCGAGGATGTTCTTGAGAGATTTTCATCTTTCCCTAAAGCTTTGAGAGTAATATCGTACGTGTTTCGCTTTCTTTACGGCACACACCCTACCTATCGTGCTAGTTATCACCGAGAGTCGACAAAGGTCTCAACATCTGAAATCCTTTTCGTTCGTAATCGTTTGATAGTCATTTGTCAAAAGACGTCATTCCCTAAAGAATATCAGACTATTTCTGCTAATAATACTGTTTTGAATTCCAGCTCACTTAAAAGTCTAAACCCATTCTTAGATGCAGAGGGCATAATGCGAATTTGTGGCCGACTTGAGAACTCGCCTGTATTATCATACAACGAGAAGGACCCAATTTTGCTTCCATATAGCTCAGTATTCCCGCCTCCTCGTCAAGTTCGTACGCCAAATTTCACTACATGGCGGAAACCAGCTGGTTCTTAGGCTTTTGAGAAGTAGTTTTTGGATTCCGAAAGTTCATAATCTCATAAAGACTACAATACATAACTGCAAGTCATGCGTACTCTATAAAAAAAAAGATGCCAACAACAACTGATGGCCGCTCTGCCTCCTGCAAGATCTGCATTTTCCCGTCCATTTACGCACACAGTGTTAGATTTTGCTGGCCCATTTGACATCAAAACGTATGCCGGGCGGGCATGTCGTATAGCAAAAGGGTATGTGTGCATATTCGTCTGTTTCTCCACGAAAGCAGTTCATCTGGAGGCAACATCCGACCTCTCTACTGCTGTATTCCTAGCTGCCTTTAGCCGATTTGTCTCCCGACGAGGCTGCCCACTTCATCTCCATTCGGATAATGGTCAAACGTTTGTTGGGGCTTCCAAACAATTGGGTCGAGAATTCATCGAAACTTCCCACCAAACTGTTCTAACGAACTATGCACATATGAATATGCAGTGGTAGTTTATTCCACCTGGAGCTCCCCATATGGGTGGACTCTGGGAAGCCGGCGTGAAAAGTTTTAAACAACATTTTCGTAAAACGACTACTGGTTCCAAGTACACGTTTGAAGAGTTTCAAACTCTGTTAGCTAAAATCGAAGCTTGCCTTAATTCAAGACCCATATCCCCTATGTCAGAAAATACATCTGATCTTGCGGCGTTAACTCCTGGCCATTTTTTAATCAGAGCTCCTATCTTAGTTCCAATCGATCCTCAAACGAATGAAGCTCCTATGTCGATTTGCAACCGTTGGCAGCGCCTTAAAGCCATTCACCACCACTTTTGTATCCGTTGGAAAAATGAATACTTAAAGGAGCTCCACAAACGAAACAAGTGGAGGAGACCTGAGGAGGACTTGAGGGAGAACATTATGGTCGTCATAAAAGAAGACAACCAACCGCATAATTGCTGGCAACTTGGACGAATTCTCAAAGTTTTTCTTAGACAAGATAACCGAGTTCGTGTAGCAGAAGCCTTGACGCAACGAGGAACTTTACTGCGACCAATAACAAAACTGGTTGTACAGCCATCATAAACATCATAGGGTTTATATAGCACTATAATTTAAACTACATATTCTTATTCTTCCAGATTCCCTTTGCATTATAATTTACTTCCTTTATTTAATTTTACAGCACAATGCGCAATCATAACAGACGTGAAGTGAGTATGAGCAATGAAAATAGTAAATTTGTGTGCCGAATTTGTAGAAAAAGGCACCCTCTACGAACGTGTAAACGATTTCTGAATATGAATTCCACTGAAAAGAAAGACGTAGTCACCAAGTATGGATATTGCCCAAATTGTTTGGCACATTCCCACTCTGAATGTTCATGTTTTACGAAAACGGGGTGCAAACATTGCAAACAGAATCACCATTCCTTGCTCCACACACATCTGCGTCTTGGCCGACCATCTTCAATAGATAAATACAAGTCTCCATCGAGAGATCAGTCGACTGGTTCGACGCACAAGAACCGTGCCGCTTCAGCACCAAATCCTTCTAATGCTACGCTTTCTTCTATATTGAAGCAAAATACAGTCACCATACTACCGACTGCCTCGGTAAAAATTGAGTGGAATGGTGTCGGGCACACAGCCAGATGTATCTTGGATACAGGATCCAAGTTTAGCTGCATCTCAAAAAACTACGTCGAGAAGTAGAACTTGACTACTTTAGAATTGGATGGCGAGGTAGTCTGTCCTGTCACTCTTCAGTCATGTACTGACTCCAGTTTCAAAATTAAGGCGACACTAAGGGTAAACAACCGTATGGCTACGAAAACACCAAACGAAGTTCTGCCTGAGTCAATATGCCGACAATTTAAACATTTAGTTTTGGCAGACAATTATTTCTACAAACCATCGTCGATCGAAGTGATTTTGGGCGTTGACATATTCTACCGAGTGATGAGCGATGGAAGTTATATACGCACTAGTTTACCTACTGCAATAAACACGATGTTCGGAATAGTTGTATTTGGCGCTCTAACTATCTACATATTATCTAAAACGTGCTACAATGTTCTTAAATATTTCCATTGAATTTGTAATTATTTTCATGATATTATATAATTGTATAATATTTATCTCAATTGCTTTGGAAAAAGAGTTTGAATGTTCCATTAATGAATTGTAAAAACGAATTAACTGTTATTGAATAATATGCATTTTAAATTGAGTATTTGTTTAGATAAGATGTATCGTGTTGGCAATTTGAAAATTCATTTCTCATTGCATTCCTGCAAGGCGGGCGGCAATGTTTACGTCAAATCGTAAACGTTTTATTGAACGCGGTTTAAATATATTGCAATCTGTGCATTCCCACATTTTCATCCGAAATATCCAGATACTAAGTAACCATTTAATATTGTTATCTTTGTATCTTGAATGGCAATGTCGTTTCGTTAAATATGGCTGTCATTCTGCCACTACGATTTCCGTCAGTAGAAAATTGAGATTGGTTCTGTTCAATTTTAGCTAGCATACGTAGAAGTTTGAATCCTAATAAAGAATCCACATCTGGAAATTGTTTTAATTCACTCCCTTTGTATCCTTTTCGATTTCTCACAATTCTGTTGCATTGGATATTCTGCTCTACCAATATTGTGGAGCTACAAAATTAAAGAATATTCTCTTTGATTTCGTTTCCGTATTTGTTACTCTCCATCCCAACCTTACCCTCCATCCCAACAGTATCCACTATTATGGTTAACTTCTGTCAATGAACTGCTTCTTGAATTGGACAGGACCGAATGCCAAGTCTTTGCCTATGCCGGTGATATTGCTATCATCTGTACGGGTAGAAACCTCAATTTACTTAGCATTCGTACAACCAGCTTACTTAGTCTGATTTCGAACTGGACCGCTAACAACGGACTATCACTTAACCCACTTAAACCGAGCTTATCTTGTTCTCTCGGAAATATAAAATACCCGCATTTGAACTGCCGTCAGTTAATAGGGTGCAATTACAGTTGACGGAAAAGGTCAAGTATCTGGAGATAATTCTCGACAGAAAACTGTCTTGGAAACCGAATGTGGAGGAGAGG
Source organism: Phaonia tiefii (assembly GCA_963931995.1). Taxonomy (NCBI): domain Eukaryota; kingdom Metazoa; phylum Arthropoda; class Insecta; order Diptera; family Muscidae; genus Phaonia; species Phaonia tiefii. Next base: position 135,322,926 of record OZ008368.1, read on the forward strand.
GTGAAAAAGGCGTCGGTTGTTCTTTACTGTTGTGAACGGGCGATAGGAAAGCGCTGGGGACTGTCTCCTAAGATCACCAAGTGGATTTATACTGTAATAGTCAGACCAATACTCCTCTATGGTGTCGTAGTTTGGTGGAGGTCCCTCCAAAAGAAATATATTCTGAATTCCTTGATGAAAATTCAAAGATCAGCACTGATTAGCGTTAGTGGGGCAATGGGCACGACGTCAGGTACTACACTCAGTGCTATCCTGAACATCTGTACTGCTGATATCATGGCCGAATCGGCAGCCGCTACATCCCTGGTGAGAATCAGAGATTGTGGCGTTTTGATATCGGGGCATTCCGGACACGCTGAATTACTACACCGGATCAAACCTATTCCCGTAAAAGCGAACTACTGTATCCCCTACCTTTTAGCAGCGCCAAATCTAAGGACTTCTATTCCGAACAGGAATACCTGGGAAAAGTCACTGGATTTTTCACGGATGGATCAAAGTTGGACGAGCAAGTAGGCTATGGGGTCCATTCACCGAACGTAAATGTAAATATCTCCTTCAAGCTGCCTGATCACTGTAGTGTATTTCAGGCGGAAATTACGGCCATACTGGAGGTTGCTGAACTACTGAAAAGTAGTGTGACAACCCTCCGGAGAATATGTATCTACACAGACAGTCAGGCTACCATAAAATCCCTGGAAGCCATGTTTGATACGTCCCTGACGGTGAAAGAATGCCACTCATCACTTAGGGTGATGGCAGAGTATTTTGACATCAGGCTCATCTGGGTACCGGGACACAGCGACATTCCAGGCAATTGCATAGCGGATGCGTTAGATAGACAGGGTACTACGGCACAGGTTCTTCCTGCAAAAGAAGGTGTTAGTATGCCAATCTCTACCTGCCGTTTACAGATCAGGTAGTGGGCCGATAATATGTTCAAGGACAAGTGGAGACTTACTTCAACTTGCAAACAAGCCAGGGTCCTCTGGCCACAGGTGGACAGGAAGACGACTAGGCAACTACTTAACTTGCCGAGAGGCAGGTTATCCACAATGATAGGAACACTTACGGTTTTGTAGGAAAACACGCCCTAAGATTGGGACATAGAAACTCCACTCTCTGTAGATGCTACATGGAAGAGGACGAGGAAACGACGAAACACCTTCTCTTGGATTGCTCTGCTCTGGCAGGACTGAGAAGTAGGATATTCGGAACACATCTAGTTAGCACCGTAGCCCTACAGGATATTCCTGTAGGTATTATAGACAAATTTATTGAAATGGCAAATTGGCTGGACGACTAGTCAATAGTTGCTACTAAACTGCAGGTATCACAATGGGCTTATTTAGCCTAAGTGTGCTAGACAGCGTGCTGTCTTGCAGCCTTTTCAACCAACCAACCATGGTTTGGGATCATAAAATAAGTGAAACTTGCCTATTTTTGCCGAAGTCCTCTTCAGATTCTACCTGCAGCGGCACATTCTCTGTACTTGTTGCAATTGTTTTAAGTCTCCCAAACCTATACCAATCACGCTACCTGCGAATTATAGTGTCCCAAAGCCATACTAAGTCATCGTTTTATCATAGAACCATTTTTGTGATAAAAAAAAAGCTTAATTTGTACACAATCCTTCAGTAAAATCATTTCTAACGTCAGTGTTTTTACTTATACTTTCGGGAAGGACCTCTGCGAAATCGTAAAGTGTGATAATTTTAATTACAGACATATTGTCGTGGAAATCAGAATAAACTACTATAGTCTTTGCAATGATATTTGGGATTTCAAGTGTGCATCGGAGAAGTTGGAAAACCTCATATTTACCATTGACACAATTTATGGTATAAGGCCGCGAAAATTACAAAAAAATTTTGTGTTTAAAAAATTAATGGATGATTGTAAAAATTCCAAACAGAAATTTCTAAAAAAAAAAAAGTACTGAGATTGGTTAAAGCTGGAGTTATCAATAGAAATTGCCAAAAAAAAATGTTGGTCGTCTAAATAAGGAATACGATGATGTCAATAACAAGACAAAGAAACGCGATAAAATTATTAATACTTATTCAACAAGTTTAATAAGAGATACTTTTAAATCGTCATTAGTAATAGCTCACCCCACATGTGCAGGTCGAACAGTGGAGCGTTACCAACATCCTCACCGAAAAGATTCAAACGAATGACAGAAAGTATACAAACTCCAAAATCTACTACTTACTTATTGTACCGGGGAAAACTCGCTGGCGCTACTTCTAAACTTAGGGCTCTCGAGGAACAAATTTCAAATTCTAAGGAAGGCGCTTATTGAAAAACGTTGGGGTTTTTTACTATCCACGAAAATATTGCCAGCTCCCAGAACTAGAATGTGGCCGTCCGAAATATATGTTGATATGGTACTAGTCTCTCACATCTTCTGTAACAAACACTGGACTAGTGTTTGCTAATATTCTAGAGAAAAATGTATATTTTCCAAATGGTCATAAAAATCAAGTGCTTAAACAAACTTTAGGAGTAGGACTACGGGAACCGTCAATAAGCTCGGAAAAAAAAGTCGGTGGTTATCGTCCTTTCCTAAACGCGGCCATTTTTACAGCTTCAATAATAATGTAAGGAGTCCCTTTTTATTTTATTTTAAATACTTTGAAAAGAAAATGGACCATGGTTGTTGTTTAGTATTGTGCTACAATATTGCACAAAGGTATAGGTGCATAGCGGTCTCCATTCCGCTTTGCATTCTCGTTCGAACCAACTACTGGCTGCAGGCAGAGAATTGTAAGTCTGCAAGCAGTAGTTGGTGACGAAAAACCATCAGTCGTTTTTCAACCATTTGGGAGTGCGTTTTAGTTCCCCCCGTGACAGCGATAGTGACAAGTGAACATACAACATACATACATACTTAAAATTGTAACACACTTGAAAAATTTGAATATAAAACACATAAAACTAAAAACTTGTTAAAATCTGAAACACATAACATTTAAAACTTACAACTATTGTGAAAACTAAGAAACATATAGTACAAACACAACACTGAAATATTAGAAACACAAAATTTCAATTACAACACATTAACATTAATGTAATTTGAAACCATACATATACATATACACAAAATCAATCAAACACTGTTAACGTAAGAAACAACACAACATTAATAAAAGTCACGTGAACTAACATGAAAACAATACCATTTTGTACACACATGAATTAAAACCAAACAAAAAAATACTCTTCTAAATTACAAAAAAGGATTAGATCCTAAACATTTGGTCCAATCGAACCAGATTTGTGTACCTTATAAATAATTAAAGGAAAAAGTGCGACATATGGAAACAATTATTTGTGAAAAGTGCCGTGTTAAAAGTTTAAAAACAAAAACAATTACATTGAAAGTGGAATAACATAAAGTTGTGAGACGATACAACAACACAAAAAAACACTAAACTGGCAAATTTACAAAAACTTTGGACAAAAGTGATACAGTCTTAACGGTCACCAAATCAACGGGAAACAAGAGGCAACAACAAAACAACATCAAGACCCAAAACACAACTTGGCAACACAACAGAAGGAAGACGCAAACCCAACAACATCAAGAGTCACACACAACGGAAGACAACAACAACACAACAGCAGTACAGGTAGCCAAACGAAAACAAACGAACGCAAGGAAAAAGTAGTAAGTACAAACAAATCTCATCACGAAAAATCAAGCAAAAAGATGTGTCGCAGAGATTTGATTTAAGCTGTTGACTCACATCAAAGTCCAATAAATCGCTTCACATTAGGCGCTTGACCCTGTGAAACTTTGTTCTTGTAGTTACGTGTGAATTACATACATACAGTGGTGTGCGATGAAATAGAGTCAACACTAATCAACATTTTCAAAACAAAACAAATGTAAAAAAATTAAATTTTGTTTATAACTTTTATTTTTAATTGTTCAATTAAGAACTAGATATAACATTTTAGAACATTAATGTCGTAATTTAAAATTAAATCATTAGGTATAAATCTAAATATTTCAAAATGCCCCGTTTTGCCTGTGAATTAAAATAGAGTCATCGCGATTCATCATCTGAACTAGAATAAATAGCTGTGTCAAATAAAATGTATGTTTCATTAATCCTTTATATTATCTCAGTACTTTATGAAATAACTATTATTTTTTATCACAAGCAACGCCTTGACATTGAATCATCAAGTCTCCACAAGTCATGTTTTCCACGCCGATTGTACCAGTGTCATAAGCTCATCTTTATTAAATTGGTTTATTCCTTTGATAGACACTTTAATGTCCCGCCACAAATTCTGAATAGGATTTAAGCCCGGCGACTGCATAGACCATCTTAAAACTATGACACTATTATTTTCAAACGAAGCTTTGGCTCGCTTCGATGTGTGTTTGGGGTCGATATTATGTTGAAACACCCATCGAAGCGGCATTTCCCATTTAGCACAAGGCATCATGATGTTTTTTTAATACAGTGGTATAATATGCAGCGTCCATTGTCTGTTCAATTTGGAATAAAGGTTCTGTCCCAATGTAAGAGTAACAACCCCGTACCATTATGTTTCCGCTACCACGTTTAAATGTTTGGATTGTGTTCTGGGGCCTGAATTCGGTGTTGGAAGGTCTTCGTATAGGAAGATTACTCTTATCATAATTACCCAATCTCACTTTAGTTTCAGCTGTCCTCAAAATATTTCGCCATTTGCGTACGGACTGTTTCACATGCTCCTTGGCAAAATGCAAAATTTTTTGAACGTTCCGTTTGATAGAAATGGAACTTTTCGGACACTTTTTGCCTTTAAATTGTTTTTAGTTAGCATTTTTCTTAATGTAGAGATGTCAACATCCCGATCGTATTGCCTTTTAAGGGCGGGAGAGGTAACATAAGTCGAACTCTACGTGGCGCAATATTTTTGGTTCCAAATGTTCTGTAATTTTCAGGGTTTTACCGTCTGTTTCCTGGATATTTTTTATTCCGGTCTCCAACATTTTCTTTGAGCATCCAATTATGTCAGTAATTCGTATGTAGCTTCTGAATTCTTTTATCGTCTCTTTTATTCTTTCTTGGCGCTCATGATTGCAATATTTACATCGGCCCATTTTGGAACGTCAATAATGACAATTTATTAATGCTACTAATAAACATTAATCATATTTAGAAGCTAAACTTTGTTTTCAAATCCAAACTACCATTAATCATTTCAAAAAAAATATTTTTTGTAATTGACTCTATTTTATAGCACACTTCATTACATAGCCTTTAAAATACTGACACTGACCTGGAGAACAGTAGTGTACAAAATTTATTAAAAATGACGGCATTATATTCAGGAGAGGACCGGTCAATCAGGTTCAGAATTTCTTGACATGAAACATCTTGGACCACTGATTTGCAGAGAATAAAAGTTTTGACGAGTGTGTGACTCTATTTCATCGCACACCACTGTATGTACATATGATAATAGACCCAAAGAAGTGAATATTCAAAGTGATAACGTTATGTTGAAATTTGACCCTCAGCCCTTTAATGACAGCGGGGTTAGCAGCAATGTACATTAAAAATAAACCGGGTTGCCAAGTACATTTTAATTTTGTGGATTTAAAAGAAAAAAACAAGATTTTCTTTCGATAATTTGACCCTCTGCCTTTATATGACAATACGGCGGATTGTGGGAATAATTTAAAAAAAAAAGAAATTGAGTTGCCATATCGTACCTGGAAAATTTTGACAAATTTTCAAAATTCTTTAAAAATGTTGCTATTTTTTGGAAAAATCTTTCGATAATTTCACCCTCTGCCTTTACATGACAGTACCGCTGATTGTGAGAATAATTTCTTAAAAAAAGAAATTGAGTTGCCCATCGTACCTGGAAGATTTTGACAAATTTTGAAAATTCTTTAAAAATGTTGCTATTTTTTGGAAAAGTCTTTTGCGATAATTTGAGCCTCTGCCGTTAGATAACAGCTAGGATCGCATTGGCAAAATTAAATGAAAAGCAGAGCTGCTATACCGCTTTGAAAATTTTTGATCAATTTCTACTTTTTTAACAAAAAATTTGTGCGATAATTTGACCCGCTGCCTTTAGATAACCTAAGGGACTGCGAAGACAAATTTTTGTATTTTTGGAGTTATCACATCGTTTTTAAAAATTTGTTAAAAATATTTTTTGCTGGTTTCTGGAAAAATGTGTTGCGATAATTTGACCCTCTGCCTTTAGATGACAGCTGGGATCGCATTGGCAAAATTTTAATGAATAGCAGAGCTGCCACACCGCTTTGAAAATTTTTGATCAATTTCTACTTGTTTAACAAAAAAATTTGTGTGATAATTTGACCCGCTGCCTCTAGACAACCTAAGGGACTGCGTAGACAAATTTTTGGAGTTGCCACATCAATTTATGAAAAATTCTTGGAAATTTTTGAAAAAAAAAATTCAACAGGCAGAAAATAAGATTGCATTTTATCTGGAAACTCGAGACATGGATAGAACAATGATCCATAAATATGCCAACTGTGTCCACGATCTGATGAACTTCGAAAGCGTACATTCTGTGAGGAATACGGAGGACAACCTTCATAGTTTAGAAGTTCTCAGAGTTGAACTGAAATCTTATGGGACCAAGTAAAAAGGTCATATGTGGACTGTCGGGAAGGAGAATTTGCAATTGATAAAACTAAACTGCGGACTCGCTATAAGGAGGCACTCGAAAGTTATAAACGCTGTTTAAGCTCCGTTCCCTCAATGACGACATTCAGGCGATCTCTCACCGCGAAGCACGGAAGGCAACGGAACAAGCATCAACAAGCCATAAAACTTGTTTGGATACGGATATTACTCACATTTCCCGATTGCCGTCATGTGACACCGACATATTTTATAGAGGATACAACAAATGGCCAACGTTTTGGGCCAACGAACAAAAAAAAAAAAACACTATTTACTCTGCCAAATGTCTCTGTGGACTCGAGAGCGTCAATCCAGAGATTGCAAGGGACAATGATTAGTTGCATACAAACCCTTAATACTTTGAACATAGACACGAAAAATTGAGATCCAATTCTAATATACATCAGCTCAACAAAGCTGCCCAGGGCATTCTTAGAGGAATTCGAAAATTCACTCTCTGATTGTTCAACTATTCCAACTTGGGCAGAATTTGATAAATTTTTGACCCACAAGTTTAAGACGCTTGAGTCAGTTGAGAATATAAACCCCTTTAATCAAAAACCTAGTCAGCCAAAGCCTGAGGCCAACAAAAAACGAATACAAACATTTCAAACTAATGTCCACGGGATTCAGGGACAAAAAATTCAACTTACGACAATAAAGCGCAAAGAGGACCTCGTATACATAATGAACAAAGCTGCCAACTTTGTAAAGAGAATCATTCAATACGAGTTTGTCCAAAATTCCTCGGGAAATTCCTCATATGGTAAAGGTTTCCCATTTATGCTACAACTGTCTCTCAACGGATCACGGAGTCAAAGATTGTAGAAGTCGTTATAGCTGTAGAGAATGTAACCAAAAACATCACACTTTGCTCCATAAAAGCAAACAGCCCCAATCGAAGGGTCCAGTACGAGATGAAGCACAGCCGAGTACAAGTACAGCAGCTTTGACATCTTTAATATAGTCCGCTATAAATTCTGAAACCACTAACGTCACAAATCGAGTCACGAGGACAAAATTACGATGCCCGGGCGATAATTGACACTGGATCTCAATCTACTTTATTTTCGGACAAGCTGAAACATCGTCTGAAATTACCAACAAAACGTAATCTTGTTCATGTAACTGGTTTGAGTCAAACGGTATCAAAGACTTCAACGAAAGCTTGTCTTTTTAGGCTTTGCTCAAGATTGGATAAGAAATTTGAACTCGAAGTTTGGGCACCTGTGTTGAAAACCCTTCCTTCAAATTTACCACCACAAACTCTTAATCCTTCACAACTCACAGAATATACCAAACTTGAGCTAGCAGATCCCAAATTTTTTGCAAGTAGACCCGTTGATCTCCTTATCGGAATGGATATAGGACCCTTACTCTTTACAATGGGCGTTCGAGACGATTGGCTCTTTTCTAGCCCAAAAAACAGTTTTTGGCTGGATAATTGGTGGCCCAGTAACGCATGAAAACGTCACGATACCCAAATCTCGCTGTGCAATACGATCGCAATTGAGAAAATACTAACACGGTTTTGGGAGGTAGAAGAGACCCCAAAAAAGGTTTTGAGATCAGAGGACGACAAATTCTGCGAAGCGAACTTCAAAGCCACGACCCGACGGAATAGTTCGGGAAGGTATGTAGTTACTCTACCGTTCAATAGCTGTGAGGAACTAGGCTCAATTCCATCGCATGGAAAGAAAGCTCCTGAAAAACCCGGAGATAAAGGAGCAATATGATAAAACTATTTTAGAATATCTCGAGATGGGTCATATGAGAAATATCGCACCAGTTGAAATTGAAACGTCTCCACACTACTATCTACCACATCACGCAGTCATTAAGCCCGATCGGATTACAACAAAGTTGAGAGTTGTCTTCAACGCATACAGCCCTACATCAAACAAGAAGAGCCTCAGTGATATCCTACATCCGGGACCCATACTTCAACAGGATCTACTTATACAAATTTTGAAATGGAGATTTTTCAAGTATATTTTTAATCCCGACGTAACGCAAATGTACCGGCAAATTTTGGTTGACATATATATCAAAGAATTTTATTTCGAATGTCATCAGATGATCCAATAGAAGACTTGGAATTATTAACGGTTAAATTTGGAGTAAACTGTGCACCATTCCTTGCGTTAAGAACGTTACTTCAACCTGCGGAAGATGTAAAGGAAACCTACCCGATAGTTGCAATCATAATTCGACACACCTTGTATGTCGATGACGTCTTAGCAGGGGGACACACTGTTGAAGACGCAATCACAGCAAGAAAGGAATTAAATTTGGCCTTAGATTCAGCGGGTTTTGAGCTAAGAAAGTGGTCAGCGAATGACACTCTACATATTGAGGATTTGCCTGCAGACACTCTATTGCCCGTCGACTGGTTGGAATTGTCAGAGGACACTTCAACTAAAACGCTGGGAATTAGATGGAACATCGCCATGGACTCAATCACTCTCACTGCCCCTAAAATGGAAAACACAGGCTCCTGCACCAAACGAGAAGTTCTCTCCGCCATTGCTAAGCTTTTTGACCCATGTGGATGGGATGGCACCAATCATTGTAGTCGGAAAGCTGATAATGCAGCAAGTTTGGCTAGATAAAATAGATTGGGATGACAAGTTAAAACCTGTGACACAGATGAACTGGCAACATTTTAGGAAAACCAGTCCGGAAATTGAAGACCTGACAATTCCCAGGTGGATAAAATGTAACCCAAGAAGCCAGGTGGAAATCCATGGGTTTTGCGATGCCTAAGAAAGCGTGTATGCTGCGGCGATTTACCTTCGAGTTGAAAATACACCAAACATGATATACACTTCTCTTTTGGCTGCAAAAACCAGAGTTGCGCCTATAAAAAAGATATCGCTACCAAGACTCGAACTGTGTGGTGCGGTTTTATTGGCGAATCTGTCGGCAACTGCGGTTGCAAATCTTCATCTTTCGAACCACTCGATTAATTATTGGTCAGACTCCACCATAGTTTTAGCATGGCTCAAAAAACCTCCATGCTCTTGGAGCAACTTTGTGGGAAATAGAGTTTCCGACATTCTCGATGGCACAGGAGATGCAAAATGGCAACATGTCGACTCTGAACATAACCCTGCAGACATCGCCAGCCGCGGATGCTCTCCCTCCGATCACATACACTATGGTGGCAATGACCCACATGGCTAAAAATGCCCCGAACGCAATGGCCGGTGAACAAAGTTGTGGAAGACACAAATATTGAATCAAAACCCGTAAAGGTATTTGCCACCACTACATCTGAAGACCCTTTGGGTAGATTCTCATCGCTTCCACGCGCCTATAGAGTTTTGGCGTACGTACTACGATTTTGGAGAAACACAGGACAAAATCGAATTGACCTTAGAATATCATCGCTGGACACCTTTTCCACAGAAATCGAACAAGTCAAAATTCGACTTATTGTTCTTACGCAGAAGTATTATTTTGCCTCGGATTATCACGCATTAGAAAAAAGTCTCAAATTTCCCCCAGTAGCTGCTTATTGACTCTTAATCCTTTTCTAGATTCAAAGGGAGTAATTAGAGCCAATGGCCGATTAGTTCAGTCACCCGCACTGACTTAAAACGAACGCCACCCGATCTTTTTGCCATATGACGCAAAGTTGACGAGGTTGCTAGTTGAGTTTTGTCACAAGGTTACTATTCACGGGGGGAATCAACTTATGACTCGAGTTTTAAGATCAGAGTTTTGTTATTTAGGCTTAAAACCCTTGTAAAAAAGGTGATACGCCAGTGTAAAACATGCATAATATTTAAGAAGCAAGCTCAGGATCAGATAATGGCATCACTTCCACCGGAACGTACAATGTTATCAAGACCCTTCCACCATACAGGAGTTGATTTTGCAGGACCCTTTTCTATTAAGAATTTTACGGGAAGAGCTTGTCTTATAACTAAAGGATGTTTGGATTTTTGTAGGATTTGCTACAAAAGCAGTACATTTGGAAGTAGCAAGCGATTTGTCGACACAATCTTTCTTAGCTGCATTGGCCGTCGCGGATGTCCAACGATTTACTCTGATAACGGTGAAATGATTCGTAAAGATAAGATAGCTTTCTTAAAAACTCTGCAAAGCGGTGCTCTACAGCAAAATATTAGTCAAAACCTAGAGTGGAGTTTCATTCCACCAAGTGCTCCTCATATGGGAGGCCTCTGGGAGGCAGGCGTCAAGTCATTTAAAATACACTTGCGTAAATTTATTCCTAATATAAACTTAACGTTTGAAGAGTTTTCCCCGATTCTCGCGAGAATTGAGGCCTGTCTAAACTCCAGACCTTTAAGTACGGCTACTGATGATCCTGATGATTTATCCCCTTTGACCCCCGGTCACTTTCTTATTGGTACTCTAATGTTGGCACCTGCTGAACCAGATTTGTCTGAAGACATAATGCTCTCAAACAGATGGAAGCGTTTAAAGATAATATCTCAAACCTTTTGCCAGAGATGGAAGGTTGAGTATTTAAATGAGTTACATCGTCGATATAAATGGAAGTATCAACGCGAGAATATAAAAATGATCTTGTCATAATTAGGGACGATAAGGCAACCCCTAATGAATGGAAAATGGGTCGAGTTATAAAAACCTATCCTGGACCCGACCAAAATGTCCGGGTTGTCGAACTACAAACATCAACTGGCATAATTAAACGACCCATAACAAAAGTTATAAAACTATTTTCAGATCCATCATAATCTCACTCACATTCACCAACATACACTAATTCTCATACTCTTCTAGATATGGCCGCCTACCTCCCACGACCAGAACACCAAAACCATCGCCGCCATCAAGCCAACGCGCGTCAACAACAAAGCAATGAAGGACATCATCGACCGAGTAACTGGCAATACTCCTGCGGACTATGTCAAAGGGACCATTCTCTCAAGTCGTGCCGAAGATTCCGTGAACTGACCCCTACCAGAGATGTGAAACCATAGAGCGCAGGGGTTACTGCCGAAACTGCCTCGCTAGAAGCCATCTGGCCCCTGATTGCTCTAGTTTGACTGGGTGTAGAAAATGCGACAGTCGTCATCACACGGAACTTCATGGGGCACCACAATTACAGGAAATGCCACATCGACCTAACACCGTGGTGCCCGATTTTAAATGGTCTATCGTACTGGTTCCCACGGCCATTATACGGGTTTCGGATGACAGTTTTGAAACGTGAAAATCAATGCGAGCCCTCATCAGTCAGTCCTCAACGGTTTCGCGTATCGCATATTCGGCATTCCAAAGGCTGCGTCTCCGTTCGTTCAAATATCAAGGACTTCGGTTTACTTCCTTCAGAATAATGTCTCGGAATGTCCACAATACATGGACGCTGCGTGTCAATGCTTTAATTACTGATGAATTGCCAACTAGACCCTATTCAGACCCAATAATTGTTGACCCGACCCGTGATTTACACAACGACACTTTGGCTGATGTTGACCCGCGCAGCAATACCCCTATAGATATCGAGCTGAGGGCTGATGTATACACTTCCGTTCAGTCGGAGGGTGCCATATCAACAGCAATCGGTGATGTGATGGCTTAAGGCACAAAATTAGGCTACGTATTTTCCGGAGCCACGAAAAACCCATTTTAAATTATTACCTTTGTTATTCACTGAGTCATGGGGGCGGAATGTTTAATATTGTGTTACAATATTGGTATAGGTGCATAGCGGTCTCCATTCCGCTTTGCATTCTCGTTCGCACCAACTTCTGGCTGCAGGCAGAGAATTGTAAGTCTGCAAGCATTAGTTGGTGACGAAAAACCATCAGTCGTTTTTCAACCATTTGTGAGTGCGTTTTAGTTCCCCCCGTGAGAGTGATAGTGACAAGTGAACATACAACCTACATACTTAAAATTGTAACACACTTGAAACATTTGAATATAAAACACATAAAACAAAGAAACTAAAAACTTGTTAAAATCTGAAACACATAACATTTAAAACTTACAACTATTGTGAAAACTAAGAAACATATAGTACAAACACAACACTGAAATATTAGAAACACAAAATTTCAATTACAACACTGTAACATTAATGTAATTTGAAACCACACATACAGCTGCGGTCAAAATAATAGCACCACGCACAAATTTATATTGACTCCGTTTACATCTGTTTAACAGTTGGGCCAATTTAACTCAAACCAAGATAATAAATTCTTTGATGTTAATGGTTTATTATCATAAGAAAATTATTTAGTTTTTTCAATAGTTTATAATTTGCTAATTAATTTAAACAAAAAACTTAAAAACTACCCAGTCAAAATAATAGCACTTCATTTCAATTTTAACAAAAAAATAGTGGTCTTTCTTAAAATAAATCAAAAATTGTACTCAGATATCTTGTTGATAAATTAATTGTATTGTTTCAATACTTTGCCGCGTGACCTTTGTTTGCTATTACCGCGGCAGAACGCCTTCCCATGGAATCGATTAAATGCTGGCATCTTTCAACTTTGATGGAACTCCAAATTTTCTGCACAGCCTCCCAGAGCCCTTCAACGCTTGTTGGTTTTATTGTTGATACACCCTTCTTTATATCCGTCCACAGATTTTCGATAGGGTTCAAATCTGGGGACTGTGCAGGCCACTCCATTACATTGATAGAGTTATCGTTGAACCATTGTTTTGCCATTTTGCTGGTGTGTTTGGGGTCATTGTCTTGCTGGAAGACCCACACCAGCGGCATTTGGTAGGAAGCATACGGCAGCATAATTTCATCAAGGATTTTTACATAAACCGATGCATCCATAACGTTTTTGATCCAATATATGGGACCCACACCTTGATATGAAAAGCAACCCCATACCATAAGACTATCACCTCCATGTTTTATAATTTCTGATGTGAATTTTGCCATGTATTCACTGTTAGGTGGCCTACGGACAAAAGATGTGGAACCCTTTCCACCAAAAAGGACAATTTTGGATTCGTCAGTCCAAAGCGCATTTCTCCGCTTTTCCTTTGGCCAATTTTGATGTGCTTTAGCAAAAGATATCCTTTTAGCAACATTCTTAGAGGTAAGGAGCGGCACTTTTCGAGGACTACAGTCATTGAGGCTGTTGTCTCGAAGTTTGCGGCGAATAGTTTCCACGCTTGCCGGCACATCCAATGTTTTTTTGAGCTCCGTGGCTGTCATAAAGGGATTTGCTTTAGTAGTCCGTACTAAACGGTTTACCATTAAGGGTGACAAAACTGGCTTCCTACCACGATATTCAACTTTTTGCTCATATCTTAGGGCATTTATTATCATTTTATTGGAACAAGCCAGCAAATTCCTTATTTGGGAAAATAAGATTTACCCTCGGACGCAAATTTTTTTATTAGTTCACGTTTTTCCGGCGAACAATGCTTTCCGCGACCCATAACTATACAATTTTTATAAAAGTATTACCTGATTTTGAAGAAAGTATATTAAAAAATTTTTATTACCTTTTGTTTTCACTTTTTTCACAAAATTTTGCAAATCAAATTTAAAAAAGCCTGATGGTGCTATTTCATTGACTGCACTGTAGTAGATCCTTTTGTAAATGATCGATCATTTCTAGAGAACCGTTAACTATCTTGAGGAAAAAAAACTTCTCTTAAAAAGAGTAAACAGAGTACTACGTCATCGCACAGAATTTAATTTTTTATTGGAATGACAATAGTTTTCGATGTTGGTGCTATTTTTTTGACCGACACTGTATATACACAAAATCAATCAAACACTGTTAAAGTAAGAAACAACACAACATTAATAAAAGTCACTTGAACTAACATGAAAACAATACCATTTTGTACACACATGAATTAAAACCGAACATTTAACTTAGAATTAAAACCAAACAAGAAGATACTCTTCTAAATTACAAAAAAGGATTAGATCCTAAACAGTTGTGTGTGGCCGTCGGTGGTGCAATGGTTAGTGTGCGCGGCTCTTGTACATGAGATCCTGGGTTCGACCCCGGCTCTGACCACCTTCAAATTTTCTTTCGGCGGCGGTCACCTGGCATAGTGACGGCGACACAATCGAGTATCTAGCCATGAAAAAGCTTCTCAAATTACCGTTCGGAATCAGTGTAAAACTGTAGGTTCGAATCAGTGAGTGAACACTGTAAAGCGCACAGCTCACTGATTGTGAGAAGTTCTCCCCAGTCCCTTCATGGGATGTAATGGGAAACCATTTATTTTATTTATTTTCCTAAACAGTTGTTATTAAGTAAAAGAAAAACAAAAACCCCAAAAAAAGCTATAGTAACCTTAATATGCATTTGGATAACACTGTGTGTAATTTTTTAAGTCATGGCAAAATAACCACATACGGACACCACTACGTGATAAAAGACTAAAAAAAAAGACCCGTGTTTCCCAATTTTTCCCAGAGTCATGCACTTTTTTTTTATGGGCCGCCAAAGATTTGGGGCCTCGGTATCATTTTCGTAAAAATGTGATCATTTTCTCAGGCTCATATCTTGCAAACCGTTCAGAATTTCGATTTACTCTCTGAGGCAAAGTTGTAGCTCTTGTCATAAAGAACATATAAAATCAAAAAAACTTCACCTTCCAGATCAAAATCGCAAAAAAAAACTTAAAATAATTCGATTTTTTTTACCTTTTTTCCCGTGTTCAGGTCCATAGGTAGCAAACCGTTCAAAATTCAAGGAAACAATCAACTACAAAAATTTACCTAAGATCTCAATAAACAAATTTCTAGAACATATAAACTTCCTGGGAATTATTCTTAACACCGTTTTTTAATTTCATTTGTTTTTTATTTACTTCAACATTGAGATACAATGCTATCTATTACAAAAATATTAAAAAAAAAGTATTCGTATTATGTTTATAATGTTGATGGCCCTGGACTTGCAAATCGCGCTCTCTTAAGTTGTGGATCCAATCGTCGTCCGAATCTGACTCTGATTCAGCAATTATGGTGTCCACAGGCACGTTGCTTCCAGACTGCCCTCCATCATCAGCTCTTTCTTCTTCAAATACTTCATTAACATCATACAGGGTGATCTTGTGACTCCACCAACATACCTCTGCAAGCAATGCGTCGAGGTTTTTGCCTTTGTACCGTTTTTCCATGGGCATTGTGGTTTGGTGAAACCGTTCTCCTCGCTCATCGGATTCGGTAGGGAGTTGTTTGATAAAATCGTCAAAATGAAAATGAAGAAAATGCAGCTTTAATGTCATCGATGCGCCGATTATCTCAAAATAATGCAGCATTTGTTTCACCCATTCTCTTGCTTCCGGTTCCGCGTCTCGATCCCCTCCCAAGACTCTGGTGCATACACGCTGAAGGTAAATCCATGCCATTGAATGATTTTCATCAAGCGATGAATCAAAGTTGCTCTTGAATAGCTTTCTAATGTCAGGGCCATTAAGTACGCCTGTTAAATGAAAACAAAAAATAAAGACAGAAAAGAAAACATTAACATAGTGTAAATAGTACAATTAGGTGAACAAAAATTCGTTTTAAATTTACTACAATACCTTTTTTAATTTTGTCATCGCTACGCTTTGGGAAAACGCTTTTCAAATAGTCGAATGCGTTTGGACAATTTACAACGGCCACTTCGATGAATTTTTTAACAATTCCCAATTTTATGTGGAGAGGTGGCAGCAAGATGTCTTGAGTATTGTCAATTAAAGGTGCATTCTTCAGTCTATGTTGTTGTATTTGTTCATCCACACTTCCTCTTGGCCTCCACGAGTTACATTGGAAGGTGAGCGTGAATCCCAATTACAAAGAAAACAAAAGAATTTTGGGAAGCCGCCCTTATCGATGATCCCTTTCAAAATGTTGATGACCTTCAAATCACAGCAAATCTTCCATTTATTTTCGTAATATTTGATTTTTTCCATTATATCTTTTAATGTTTCATAGCTTTCTTTCATGTTGATACCCATTGCTAGCGGAATGGAAGGTTTTCGGTTCGACACATGCAACAACACTGCCTTCAAGCTTGAAACAGAACCATCAATAAATAATCTCCACTCACTAGCAATGTAGTTCATTCCCATTTTTACCACCAAAGCTTTTATATCGTTGCAGTAAGCGAACGAATTGTCATCATTTAGAGTGTAGAGCATCTGAAATTCAGCTTGTCGTTTGCGGTACGCCGTAGAGTTAACATTAGCATGTGTGAGTTTTCTTTGCTTTAAAAAAGCTGTCAAAAATATTGCAAGTCGCTGCGATAATCCCAATATGGCCACAATGAAATCCATTTCCATTTGTGTTATTAGTTGTGGTCCATCTCTTCCCTGTTGGGGCTCATAATCGGTATCAAATGGATCTTCATACGTAACACCACTTGCTGTACTCATTGCTGTAAATTCTGTAGTACGATCTGGAGTTGGCGGCCTTGGTGATACAAAATTTTCAGGTGCAAGCACTGGTAGTGTGGCTGTTGCAGTTGCTTTATAAATTTTGTTCTTCTCAGAATGTCGATTTAGACGACATGTGTAATTTACGCATGCATAGCAACTGGTTGCATCATGATCACCTGGGCGATTAATCCAGTTTACCGGCTTACAATACTTCATAGTACCTCTGCCTCCACTCAACCATGCCATGAGATTGTTATAACATTGGCGACAGACTGTATTAGGTGTGTAATTTTCACCGGTCAAGTCCACTTCGTCGAAAAACAATGTATGTATATGCTCTTTTGAATTCACTAGTTAAAAGATTCTTTTCCTTCTGAAATCTTGTAGATGTTTTTTTTCTGGTTTGATGACCGCAAACGTAGCAAAATAAATCAATATTTTCACACTGCATATTGAAATTGTCAGTTGCCAATGTTGTGTGCGAATTATACTGAAGCACTTTCACTTTTTTTACTTTCACTTTCACTTTATAACTTTCACCGCTGAGCTCTCGTTGACGTCGCGCTGTGTAATGCCTCGATGTGAGCGTCGTGTCGCTTTTATATTGTGTGCTGCGTCCCTTGTTGCGTGTGCTGAGCTTACTGCATTACCTGTGCTGCTGCTGTCGGTGCATGATCGCGTGATACCTAAGCGCTATCTAAACGGTGTTAACCCTTGGACAAACACATGGTTCTGGCCAGGCATATTTCATTTTTTGCTACCTACGGACCTGAACAGGAGAAAAAGGTAAAAAAATGAAATTAAAAAATTTTCGGCAAATTTTTCACTTTTGCGTGCTACCTAAACAGTGTTAAGAATCATCTCTAGGAAGTTTATATGTTCTAGAAATTTGTTTATTGAGATCTTAGGTAAATTTTTGTAGTTGATTGTTTCCTTGAATTTTGAACGGTTTGCTACCTATGGACCTGAACACGGGAAAAAAGGTAAAAAAAATCGAATTTTTTTAAGTTTTTTGCGATTTTGATCTGGAAGGTGAATTTTTTTGATTTTATATGTTCGCAATTCTTTATGACAAGAGCTACAACTTTGCCTCAGAGAGTAAATCGAAATTCTGAACGGTTTGCAAGATATGAGCCTGAGAAAATGATCACATTTTTACGAAAATGATACCGAGGCCCCAAATCTTTGGCGGCCCATAAAAAAAAAGTGCATGACTTTGGGAAAAATTGGGAGACACGGGTCTTTTTTTTTAGTCTTTTATCACGTAGTGGTGTCCGTATATGGTTATTTTTTTTTGTGTTGCACTGTGTAAGGCATTGGCGGATTGACATTTGGGGAAGCAGTATGGTGCAGACGGGATGTTCGTGGAGCACCTCGTCTCTCAACCCAACTTAACCTAGTGGTGAATGAATTTATCTAGAACCAGAAACCGAACAAAGTCAAATATCTACCTAAATCATCGTCGACATGTATAAGGGAAAACACATAAAAATAGATATCCAAGCATTTATGTAAGTTGATGATCATTTAATGCAAAAAAAGCCGATGCAATACAAAATATGAAATCTCGTCATGGAAATAAACAAACTAAACAAGAATCATAAATATTCTTTTGGTTGTTTGTTTTTATGTTAGCCATAGCTTTGTTCAAAGAAAATCACAAGCGAGAATAACAGCTGATGTAATCAATGCTCTTTACCGTTGTAACTTATGAAATGGAAACACGTGGGTTATTCTTAAAAATTTGGGATTGAAACAGAGAAAATAGCAATATAATAAGTCAATAATTGTATTAATATGTACAGCTAAAGATAAGTGCAAAACATGTTATCTTTCTATACCTGAGATTCTGGTAGTTTCGCATTTACCTTTGGTCAGGAGTTACCTTTGGTAACTAACACAATTTTTATAAATTTAAACTTACCAACATCTCGATGAGAAATTGAAAAGGCATTACAATGTCGCGGGATGTTGTGGTTTGATGATAAGCTGTAGAATTTTAAAGGGTTACGTTATTGAAAAACATTTTATTATCCTTTACTCCTGGGCCCTAACTATGTAACTCGTTTCGAAAGAAAAATTTAACGGAACCGAATTTTTGGCGATATCCGAAAGTCGGATTCTAGTTTCGATTTTCGGAAAGATTGAACCATGTATCTCGATTTTCGAACAGAAATGAACTCGATTTTTGAGATTCTTATTCGGTTGCTCTTGAGATAGCGGAAAGAAATAAAATAGTTGATTTTTATAAAAAATAGAACTCACAATCACTGAGCTGTGCGCTTTCCAGTTTTCACTCACTGATTGGGACCTACAGTTTTACACCGATTCCAAACGGTATTTTGAGAAGCTTTTTCATGGCTATATACTCGATAGTGTCGCCGTCACTAAGCGAGGTGACCTTCGTCGAAAGAAATTTTAAGGTGGTTGGAGCAGGGATCGAACCCAGGATCTCCTGTACAAGAGGCGCGCACACTACCCATTGCACCACCGACGGTCACAACCATAGTATGTATTAGTGTATTTATTAAAGAAAAATATTTTTACTATTACTATTTACTGATGCGCATCACGTTCGAAAATGCAACACTGCAAGAGTCGCGTATGATGCGCAAAGTTGCAAAATGCGCAGTAGCAAAATGGCTGATGCAATGAATGAGTAAGTACGGAATTTGATATTAATTTATGCTTTTTTTTATAAAACTTACTATTTTTAAAATTTTTTAGAGTCGAGGTGGGTGCTAGGGACTACAAATTGATAAGGACAAGGTTGGATATGGAGGAGGAATTCGCCAATGGTAGAAGGAAAAAGTGTGTTTTATGGCGGAAAGTGGTGGAAAAAATAAAGGAGCAGAAACAATTCACAAATTAAATTTATTAAAAAATTTACCATTGCAATATTTTCGTGTTCGGAATTGCAAATCAAAATAAGCAACAATCAAGCATCTGCATCAGCTGATTGGCATCAGCAGTGCAAACGCATCACAGTTGCGCATCAGATGCTCTGCAGTGATGCATTTCCGAAAACGCCCTATGAACTTATTTTGACTTAAATTTGTACACTGAATTTGTGCCACTGCCTCCTCCATCGTTTATTAGAGCCTCCGTAAGATAGAAAGCCTGATTTTTTATTCCCTGCTAAACTATTTTTTCGACGACTTTGTATGGGGAACACAGCGATTTTAAGCGGCACTCTATACGAAGTCGTCGAAAAATTAGTTTAGCAGGGTATAAAAAAAACAAGCTTAGAGTCTCCATATACTTATAACGACAGTAATGCTTTTCACTCACTAAATGAATTTTGAATGTAGGGAATGTGGTTATGTCGTAATGCTGCCGAAGCCGCATTATTTTGTAAATATTCAATGTATATGAATAGGGTGCAAAAAGGCATAGTCCAGTATGGAACTAGGGACGGGTGAAACTAGTGAATAATAAGAAATTGTAATTTTTTTCCGTACCCTTCCAATGAAATAATTAACCCAAGGACCCCTAATTTACTTTATCTAGGATATTTCTAAAACTTAATTATGAACAATAACAAACCAAAAATAATTTTGACATGAATTGTTGCCAACCAAAAAACAAAACATTTTCCGAAAGTATTGGTAACACTTTTTGTTCAATCCGAAAGTTGTACATGGTACCATTTCAAATACGGATCGGAAAGAACTTTCGAATAGTTTTAATTTTCGAATCGAATTACATAGTAGGGGCCCTGGTAAATGAGTGTAAAATTTTTATTTTGTATGAGCTTCTGTGATAAACTCGAAGACTGTGATATTAATTTAAAGTTTTGAATTTTTTTTAATTGAACTGTGATAGTCAGATTAGCTGTGCAATTTCTTTTACGTGAGTTGTAAGATTAATGTACCTTTATAACACTGTTACACCATTATGTCTGAATTTAAAATTGATCATAAATTGATATTAAATACACTTTTGAATGACAGTTTAACTATAATTCATATTTTTAATAAATTGCTTATAATGATCATTACTGCACTTCACTCAAATTCATACAGAAATCACCAGAAGTATTTTCATGTTTCCGATAAATGCATAAATTATAAATTGCATAATTTTAATATTTTTTCTCCTGTTTTCTTTCACACATCAACTTTCCTATTAAACATCAATTGAGTTTTAAATGACAACGTGGTTGATGTTAATTCGAGTTTAGAGTTTTTTGTTTTTATTTTTTTTTTCCTGTCTGTGAATATTCATCATTTGAGTGATGGTAAGATTTTGAGTGAGTGCTAGATTCCTGTGTTAATGATCATTAACGAATTTGTTAGGGTTTATATATATATTCACTTGGTGTTATATGAAAAAACGTTTTTGAAAGATTAATATTGCTTTGATCACAGATGATTTATAAAGAAAATTATTGGGTGTTTAGCAATGATTAGTGCTGCAGTTGGAAGAAGTCGGGTATACTCGCAGATGCTATTTGGGTGACGTGTTTCCTCTTTACATTTGCCGATGAAACTGCCGCCCGAGAATCGGCTTTTGGGTAGATTCATGTAGAATTGACTTCTTAATCTGGTATTGCGTGCCCAGAAAAACATGTGTTATCCCAATAATTGAGACCTCCTTTAATTTGAATAAAAGTGATTCGCAGATGCTTAAATATGCTGGCCCAATACCATCCATTGGGTATTATAATACGTCCACGTATAGACAAGTACGATATAAAAAATGTGCAAAAGAAGTGAATATTTACCTTGATTTTATCTTCCCTTTCGGAAGTGAGTGTTTAACATGGATTTGTGGCTAAACTATTAAATATAAATACGATGTCCCATAACATCCCATGAAGGGATTGAGGAGAGCTTCTCAGAATCAGTGGAATGTGCGCTATCTAATTTTTTGCTCGATAGTGTCGCCATCACAAAGCGAGGTGACTGTCGTCGAAAGAAATGTAAGGTGGTCTGAGCAGGGATCGAACACACGTTCTCAAGTACAAGAGCCGCGCACACTCACCATTGCACCACCGACGGTCACAAACTATTAACCTTAAACTATATAATCACAGCACGATCAAATTTTAACTTAAACTATAATTTAACACCTTTATGCTATCAAGTTTGTTTCCTTTCTGCGTCAAACAGTTGTTCACGGCTATGCAGCAGGAAAGCTTCACTCATGCATTTCCACTAAATTAATGCCCCACTCTAGAATATCGATTAATATTTGCAATGTTGTCCACAGATTTATATGGTATATGTGGGGGAAAAATCCGAGTTTAATGACGTCTCTAGTGAAGCTGCAAGTAATAAAGATGCTCTTCAACTTGTAATATCACCTCATCATTCACGACTACGATTTATGGAATATTGCTTACGTTTGACTTACGATCTTAAATACAGCACAGAACCACGAAATTACACTCTTCCTGTCAAGGGTAATACAATTCTTCACAATATAAGAAAGGAAGAATTTAGACGCTTGGACTGATTACACTGTGAAACACAAAAAATGGCAAGGTTCAGATAGCGGATTCTGGTAGAGGGGTTAAAAATGGTTTACATGTGTCGGCGTTTTGAAAATTTACACATGGGGTAATTAAAGGGCGGGGGTTAAAGGTTTACCCCTCTTGTACATTCTTATGATGAATCGACAAAGGAAACCATGTGATCCTTACATTTTAGGTATAGGATGTGTTCATCAATTTTATGTAAAATTTTCGAGAAATATTTTTTTGGAACATTTTAACACTCTAGCTCCTCAATATATGGGTCTTTTATACCCCTTTTGCGGAAAAGGGAAAAACACCCCTAAACAGGGGCGTAACGTATAATGTACAAGAAAAATACTTTTCGTAAAATTCTACTATAAGTCTCTGAATCCGCCAAAGCTCAAAACTCAACCTAAATTCGAGAAATAAGTCAAAACTGAAAATGTCGTTTATGGGTTAATTTGTTACTTATTCCGAAATGGTGCTAAAATGTCTCAAAAACTGAATTATAGGAGCAAAATTGCACTATGTCATTGAAATTCCTCAACTATAGTTTATTTTCGTTTATTGAGAGTATGTGTTTCGTTTCGATTGCTTGCCTCTGGGGAATGGAGAAAATATTCGTTTCGTTATCGCTTCATTCTCAATAGGCAGAAAATAAAAACATTCATTCAGCTCTTTACTAGAAACCACAGGGGTAGGGGGACGTCACTGGTGATGAAGTGCAAAGCCGTGTATTTTTAAACGAAAACTAATGTAAAGTGGTGGTCATACAATCAGAAACAATGTAGTTAAAGTAACATTTCTATTCACAACTTTCTTATAAAGTGTCTCTCTTTTTAGTAACTCCCGTTATATTCTCACTCTAGTTCAATATATCTGTGGTCACAAACAATAACAGCCTAACTCGAGTTAGGACAAAATTGAAAAACAAATTTTGAGAAGTCACCGTGCTCAAATAAGCAACTCGTTTTTGTTAAAAAGTAAGTAAAATAATTCGTTTGCTTGTTATCTGTAACAAAGTTATCACAAAAACTCCGACTCCAGATTTCCAATGAAGATATTAAACTTTAAACTGCTCTCCCTGAAAAATTTTAGAATCGACTTAGGCTGTTATTGTTTGTGACTACAGATATTAACTGTGTTCGTTTACTTTCCCAGCAAAAATTTCCAAGAATCTACTTTTGAAGTGAGAAATAACGATTTTACTCTCTTTAATTTTTTAAAAGGAAAAACTAAAATAAATAAAATTTAGACAAAAAGTACGCGTCCAGCAAAAATTTGCAAGGAAAAAGCTGATGTTGTTATATCCTTTGTTTCATACATTTTGGCTTGCCTGCCATAGTTGTATAATTATGACGTCCTCGATCCACCGGGATTTGCTGAATGTCACTGCAATTATTGCTTTCCACTTTATTTCCAAATTTCAGTGACATAATAAATCCGTTAAGTTCATATAATTTAAATAAAATATTAAAAAAAACGTATTTGTATTAACTTCGGCTGTTGTTAATTTATTTTGCACTTTTATTTTTACATAAAACAGCTGATTTCTCCAACCAAAATTTGCAAGATCTCTAACATCGAACTGCCAAAATTTTCGGTCTCTCTTTTATTGAACTTTTGGGAGTAAACGAACACGATTCAGTAAAAATTTGCACAAATTTTTGAGTAATCGAACAGAGCTATTGTTGGATGTCTAAATATCAAAATAACTTTTGCAAATTTCTCACAATTGCGAAAGCTGTAGTAACACGTGTTTCTGAGGGTGGACAGATATTTAGAAACTCATTCGTAAATAGTGGAAATTTAATTTATTTCTTTATTTTGTTATTTTTGACCAACCGAAATCCGCAGAATATTTCATCTAGCACCATTTGACGAAGATTTCAAAAAGCTGGTCCGCATGGATGCATTGCATGAAAAACGCCGCACGTCGCAACCAAAAATATTGCAAAACGTTTAAAATTTGCAAAGTACCTGGTAACAATGTTTCTGAGGGTGGTCAGATATTTAGAAACGCATTCGTAAATAGTGGAAATTTAATTTATTTTTTAATTTTGTTATTTTTGACCAACCGAAATCCACAGAATATTTCATCTGGAACCATTTGACGTAGATTTCAAAAAGCTGGTCCGCATGGATGCATTGCATGAAACACGCCGCACGTCTCAAGCAAAAATATTGCAAAACGTTTAAAATTTGCAAAGTACCTGTAAAAACCGCTTAGTTTTTGGGGAAACAATACTCTGAAGCGACGAATCAAAATTTAATTTGTTTGGTTCGGATGGAAAAGCTTATGTAAGACGGTCACTAAACAAATCGTTGGATCTTAGATACACCATCATGACTATTAAACACGGAGGAGGACATGTGATGGTATGGGCTGAATTTAGTTGGTATGACGTTGTTCCTAAACCGCATAGATGGTCGAATGGACCAACACCAATATAAAAATATTCTGGAAAATGTAATGGAACCATTTTCGTTTGAAAATATGCCAATTACAATGGTTTATAGATACGAATAAAATATTGTTTTGTATACAAAGAATATATCAAACACCTTTTTTTTCTAAAAAAGAAATGAAAAAATATGTTTTCTTATAATTTTGAAGAACACATAAATATAAAATAATATATAAACTAAAAATCAAAAAAAAATTTAGTTTTCAAAGCTCCAACTCAACATGATACTTTGCAAATATACAGTGGTGTGCGATGAAATAGTCACACACTCGTCAAAAAGTTTATTCTCTGCAAATCAGTGGTCCAAGATGTTTCATGTCAAGGAATTCTGAACCTGATTGACAGGTCCTCTGCTGAATATAATGCCGTCAGTTTTAATAAATTTTGTACACTACTGTTCTCCAGGTCAGTGTCAGTATTTTAAAGGCTTTGTAATGACGTGTGCTATAAAATAGAGTCAATTACAAAAAAATATTTTGTTTTTTAAATGATTAATGGTAGTTTGGATTTGAAAACAAAGTTTAGCTCCTAAATATGATTAATGTTTATTAGTAGCATTAATAAATTGTCATTATTGACGTTTCAAAGTGGGTCGATGTAAATATTGCAATCATGAGCGCCAAGAAAGAATAAAAGAGACGATACAATAATTCAGAAGCTACATACAAATTACTGACATAATTGGATGCTCAAAGAAAATGTTGGAGACCGGAATAAAATATAACCCCAATCCAGGAAACAGACGGTAAAACCCTGAAAATTACAGAACATTTGGAACCAAAAATATTGCGCCACGTAGAGTTCGACTTATGTTACCTCTCCCGCCCTTAAAAGGCAATACGATCGGGATGTTGACATCTCTACATTAAGAAAAATGCTAACTAAAAACAATTTAAAGGCAAAAAGTGTCCGAAAAGTTCCATTTCTATCAAACGGAACGTTCAAAAAATTTTGCATTTTGCCAAGGAGCATGTGAAATAGTCCGTACGCAAATGGCGAAATATTTTGAGGACAGCTGAAACTAAAGTGAGATTGGGTAATTATGATAAGAGTAATCTTCCTATACGAAGACCTTCCAACACCGAATTCAGGCCCCAGAACACAATCCAAACATTTAAACGTGGTAGCGGAAACATAATGGTACGGGGTTGTTACTCTTACATTGGGACAGAACCTTTATTCCAAATTGAACAGACAATGGACGCTGCATATTATACCACTGTATTAAAAAAACATCATGATGCCTTGTGCTAAATGGGAAATGCCGCTTCGATGGGTGTTTCAACATAATATCGACCCCAAACACACATCGAAGCGAGCCAAAGCTTCGTTTGAAAATCATAGTTTTAAGATGGTCTATGCAGTCGCCGGGCTTAAATCCTATTCAGAATTTGTGGCGGGACATTAAAGTGTCTATCAAAGGAATAAACCAATTTAATAAAGATGAGCTTATGACACTGGTACAATCGGCGTGGAAAACATGACTTGTGGAGACTTGATGATTCAATGTCAAGGCGTTGCTTGTGATAAAAAATAATAGTTATTTCATAAAGTACTGAGATAATATAAAGGATTAATGAAACATACATTTTATTTGACACAGCTATTTATTCTAGTTCAGATGATGAATCGCGATGACTCTATTTTAATTCACAGGCAAAACGGGGCATTTTGAAATATTTAGATTTATACCTAATGATTTAATTTTAAATTACGACATTAATGTTCTAAAATGTTATATCTAGTTCTTAATTGAACAATTAAAAATAAAAGTTATAAACAAAATTTAATTTTTTTACATTTGTTTTTGTTTTGAAAATGTTGATTAGTGTTGACTCTATTTCATCGCACGCCACTGTATATATGTGACAGAGGTATATTAGAAAATGTAGTTTCCACTTTTCGGGAATATAGCTAGTTATCGAAATATATGTAGAAAGTGTAGCAATAAGTGAGTCTTACAATACTGGATATTTTCTATATTAATTTTCGTTCGAAGTGGCGTTTCTAATTGTATGACCACCACTGTACATGCGCAGGTGATTAAGTGGACGTAATAAAATAGATAAATTCAAAATTATTAGTGCAGACAGACCTAAGGCGCTTATTACCTTCGTTAATGATTGTATTAAATCCCTTGATATTCATCAATGTGCACTATGTACTACTATAGAATTTGTCGAAAATAACGCCTTAGCCCCCACGGGAGCCGCATAGTGGGATCCCAAACGTGACTACCTCGGGTATCAAACAAATGTGAACCGTTGTAAAAATTTAATTTAGTTTCATTGGAAATGTTTTTGTGTGCATGTTCTTGTAGCGCTATTAAAAATCTACAAAAAATATGATTGGATGTTTAGTTTTGCTCTAATTGTTCTCAAGATATTTGAGAAAATATTTTTTTTTTTTAAATTTTACCTCGTTTACTTATCTGATAATATCATGGCGAACTAAGTAGCAATCGTAATTTTGGAAAAAGTATTATATGTGTGGAAACACCGGCAAACACCGTACCAAATAACGATCACCTGCTGCCTAATGTCGAGTAGTCGCTTGCCCAACATTTTACATCGTTAGCGAAAAAATAAGAAATTTCCTCTTTTTTGCCCACCTTCGAAGCGGCCGGTTTGTTTCTTTCTAAGTCATCATTATTAAATAAAATTAATAAAATTTAAATTTGAAACAAACTCTTTTTTATTTCTCGTGGTCAAAATATTGGAAAGTATAAATCTCCAAACTGGTGACCCCGTGTTATTTTCATTCGCGCTAACCTTTGGCCATCGTTAATCCCCTAGTACAACTGGTGTGTCTGTCGCCATTTTGTGTGACAGCCGTAGCGATTGTTGCAAAATTGCGTAACACCCACAAAATTTGACATAATGCCGGACCATCACAACGACAGCGGAACCTCATCGGCCGCATCTAATATTAGCGGTGGTATTGCTGGTGCCCCTGCCAACCAGTCAGCACCACCAGTACAAAACGTGTCGGCTGTTTATGCGCGGTTGCCGGTCCCCCAGATGTGCAGCACAAATATCGAGGCTTGGTTCACAACCATGGACTTTTGGTTCACGGCCTCCGGCATCATGGCGGACAAACAGAAGACCGCAACCGTCTTGGCAGCCCCAATATAATTTCACAACTGGCCGACGTTATTGCTTCTATGCCGGCCACCGAGCGATATACTTTTGTCAAGGCAAAAATTGTAGAGCATTTCGCAGGCAGCGAGCAGCGCCGTCTGAACCGTCTTTTGTCGGAGCTGTCGCTGGGTGACAAAAAACCGTCGGATCTCTATTTTGAGATGAAGCGGGGAACGCTTGCCCGAGTTCGCACAACCTGTCGTCACAGCTTCGTCTGGCACACCGGCGGAATTTACAAAGGTGGCGGACTCAATTGTGGACGCTGACCCCAAACCATATCCAACGCGTAGAAGCGCTCCCATCGTACGGGATAAATGAGCTACGAGCAGCCGTCATCGAGCTAGGCCGAAAATTCGAAAATTTTTCGACGCGCTCCCGCTCACGTAGAGCACCAGCACAGCGCATTCGAACACAAGATCGACCTGATTATTCCAGCAATGCGACAGGCGACGAGTGCTGGTATCATAAAAAATACGGCCGCAATGCACGGAAATGTCGGAGCCCCTGTAAGCATAGACAACGGCAGGTCAACGCGCTGTCTATAGGCGAACCAGCACCACCATCCAAGTGACTCGATAGGCCGGTGGAGGAGGCAGGCGAAATCTTCCCCACCAATTGCCAAATATTTCGCCTTCAGGTGAGAGACGAACTTACAAAATTAAATTTTCTTGTCGACAGCGGCGCCGACGTGTCCGTCTTGCCGCTCACCGCAAAATCATATGATGTCCGTCCGTCCGCAATAATGTTGTTTGCCGGAAACGGGTCCCCTATTAAGGTTATCGGAGAAAAACGAATTCGATTGAACCTTGGACTGCGCCGTGATTTCCATTGGTCGTTTGTCATCGCAGACGTGACGTCGCCAATCATCGGCTCGGATTTTATTAAACATTATGATTTGATGTTCGACCTCAAGCGAAACCGTCTAATCGACAACGTCACCGGGCTTATTGCACAACTCACAGTTGCGACGCTTTCTCAAGCCGCCGTCATCAAAACGTTTAGTGAAACCAAGCCCTTTTCCGACATTTTGCAAAATTTTCCTGATGTCACAAAGCTCTCGCCATATGGTTCTGCGACTAAATCGTCCATCTCACACAGAATCCAAACGACGGGGCAATCTGTTTATTGTCGGCCACGGCGTCTGTCACCGGAAAAGCTCGCAGCAGCCAAAAAGGAGTTCGATTTCTTGATTGAAGCTGGCGTGTGTCAGCCGTCAAAAAGCAACTGGTCCAGTCCGTTGCACTTGGTAAGGAAAAGTGACGGGACTTGGAGGCCATGCGGCGACTATCGTGCCCTGAATTCCCAAACGGTACCGGATCGTTACCCCTTGCCTTTTCTTACGGATTTCACAACCAACCTACGAGGTAAAAAGGTATTTTCGAAAATCGAAATACAGAAAGCCTTCCACCAGGTTCCAATTCATCCGGACGACGTGCCAAAGACCGCCATTAGCACCCCATTCGGCCTGTACGAGTTTAAATTTATGACGTTTGGCCTTTGCAACGCAGCGCAAACGTTTCAGCGACTGATAAACGAGGTGTTTAGAGGTTTAGATTTTGTCTTCCCTTATATTGACGACATTTGTGTCGCATCATCTACAATCGAACAACACCGACGTGACCTGGCTAAAGTTTTTCGTCTCCTTTGCGATAATCATCTGGCAATAAATCTAAACAAATGTGAATTTGGGAAAAATGAAATAAAATTTTTGGGCCATCTTGTTGATGCTAATGGCATTCGCCCGTTGCCGGAAAAAGTTACTGCAATCCGAGATTTCCCAAAACCGAAAGTGGCACAAGAACTGAAAAGATTTATCGCGATGGTCAACTTTTACAGAAAGTTCCTGCCACACGCAATATCATACCAGATGCAACTACAACAGCTGATCATTGGCAATAGGAAAAACGATCGCACTCCCATAGAGTGGACTCCAATTACAGAGGCTGCTTTCGACCGCTGCAAAGAGGAACTGGCAAACGCATCGCTTTTGGCGCACCCGGCTGCCGATGCCGAGATTGCCATCTACGTGGATGCGTCTGACACAGCTGTGGGCGCAGCCCTACATCAGAAAATTGGCACCGACCTACAACCGTTGGCATTCTACTCTAAAAAATTTACTGATGCTCAGCGTAAGTACTCTACATACGATCGCGAACTGGCTGCTATGTACCAAGCTGTTAGTCATTTTCGCTACATGCTGGAGGGGCGAAGCTGTTTTATAGTGACCGACCATCGACCGCTGATTTTTGCTTTCCAGCAGAAACTGGAAAAGGCTTCCCCGCGTAGGCTACGCCAGCTAGATTTCATCAGCCAATTTACGACGGATATTCGCCATACGCCGGGCGCGGAAAACGCAGCAGCAGACGCACTATCTCGGATCGCTTCAATAGAGCACACTGTTGATTACCCTTACATCGCAGGTGCCCAACAACATGTCGACGAGCTACAGCAGTTACTGAACAATACAGGTACGCAAAGTTCTCTTATTCTAAAATCTTTTCCAGTCCCAGGATGCAACCATCAGTTAATGTGCGATACAAAGACGTCTCGATCCGCCCTTATATACCAAAAGAGTGTAGACAACAAGTTTTGACTGTAATCCACAACTTGTCACACCCAGGCGCGCGGGCAACCACCAAACTGGTCACAGGCAGATTTTGTTGGCCTGGGATGTGAAAAGAGATTGCGATATTCGTGCGCAACTGCATACAATGCCTGCGTGCAAAAATCCTCCGTCACCCACGGCCAACTCCGGAAAAGTACGAGCCTCCGAAGGAACGTTTCGCTCACATCAACATTGACATCGTTGGTCCTTTCCCACCTTGTGAAGGACAACGGTGCTGCCTCACAATAATAGACCGTTTCACACGCTGGCCAGAAGCAGTTCCGATCCCCGATATGGCTGCCGAAACAATTGTAAAAGCGCTGTTGGCGCAGTGGATTTCCCGGTTTGGCGTTCCGGCCCGAATAACATCCGACCGGGGCCGTCAGTTTGAATCGTCGATTTTTGCTGAACTTATAAAGACGATCGGAGCAACTCACCTCCGTACTACACCATATCACCCACAATCGAACGGGATTATTGAAAGATGGCATCGTACTTTTAAAACAGCAATTTTATGCCACGACCCAGTAAGGTGGGTACATCATTTGCCATCTATCTTACTGGGACTTCGAGTTGCGTTCAAACCCGACATAAACGCTTCGCCGGCAGAGTTAGTGTACGGATCAACACTAGCAATTCCCGGAGAGTTTTTTCAACCGACAAAAATTTCAACCTTCGACTCTGACTTCGTTTCTGAGTTCCGATGTGCGATGCATAAACTTCAGCCAACCAACACGGCACACCACTCAACTCAGCCAACCTTCATATCAAAGGATCTACGACGCTCAACGCATGTTTTCGTCCGAAACGACTCCATTCGTGATTAAGCAATTTGAAAAATGTTTCACCATTTTGATTCGCGGTCGCCCTAAAAACATCAGCATCGATCGGCTCAAACCGGCCTTCATAACATTCACCGATTTGCCGGCTCCTGAAGAATCTGCCACTTTTTCACCAACCAATTCACCTGGTATTCCAGCAAACTTGACTGGTAGTCCAGCAGACCACGCGATTGTTCCCGCCACTAGTGCAACATCGTCTAATAACAGCCGAGCCGTCAGTTTTGCACCTGAAGTTCATCCGACTAAAACTACGACCAGGGGTAGATTGGTAAAGCTCCCTCAAAGGTTCAGGTGAACCTGCTCTAGCGCGGGGAGTATTGTGGCAACACCGGCAAACACCGTACCAAATAACGATCACCTGCTGCCTAATGTCGAGTAGTCGCTTGCCCAACATTTTACATCGTTAGCGAAAAAATAAGAAATTTCCTCTTTTTTGCCAACCTTCGAAACGGCCGGTTTGTTTCTTTCTAAGTCATCATTATTAAATAAAATTAATAAAATTTAAATTTGAAACAAACTCTTTTTTATTTCTCGTGGTCAAAATATTGGAAAGTATAAATCTCCAAATATGTATTACTAACGACCTTAGAAAATATGACAAAAATCGTAGGAAACCATTGTGTTTTGGGGAAACGGTATGCATTTAAAGATAAAATATCAGAAAAAGCCAAATTTTTTCGTTTTTGGAAACAATGTGACCACATTTTATTCAATACTAGAGGAATTTGTTTCCAAACAAATTTAGTTTTTATATGAGTTTGAAACACAACTAAACGTAGATTAATTGTATGGATGCCGAGACTCCTTATCTTTCACACAGCTTTCTCGAGAGCCCTAGAAATCTGGTCACTTTTATATAAGAAAATAATTTTTGACGAGAAAAATCTCAACCGGTAAAGCTGGCTCGCGATTTCTTTAACCTAATTCTGATATTTGCATGTGTACCAACAAAGTAGTGTGAATATCTGAACTATCTACAAACAATTGTGGCAAATAGGTACAAATTTCTGAAAAATCCCAATTTTGGGGATTTTAGATGTTTTTCACAAGATTGTGGGATTGTGTTTGACAGAATTTTGAAAAATTTCCATGGCTTTGAGTCGTTATTACATGAGCAAGCAAACTGCCAAATTTAGTAGTATGTCTCATTTGGTTCTATATTTTTTTATTACTCAACCATCAATTAATTCCGAAAATAATATCGTTTTATCAAATTTTTTACTTAAAATTCATTTACGGTTCCTGAGTTAGTCTTATACTTTTATTGAATAGGTTAAATACTGGAGGTGATAGCGCGGACATGGGACTGTCCGTGGAGGTGGAAAGTTTCTGATAGCTATTCACTTGGGAGTGGCCAGAAATGATTCCTTCATCGGGCAGTTCAAGCAGCTCACTACTTCCACGCAGTATGTCCTGGGCAATGGCATGTCGGAAACCTCCGTTAGCTAGCTAAAGTGAGAAGGCGAAACGAATGAGCAACCTGAGTGGTAATGTGATCACTGATACGTCTCAGGATTATTAGGTGACCGTGTCACTGAAGCTCTTCGAAGTAGTGGACATATTCTTCTGTCCTTTGAAGGCGGATGAGCCAACACCCCTGGCCAACGGCGGATCAAAATTGAAGAAACCAAAATCCAGTTTCGACACACTGCATTCTGGTGAGCGCCTGATCCATAATGGGCGGCTGAAACATAATCATCCTGGCAGTAGGTAAAATGCAAACCACGGTGGGCTGGGTTTGCCTCCCGCCACCGTTATATCGGCAATGAAAATACGCAGAAAATATGATGAACAAAGAAACCCCCCAACTGTTGACGACCCTCGCAAACGATATAAGGACCATGATTTAAGGATATGTACCTGGAATGTTAGAACGTTATACAGGACTGGTGCCACTTTCCAACTGGCGGATGCCCTCGGAAAATATAAAGCTGACATCACAGCGATCCAGGAAATGCGATGGACAGGATATGGTTGCACCAGAAAGAAAAACTTCGATATTTACTACAGCTGGCATGAGCGTAAGCACGAATTTGGGTGCGGATTTATAGTAGACAAGAGACTGCGACACCTAGTTTCAGGGTTCAACCCAGTGAGTGACCGCATAGCCACAATTCGCATCAAAACGAAATATTTCAACATCTCGTTAATTTGTGTGCACGCACCGACAGAGGATAAAGATGATGAGGTCAAAGAAACATTTTATGAGCGCCTGGAGGAAGTATATGAACGCTGCCCTGACCACGACATTAAGATTATTCTAGGCGATTTTAATGCCAAATTAGGAAACGAAAGTGTCTTTGGACCAACCATCGGCAATCACAGTCTACATGATACCACCTCCGTTAATGGAATTAGACTGATAGACTTCGCCGCTGCAAAGAACATGGTAGTTAGTAGCAAACGATTCCAGCATAAGGACATTCATAAGGCGACCTGGATATCTCCTGATCAACGGACGAAGAACCAGATTGATCACTTGGTAATAGATGGCGACACTCTTCTAGTGTAATGGATGTACGTGATTCGAGGTGCCAATATCGACTCGGATCATTACCTGGTGGCTGCGAAAGTTCGCACGAGATTGAGCAGGGCGAAAAACGTACGGAGCCGAACACAGGAAAAGTTCGATATTGACAAGCTACGAATACCGGAGATATCAATGTCCTATCAACTGATATGCGGTATATGGCTGGGGGAATCTATGCCCGACGACTGGAGTCTCAGTGTATTATGTCCTGTATTCAAAAAGGGTGATCCGTGTGTATGTTCCAACTATCGCGGTATCAGTCTTTTATCCATCGCGCATAAGGTCTTGTCGAGCGTATTATGTGAAAGACTAAAGCCAATTATTGATAACCTGATTGGACCTTATCAGTGTGGTTTTAGACCAGGCAAGTCCACAACAGAGAATGTCGATAAGTACCATTTAGAATACACTTACAAGTATTATTCGCAAAACAAATACAAATACATACAAGTAATAGACGAAACGCATACAATACTCTACATATTTATGCCAACGATAACTTAAGTAGCTACAAGTGCTAACATTCGATGGGTAGTACATAAGTACAATTGCGAGGTAGGGTTGTTGTTGGGCGCTTGTTAAACGAAAGTAAACGAAAACACTTGTGTGTGTTAGGTTATACAGAAGTATACAAAATCACTTGTGTGTGTTAGGTTATACAGAAGTATACAAAAACACTTGTGTCTGTGAGGTACTTAATACCCACTGGGTATGAGTAAAAAATTGGTTGCTGTGTAAAGGAACGCTGTTGTACGGTGAAATTATGTGGAAATATGTATGTATGTATGTATATACATTTACAAAGAATAATAGAACTAGAAAATATTGAAAATTAGCGCACTGGTTTTTAATTAACATTTGAATATTGGGGCTTATGCAACAAGACCTGGCAATGCATTGTTTTGACGTAGTTTAGTGGCCTTACTAAAAAATCGACAACAAAAATTAATCTCATTCTGGTCCTCAAACAAAATAAAATTGAATTAAAAAATTATTATTTTCGATGGGTTTGGTATTAAGGACCATTCAAGCCATTCAACATTTCTCAGTTTCTCACTAAATCAACTACATTTTTCCGTTTCCACAGCACTTGCTGTATACTTATAAGTACTTGTGTGTACCCATACTTATAACACGACTCTGTATACAAATTATGAAAAAATACTTCAGTACATGTGTGTACAATCAGATGTATTCTGGCGAAGAGAGCGAATAGGAGTGGATGTGTAGAGAAAATGTTCCTTATAAGTATAGAGTACACACATAAATTGTACAAAGCAAATATGTGGTGGTATGTATTCTGCGTGTTAAAAATTTGGGTACACACAAGTATGAAAATTCTGTGTACGTACTTGGGTATACTTTTGCAACGAGTACTTATTGCTATTCTCTGGTCCACAACTGACCAAATATTCACGCTACGCCAAATCCTGGAAAAGACCTACGAAAAGCAAATCGATACATACCACCTTTTTGTCGATTACAAAGCTGCTTTCGATAGCCCCATACGGGGAAAACTGTACGAAGCTGTCTGAACTTGGTATTCCGGCAAAACTGATCCGCCTCTGTAGAATGACGCTGACCAACACCAAATCAGCAGTGAAAGTGGGGAAAGACCTCACTGAACCATTCTGTACCAAGCGAGGACTTAGACAAGGCGACACACTTTCGTGCAATCTCTTCAACATCTTAATGGAGATAATAATGAGAAAGGCTGCAGTAAATACGAACAAGACCATTAACACGAAAAGCCATATGTGCCTGGCGTATGCTGACGACATAGACATCATTGGGCGAAATTTGCGAGAGGTTACTGCAGTATTTTCAAGAATCGAAAAGGAATCAGCACCAGACCCACCTTGCTGTTAATGAGGGCAAGACAAAATTGATGGTGTCAACGACCAGAGAAACCTCTCGACTTGGTCCGCACTTGAACGTTGACAACCGATTTAATTTTGAAGTGGTAGATGAATTTGTCTACCTTGGATCCGCCGTGAACAAGGACAACAACGCCTGGAGATAGATAGGAGAATTGTGCTTGCAAATAGATGTTATTTTGGGCTTAGCAAGCAGTTTAGGAACAAAGCCCTCTCTCGACGGACAAAAGTCCAGCTATATCAGACTCTCATTTTACCTGTCTTGACATATGGCTCCGAAACTTGGGTCATATCGCAAGCGGATGAAAAACACCTGGGAGTTTTCGAGAGAAAAATTCTCCGTAAAATATATGGCCCTGTTAGGGCCGTCGGTGGTGCAATGGTTAGTGTGCGCGGCTCTTGTACATGAGATCATGGGTTCGAACCCTGCTCTGACTACCTTCAAAAAAAAATTTCTTTCGGCGGCGGTCACCTCGAATAGTGACGGCGACACTATCGAGTATATAGCCATGAAAAAGCTTCTGAAAATACCGTTCGGAATCGGTGTAAAACTGTAGGTCCCAATCAATGAGTGAAAACTGGAAAGCGCACAGCTCAGTGATTGTGAGAAGTTCTCCCCAGTACCTTCATGGGATGTAATGGGAAACCATTTATTTTTTATTTAGGGAAAACGGCGAGTACCGACGTCGCTGGAACGCAGAGCTATATAGTCTCTATTCTGACGTGGACATAGCTAGACGAATCAAAGTGTGCTAGGCCATGTTATCAGAATGGATGGAGATGAGCCAGCGCGAAAGATTTTTGATAACGTACCCGATGGAAGCAGGAAAAGAGGACGACCAAGACTCCGCTGGAAAGACCAGGCAGAAGAATCCCTCCGTATCCTTGGTGTTACCAACTGTTAATTTTTTTGTTTAATTAATATGTGTAAGACGTCTGACCTCATGAGGTTGTAATATAGTCCATAAAAGTAAAGATAGCGCGTCCATCGGTATCAAACACTTTTGTAACATTGTATACAATAACGTCATAGATGCGCATCAGACCCGTCGTTTCTACCCTTTTTTATACCGTTTTTGTGATCCTGCATTTACTCTTATAAGAACTTTATACAATTATTTACCTGGTGCACTTTTACCTTTATACCCTTTAATTATCCTACATTTACTCGGAGAAGAACTTGCAACAATTATTTATGTACCTTCACTGCAATAACTTTGAATGAATCATATTCATTCAATTAAAATTACCTGTGGGTTATATAAATTATTGATTGATAGGAAATATTTAACCCTTTCAAAGAAAGAATAAGGCCAGGTTAAAAATATGATACAAACTTTTTTTTATGATTTTTTAAAATTTTATTTAATAAGAAATATGTATTGTAAAACAATTTTTGTCATGAATCCAGTAAATCTAGCAAATCATCGTACTCTTTATTTTTGTTAAAGCAGAATAACAAACCCATTTCTTTCGAAAAAAAGACAAAACTAGATCAGAAGATATCCGATTTATTATACAGATCAACATTTTGAGACTTCGTGTACATTTCCTTGTAGAAAAGATCAATAAGGAGCATATATTCCAAATATTTCTGCGTTTATGTAGTCAATAGAATTTAATGATATTAATAACATATATGGGCACACTGCAGTATATAGTTACTGCATTCCAAATAGCAGTAATGAATATAGTTTTAATGATAATGAAATTTAGGCTAGTATTCTAAAGTCCCGAAAGTGAACGTAAACGAAAAGCCAACGCGAACAACACCAAACTCAAAAAATGGTTTACGGCTTACGAAAGCTGTCACTTACATTTGTGGTTTAAAGATAAACAATTATCGATTAGAAAAAGTTACCTAAAGTGAAATGCGCAGAATGAAAACGATTAAAAAATTTAGCTATTTCAGTAGATCAATAGATTTTAAGATTGCTATTATTTATAATACTGCAAATATCAACAATATTCACAATATTTTATTGCAATATTTTATTTTGGGTTGCAATGTCGAATAAATTTTCATATATTTATTAAATTAGTTGTCTTTTCAAAAACACGTGCTATTTGGCCGTATTTAAAATGTATTGGTTAATTTGTTTTTTAATGCCAACATCAACTGATGTCTAAAATTTCCATTTCTAATTTAATTATTGTAAATAAGAATTTCAGTGAGTAAACAGTATAATTTTGAATTATTTTTTAAAAAAAAATGTGAGCTCTAGCCGTCGATTGCATTTCACCAAAAATTGGGAACTACTTATAAGCAATGAAATGCAAAATACTTCCATCTGCCCATTCTCGATAGACTTTTTCTTTACATTTTTTACTTTCTTCAACTAATGCGAGGAACTGTGTCGTGTTCAATTTGACAACTGAAGTGATCAAAAACGTTGCGATGCGTTTTATAAACTTCCCACTAAATAATGTAACTCAAAGCAGGTAGTCACCGAACAGCTGTAACGTTTAAAAAACTACAAAAACGGCAAAACGCGGAGTGACTGATTCACGACTTATAAATAGAATACCACCCCCTAATATGATTTTACTGTTTACTGATAACATACTTTTTCTGATTAATGAAAAAAATGCAGTAATCAGTAATATTTACTGAAGATTTTTACTGGTACTGAAAAGTTTTAATACTTCACTTTCATTAAACAATTGTATTAATAGATGTAGTAGTACAGATTTTAGCATGGAGTGTGTTTCCACCGATTCGGCAAATTATCTCTTTGAAACCACTAAATTAAAAAAAACATTTAAACTTTTCGAAAAAATTTTTTTTACATTCAATCATGGTTTTGTCATTCAAGGAGTGTCTGGGAAAAATTTCAAGTCGCCACGCCCATTCGTTTGGGCGGTAGAGAAAGTTGCTTGTGAGCAACGTTGGTCAATTGTGGTATATAAAACAATTTTGTTTTGCTATGAGAACCACATTAAGTTTTATTGACTTAGTTTGAATAATTAAGTATGATAGGTCAGAAAGTTTTTATTGTAGTTACACCAAAGATGGACTTTACACTTAGTACATTTAGACATTGGAGTTCTACCCAATGATCCTCCTTATCATACCGCTTTGTAACTGGACGGTTCGGCTGGAACCTATACTTTTTAGTGCTTTGCAAAGACAACTTGTCGAGGTAGATATACCAACGGAAGATGTTGATTCATTATTTTCTGGTTTCGATGGTCGACCTCTTTTTCTTTGGATAGATAGAGTCCACAGAAGAGGTAGTATATCGAAAAAGGTCATTAGCAATTTCCAGTTGAAATTGTATTAGTGGAATATGTTTCTTGTTGACGAAGATGTTTTCTGTAGAGCAGCCACGTATTTGTCACGGATGTTCCTAGGCACCAATAGAAGATTCTTATATACCACTTTCTTGAGCGGTGGTTTAACTTTTACAGCTCCATGAGCATATCAGTCAGGTCAACCCCTGTAGGAAGCTACAATCGCAAGCCTTGGAACATCAATGTAAACTTTTTCTTTTGGACTCCAACGCCTACAAATGTCAACAGGGTGATGGTATAACACGCAGATGCTAGTAGAACTGGTTTATTGTCAAACCACTTTAGACATACAAGGTTATACTTGGTTTCACATCCCACGTCAAAAGATCCTCTTCCCCGGTTTTTGAGTGCAGCATCTGAAAGCAACTGGCAATTGCTTATCCGGTTTTTACGTACAGTATCTGTTGCAAACATGTTCATTTCCTTCAAAGCAATAGAAGACTTACTGGCGTAAACCAGTTGTCGAAATAAAGTTTATAGTTCTTGTGTTTGGGAAGGCACTATATCCGAACATAGTCCCAATCTTTTAAATCTTTTTCTCATAATTTAAATCTCGTTTTTGGGCTGTTTACTATCTTCATTAAAATATAAGCATTGTTTACTTTTTTCAATCCGGCCGCGCGGCACTGAGTCTGCTACAGCCGCAAACTTTATATTTTTGGCCCATGCCATTTTAAATTGTGGCAGTCTGAAAACACCCAGTATAACAGGGCGCCTATATAACGTGTTATTTCCTCATTAGTACATTTGACTCAATGCCGAGTTCTTGTAGTCCATACAAATCAGTTTGCTGTGTGATCAAGTCAATAACTCGAGTATGAAAAAAGTTCAAGAAATATTCAACTGGTGTCAGAACGTCATGCACTTCCAAGATGTTATCTTCGCACCAAACAGTATCTGGGGCATCAAATGTCCTTGATCTCCATTTGAGTGTCTTCGGACCAATTTTTTCATAGCACGTTCAACGGTACAAAAAGATTCTTGCACGCGTTCTTCCGCAATTATGTTGTCAAGAAAGCCGATCTCTATGCTTTCTCCTCTTTACACAATTTCTTCGAACTTCATCTCCACCACTGCCGAAATATCTTCCAACTTATCTCCACTTTCCTCGTCACTAGATACATCCCAATCGTAGTTCAACATTCTAATTTAATTTAATTTTAATTTAATTTATTCATTCAATAACCAAGCAGTAATGCCATTTATGGTTAAATGTGCTACAACACATTTTTGTAAGGTCCCTGACCC
The DNA here is from genome assembly GCA_963931995.1 of Phaonia tiefii. NCBI lineage: Eukaryota > Metazoa > Arthropoda > Insecta > Diptera > Muscidae > Phaonia > Phaonia tiefii. The sequence goes on from OZ008368.1 coordinate 135,363,427, forward strand.
CTCGAGGATGTTCGTGACTGGATAAGTAAGTAAGGAAAAAGCTGAACGCGAAAACCCATAGAATACATTAAACTTTTCAATGAGCGTTGCATCAACATGATCAATCATTTGAGCTTTCATCAGGTGCTCCATCATTTTAGATAGAATAGGCATTATAGAAATGGGCCTAAAACTATTATCTGTACCATTCTTACGGATTGGTATAATCTTCGCAGTTTTCCACAAGGGCGGAAATTCCGATGTCATTAAAATTGTATTCACAAGGTGTAAAATATGTTCGGTTATGTAGGGAATACTATATTCAAGAATTTTAAAGTAAAAAATACATCTAACAGTTCAGCGTAAGTCACGGACCGAAATGACAAGTGTCCAACATCAGAAATATGAGGTAAATTGCCACTGCTCACCGACTGATAGTCTGAAAACATATTATTTAATATGCCTACATCGACATCAATTACATCCTTCTTTGCACCTATTCCATAGTTCCCCAATATGGACAACATTTCCCCAACAGTTCTGCCGGAGAAAAGCTTGGAATGCTCAGATACCTTAATTCTCCTAGCAACGCGTTTGGCCCTATTACGGCATCTGCAAAATATCCTTCGATTTTCAGCACAAGGAGCATTCTCATAAGCCAACTGAGCAAGGTCTCCAAGAGAAATATGGTACTTAATTTTTTGGTCATTAAGCCACTTATCCTTCAAATACGGGCACCTTCGTCTTATCACCGGCACAATAGAATGTATTACACGTAAATTGGCGTACAAAACATCAACCTGACCATTAACATCAGAAGTTGCATACATACCAGCAAATTAACACATATTGACAACACATCCTGCACACACAGGTTTAGGTTTAGCAGTTGCTAGTGAAACGAAAATTAACGAATGGCGAGAAATACCAGGATACTGAAACTGATTCGAAAACTGTAAAAGCTCAGGAGACGATAAAAGAAAATAGTCAATTAAAGAAGTCGATCCGTGAAAAACATCATAGTGCGTGGGAACACAATTGTGAACAATAGAGAGATGCATGTTTTGACAAATAGTTCTCATCGTGGCAGATTGATTCAAGTCAAACATATTATTATTGAAATCTCCCATTATCACTACATTATGATATCTGACAACTAAGTCAGATAAATGCTCCTCAAATTTGCCAACATCTCCATTAGGCAGGTAAACAAAACCAACAAGAACTTTACGCCCACCAACCATAAGTTCAACAAATATAAACTCAACAACTCTATATAACTTTCCTACAAAAACAAACTTTATGAGTAATACTCTTAGATACATACATCACAACACCACCACCTCTCCCCTCAGGACGATCACTTCTGTGACAATCATATCCCGGCATATCAATAATATCACTTGAAATATACGGTTTGATCCACGACTTACTGACTCCAACCACATCTAAATAATTTCCTTGCAGCACACTTCTAATTTCGTTAAGTTTTGTAGAATTTCGAGTCAATGAAAAACTTCGGCAATTAAAATGCACAATATTTAAGTTTTCACTGAAATTACACAATTGAGACGACAAAAACCTATTATCACTAATAACATTGGCAGAAACGTTATTAGCAAGACTCATATATAATAAAATTAATATAATAAAAACAGCTCCAGAAAATAACAAAATAATAATTTAAAACGAGAATAAAACTTAACAACAATATTTAATTCTATTATTCTCATCACACTGACTACTCTTATCCAATAGCTCAACACATTGATCTAAATCAAGACTCTTAACCGAACCATTCAGCAATTTGATTTCGACCCTAGGTCTATCGGCATTGATGAGCTTGAACTGTTGTATCCTTTTCAACCCTCTCAGTTTCTTGCAGATGTAAATCAGTTTGGACGCAGTGACATTAAGATGGTCAGTCAGGTAGACATAGCTTCTTCACCAATTATATGACTAAGAAGCAACGGGCTGCCTATGAAATAATTATCCATTATAAGGTCTCGTACATACACCGAATTCAATTTGACCAGCACCGACTTTCCCTTAAAGATATAGCAGCAATGTTGAATATCCCAAGGGTCCAAATTAACTCCGCACAAAGAAGCAATTTTTATGAACAAACCTCTAAAGACCCTGATCAGGCAATCCACTAACTAAAGGGTTTTTCAACAGAGACGCTACAAAAGTAAATCGATAGGAACAGCAAACGACGTCATATTTTTTCCCGCTCTTTTGACATTTCTCTTCAGTAAGGTTTGCCATTTCATCATGGAAAGCTATACGAGCCAACGAGTCGAAATTATTAAAATTTACTACCGAAATTTGGAGTCAGTGGCCTCAACTTTAAGAGCGCTAAGTCCAATGTATGGTCATCATAATCGTCCTACCAGATCAACAATTGAGCGTCTAATGGAAAAATTTGAATCCACAGGCACAGTACAAAATGTTCCCGTGCCAGTGAGACTAAGAAGTGCCCGCAGTGTCGAGAATATTGCTGCCGCTGAGGCTTCAGTTCAAGAAAGCCCAAATGTGTCTCTCACACCTCGTTCTCCTCAAGCGTTGGGCATCTCTGTGACGTCGTTGTGGCGAATTTTGCGAGAAGATCTTGGCCTACATCCTTACAAGATCAAATTGACGCAAGAACTGAAGCCGCTTGACCACCATAAGCGTCGTATGTTCGTGAATTGGGCTGAGCAACAACTTGAAAATGATTCGGATTTTCATCGGAAAATCATCTTCAGCCCTGAGGCTCATTTCTGGCTGAATGGCTTCGTCAATAAGCAAAATATGCGTTATTGGTCAGACAGCAATCCACACGTAATCCATGAGTCATCACTGCATGCCGAAAAAATTACGGTTTGGTGCGGTTTATGGGCCGGTGGCGTCATTGGGCGTACTTCTTCCGTGATGATCAAGACCGGCACATTACTGTGAATGCGAATCGCTACCGTTCAATGATAACCGTATATTTTTGGCCCCAATTGGATAATATGGACTTGAGGACATGTGGTTCCAACAGGACGGCGCCACATGCCACACAGCGAATGCCACAATCAATTTATTGGAAACCAAGTTTGGTGAACGTGTTATCTCACGAAATGGCCCAGTCGATTTGCCGCCTCGGTCGTGAGATTTGACGCCGTTAGATTATTTCCTGTGGGGCTACGTCAAGTCTATGGTCTATGTCAACAAGCCAGCGACGATTGATGAACTTCGTACGAATATCGAACGTGAAATTGCAGCAGTATCGGCCGATTTATGCTTGAAAACCGTCGAAAATTGGGTTCAGCGTCTGGACTTCTGCAAGCGTGCCCGTGGTGGACTTGCGAAAGAAATCGAGTTCCATACATAATGGCATCGAACGTACTTTCACAGGAATAAAGAATTTCATTGGTATCTAAAACCGGTTTTGTTTTATTTAAAAAAAACTTTTGTAGCGCTCTTATTGAAAACCCCGTTACAATGTCTGCTCTGTTCAATCTTCTTTGACGAATGTCATTGTGGAGCTCAAGTTCTTGAATGGCATTAGAACGATTCTGGTCTAAATGTTGAGCAACGCCATAGAAGTCCTTCAGATCATCTTCAAGCTTCTTTAATCTACCATCAAACTGAGCAAAAAATTTGCTGACAATTTCTTCCATCTTAGTCTTAAAGTCCTTAACTTCTTGCTGCAAAGCCGTATTATAGTCCTCCTGTTTCTTCTCAAGGGATGCCGACAGTTCAGTGCAACATTTGCTAATTTCAGCTTCAATGACCGTGTTTTTATTGCCACTATATTCCAAACAGTTATTTCCAACCATACTTCCCTGAGTACAATCACCATTATCAGCCGCAACACTGCATCCTCTAGACATACATTTTGTGCAATTAAAAAGTAAGTTTTTATTCTTGTGAAGAAAACAAAGTTGATCCTTTGTGATCTCCAAACAAGCCGCATGATAATATATGTCACAGATAGAACAACCAACACTACCAGCACCAACAGCTTTGCGACAATCAGGACATACATACTTCTTTTTCTCCGAAACATCGGCAGCAGATTTGTTTTTATTTGGCATGGTCAATTCTTAAGTTGGTGATTAGCAATACACAGCTCTGGACAAATAATAAACAAGCAGCAACAGAACAGCAGCAAACCAAACAGCCAGACAATAACGCTTTCAATCAACGCTAGATACAAACCAAAACCAAAAATCAGAGGGAACCAGGTGAAGGAGGAAACAGTCAGTAGCAGCAATATGTTTATGTTTCACTTTGCAGTAACAATGGTATCAGCTCGGTTGTATTGAGCCACACAAAACTAGCGGCAAAGTTGACAATTCTTCTTTCCGATGTCAAGAATTCAATACCAACACATAAAATTTAGATTATAAAGTGATATCAACAGAAACAACCAAAAACTCCAACAAATCAGTAGTCAGCAAGTAAAATATAAGTTATTAAAATCACTTTTAATTATTTATTAAGAAATTTTCTGGAGCAAACAAATTTTTCTATCTTGACATTGTAAGAGTTGCCAGATGCCTTTCTCTTGGGGTCTCATGTCTAAAAGTAGGTAAATTTATTACAATTGCCCAACGTTGCTCAGAAGCAACTTGACAACTTTGAAAATTACTCACCTGATGTTTCTTTGCAAATGTGTGATTTAACTATGATAACTATTTTACTTGAAATAAACTAAAAAATAACATTTTTAATTGTTGCTAATATTTGAAAAAAAATCACATGTATAAAAACCTCCTTCCAATTTCGCAAAAATAGTTGTCTCGTCACTTGCACGTTCTAATGAAAATAACTGTGCTTGCTGACCGACAAATCACTTGTTACATCAAACTTAAAGTAAACACATGTAGCTTTCTTTATCAGTACGGATCAGCAAACAAAAACAACGCTTACCGTTAGTCGATAAACATATGATATTGCTCTCAGGCAACGTTGGGGTCGAAAGGATTAAAAAACGTGGTTAAATGTTTTAAAAATTTACATCGCTGAGTTTTTGCCTTCTGGAATGATTCACAACCCAAGCGAATGAATACAACTGTTGTATAGGTGCAGATCAGGGTAATGGGGTACTGAATTTTATAAAAACGTTTTTAATTGCTAGATGATTTTTAGACATTTTGCCATTGTGTCTCGTTCGACCGATATAAAATTGTTTCGTGGAGATAATATGCCTAATCGGTGGAAGCACACTTCATGCTAACATCAGTACTAATACACATATTAATACAATTGTTTAATGTAAAGTGAAGTGTTAAAACTTTTCAGTACAAGTAAAAAACTGCATTTTTTCAGTAATCAGTAAAAGTTTACTGGTACTACAAATCAAATTTTATTATCAGTAAAAATTTATTTCACTGCAATTTTACTGGTAATGCAAAGTGTCCATCTATGATTAATAATATGTGCACTCTATGAACCAGCGCTGGATTGAGCCGTTATTTCCACTTGTTTCGTAGTCTTCAAAAAACTCGCTGTATTTCCGTCACTGGTGTTTCCTGCTGCAACTAATGGTTTGTCGATATTTAATCCAATTCAACTAGTAAACTCGTCCTGAATACGTTTCTTTGAACAAAATTCTCACAGTTTCGATTTCGTTGCCTTCAATGTATTTGTATTTTAAATTATATGAAATATGAAGGAAATGTTACAAGAAACGTATTCTCGTATGTAGGGGGGATATACCAAAACTAAGGGCTTCATCATCAATAATTCTTTCGTACGATGTATTTGAGAATGTAGATTTTCTGTCCTTGCAAATTATTCACTTCCATGATGACTTTGTATCCGTTATTGCATTGGCAACTTTGCAGTCGACCATCGTCAGCAACAACTGAAAAGAAACAGTTTTTTTTAATTTTTTATGTGCATTGTAAAAAGGGTTTAAATTAGTGGATTGCTTTTGTATAGACTTTGCTAATTCTGTAGTAGGCCCTCAAAATGCTTTCGATACTGGTGTAGCATTCTTCCATATAACTTCTGATTGTGGTACAAGCTGCGACGTACATAGGTCGTCAGAATCAAGACAAATCCTTAAGGGTACTAGTGATGCCATTAATAAACTTTTGTAGTGAGATGCTGTCTGGTTATTGTTCGCCTGTTTATACTCAGGGAGAGACGATAAACCATCACATCACCATTTAGACACAAGGACAACAGTACGATTGTTACATTTTTGTAGTTGTTCATATGTGAAGCGTGATACAAGCCTTGTTGCTGTAGTTTCAAGTAAATCGTTTAGCGCAACAACTGTTGTGTTTCCGTTACTTCGAATGGCGCTAGTATAATCTGCAGCTACGTTTTTTGTATACTTTTTTCTTTGAAAGCCTTTCTCAGGAACAAATATTTGTGACTGCGGAATCCAATTTCAACCATAACAGCAAGTGCCTCCTCCTCTGACAGAACCGATTTTTGTGATGTTGATAGGACAGTTTCCTTCTTACGTTTTGGAGAAGATGTGCTCAAAACGTCAGCGATTACTATAGCTTCCATGAACTGGCTCTCTTGTATAGCATTCCTTTAAACGTGTCCAAAACCTCGTTGTTTGACTTCACTTAAGGAAGCACACCCGTAGTTTCTTTCATTTGGGACACAAATCATCATGATTTTCTTCGCGCGTCAACTGAGTCTGATAAACCCAAGTCCAGTAACGAGCCTATAGTTTGTTGTAATAATATTTGACAGTCATCAATTTGAATTCAAAGGCTTTATCAGTCTCGTATATGTCTGACTGTTGAACTTTTCACTTATACGAAGTATTTATAAACTGAATCTGAATTTCTCGCCTTTCGTTGCAACACATGATAGTATTACGACGAAGGTGAAAGCACAGAACTGAGAATTTTATTGTTATAATCATGATGAATGAATTATGACTGATAGCACATCTCTCAATATTTAAATCCCTACCCATCTCTAAATTCTACCTGGATTATCAGTTAAATAATAACAGGTGTTGATATATAACAAAATGGGGTTTTATCCTATTTTTAACCTGACCCAATTCTTTCATTGAAAGGGTTAAATATTTTCTATCACGTTCTTTAATCATTTTTCCGGTTCAAGATCAATTTCTATGAAGAAGTACTAGTATCACTCAAGAATTTACATAAACCACAGGTAATTTTAATTGAATCAATATGATTCATTCAAAGTTATTACAATGAAGGTAAATAATTGTAGCAAGTTCTTCTCCGAGTAAATGCAGGATCATAAAAAAGGGTACAAAGGTAGAAGTGCACCAGGTAAATGATTGTATCAAGTTATTATAAGAGTAAATGCAGGATCATAAAAAAAGAGTAGTAACACCGGGTTTGAGATGCATCTACGTTATTGTATACAATTTTACAAAAATTTTGCAAAAGTATTTGCTACCGATGGCCGCGCTATCACCTCCAGTATTTAATCTATTCAATAAAAGTATAATAAAACTAACTCAGGAACCGTAAATTAATGTTAAGTACAAAATTTGATAAAACGGAGTTATTTTCGGAATTAATTGATGGTTGAATGATTAAAAAAAATATAGAATGAAATGAGACATAACAAAGTTTGGCAGTTTGCAAAATTTATGAAAATTTTTAAATTCCTCCGAACACAATCCCACAATCCTGTGAAAAACATCTAAAATCCCCAACATTGGGATTTTACAGAAATTTGCTACAATTGTTTCTAGGTAGTTCAGATAAAAATCGCGAGCCAGCATTGTAAGTTGAGATATTTTTCGTTTATAAAAGTCAACACCCTTATGGGTCCTCACAATTACCGAAGAAGGACTAAAACCAGTCTGCTACGCAGACGACGTTATAATACTTCTTAGAAGAAAGGATCCTAATCAATTGTGCAGAGAGGGCGAGAGGGTACTGAGTATAGCGTATAACTGGGACGATTAAAATATCCGAAAAGGTTAAATACTTAGGGGTAATCTTAGGTCGGAAACTGAATTGGAAGCACCACATAGACGACAGGGCCAATAAGGCCTACAGTTGTTGGTCGCCATGCAGAAGGGCTATAGGATCCACATGGGGCCTCAAACCGGTAATAACACACCGGCTCTACAGGAGCGTAATTACGGCGGTACTAACATATGCTTCTGTAGTATGGTGGACGGCAGTTGAGAGGAAATATAACACCGCAATACTGCAGAGGGCTCATCGAATGTGCTGCATTGGTATGAGCGGTGCAATAAGGACAACATCGACAAGGGCCATAGAGACTATTTTATGTTTCCAGCCAATCGAGATTAGAGTCAAATACGAGGCCGTCCGTGTGGCAAAACGTCTACAGGCAACAGGTGAATGGATCAACAGGGATCTTAAGTCAAAACACCAACGGATAATGGGGTCTTTAGTTGGTTACACGCAAGATACGAGGGAATCTGACCGAATACCTGAGCTAAGGATTAAGGCGAATTGTGTGACTTTAACGCCCACTAGAGACGCGTGGCAGAAGAAGGTGATAAACGATTATTTTGTAAGTATGCACAGCAGACTCAACATCGTCTGGGTGCCGGGGCACAGTGGAATATTCGGCAACGAACGAGCGAACTTCCCAACAATGAAAGACAGGAAACTCCAAACAGTGAGCCTAGAGGGAGCGAAGCCCTTTGGGGTGACGAAGGCTGAGTTGAGTAAATGGGCGGAGTCGGCACACATAGTCAGTGGAATCAGGAATCTGTAGGCAGGATGACAAAGATACTATGGGGAGACTATGGGAGAAATCCTGAAATGTGCAAGATGATTGGAGTCTTTACGGGAAATTCGGGATTACGGGCCTGCCTGTACCATATTGGACTAGTGACAAATATTGAGTACAGAGCATGCATGCAGAACGATGAGACGATGGAGCATTTCTTATGCCACTGTCCGGCCTTCACACAAGCTAGATCCAGATATCTTTCGGACAGTATAATACGGTATAATAATAGTGTGCGCGGCTCTTGTACATGAGAACGTGGGTTCGATCCCTACTCAGACCACCTTACATTTCTTTCGACGACGGTCACCTCGCTTAGTGCTGGTGACACTATCGAGTACTTAGCCATGAAAAAGCTCTCAAAATACCGTTCGGAACCGGAGTAAAACTTTAGGTCCCAATCAGTGAGTGTAAAAACTAGAAAGCGCACATCTCGCTGATTGTGAGAAGCTCTCCTCAATCCCTTCATGGGATGTTATGGGACACCATTTTTTAATACCGGACATGACCAAACTTGTGAGAATGGACTGGAACAACTTAAGGAATTTCGTGAATACCACCGAATTACTATAAGAGATATAGTAGATTAGTAGGGTAAACTTAGAACGCACAACAGGTCTAATCGGCGGCTGAAGTGTATGTCTACTGACATGGGAAGGATTAGAGTGCTCTTTTTGAACACTCAACATCGCACCCCTCTTTTCACACTAACTAATTAATATAAAAGTGACCAGATTTTTAGGGCTCTCGAGAAAGCTGTGTGAAAGAGAGGAAGTCCCGGTATCCATAAAACAAAACTACGTTTAGTTGTGTTTCAAACTCATATAAAAACTTAATATGTTTGGACACAAATTCCTCTAGTATTGCATAAAATTCACCACAAAAAAACGAAAAAAGTTGATGGTTTTATGATATTTTAATTTAAATGCATACCGTTTCCCCAAAAAACAATGGGTTCCTACGATATTTGTCTTATTTTCTAACGTGTGTTGTTAGTTAGTTAGTTTGAAAAGAGGGGTGCGGTGTTGAGTGTTCAGAAGCAGCACTCTAAACCTTCCCATGTCAGTAAGACATACACTTAACCCGCTAAGTTCGACCTGTTGTGCGCTCTAAGTTTATCCTACTACTTCACTATATCCCTTATAGGAATTCGGTGCTATTCACGAAATTCCGTAGTTTGTTCCAGTCCATACCCACAAGTTTGGTCATGTCCGGTATCGTACTATCCGCAAGATATCTGGATCTACCTTGTGTGAAGGCCGGGCAGTGGCATAAGAAGTGCTCCAACGTCTCATCGTCCTCCATGCATGCCCTGCACTCACTGTTCGCCACTAGTCCAATACGGTACAGGTGGGCTCGTAATCCCGAATGCCCCGTTAAGACTCCCATCATTTTGCCCATTTCGGATTTTCCCAGTTTCAGCAAACCTTTTGTCCTCAATCCATCTGGGTCTCCCCATAGGATCTTTGTCGTTCTGCCTACTGATTCCCGGTTCCACTGGGCTATATGTGCCGACTCCGCCCATTTACTTAACTCAGCCTTCGTCACCCCAAATGGTTTCGCTCCATCTAGGCTCACCGTTTGGAGCTCCCTGGCTTTCTTTGCCAGGAGGTTCGCTCTCTCCTTGCCGAATACTCCGCTGTGCCCCGGCACCCAGATGATGTTGAGTCTGCCGTGCATAGAGTAATCGTTTATCACCTTCTTACAGTCAAGGACCGTTCTAGATTTGACTGTTTCCGATGATATTGCCTTTATTGCCATTTGGCTATCTGTGAATATATTTGCCTCGGCTGGGATTGTATTATCGCCGAGCCATTTGATACGTTCCGTAATCGCCCGAACTTCCGCCTGAAAGTTCGTATTATGATCCGGGAGGCGTAGGTGGGATTCGGTTGCTGGATTTTCAATGAAGAATCCTAGACCCGTGTTTTCTCCTAGCTTTGAGCCATCCGAGTAGCAGCAAGTCCTATTTGGCATTGGTGTCAGGGTCCCATTTTGCCAGGCGTCTCTAGTTGGCGTTAGGGTCACCCAGTTCGCCTTAACCCTTATCTCGGGTATTCGGTCAGATTCACTCGTATCTTGCGTGTACCCGACTAAGGCCCCAGTTATCCGTTGGTGTTTTGACGTGAGATCCCTGTTGATCCAGTCACCTGTAGCAAGGGCAGCCTCGCAAGGGCGGCCTCGTATTTGATTCTAATCTCGATTGGCTGGATACATAAAATAGTCTCCATGGCTCTTGTCGAGGTTGTTCTTATTGCACCGCTGATACCGGTATTCCACTTTTTACCATGTCGTCCACTATTCTCTCCAGGGTTTTGAGTAGAAACGAGGTGAGGCTAATTGGTCTATAAGCCTTTGCCGTTGCATAGCTTGCTTTTCCAGGTTTGGGTATGAATACTACCCTGGCCTCCTGCCAGTTTCTCGGTGTGTAGGCGTATTTTAAGCATGCGGTAAAAATTCCTGCCAGATGGGTTGTTATTTGGTCAACCCCATGCTGTAGGATAGCCGGGAAAATACCATCCGGTCCCGCCGCTTTACATGGGGAGAAGCTCTTTATAGCTTTTTCAACCATTTGGTCCGTAATGATTGGCGACTGATGTACTACATTCTCACCTTGTGACCATTCCCCTGTGGGTTCCGCGTTCCCATTTGGAAAGTGTGTATCCATCAGGTGTCAAAGTGTTTGTTCCGTGTGTTGTTAGTAATACATATAATACTTTTTCCAAAATTACTATTGCTGCTTAGTTCGCCAAGATATTGTCAGATAATTAAAAAAAATCCAATGAGTGTTCGAACTCACGGGCGATGTGTTAACACCTTTTTGCTACACGGTACCTGTTCGATTTCTATGAACACATTTGTAAATGTTACATTGGAAAATAAAAAACAGCGTTCAATCATATGATGACGTTACAGTTAAATAATATTAATACTTAAAATTATTTAAAGACCCAGTGCAAGCACATGTGTCATTATATTCTTGCTCAATACTTTTTTTTTATTCCCACAAAAGTCAAAGAATGCAAAGCAACAGACACTTGTACATACATACATACATTGTTATATTCGTACGATATAACCGAAGATCAACATAAAATACTTTTTTAATATTACTCCAAATTAATACTCCAAATTAAAACACTTCAATCTCGGCTCGCCGATATCGGATCGCCTTAATTTTTGGCCTAAACTCTTCGTCGAAACCCGCACTAGCTTTTTAATCCAAAAATTAATAAAATCGGCTATGAATTTCCGGAGAAAATCGCGTGGGAAAATTATATGAAAATCGTCCAATAATCACTTTCAATACAGACTGCCAAGCAACGAACAAACAAACGATGATAAGACAAAACCGAAGATCAACAAAACACTTTTTTAATATTACTTCAAATTAATACTCCAAATTAAAACACTTAAATCTCGGCTCGCCGATATCGGATCGCCTTAATTTTTGGCCTAAACTCTTCGTCGAAACCCGCACTAGCTTTTTAATCCAAAAATTAATAAAATCGGCTATGAATTTCCGGAGAAAATCGCGTGGGAAAATTATATGAAAATCGCCCAATAATCACTTTCAATACCGACTGCCAAGCAACGAACAAACAAACGATGATTTACTCTTACAAACCTAACACTTGTGTATGTATTAAATTTATAGTTTACTGCCCTAGAGGCGCGCGTATAGATGTTAACACATCAAAAAAATTTCAAAGAAAAATATTTTCCCAAATGTCTTGAGAACCTAAGAGCAAACATGTTTTTTTGTAGGTTTTCAATATGTACTTGTATATATAAAAAAATATTTCCAATGAAAACTAAGTTAAAAATTGTACAGCGACTTCAGTGGGGTCTATGGCGTTCCAATAATATATAAATTTCTATAGCACTCGCATATGTCTATATGAAATTTCATCTTGAAATTCCCCACTGTGCAACAGTTGGCGACAATAACGTAACTGAATTATATGCTGCTATGGCAAGTAGCTTGGACAATGATTTCCTCAAGTTAATTTTGGTGATGCATTTATTAGTAGTTGTTCACACAAGCTAGATCCAGATAGTAGTTTGTACGCTTTGAGTTTATCTTGCTTAAGGAATTTTTGGAAGGAGGTAATTTGGATGTTGTTGAAGTGAGTCCCGGTTGAAACCACATACATATATCACAGTCTCAGGTATAGAGTTTTGTGCAGTAGCAATAGTTTTGGTGTGTTTGAGTGATAGTTCACAGAACATAATATTGGTTGGTTCGGTTTACTTGCCACATGGGGATATTCTAACTTTAGAAGATCAAATATCTGATATTCTAGTTCAGTCCGCCAGAGTTGTTGTCATGGGTAACTTTAATAACAACCTATTCGAAAAAAAATTTAATATCTGACAATACAAACTAAAACGTAATTATCATATTTAATTAGAAATGATCAGTAAACTAATGTACTCGTATTGTAAGAGTTACATGTGTAATTTAATTTAATGCAAAAACCCGAAAAACCCCGGTTCCACCGGTGTTGGTAAAATTATAACCGAAAACGGGTTTCCTGAAAACTTGATTTTTCGAACAAACCGAAAGTTCCAAAAAATTACGGTTTTTTGGTCACTAGATAGGTCCGAAAATTAAATACGACCTTTAACAACATCACAAGATATATTTTTGGACTATCACAAGTTTCAGACTTCTCTAAATCTATATACGGAGTTACGATTGAAAATAAGAAAGCTTATTAGTTTGCGCAAAATTATTTACGAAGGACAACCACCGTACGTAAAGTATATAATTTTGTCCGCTTTGCCAGATCTGCAAGAGGGTGTCAAATTATTAATTAAGTCATAACAAATAACTCTCTGAAAATGTATTTTTCATAAGTGCAATTCGACTTTGTAACCAATTCGCTTACAATATTCAAAAAATAAGACGGAGTGAATTTAAATCCAATATTTATCAACATTTTCAGTAGCTTCAATATTAATAGCAGAAAGAGTAAAATCTATTGCAATATTTATAATTTAACATACCCTTCGCAATTATTTTCTTAATAACAATATAATTTCGAAAACTTTGTTCGTCTAATAATTTTCTTTTTATTTCATTGTATTTAATTTTAATATTTTGTTCTTTGTCTTTTATGTCTAAATAATCTGTATTCTCTATGAATGCATATTACTATTTTTTTTTCTAAACAAATTAAACTAGTACATATATGTATATTAATTTTTGAATTTATTTTATTATTGTATTTTATATTACTTCTACACTTATTTATTAAACTATATCGTACAACATCTAAAATTGTAAAAAATTATACTCCCACACTTCCTATAAGAATGTAATTCTTTTGTATGGGCTGAACCTAATAAATAAATATCAAATATCACACCATGCTTTTATATTCCTGTCAATTGGAATTCCAAAGCAGAGTGTTGGAAGGTATTATTATTACTTTGACTATGATTGCGTTGATCCTGGCCAAGTGGAAGATGTTTTGCCGGAGTATAACTTTGAAAACATTTACTCTACTGAATTTTGGCCATATCCATAATATTGTTCCTTTCAGAAGATGTTTATGTAAAAGTGATGGAGGTGACTATAACAGCTTGTTGGAGATTTGAAGGGAATTCCTTATAATTTGTTTTAGGCAGATCTGGTAAAGCCTTTTTCGTTCGTATCTGACATTTCACTACTTTTTTACATTATGCTTATGGCTCGACACTCTCCTCTATTGCTCCTTCGAAATACCGTTAGGACAAATTCCAATGTCAGGGGAATTGACTTTGAATGACACATGGAAATTGTTTAACGTGCCAGTTGATAGCTAGGCGCGACAGTGAATCAGTTGACAACGACAACAGAAAATTGTTGAATCAAAATAACAACATATTGATATTGAGTGCTGACAAAGCTGGAAAAACACTATCAATGTATAGGGAAGATTTCTGATCGAAGATGAACAATATTTTGAGGGATATTTGTACATATAGACGTATGAAAAAGAGAAAGACAAGCTAACAGAACGAGACCAACAGATTGGTATAAATATTATTTAAAAGAGGACTTCTAAATTTGACGGAGAAGGAAGCCCTTATCCTCAGAAACCCAAACCCAATACCTCCAGCAATCAACTCACCAGGCTACGGACTTTGAAGTATATGATCAGTATACTTAATAATTTGACAAAGGACACCAGATGTAATATTAAAGATGCGATTGATTTTAAATTGAGAATATCGGAATCATTCGACGTGGTGTCGCTGTTCCCAAGTATACTGCAAAAATTTACACAAATACCACAAGACTTATTCATTCAATTGCTGAAATTTTGCATAAAAAAGACGAGATATTTGAAATACGAGGACACATTTTATGAGCAAAGAAAAGGTATGCCTATGGGATCACCAGCTTCACCAGTGATAGCTGGTATAATAATGGAGGAGCTACTTGACGAAACTTTGACGAGGTTGGGTGAAGCCCTAAACCTTGACGACTTATTGTTGTGATAAAGGGGAATGAAGTGATTAACGCAGTTTAGACTCTTAACACATACAGCGGACAGATAAAATTCACGATGAGAGAGGAAAAGGACAACAGATTACCATACCTGGACTCGGTCGACAACGTCCGGAAGACTAATTAACTTCAATTCTAATCACCATAGAATAATTATTATGAATACGGCGACATATTTCGTGAATAGAGTTCTGAAGATCACCGACAAGAAGTTTCATGTGGAGAATAAAGAAATTTCTTCGCAAAAATGATTTCCCGGCCAGAACAATAAATGGCCTACTGGATCAGAGTATAAACATAGGACAATTTACGGAACGAGGACAAGATCAACCAGACGAACCCC
This sequence comes from Phaonia tiefii, assembly GCA_963931995.1. NCBI lineage: Eukaryota > Metazoa > Arthropoda > Insecta > Diptera > Muscidae > Phaonia > Phaonia tiefii. The sequence goes on from OZ008368.1 coordinate 135,378,951, forward strand.
GCTTATATACCTGGTTATTCCGGTATTATATTCCCTGACTTATATACCTGGTTATTCCGAGATTAAAGCGGATGAGCTACCCGCTGAACTTTTTAAGGCAGGTGGCGACGGACTGCTAGCCCACATGCACCGACTTATGCGGTATATGGCTGGGGAAATCTGCCTGACGATTGGAGTCTCAATGTATTATGACCTGTATTCAAAAAGGGTGATCCGTGTGTCTGTTCCAACTATCGCGGTATCAGTCTCTTATACATCGCGTATAAGGTTTTGTCGAGCGGATTATGTGAAAGACTAAAGCCAGTTATTGAAAACTTATCAGTGTGGTTTTAGAGCTTGCAAGACTGAGCAAATATTCACTGACCAAATATTCACGCTACGCCAAATCCTGGAAAAGACCCACGAAAAGCAAATCGATACATACCACCTTTTTGTCCCCATACGGGGAAAACTGTACGAAGCTGTCTGAACTTGGGATTCCGGCAAAACTGATCCCCCTCTGTAGAATGACGCTGACCAACACCAAATCAGCAGTGAAAGTGGGGAAAGACCTCACCGAACCATTCTGTACCAAGCGAGGAGTGAGACAAGGCGATACACTTTCGTGCAATGGAGATAATAATGAGAAAACTGCAGTAAATACGAACAAGACCATTAACACGTATGCTGACGACATAGACATCATTGAGCGAAATTTGCGAGAGGTTACTGGAGTATTTTCAAGACTCGAAAAAGAAACGGCGAAGGTGGATCTTGCTGTTAATGATGGCAAGACAAAATTGATGGTGTCAGCAATACTTAGTCTTTGTAACATTTTAGCTTTGTAACAAAGAATATCGTGGTTATGGGCCAAGTAAAAAGTAAAACTCAAAAAATGTCCGGGAATCCCGATTTTTTGTAAAATTCGACTTTAGCAACCTCTAAACCTCTTCCGAAAAATCTGGAAAAAATCACAGAAATACTTTACCCTATAAGCTTTACCCAATAAGCACCCATTTACGTTTTTTATTGCGACACTCTAATGTATATGCCTGTATATGACTTCCTATCCACAGAATTGCCACCCCAATCTGCATCAAAAAAAACAGTCAAATTATTTCCTTCAGGCTGGTAAATCAGTTTCAAATTAATAGTTCCCGCAAGGTAGCTAAGAATATGTTTAAGTCGAACCATATGACTTTTTCTGGGGTCTGACTTTCGTTGAGCCATCGTCGACACTGAATGTAAAATATCAAGGTCTTGTAGATATCGCTAGATACATCAGCGTTCCAACTAGTGACTGATACTGAGTCAGATCAACTTTCTCATCGTCGTTGTTGTTATTAATTTGGTAACCTGCTTCCAATGGAACAGCTAATGGCTTGCACGATTCCATACCATGTTGCTTCAGCGCGCCACGGATATATTGGCTCTGTCCCAATTTGTTGGCGCCTGTTTCGCCTTCGAGCTCTACCTCCATCCCCAGAAAATTACTTATTTGGCCTTTGTCGCTGACTTCAAATTCGTTGGCAAATTCTTTCTTGATGTCCACAACTATTGACTTGTCGACACAACCAATAATTATGTCATCCACATATACTGCGATGAAAACAAGCTTATTCTTCTTCAAACCTTTGTAGAGACAAGGGCTCGATTTCGCAGGGTACACATCCCATCACGCGCAAAGTGTCGTCCAATCTTGCATTCCATTCTCTTCCACTTTGCTTCAGCCCATAAATGGCCTTATTTTTTCTTTCTTTCCTCAAACTTCGGGGGTTGCTGAATGTATACTACATCTTGAAGATCACTGTTTAAGTACGCAGTACTTACATCAATTTGATGGAGGAATATCTTTTCTTTAACCGCCAATGCCAGCATCATTCGAATTGTTGAGTAGCGCACAACTGGCGAAAATATTTCGTGAAAGTCGATACCAAATCGTTGACTGCAGCCTTTGGCCACCAGTCGAGCCTTATACCTCTTAACTTCGTCATTCACATTTCTTTTGATAGCATACACCCATTTGCACGGTATTGCCCTTTGACAACTCGGAAGATCCACCAAAGAGCACGTCTTATTCTTGCAAATCACTCAAAATGGCTTGTTCAATTGTCTGTGGGAAATTTTCATCAGCTGCACTACATATGACCTAGCTTGGCTGTTTCCTTGGTCATCCTGGCTTATCTTTCCGAATAATTTTAGGTTCTTGTTCGGCTACTGGATCGAAGGCATCGTCAAACCCCTCGAAATCGCTCATGCCATCATCAGAACTCTCAAGTTGATTGCTAGCAGCCTCATCGTTTTCGTTGGCAATTTCATATTCAGTAGTAGTCTGGACTTGTTGAATGTTGTCGAAAAATGTGATCAAGTCGTTTCCACAAGAAACTTTGTCCGCGTTGTCGACTCCACTGTCCCGTTTTCTAAAGGAACTTTCGTCAAAAAGCACATCACGATGTTCGAGGACTCTTTTTCTCCCTCCATCGTAACGTCGATAGGCCTTGGTGTTCGTTGAATAACCAATCATCGTACACTGGTTGCCTTTCGCATCAAATTTTGACTTACCACCAGACTTGTCGAGAGTTACAGCACAGGAACCAAAAGTTTTAAAATGTTGCATACTAGGCTTTCTACCACACCATTCTTCATATGGAGTTCTTGAAGTTGTTTTGTGGGACACCGGTTCCTTATGTACGCGTCAGTATTTATCGCCTCTGCACATAAACCTGGTGTAACGTTCGCATGTACCATCATTGATCTAGCCATTTCGATCAAAGTACGGTTGGCCCACTCGGCCACTCCGTTTTGTTCCGGTGTATGTGGTACAGACAATTAACGAGAAATGCCTTCTTTTCTAAGAATGAATCAAAATTACCATTAACATACTCACGACAATTACCCGAACGAAGACATTTTATTTTGCAGTCTGTCGCTCTGTCTGCTCCTGAACTATTTTGAACTTTTCAAAGACCTCGTTCTTTGACTTTATAAAATAGATGAAAATCCGTCTTGATCTATCGTCGATAAAGGTAACAAAATATTTCGATCCACCAATCGAAGTTACCCTAAATGGACCGCATACGTCGGAATGGACAAGTTCCAATAACTCATTCGATTTCGTCTGAGACTTCTGTGGAAATGGTAGTACATGAATCGGCTTAAACCTAGAATAGGTCGGCAACTCGCTTCGGCTCCAAACTATTACCATTGGATAGAACTTTTAATTTTAAGTAAAAAACATTAAATAAAAAAATCGGGGGCAACGCCTATTTTCGGAGTTGTGGGCCCCCAAAGTTCGGACATACAGGATGATACTACGAGTGTGGTGCCGTGTTATGGGACCGATTTCACAACTTTTTTGTGTAAAACGAGTCGAAATAAACAAAAAAAATTAAATACATTTTTTCGATAACTTTCTTAGTTATCCACATACCGGATTTTTAAAAATATCCAGAAAATATTTTTTTTTTAAAACAATCGAGTGATTTTTCGGACTTCGCCACACATCGACTTCAGGTACAGAGGGAATTTTAACCCCCCTGCCGACTAATTGCAATATAAATTTAACGATTTTCCAAAAGTTCTACCACACGGTACGAGCAACATAGGTCCCTGCCAGGGCTACTTGGCCCGTAACTCCCAAAATAGGGCTTCCCCCCGATTTTTTTATTTTACTTTTTTTACTTAAAATAACGATCCCTACACCCAAAAAAAAAAAACAACAAAATTGGACGTGCCGATCTATACTAGGTCTGTTCCCATGAATCTTGCCTACCATGCACGTTCTGCAATTTGTTTCGTTGTTTCCATTTATTTGCATGTCAGGCACCATACGCTTGTTTGATAAATCATGCAAATTTAAGATGACCGTATCTGTTGTGCCAGGCTAAGTCATTATTGTTAATGGCAAATAAACCCTCCACCACACAATGATCAAACACAAACATGTTGCTTCTTCTTGCAACCTGCAGCACAATATCACCATCTGGTCTTCTTACTGATGCTCTCTTTGTATCGAACTTCACAGTCAAACCCATGGTAAAATAAGTAAGGTAAACTCGTTAGAACAGCTGATTTGAACATTTTTCTTGCTTAGGTGTTTCTCTTATGTCAAATTCACATATATTTTGTTTTTATACCTCTTTGTTTACTTTTACAGTAGATACACACATGTAAATGGTTTTTCAAGAGACACTACAAAAGAAAATCGATAGGGACAGCAAACCACACCATAGTTTTTCCCGCTCTTTTGACATTTCTCTTCAGTAAGGTTTGCCATTTCATCATGGAAAGATATACGAGCCAACAACGAGTCGAAATTATTAAAATTTACTACCGAAATTTGGAGTCAGTGGCCTCAACTTTAAGAGGCCAACTTTAAGAGGCCTCAAGAATCAGCGATGAGGCTCATTTCTGGCTGAATGGCTTCGTCAATAAGCAAAATATGCGTTATTGGTCAGACAGCAATCCACAAGTAATCCACGAGTCAACATTGCATCCGCAAAAAATTACGGTTTGGTGCGGTTTATGGGCCGGCGACGTCATTGGCCGTACTTCTTCGGTGATGATCAAGACCGGCACATTACTGTGAATGCTAATCGCTACAGTTCAATGATAACCGAATATTTTTGGCCCCAATTGGATAGTATGGACTAGGAGGACATGTGGTTCCAACAGGACGGCGCCACAAGCAACACAGAGAATGCCACAATCAATTTATTGGAAACCAAGTTTGGTGAACGTGTTATCTCACGAAATGGCCCAGCCGATTGGCCGCCTCGATCGTCCGATTTGACGCCGTTAGATTATTTCCTGTGGGGCTACGTCAAGTCTATGGTCTATGCCAACAAGCCAGCGACGATTGATGAACTTCGTACGAATATCGAACGTGAAATTGCAGCAGTATCGGCCGATTTGTGCTTGAAAACCGTCGAAAATTGGGTTCTGCGTCTGGACTTCTGCAAGCGTGCCCGTGGTGGCCATGCAAAAGAAATCGAGTTCCATACATAATGGCATCGAACGTACTTTCACAGGAATAAAGAATTTCATTGGTATCTAAAACCGGGTTTGTTTTATTTAAAAAAAATTTTGTACGGCTCTTATTGAAAAACCCTTTAGAAAATTTGACAGATTATGGATACCAAACAAAAACAAAATTACTGTTTTTGTTGTAACAACTTCTACTGCGTTTACCTTACTTATTTTACCATGGTCAAAAATTTGTCTACAGCTTTAGTCTGGTTCTAGACGTGCAATTGTAATTGTTGTAATTCTTCATGATTCTCTTTTGGAATTGCAATTTGCTTTTACACGCACGCAATTATGTTTGTGCAATTCTGGGTTTTATTATTGTTGCTTCTGACATTCGTATAAATCTGAGACATATGCAGACTATTCGTGTGAAATTTTTACGAATGAGTAAGTTAAAAGAAATTTCAAATTATTCTGCAGCCGCCATTACTAAAAAATTACGAGTGAGTAGAGCTGAAAGAATTGCAGATTTCATTCAAGTTTTTTCCTCGTTCCTTTTTTCTTACCTCTCTCTCCTATGAACTCGTGAATTGCAGCAATTATAATTGCACGTCTAAAAACAGACTAACTCACAGAAATAAAATTGGCTTGCAGTTATGGCGAGTATAACACATTTTCGAGAGTAATTACATACTCATTGCTGTTTATTATCACATCCGAAGCCTCTGCCGCTGCCAACATCGTCATCGCTTGCACTTTGCTGCTAGCACTCTTCTTCACACACTTATTTGCATAATGTCCCGCTATGCCACTGTTAAAACATTTTCCCTTGAAATTTTTCTTGTTGTTAGGCTTTCTTTTGAGGTTTCGTGAATCTGCTTTTTTCGCGAAAACGCCTGCTTTTTCGCGAAACGCCTCATCAAGAAGTTTGTGCTTCATGGAAGAAAAAGTAGGTAATGCGTCCCGGGTTTCCATAGCGATCACTAAGTTGTCGAATTCCTTTGGAAGACTCGACATCAGCATTATGATAAGCAACTCGTCCTGAATCTCAATGCCAGTCTCATTTAATTTCTCGCACACTTCATTGAGGTTTTGAACAATGTTCCCGTTTTCTGGCATCTTAAGATTTATGAGCCTCTTGTACAGGGAAACCTTCTGAAGCGGACCTCTAGGCATATAAATCTCCTCTAGCTTCTTCCAGGCCTCGTGTGACGTCTTACAATTTCGAACGTACCCCAACTGTGGTGGCTTCACACTTAGGAAAATGGACGCAAGAGCTTTTTCATCGCCAGAATTACATTTTTCAAGTGCAGCGGCATCGCCTTCCTTCTTGGTTGTACCATTCGCCATTTTCCAAAACCCACTATGGATTAGTATACTTTGCATTTGTACAGATCAGCTGTCATAATTTGCCTTGTCCAACTTCTCTATTAGGAACAATGGAGTACTCATCTCGCCTTGTATTTTCTCGGTATTTCGATTAATTAAATTTTCCGATTAAAATACCGCAATGTTTGGTTCTGGGCCCATAACTTGTTGAAACTTTTGTTTTTTAATGTAAACGTTTAATTAAAATAGAATGAAAAATGTGATTAGAATTTGTGATGAACTTAACAGTTTGAGCTATACAAAGATAATAAGATTTAGAACAAAAGGAAAGATGTTAACAGCAGAGAATAGCAATAAGTACACGTTTGCAGAAGTACACATAAGTACTTACTCATATTTTCCATACTTGTGTGTAACCATACTTATAGCACGAAGAATACATACCACCACTTATTTGCGCTGTAGCAATTATGGTTGTTCTTGTTACTTATCACGAACGTTGCGTCTACACATCCAACTTATTTTCTATCATACAAGTATGAACATTCTAATACTCAGAGAGTTTTGCATGACTTCTCTACATACTTAACACTCACGATGTTGGAACACAGAGACACTTATCTCTGTCTTATTAAGTGTTTTTTTTTTGTTGTTGGTAATTGACATTTTATATCATTTTTTGCTCTTTTTCATTCAACAAAACTCGCTTGAATATGACCATAATTCAAAATTTTCTTATATGTTATTAATGAACTTTTTATTTTTATATGTTATTGAATTGTTATGAGTTAGAAGACTGATTTTATTTTTCTTTTAAAAAAAAATATATTAAAATTTGAAAAGTTATATAATTTAATACATGAAAAAATACAATGAATAATTTTTTGATTTATATTAAATACCTAAGGTAACAATAAATTTTGTTTTTTTTTAAATAAACCCATTGTTTTATTTTATTTTTACCTTATTAGCTGTGTGGCAGCGCTTAAAATATAAACCGAGCACTGCTGTACAAACAATACTATAAAACCAGAGTACTGAATGTGCATTCAGACACTCTAGAGTGTCTTTGTTTACTTCTAGATGAAAATGACGTCATCAAACAGAAGTCCGATAAGTATAGCAACACCCAACGAAATCGACACTTATAACCACTTATACTTATGCATACACGAGTGTGGATGGACATGCGGCATCGACGGCTGCCATTTGCAGTTACTCAAGTTGTAGTTGGTACGAATATGTTGTGTACGGTGTGTGGTTCGATCGCACACTCTTCACACTTATACATGTTTGGTCGCTAATACTTTAACAGTACTCTTAATGGGAATTTTGTCATTGTCTGGTTAACAGCATACATGTTGTCAAGGAAAAGAGAGTTGCTACGTATTTTCATCACTTTTAATTATTGACAATCGTTTTGTGATGTTAAATTTTTTTGTACATAGAACTCTGAGGATGATTAGCTGTGCTAATCGAAATATTGGGAATATTTAATAAATCATGAAAAAGCAGTCGAATCCGCTGGTATTTCCATTTTATGACCTCAAGCCGAACTAATTAAACACAAAAAACAATTTTTAACAAATTGGTTTTGGTTTTTTTAGTTTTTCATACATATACATAGATCATACATAGATCTTGTCATCCTGCTCGTTAAAAGCAGACGTGTTTTTGTGTGCTACGATTTAAACTAATATTTTAAACGTATCCTCTTGAATATTTAAAACATAACATAATAAACATATAATATCACATTCACTACATTCTCTATTTTGTAAATATTGAAATAGTGCAAAGAAAAACACTAATAAGATAGACAAATCATACAAATCTCAATTTTATTAGTGCTCTTGTGTAAAAGAGGACAATTTGGACAAAACAAAATAAGAACAAAAACAACATCAACATGTCTTTGCTCACAACAACAACTATGTCTTCTTCCGATGATGAAACTGACACAATATCAGTATCGGTGGATAAATCTACTCTGGCGCCTAAACGTTTGAGAGAATGTCAACAGGGCCCCAATGAAGAGAACATAAATCAGACACCTCAAATTATGACTCTCCTTACCGTATCGTCCAACTTATTGGGAAACGGTTTGAAAAAGGAACAGAACAGATAAAGATTATGATAAATGAGAGTGAATCGCGTCTCCTAACAGTAATAGACAAAAGTATGAGTGACTTTAGAAAGGAGATATCAAAACTAACCGATAGATTAATAAATATAATTGCTCGGGTGGAAAACATAGAGACAGTAACTGAAAAAATTGATTTAATGGCGAAAGATTTCGATTTAATGAAAGCTGAATTAAACAACTTAAAATCGCAGCAACTCAAACATGATAATTTGCAAGTAGCCTGCGACTTACGCATAAATGGTGTTCCATCTGCAGATGGGGAAAATCTATTTAAAATGTTTGACAATTTATGCGATACCCTAAACATATCTACTCCGTCTGTTAAGTCTATCTACCGCGTTAACAGCGTACGCTATAATCGAAACATTTCCGACTCTGTTATAATAGTTAAATTGAAGTCTCCATATGACAAAAACTTCGTTCTCAAAAAAATTTCATTATTCCGGAAAACAAATAAAAGTAATCTACAACTTAAGCATGTTGACTTTGATTCCGGTAACCCGTTCTACGTAAATGAAAATTTAACTACATATAATTATAAAATATTCCAAAACGCATTGAAACTCAAAAAACAAAAGCAACTTGATGCAGTCTTTACACTTCGTGGTCTTATTTATGTAGGGTGCTCTAGGACCGAGTCACCAATCCTGATTGAAAATATCGATCAACTCTACCAGCTTTTTCGGGAGGATCCTGAACCGAATTATAGCAACAACAGATCGTAGATCTATTTATTTCATGTTGAAAACTTTTAGTAATATATATTTATATTTATGTTTTATTTTTTATCGGAATACTCACTTATTAAATATTAAATATTACGTTCTTTTAACTCTAAATAATATGTTTGTAAACCAGTATTGTAAAGCTCCAAACAATTCAATTTCAAATTTTACACTATTTGCATTGTTTGTGTGTACGCTTCATCATGACTCACGAAACTATCCTCAGTTCCAGAGACAATTTCAACAATATGATCAGAGTATTAGCTAAAAATAAGTTAGGGGTGAAAATAGTGCACATCAATGCCCAAAGCTTGTATAATAAAATGGATGAACTTCGTGATGCCTTCACTAACTCGAACGTCGACGTCATTTGTGTGTCTGAATCCTGGTTTCATCGTGATATAAATGATAATATTTATTCACTTCCTAGGTACAAAATATTTCGTGCTGACAGATATACTAATGCTGGTGGTGTTGTTATCTATGTCAAGACTGGATTAAAATGCACTGTTAAACTGAAGTCCGACCAGGATTGATAAGATGCTCATTGGTTGCGTTTACAGACCCAACCGTAATACAGAATTTAACACATTAATCGACGTAATAGAAATTCTTTCGCTCAACTACAATGACATTGTGATTGCTGGTAATTTTAATAGCAATTTATTAGTCGACAATAGTCTATCCTGTAGTATGGAAACACTTTGCTTATTTCCATCCAATACTTCAGTTCCGACGCATTTTACAAGTACATCGTCCAGTTCATTGGATGTTTTTTTGTGAGTTGTAAGTCGAAAATACTCCTATATGATCAACTCTCGGCTCCAGGGTTTGACCTATGATATCCATGTAAATCAAGATAATTCTACCATAACGTTTCGTGACTTTAAGAGAATCGATTGGTTTGTGCTGAATCAACAGATTGACGAAGTATACTGGGACGCAATTTATCACTTTAACAGCGTTGACGATCAATTGAAATACATTCAAATCCATATAAGTGCAATATACAATAACTGTGTACCTGAGAAAACCAAAATCATTAGAAGTAAGCAGCAACCATGGTTTAATTCTGACATAAAATATTTAATTGACGCACGTAATTATGCCTACAAGCGGTGGAAACGTTTTAGAACACAGGTTCTCTACGACAACTTTCGAAAAGCACGGAAAGCCGTTGTTAAAATTATAAATACTGCCAAGCAAGCGTATTTTCGAAATAAGTTTAAAAATGCGGTCGACAGTAAAAGAAGATGGAAAGAGATACGCAGCATTGGTATAGGAGATAAGAGAAAAGGTGTAACAACAGACCTTAATGTCGACGAATTAAATGAAAAGTTTGTTAACTCCTGGAATAACAACCTTGTCGCGATGTGGGGGCTTAAGTGTGGCCGAGGCTGCCTAAGTGTGGCCTTGGCTGCGCGAACTAAAGGTTACTCCGGGGGGAAGTTGAGTCTCGTTGTAGGTCTATCTGTTGATCAGGCCTACTTAAATAACGAATGTCAATGAAGCTTCCCCCGACATGGCGAGTCTTGCGATTTTGGCGCCATTAGAATATCCAACGTTGAATGCAAAAACACTTTTAAGGTCAAGGTGGTTGGAAGCAGTGCCGAGGACCTAGAATGGACAGTTAGTGTTTTAACAAACTGGTTCCTAACAGCCCCCTCCGACGCCAGGGCACGGGTCGGTAGTAATGAAATATGTTGCCCGGTCCAACTCACGCCGTCACTGGGGTGGACTGTAGTGTATTTACTGGCATACTCGTGGGACTAACATGAACAAAAAAGAAGAACTAATGAAAAAACTAAAAACAGGAAAACAAAACAATGACAACAACACTGCAAACGAAACTGATACACGAAACGATACTAATACGACATTTGTGAAACAACACCATGAGATCGTTTCGATGATGATGAAAACACAGAGTCGGGTTCATCATACTCATGGTTCTACAGGGGGTGGTGTCTTGACCCCTGTAGTAGAGTCTGTGGCAAGCACACGAAAAGACAATGGCAACCAAAACAAGGATGATGACGCGGACGAAACCAAGCGGGGCTGCATAAGCCCTCAGCCTTCAATAACATTTGGTGACTCCAACTCTGATTCCCAAAGCGATAATAACGAAAACAACGTTACCATTTTAGCAACTCCAAAAAATGACGAGGTAAAAAGAATGGTCGATGAAGTTAGCGAGAGCATAGCGAAGCTATCTACACAAAAGAAACGACTCTCGGGGGCTCAACGCAGGAAGATTGCAAAGAGGAACCGCTCAGCCAAACAAGCCGAAAAACAGGACGTTCCTAAGGACCTGTCGGTGCCTCCCTCGACCTCAACAGAGGCTGAGAAGAGAAACCGATCACCTGAAGAGCAGAACATTGTCAAAATAATGGCAAAGAGGAAAAAGTGTTCCCGCCATCTGGTAATTCGGAGACGCCCAAACCCCATATTACCCAGGGTATGCAACAGAGCTCCAGGGACAATAGGAGCAAAGCCGATACGATTACCGGAAAGGTTCGTAAACACGAACCCTATCCAACTCGGAAGAGGAAGCTGAATGCGAACACAGGCAAAGAACCGCCATCCTACGCAAAGGTAGCAGGAAGGCAACTACTGGACGATCTCTGCTATGCAGTATTTGACAGCGGAAATCCAACTGGCTCAATACCGGATAACCAGCACCAAACCGTGGAGGACCTCGTCAACACGAAGGTAATTGACTATATAATGAAGGCCGAAAGTGGACCTCGCATAGAAGTTGTCAGCAGCGGCTTCAAAGGGGAGGTACTCACTTTACAGCTGGCCTCACAACACTGTGCGGAGACATTAAAGAAGCTGGTGGATGAAATCTCTGCCCCCTGGGAAGGCGCTAAGCTAGCCCTCGTAAGGAAGAAGGACATCCCAAGGCTGACGAAGGCTACCCTATACATAAAAGGATGGGGCAGCAAGTTTGCATCGGACGTCATACTTAGTCATTGGCAAGCAAAACGCAGGACTAACCGTGGACAAATGGGTCGTTTTCCACAGGGAGGAGGGGCAGGAGGGCACTCTCCTTGTGATCGGAATAGACCCGGCATCCATGGCTGGTCTTGCCAAGACTAAAGGTATGGTGTTCTTTGTGACCAAAGCTGTCTACATCAAAGTTGGCAAAGTTCCAATCGGCATGACGACCGGAGGAACACAGCCGGAGGATGCGAAGCACGATGAAACGAGTGGAGGCTCGGCGGAGCAGACACCGCAAAACAAGAAGGAGGAAGTGGCCGAATGCATCACCAACTCCCAAGAAGACCGGTTACTGGAGGACCAATGTTAGAGGTCATCCAGATTAACCTCCACCGGAGCGAGACGGCAACCCACGCTCTGTTGGATAAAATTAATAAAGGTAAAATACACATTGCTTTAATACAAGAACCTTGGACCACTAAAGACAAGGTTACTGGATTAAATCATATTAATTACAACTATTCTATACGAAGACGGGTTCCCGTCCGAGAACATGTATCTTATGCCATAAAAACCTTTGTTTTCTCTTCTCCCCAGAGTTGTCAACATCGGATGCAACAGTACTGAAATAGGGAGATGGGTATATACCTGGCATCAGTATACTTGCCATATGATTCGCCGACACCACCACCTTCGTCGGAATTACAGCGACTGGTAGAGAGGGCCAAACAGACAGGTAACGAAGTATTAATAGGTAGTGACTCTAACTCTCACCACACGTCGTGGGGTAGTACTAACTGTAACCGTAGGGGTCATACCATAGTAGAATATTTGAATACTAACGACCTTTTCACACTGAATATTGGGAACAAAGCCACTTTTGTCAACAAGATTAGGGAGGAGGTGTTAGATATTACAATCTGTTCTGAACACCTGATAGATGAGATTCAAGAATGGAGGGTCTCAAATGAGCACTCATTCTCGGATCACAGATACATTAGATTCAGGATAACACGGTTGCCGTCGAACCCGATAAGTTTCCGAAATAGGACCAAGACACACTGGACAAAGTTCGGAAGCTTACTTAGGAATCGATTAGATCACCCTCAACTCGAATACTCTAGCAGGGACGAACTAGACGACATAGTGACAAAGACAACGCAAGCACTAGTAAAGTTTTTCGAGGACAGCTGCCCACTTCGGGAAAGGAAATCGGCCCAAGAAAACTGCTGGGTTCCAGGGGAAATACGAAATATAGGGAAGAACGTCCGTAGACTTTACAACAGGGCCACGCGTAAGAAATCACCAGTATATTGGGAAGACTACAAGAGGAGTCCCAGTGAATACAACGCAATATTGAGAAAAGCGAAACGCAACTCCTGGAGACTATTCAGTGAACAGGTGGATAGCGTCAACGACATGTCGAAGATGAAAAAATTCCTCTCTAAAACCCACGTACAGGAGGAAACGCTAGATGACACGGGAAAGAGAATGGATACAATGGAACAAACGCTAAGGCACCTCATGGATACACACTTTCCAAATGGGAACGCGGAACCCACAGGGGAATGGCCACAAGGTGAGAATGTAGTACATCAGACGCCAATCATTACAGACCAAATGGTTGAAAAAGCAATAAAGAGCTTCTCCCCATTTAAAGCTGCGGGACTGGATGGTATTTTCCCGGCTATCCTACAACATGGAGTTGACCAAATAACAACCCATTTGGCAGGAATTTTTACCGCATGCTTAAAATACGCATACACACTGAGAAACTGGCAGGAGGCTAGGGTAGTATTCATACCCAAACCTGGAAAAGCAAGCTATACAACGGCAAAGGCTTATAGACCAATTAGTCTCACCTCATTTCTACTCAAAACCCTGGAGAGAATAGTGGACAACATGGTGAAAAGACAACACGCCTATGTCAAAGGCAGATAAGTGGATACCGCAATTCAATGACAATGACAAACTATATACACTCGATATATACATAGATATTGAGGGAGCGTTCAATAATGTCCGGACCGAAACACTCATCCAATTTTTAAACCAGTTTATGGTAGCCCGGGCATTAAAAGACTGGATCAACCATATGCTAAGGAATAGATGGATAAACTGTGGTTCCCATGATGTAAATATTAGAGACAGAGTACAACGTGAATCTCCACAGGGAGGGATTATATCACCACTCTTATGGGTCCTCACAATACAGTCTCCTAAGGAAACTTACCGAAGAAGGACTTAAACCAATCTGCTACGCAGATGACGTTATAATACTTCTTAAAGGAAAGAATCCTAACCAATTATGCAGAGAGGCCGAGAGGGTACTGAGTATAGCGTATGACTGGGCACAGCCAAGGGACCTTAATGTAAACCCGGACAAAACGGAAATATGTCTATTCACAAGGAAGACGAAAATCTCAGAATATGAAGAGCCACGATTCTTGGGAAAGACGATTAAAATATCCGATAAGGTTAAATACCTATGAGTAATCTTAGATCGGAAACTGAATTGGACGCACCACATAGAGGAAAGGGCCATAAGGCCTACAGATGCTGGTCGCTATGCAGAAGGGCTATAGGATCCAAATGGGGCCTCAAACCGACTATAACACACTGGCTCTACAGAAGCGTAATCAGGCCCGTACTAACATATGCTTCTGTAGCATGGTGGACGGCAGTTTAAAGTTTAAGTTTAAGTTTAAGTTTATTTGATTAGTATATAAAATACTTTAAAGTTTCATGTATTACATTAAAAAACAATTACAACTATACATTGGTGGCCGATTATTGTTATTTCTTAGTAATTTTACGCATTCTTTTATAAAAATATTCTTATTATTCTCCATTTTTAAACTATTGGGAATTGAATTATATAATTGAAATCCTTTATAAAATAGTGACTCTGCATTTGTGTTGTCCTAACCCTTTTTACTCGGAAATTGCCAGCATTTCTTAAATTATACGGCTGCATATCTCCAACATAATTAATTTGCTTGCACAAGTACTCTGGAGCTTCTCCTTTTGTCATTTTTTTATGAATGTTAGTGTATTCAGTTGTATTCGTAGTCGTATGTTAAGCCATTTAAGCGAATCAAGCATTAAATTAATATGGGTATATCTATTGCGTTTTAGTATAGTCCTAATCGCTTTGTTCTGTAGTTTCTGCAGCCTATCCAGATGTTCGTTTGCGCAACACGTATATAGTATCGTTGATCCAAATTCGAAATGAGGTTTTATTATTATATTGTATATGTTGATTGATGTAGTTACTGATATTTTATTTCGTATTCGCTTAAAGAAGCCGATTTTTTTAACCAATTTTTTTGCAAATATAGTCTATGTGTTTTTTAAATTTTAAATCTTTATCTGTAATAAATCCCAGGTAGTTTATGTGTTCTACTTTTTCAATAATTCCATTATTTTTGTTTTATTTTCATTAAGTTTTATTTGTTCATTTTTTACCAGGTGTTTATTTGAGAGGAAATGTAACATCGCAATACTGCAGAGGGTTCAGAGAATGTGCTGCATTGGTATCAGCGGTGCAATAAGGACAACCTCGACAAGAGCCATAGAGACTATTTTATGTATCCCGGCAATCGAGATTAGAATCAAATACGAGGCTGCCCTTGCGACAAAACGCCTACAAGCTACAGGTGAATAGATCAACAGGGATCTTACTTCAAAACACCAACGGATAACTGGGGCCTTAGTCGGGTACACGCAAGATACGAGTGAATCTGACAGAATACCCGAGATAAGGGTTAATGCGAACTGCGTGACGGCAACTCTATGCACGGCAGACTCAACATCATCTGGGTGCCGGGGCACAGCGGAGTATTCGGAGCACATATAGCCCAGTGGAACCGGGAATCAGTAGGCAGGATGACAAAGATCCTATGGGGAGACCCAGATGGATTGAGGACAAAAGGTTTGCTGAAACTGGGAAAATCTGAAATGAGCAAAATGATGGGAGTCTTAAGGGGGCATTCGGGATTCCGGCCCACCTGTACCGTATTGGACTAGTGGCGAACAGTGAGTGCAGAACATGCATGGAGGACGATGAGACGATGGAGCACTTCTTTTGCCACTGCCCGGCCTTCACACAAGCTAGATCCAAATATCTTTCGGATAGTACGATACCGGACATGACCAAACTTGTGGGTATGGACTGGAACAACCTAAGGAATTTCGTGAATAGCACCGATATAGTGAAGTAGTAGGGTAAACTTAGAGCGCACAACAGGTCGAATTAGCGGCTTAAGTGTCTTACTGACATGGGAAGGTTTAGAGTGCTCATTCTGAACACTCAACACCGCACCCGTCTTTTCAAACTAACTAACTAACTAACTTCACCTGTCTGTATGCACCGCACCGAAAAAACTTTGGATAGATTTTTAACCCTTTTCCCGTGATCCAATCGAGCTAAAACTTCGGAGGCAAACTAATGGCGACGACAAAAATAAACTATCAAAATATGGTCGGGTTTGGATAAAGGGGCGTAGTACATCCCATACAAATCACAAAAAAAAACATTATTTCTGCTCCTGTTAATGGTATTTGAACAAAATTTAACAATATGTTGGTTAGGTGTACATATTCAAAGATATGCTGCAGATATGGGCGGGATTGGACAAAGGGGCGTGGTCATATATAAAGAATTTATAGTCAAAAAGTATGTTTTTACGGGTTGGTTTTATATTTGTTAAATTTTACACGCTTGGGAGAGATTCAAAAAAAACAAAAATTTTAAAAATTAAATTCGCTCGAGATTTAATTTTTTTTAAACTTGGAGTGAGAGTTTTATATTGAGGAGCTAAATTTTTTCGGTTCGCGAGCGGAATTTTCACTTACTGCTTTATTTTGAGGCATCGAAATTAGCTGTTTCCTCAGAGCTCAGATAACGAATTTAACAAAATGATAGCAATAATGGCAATGCACGTTAAGAACACAAGCTAATATGAAGAGAGGTGGCTTAAATTCAGTAACGCCGCTACTCTTTAGAGTCAAAGTAGGTAGATTCTAACGACCATAGAGGAGGCAAACTGGTAGTACGCCAACTACCGGCGTAAACATTCCGGCCACCTTGCAACATATAGCTCTGTTGCAAATAGAATAAAAAGTAAATGATTAAATTATTTAATGAATAACTTAAGTGAACTTAATATGAGAAATAAGGATAAGCGGTACAATCACATTTCAGGAGCTTATCTTTTACAATATAAAAACAAAAGCAGTTAATGCTCGATTTATCCGTTCGGATATTTGAGAATTAACCTATAGTATAGACCTAAGACGGCCCAGCCCAGACTAACTGTAAAGGCCGAAGGAAATGATGGCGAGGCACAGCCACCCGGGTTCACCCCAGTCGGACCTGTCAGTTGTTCAATGCCTGGATGTACTTAGAGCTCGACGGTCCCAGAGAGTATGAGGCGACACGTACCGAGTAACGCTTAGAGAGTGTATGCTTCAGAGAGTGCACGGAAATCCGTAAGACGTTGACAGGGGAATGTCGACGCCATATCTTGTCGTTGAATTAGTAAGGGAACGCGCGTCGGGTGCCACCGTTGGAGTTGGATCCAGCGACTATCGTCGGGACATTTGACGTCGTGATGGCGATAGATGTGGCGGCGGCCGAAGAGATCGATACCGTGCTACAAAAAAGTGCTGTAGTCTCCATGTCCTTCTCCAGCACCATAGGCTCATTATAATCTTTCAAATCGGCGTAAGCGAAGGGAAGAGGCGGAGACTCCAAGGCGCGCGCATCCCTGTTTGGCTTACCCGAGGCGGTGCTAGTATCGACGATGAGAACAACGGAATAAACAGGCTTCTCATATTGGCCCATAGTGGTAGTTATGTCAAGAGTTATCGCGATGGTGTCCGAAGTGGTAGCGACGGTGTTCGAAGTGGTCGCGGTGATGCCCGATGTTGAAGTTTGCGACCGCATATCCGATATAAATTTTGAGGGAATAGTAGTGGTACGTGATTCAGACGTTGTTGATGATCCTATGCAGGCTATCCCGGAATGTGAGGCTATGCGAGGCAAAAGTACGCTTCCGGATTTCACTGCTGTGCGGTTTAGAAGACGGGCTTTCAGTTTAGACCGAAGTGTGTGTAGCCGTTCAAGTATCGATTCCAAACAATGTTCTTACGCTACATAAGACACATCATATTCGGTGCTCGTCGCATCGAGATATTCAATATGAGCATTACCGGACGTAGCAAAGTGGTTAAGACACTCATCGTAAGTCGTCTTAACTATCTCCCATAACTCTCGAACCTCGGCTCCCTTTATCTCCAGACAATCAAAGGGTGCCAGTGATAACGTGAAGTATTATGCACTGGTTGAGAGCGGTTAACAAATTGACAACAAATCCCAAGTTCGAAGATCACGAGCAAGTCTAGCAAAGATTCGAAGAAGCCAAATGAAGGTCAGTAACAACACGAAATTGAGCAAATAAACAATGAAAAAACTAAGAATAAACTCATCAATTTTGGAAAAAAGATCAATAAATTTAAACCGAAAGGCGCGAAATGGTCCAAATGGAGTAGATTCGTATAATCTGGATGAAGCTAACTGCGCATATAAGTTAAACGGTGTTTGGAAAATAATCGAAAAATGGTCCACAAACACGTAGAATCGTATCGAGAATTGCAGGGAATCTCGAGAAATGTTATGACCATAAAAACTATGAAATGCTCCGGAGTTGGTGGAAAATCACCGAATGTGTTTATTATAAGTGACTTTAAACTTTAAAACATTATTCTTCTTAACTTAGACTTTAGACCAATACCACACAGTATGTGAAAAAATCACCAAATAGCCCCAATATGAAAAATCAATGAAAAATCTCCCCGATATCGAAAAATAATCGACTAGTCCGATAGACCGAGAGTAGGGTATACGATTCCCAAACACTCATACAACCCTGTATTTATACAAAACAAGAAGTGCGTCAAAAACCAATAAAAAGTACCGACTGGTTTAGTAGTTTGTAGGGTAAACATGTCGAAATACTAGTAGGCATTGAATGTATAAACAACACGAACTGATTTAAATACCGAAAAATTCGAATTAAATAGTAAAGCAAAAGATGAGAAGAATGACATCTGACTATTCTCATTCACACTATTCGTGGTGCGGTCGTACCGATAAAGTTATTTGACGTAAATTGACTTACACCAGGTGGAATTACAAAAATGTTTAACATACTTTTTCATGTCGTTTGATGAAAAACTGTGATATTTGAACGTATGTACATATATTGGATTATTTTTTGTATTTTATTGTTAAGGCATAAATCTAGTTTAGCAACAATGTTCTGATTTACACCAACATTTCACCACCGACAAAACCTTCTGCGCTGAGTCGGAAGTGTATTTTTTTTCCGGCGGACGGTCAAACTTCTTGAGATATGTATGTACATATATGTAGGCCTTATAAGCTTGAGTATATAATCGGTCATATCTCAGGTATTTAGAATCCGATCTGCCTAAAACGGGTGTCATTACAAAGGTCTTTCAAAGTTACAAAGGTAAATCTATGTAGAATATGTTTATTTTTATTAACCCATTGGGGGCTAATTTTAAAAAAAGGGTTTTAACCTCACTTTTTTCATAAAAATCGACTATTTGCAAAAACTTTCTAGTAAATTTATTGTCGTGGTAAACTCCGATAATAGAGAAGACGCCAACCTTTTTTTAATGTACGATATAATAATCACCTATAACCTTTGAAAGCCCCGAGATATTTACGTTCAGTTTTGGGAAAAAAAATTGTTTAAATAATTTTTTGTCTACGGCGCTTCATTCCCCCCAAAACTATTTGTTTGTGAACAATAAATTACTTCAAAAAAATAAATTCATTCATACTATACCAACACAAAAAAAAACAAAAAAAAATACCTTGAAAAACATTTTTTGTAATAGAAATCTTCCAAATAAAAGGAAAAACTTGAATAGCTTTTTTCGATAACTCGCTTAGTTGAGTTATCGACTGGTAAAGAACCTGCAAAAAAAATAAAAACTTCCGAATTTTATATTTTATGATATTTTCTTACAGAAATTTTAAAAATAACCAGCAAATTAAAAAAAAAATTTTCGATAACTTTCTTTTTTCCATTTTCGAGTTATCGAGTTATCGGGTGACATAAAAACGGGAGCAAATTACTTTTAGCAGCAAAATTGGATTTTTTTCTTTTTTGCCTGGTAGAACATTAATTGCAGATTTAAAAAAAAAAAAAAAAAGTTTGCGGAAGTCCATATTTTCCGAAATATAGGTCTCCAAAGCTTGAATGTATAATCGCGCATAATCCTGCCATTTACTATCTGATCCTGATGAAATAAATTTCATAAATCGTTAAATTTAGGGGGGTCCAATTTCCTTTGTAGCTTTAGTCGATGTGTGACAAAATCAGAAAAATTGCGCGTTTAAAAATAATTTTTTTATTGTGGTGTGTAAAAACTACAACAAAGGACAACAGAAATAAAAGACAACAACAACAACGAAGACAAGAACAAGTTGATTAAACCAAAAAAGTGAGGTTAAAAAATATATTTTTATATGAGCCCTCAATGAGTCAAAAAAAGAAAATATGTTTATATACAGAGTTATCGAGTTTCACAAGGTCTTTGTAATGATTTCAAGCAGATCCGATGATAAATGCCTGAGATATGACCGATTATATACTCAAGCTTTAAAGGCCTATGTCTCAAGAAGTTGGACCTCGCGCAAAAAACAAAACTTATTTTTCAACTCAGCGCAAACGCCTTTACCTTTGCTGAAATTTTGGTGCAGATCTGTTTTTGCTGCTAAAATAGTTTTATGCCTAAAAACGTATAAAAGAAAATAAAGGTAGACTGACTTGTGGGTAATTTTTTTGTTTGACCTTTCATATCTCCGGTCTTTGAGTATTATACCTTAAAAGACTTGCCTATTATCAGAGTCTACCAAAAAAAAAATTATAAATACTACACTTTTATGATTTTTTTTATAAATAGTACACTTTTATGAAAAAATTGACGTTAAAAAGCTTTTTTTTATAATAAATATAATCATGTTTATACACATAAATTTATAGAGTTTAGAAAGACCTTTCCACTGAAATCTATTTCAACACGATCGGGTACTAAATGGCTGTTATGCCCGATTATACATTCAAGATTTGGAGCCTATATTTCGGAAAATATGGACCGCGCCGAATTTTTTTTTTTTATTTATCAGCGTTTAATGACGTATCAGACAAAAAAAGCTAACATATAGGGCAAGTTTTGCTACACTAAATGTGTTCCAGATAGTTACAATATTAATTTGAATATCCGTTTTCAAACGTTTATAATTTACGCAAATTCGAAAATTTTAAACGACGGTTCGGACGAAGAAGTCGTTCGCTATATATGTACGTCTATATTGGTCGAACGATTTTCACCATATCAACCAATTTTTTCAAAAAACACTCGCGGAATCTCACTGAATTTGATTGTACGCACCTGATGTGATGATGAAATCAGCTGGTAATTATGGACACTGGTGATGGCGATTATGTATATGGTTGTAGAACCCTGTAGATTGTCGCTGTTGCTTTTTATACCAAAAACCAACAAAGTCGTAGGGCTCACTTCGTTATCCTGTTTAAATGGACCAAATGTTTGCGTAGGCAATAAAAGATAAGGTGGATAAAAACACAATTGGGATAGCCGGTCTTCTAATGATAAATATAAATCCTTTATTGGTAAACAATATTACCTCTTTGATTTAAGAGCTGTGTGTCGCAGTATGTAGATACATACTTGTAACGAATGACAAGTCAGCAAGACCAGATGCGAGAATGGAGACAGTTACTCGTTACAATGTTTCTTTTAAAACAAAATTGGAGGCAAAATTCATGAGTAAACAGATTCTAACGAAAGGAAGGGGTAGCCAACAAATGACAACTTAAGATCCCGAGAAGATTAGCGAAAATGCCATTCTGGCTTGAACATGCACAATTTCGGGGTTATACGCCCCGAAATTTCGGATATGTGAGAGTTATGGCGTTGAAATACAGTGTAAAGCTATTGATATCATCACTTTTGTTCGTATAAAACAAGTCAAAATAAACTCAAAAAACTATCGAGTTATCGGATATTGAAAAATTATCAACAATTTTGTTTTACTTTTCTCAAAAAAAAAACTGTTTTATAACACAAAAATACTATGACGAAACCGTGAAGCGGGTGTTCGATCTTCACCAGAGGAAATCCTTAAGCCCGGCCAAAGGTCGTCCAATTTTTTTTTACCCGCCCTCAAAAAATGATCTACAATTTCAATATATGTAATGTTGTTTGCGTTATTCTACAAGTTATTCGATTGAGGGACCTTGCATATGGTACGATTATAAAACAGAATGAATGAAAGTAATGCTATCAAACTACTTGGAATACTAAGATGCACAATGTTCCAAAATATATTGAAACGTCGCCACAATCATCCGATATCACTCCCACAAAAAATATTGTAACATGCACAGAAAACAGAAAATATTGTAACTCTTTTAAATGAATGACAGACCATTACAGACTCAACTAATTCTTAGGTTCAACTATACTATTTATTTCTATATCTTCAAAGTGAGGGAATACCTTTTGGTCTAAATTGAAGTTGGACGAGAGGAGCCACGCAGAAAGTATTATTACATAAAAAAAACTATTCCGAAGCAGCGAAGCCGGGGTTAAAAACTACCATCGAGTAGACAAATCCCTAAGCCAGAATAAAAAAAACAAACAATGCCAAAGCCGCGAAACCGGTGTTGGACGCTCCCCAGAGAAAATGAACAAGCCCCGGCCGATCATGCCATCAGGGACATATTATATGCCAA
Organism: Phaonia tiefii; assembly: GCA_963931995.1. NCBI lineage: Eukaryota > Metazoa > Arthropoda > Insecta > Diptera > Muscidae > Phaonia > Phaonia tiefii. Next base: position 135,401,900 of record OZ008368.1, read on the forward strand.
AATTGATTTATATCGCCACCAATAACACATGAAAAAAGAAGTCACCGCTAAATCTCTGTTCTGCAAAAAATGTGTTACTTGTTCTCGATCTTATATTTTTCTGGCTGTATTTTTCTTTATTTTCTTTTGAAGCTCCTTCAGACCAACAGCAATTTTGTCAAGCATTGCACTGCACCAGTTATCATTTTCTTACTGTGGGTGAAATTAATACATTTTCATTTACTGTTAAAACATAAAAAAAGTAAACAAAATCCACACTATCGAGATGGTTTTTGACGAAATGTACTCGAGCCAATACTATTTGAAACCACTGTAGGAACTTAACTACTACATATGTATATGCCACGGAAATATGGAGTACACTAGATTTCAGTACCTTCTTTGATCAAGTTCCATCTATTCTCCAATATCACAAGCGGAAGAGCCGGCTGCTGAAAACGCAACTTAATTTTTTAATTTTTTTTAGAAATGTCTTAGGTTTTTCAAAACTACTATCACAGGGATTCGACAAGAAAAACTTGTAACTTCCAAAGAAAATCGACTAGTCCAATGCAAACAAAAAATACGAAAACAAGGTGATTCAGAAATATTAACGTGATGTTCACATTATCATAACCGTGTCATTTAATACACAAAAAAAAACTAGGTAAAACAATCCAAAATTATGGTCTTATTTAAGACGGCCATCTGTCATGTAAAAACATGTTTATACTGCATTCGAAATCTAGAGATTTCGTGGTATAAACATCTGATTTTCCATACACAAATCAGCTGTTCGTGTGAATGAAATCTAGACAATCGAGATTTCGGTTGCAGTATAAACGCGGTATAAGTCACTTTCTCAATCACGGTAAAATCAACCTCAATTCTTGAAGAAATTAAGAACCTGGGAATGATTTTTGCTAAAAAATTTTTGTTTTTGGTGCATTTTACATAAATATTAACGAATATCTTTCGGTTAGCACTTAGGGTAGTATTCTAAAAGTTCCGAAAGTGAACGTAAATGCAGAGGCTAACGCCAACGCCAATGTTAAAAATTGTAGTTTATATATCACTTCGCGTTTGCGTTTGTTTACGAAAGCTGTCACTGACACACATGGTTCACAGAGATGTCAAACCAAAATAAAAAATTATAGATCAGAAAACGTTATCTTGATTGAACTGCTCAGAATGAAAAAGATTAAGGGTGGTATTCTATTAGTCGTGAATCAGTCACTTCGCGTTACTGTCGTCGTTTTGGTAGTTTATAAAACTTTACAACTGTTCGGTGACTATCTGCGTTGGGTTACGTTATTTAATGGGTATTTTATAAAACGCAGCGCAACATTTTTGATCACTTCAGCTGTCAAATTGAACACGCCACAGTTCTTCGCGTTAGTTGAAGAAATTACAAATTTAAAGAAAAATGTCGATCGAGAATAGGCAGATGGAAGTATTTTGCATTTCATTGCTTATAAGTCGTTGCCAATTTTGGCTGAAATGCATACGACGGATAGAGCTCAAACTTTTTTTAAATAATTCAAAATTATATTGTTTACGCACTGAAATTCTTATTTACAATATCAAATAAATAATGCGTTGAAAACTATTATAATTATATTTAAAAATTATAGACATCAGTTGATGCTGACAATAATAAACAAAAGAACCAATACGTACCGCCGAATGGCACGTGTTTTTGAAAAGACAACTAATTTAATATAAATATCAATCTTAAAATCTGTTGATCTACTGAAATAGAGCTAATTTTTTTCATTCTGAGCATTTCACTCAAGATAACTTTTTCTAATCTATAATTGTATATTGTTGTTGGGCAACTCTATAAACCGAATATGTCAGTGACAGCTTTCGTAAACAAACGCAAGCGCGAAGTGACATAAACTACCATTTTCTGACTATGGCGTTCGCGTTGGCATTTGCGTTTACGTTCACTTTCGGGACTTTTAGAATACTGCCCTAAACAATTTTTTTTCTTTAAATTTGTAATTTCTTCAACTAAGGCGAAGAACTGTGGCGTGTTCAATTTGACAGCTCAAGTGATCAAAAACGTAGCGCTGCGTTTTATAAACTACCCATTAAATAACGCAATGCCTTGTTCACGCTGCCGCGAAATTGAGGTCTTTCGCAATTTGGGCTCAAATTGAGTTGAAATTGCTCAATTTCGCATATATTTTGACAACCACGAAATTGAGATATTTACAACAATTTCGTTGAAATTGACTTGAAATTGTCGTATACAACGTTGTTTTTACTCAACAAAACTAACGTAGTACTCTTTTTTGCATATATGCATGGAGAACGAAGCCGACAGGAAATTTTTCGGTGTGCCGCCGTCGTAGATAATATTTTTGAAGTTCACGCCGCCGTCATTAAGGCATGCTTCTCGACCTATAGAATACCACGCTTAGTTTATTTAGTATGCGATGTCTAAAATGGCAATTGAAGTGATTGTGACTTGTATGATAAGGCCATTAGGGCAGTATTGTAAGGGTGTTGTTATATTATAGCTCAATCGCACTACAAAATGTAAGTTAACACACTATCTTGTGAATATCCCAAATTGTTTACGTTCTCGGCGAAGTAATAGGAACCGCCGCTCCAATGGGATCAATGTTTATGTTGGGAACATCACGCCACTTATAATGCAACATACCGAAGTAATAAGAGGCGACATCACACCACTTATAACAGCGTTACATTTCATCACCACTTCAGCACGCGTCACCAGCATCGTATTTCAACACCACGTCTGTTTACGCACAATTCGATATGACTATTCCGTCACCACTCGAGTTGCTCTTTTCCCACCTTTGGCGTTGGCAACTTTTTTCATGCCGTTAGAACCTATTTTTGCTACTTTGTAATTTGATAATGCCCGCCACTTTTCAGGCTCTCTCCTTTTTTGGTATATTCAAATAGAGTTGTATTACAGATCTGCTATCTACTGATTGCTCCTATATTCAACCTGCTACAAGGTAATTACATCGATTTCCACAAATCGAATAATAACGTTATATGTTTAAATTTGAAAAACTGATTATTGTTGGTGTTTATTTTTTTATTATTTTCGCGATTAAACATTTGGTCCATCCAACAAAACATACAACACAAGAAAACCGGTACGTTTTTGAATAAAGTGAAGTGCAAAACAATAAGTCGAACAATAATTAACATTTGATATGGAAAGTGTCCTCTTACAACACCATATAAGAGTATAACTATAATTACAAAGATATAAATGAATACGTACATATGTATATACATACGTACATTTGTCATTTTAGATAAAAGTGAGGATAAGCGACATAAGTGCATTGCAATTTTTGCCAAATTCGTTATATTATCCTGTCTTGTGCCGGTGTTCTTTTCATTTGTGTCCTGTAACTTAATTATTTCCTAGGAGATTTGGTGATAATTATCATTAGTTAAAAACAGTGAACATTGCAATACACTTCTATTCACACAGCGCTGTACATATCTACTAAACATCTGAAACAAGCTGAGTTGAATCAGTTTCAAATGACACGTTCCAATTTCAAGTGCTGCCTAACATTCACAACTAATGTTTAAGCAGTTACTGCTGAGGAACGATTTGAACATACAACGTAGAACTTCAATCAAAGCAACAACAAAAAACTACAAAACACGCGGTATACAACGATCAACCACATGCTGCGTTGAGAGAAGTGTTAATTGAATCATTCGAGAGCATGCTTGTGTGGCATTGCGCTCTTTCTTTCCTTCATCGTTTCAGCGCCACACTGTCAGTTGGCAGCGAGTGCAGTAGAATATTATCAATGTTATGATAGCTTGTAGCGCTTGTAGATAACATATGTGTATCTGTGCGACAGTTGCTTTAGTCAAACAAGTACAGTAACAAAACACAAGTAGTAGAATATTGCGGAAAGCAATAGCAACTTTTGTGTTGTTTTACATGACACATTATACAATATTTCTACTGTTATATACAAACATATGTATATTCTTTGCAAAGTTATTAAGCATGTAAAGCTATTTTGATGTAGTAAACATAATGGAAAAAAAGATTTCTTTAATGTAGAAGTAATATAAATATTAATTTATTATTTAATGTGGTTAACTACCAACATCTTTAAACTTAAAACATAAAAAAAAACTTAGAATACTTCAAAAGAAAAATAGTACCAATAAAAAACTAATCAAAACAATTCTGGAATTAAATACAAAAATAAATATATAAGTATATCACATTTTCAATTAATTTATCCATAAAATAGACTTAAAATATTATAAAAGGAAAGAAAGTACTATGAAATAGCATACAAACATTTAAAAAAAGTATAAAAATTAATACATAAACAGGCACATCAATTAATACACAGAGAGCGATGTTCAATGTTTCAATTTTGGGTTGCTTTGGCTGTTGTTATGTTTTAGGGAAGATGTGTAGTAAAAAATGTTTACAAGTACTGTACGTATTTTGAAATGTTTTGTTTGTTAAGAAATCAAGCTGACTCGTTCTATGCTTTAATATCTACACACATACCTACTGATACTGTACTGACGTACCTACATAAGGACTGGTATAGTTTTTATTTGCGTTTCTTTGTGTTTCTTTATAGTGAAAATTTAATTTCGTCGAACTTAGCGGCTTAAGTGTGTGTCTTACTGACATGGGAAGGTTTAGAGTGCTCCTTCTGAACACTCAACACAGCGCCCCTCTTTTCGAACTAACTAACTAACTTACTAATTTCGTGTTACGGAACACATTCTTAACTACACAGCGATTTGTTTGGATAATTCGGTTCACTGGATAATACGGTTACATGACACGCGTTTGGTTTGTTATTTTTTATTCGTATTTCGATTTGAAATTTGACGTCCTCTCTTTAGTTTGAAATTTCTTTCACCAGAAGTGTGCCTGTGGTATATCTCCGCGCACCATACTGTCGGTCAAGTTGACAATTTTTATTTTTTTTGATTCTTCTTAATTTCGGCGTTTTCTGCTTGATTTTGGGAACTGCAGTTTGTATTTTCGTACCCTGCATTCAGTTTTTCGGAATTTTGCGAACATATTGCCTGATTTAGATCAAAAGTTTTTAAATTTTAATTTTTTTAATTTGGAAAACTGTTGGTGCTTTGATTATATTTTATCCAGATTTCGGTGTGCATTCAGTACATTTTGCGAAGTTTTGGGCAAATAATTCTCGAACATTACACTTTTTCAAGTATTTTTTTGTTTTGAGCCGAAAGTTTTCGAATTTTCTCTCGTTTTCGGAGAATTTTTTATAGAATTTGGGGAAACTGTTAGTGCTTTGATTATATTTTAGACAGACTTCGGTGTGCATTCGGTACATTGTGCGAAGTTTTGGGCAAATTCTTCTCAAATACTCAAGTTTTTTGGATAATCTTCTCGAATTCTTCGATTTTTTGAGACTATTTTTGTTTTTTTTTTTTGATTTTTAAGGAATAGTGAAAATGCCTGACTCCGTACTCGATTTGTTCATCAGATCTACTGATGATTTAGTGAAATTCGAAGCTGGGTTTTACTCCATTAAAGATGATCGGCATTCGGTATTTACATTGGAAATTCAAGTTGTTGAGATAAAAAGGTTATGGAGGCGGGCTGGCGGGAACGTATGAAAAAAAACAGATCATACGCAACTTGAATCGGCCGAGCGAAAATATCGCTTTTTTTACGATGCTTATGTTCGCTGCTTGGCCTCAATGAACGAATATATATTCGTTCTTCGAGCGACAAAACAGCAAAATCATCCTACCCCTCCTACTTCGCGTCTTTTCGGACAGAGAAACAATGGAAATAATATCGACTCCAGCTATATTCCAGGGCAGTGTTTGCCTAAAGCGGAGAGTGCCAGATCAGATGGCGAGTCCTCGGTCGAAGCTACCGGAACACCTCAGGATCGCTTTATAGCAGCACCTCTTGCCGAAATCGTCGTTGTGCATGGTTTTAGTTTACCACCGTGCTTTTTTATGGCGATTTAATTTCTTGGCCCACTTTTAGGATTTATTTAACGCAATTTACGTGCGTAACTCCAGGATAAGTGACATAGAACGATTATGTCATTTGATCCGGCAGATGAGTGGCGGGCATAAGGAAATAGTTACGAAATTTCCTTTGACCAGTTGCAGTTTCGAACTTTGAAAGATGCTTACGACAACACTCGTATATTGGTTAACGACCAGCTTAAGAAGCTTTTTATCATATCGACTTTAGAGCATGAGTCCAGCGTGGGTCTTAAGACTTTACAGCGCGGCATCAACGAATGTTTGTCTGCTATGAGTCTGTATGATGTTTCGACGACAAATTGGGATCCGATGCCTGTATTTTTGTGCGTCCAAAGGTTGCCGAAACCTACAGTTTCCTTATGGGAAAAGGGTGTCCGCGACAAATCGGCATTGTCCTCATGGGAGGATATGGATCGTTTTTAACGGAACGTATCCAGACACTGGATTGATTACGGGACCTTGTAGGGATTAACCCCTCCGGAAAATCTGCCGAGAAGAAGGTGAAAATGCATTATGCGAATGCAGCCTCTTCAGGCCCTTCGTCACGCTCTGGTAGCATTTTCTGCGTTCTTTGTCCTAAGCAGAAACATGTTCTTCGTACGTGTCCCAAATGCAGGGATCTGAGTGTTGCTGCTCGGTTTACAACTCTAAAGCATCATAGATGCTGTATCAACTTTCTGTCACGGGGTCATGATGCCAAATATTGTGGTAGTTAATGTAGTTGTTCTATTACACTTTGTTGCATAGAGCTACTTCTAACGTGACTGTAGCTCCAGCTTTTGCGCCCTCGACTATAGTTGCACGTTCGAAGTCAGGCCCTCGAGTGGATGGTGTTCTTCCATCTACCTCCAGCGGTATTTCTAGTTCATCGGTGAATAGACAGATCTTCCATACATCGCAGAATCTATCGGTGCCTTTGGAAACAGCCATGGTTCGCATTGTTCATAATGGTATTACTTTTCCGGCCCGAGCACTTATTGACCCTGCTTCAGTGGCCTCATTTGTTTCTCAACACCTGCAAAGACAGCTAAAATTGACAACTGTTTCTGTTATTGACCCAGTAAGCGGCGTTAATCAAATTGTCTCTACCACCTCACGTAAACGTTGTTCGTTACGTGTTGGTTGTCCTATTGATTCTGAGTTGCTTTTGGAAACCGTTGCGTTAGTGCTGCCGAATATATCTGGCAATTTGCCATCTATTACAGTCCCCTCAGAGTATATAGTTCATTTGTCTGATCCACAGTTAGCTGATAAACGGGTCTTTAGCTTGGTGCGGCTTTATACCCACGTATTTATTTAAGTGATAATCGGACGGTTATGGGCACATTACTTGCTCAGAATACTGTATTTGGGTTTATCTTAACCGGCCCCTTTCTACTACCTCTATACACGCGTTTAACACGCGGGTAGTTTAAATTTTAATTTTGAAGTGGTAGATGAATTTGTCTAGCTTGGATCCGCCGTGAACAAGGACAACAACGTCAGTCTGGAGATATATAGGAGAATTGTGCTTGCAAATAGATGATATTTTGGGCTCAGCAAGCAGTTTAGGAACAAAGCCCTCTCTCGACGGACAAAAGTCCAGCTATATCAGACTCATTTTACCTGTCTTGACATATGGCTCCGAAACTTGGGTCATATCGCAAGCGGTTGAAAAATACCTGGAAGTATTCGAGAAAAAAATTCTCCGTAAAACATATGGTCCTATTAGGGAAAACGGTGAGTACCGACGTCGCTGAAACCCAGAGCTATATAATCTGTATTCTGAAGTGGAGATAGCTAGGCGAATCAAATTAGCCCAATTGCGTTAGCTAGGCCATGTTATCAGAATGGATGAAGATGAACCAGCGCCAAAGGTTTTCGATAACGTACCTGATTGAAGCAGGAAAAGAGAAGAATCCCTCCGTATTCTTGGTGTTATCAACTGGCGAGAAAAGGCGAAGGATACAGCCAGTTGGAAGAATATGTTGAAATTGGTTTAATTTGTTTGTTTAATTAATATGTATAAGACGTCTGACCTCATGAGGTTGTAAAATGGTCAATAAAAGTAAAGACTTTCCAGAGGAGGAAAGTTTAAATGACTCACTGATGCGCTTTTGGGAACTGGAGGGAACTCCTAGGACTCGCCTCATGTATTCTTAGGATAAGTTTTGTAAAGAAAATTTTAGACGAACCACTTATCGGAATTCAGATGGTCGGTATGTCGTCAAACTTCCCTTGAAATCAGAGTTTCCATAAACTTTGAGCTTGGGAGAATACAGACTAAGAGTGCTAGGTGACTTTCTTCGCAACGAAGCTTCCCTTACAAGGCAACCAGAGACAAAGGCAGAATATGACCATGTGATTCGTGAGAATGCGGACCTTGGATATATGCAGCCCATTGCTGCACCTGCCTCAGAATCTACTTTCACTTGTTATCTTCCCCATCACCCGGTAATTAATCCTGACAAATTGACAATCGAAGTTGCGTGTGGTCTTTAATGCTTCCAATCCCACGCCGAGTGGGAATAGTGTTAACAACGTTTTACACGCTGGTCCGACTTTACAGTCTGATTTGGTTATGTTGATCACACGATGGAGATTTTTCCGCTTTATTTTCAACTGCGATATCATGCAGATGTATCGCCAGATACGAGTTGATCTAGCTCATACTTGTTATAAACGGATATTGTGCTCTCTTCCTGGCCATTCGAGTGATGCTGCAGTTGGCTGACGATATTGAAACCTAGTACCCGCTCGCTGTACTTATAATTCGTAAATGCATGTATGTAGACGATGTTTTGGGTAGTGCTCATAACATCAACACGGCGATTATCGCTCGCGATCAATTCATAGCGGCACTTTCTTCTGCTAGTTTCCAATTACGGAAATGGACCGCGAATAGCAGAGAGATTTTAGAACGGTTCTCTTCTGATCTCTTAATGTATGCGGATGTTCTGTCTAAACCAATGGGTTTGCGATGGAATGCACGCCTGGATTTTTTTTATTTTAAAGTGGCTCCCATTCTATCCAAAGCTTGATTTTCGAAGAGAGAAGTATTGTCCGCGATCGCACATTTGTTTGACCCCATCGGTTGGCTTAGATTCGACAATCGTTCTTTCCTGGTTGCGGAAAGCGCCGTCCACATGGTCTACATTCGTTGCAAATCGTGCCTGTAGAATTCAAGAGAACACGGAGAGCTACAATTGGTATCATGTCCGGTGTGAGGATAACCCAGCCGATTTGGGTAGCCGATCATTTCACCTGCAGAATTGGCTAAATCTGACCTTTGGTAGAATGGGCCACGCTGGTTCAGTCTCGACAAATCTCAGTGGAACATCTCCGGAATCACTCCTGCGGATACAGACGTGGAAAGAAAGTCTGTCAAACCCCATGCTTATTTTTTTTTCAATTACGAGGATGTTTTGGATCGGGTTTCCTCATTACCTAGGGCTTTAAGAGTGATGTCGTATGTATTTCTTTTTTTCTATTTATCCCACCCAAAGCACAGAAGTCACCACCATTTTGGCTCAAAAAGCACACTATGCGAATGAGTACAAGCGCTTATTGGATAAACTCCCTCTTGAATTGAAGAGTTATCTTGTTCCGCTCAATCCGTTTATAGACGAAGACGGAGTTATCCGCCTCAACGGCCGTTTAGCTGGATCACCTTCTCTACGCTATTTAGAACAGTGCTCCATTATATTGCCATATTCTTGTTATTTTACGCGGTTACTAGTAGATTTTATTCACGTGATTTCCATACATGACGGGAATCAGCTGATAATCCGTTTACTTTGCGTCGAATATTGGGTACCGCGCATGAAGACGATGGTTCGCTCTGTAATCCATCGTTGCAAAGTTTGTATATTGAATAAAAAACGATTCTTATGGTCGCTCTTCCTTCGAAAAGAACGACCATTGATCGACCCTTCACCAATACTGGTGTCGATTTGGCAGGACCTTTCGATATTAAGGCCTCGCTGGGCAGGTCCGTTAAAATCTTGAAGGGTTATGGCTGTGTTTTTGTATGCTTCTCACCTAAAGCTATACATCTCGCAGCAACCACCAACATGTCTTCCAATTCATTTCTTGCTGTGTCCATCGGTGATATTTTCGGATAACTGGACTAATTTCGTCGGCATTAGTAATAGAGTAATGTTATCCAACCGGCTCCGGTCACGAGTATTCACGAGTATCCGGTATCCACAGAAATCAACAGCACCCCTATTGCGGGCATTACTGTTCCAGTGGTATCTGGTGTCAGTGACGAGTTAAGGCAGTTTACAAACTCTCTTTACAAACGTGGCTCTTTATAAACGTGGCCATCGGTTCCAGCGGTGTTTGCGTTTTCGAAAGCTCAATGTGGAGAAGCGTTTGCGACTGGATGTGAGTTTCAGGCTGTGCGTTAACTGTCTTAACGACCGCCATAAGTCGGACGCTTCCCCAGCCAATATCGATGTCACGAATGTAAGGCGAAGCACCACACCTTATTGCATCACGCAGAAGGTACTGTCGCTGCTTCTCGGGCACGACAAAACAATGCGCCTCAACGGTCGCAGGCAAGGCGTTCGAAATCGTCGAATTCTCACAAATCACACTGAGTAAACCGCTACTTTGAATGCTGCACGTCTTCCAAATTCGCTGGCTATGGGTGATCCCGTGCCGATGGTGGGACCGAGTTTTCCTTTTGTGCACACGCTGGCACCAACTTTAATCGTTTTGCTGCGTCTGACCCAGAGGGATATTCCGGTAAGAGCGTTGTTGGATACGTGCAGTGAGATGAGACACGTCTCTAGTTCAGTCGTGCTGCAACTAGCAATACCTACGGAAATTGTTAGAGGTAGCCATTTTTGTAATTTGACCATTGCGTCAACCTACGAACCCGATCAGGTTGTCCAATTTGCGGCTCAAGCCCATCGAAGTCCGCTCCTGCCAGTATTTGGCAATATTTCGCGGGCTTCCAACTGGCCAACCCAACCTTTTACAAATCCAATCCCATTGCATTGATTTTGGGGCTGAATTGTATCCACGCATCTATAGGCAGATGACAATTGCGCGCCCGGACTGCCACTGGCCCAATGCACCATTTTCGGGTATACACTATCGGGCCCTGTACCAAATTTCTGAATTTTATATGTATTTGGAACGAAGTTCCTTATCGCACGTTGCGGGATTGGGGGTAAATAAAAAAATTGTAAACATCTTTGTTTTTAACCGTATTATGCTATAACCCAGTATACAACCCAGTATTATTCTGCATACTTTTAGGATTTCGTGGTTTAGTGTTTGGAAGTTGTACCAATTCGTTTTGTTATTTTATTTTATTGCATACCTTTATACATAATATGCCAATGGAGTGTGTGGCAAAGATTTGTACAGTCAGGGACGTATACGAGTGTTGTGTTCTTTCATGTTGGCTTGTGCCCATATGAAGTGTAATGGCTTCAATGGAAGGCATTGTGACATAATTACGGCTAAGGAAAACGGGGTTCGCAGAACATGTTGGAAGTGTTGGGATTTCAAAATTTAAATTCTGATTTTGTCTCTGGTAGTTCGAAACTTAAATCGTTGGAGGATATGTTTGATACTTTTAAATGGCCTGAGGACATCTCGTCCTCCCCAAGAAGGAATAAAAGCTTCTAGTGATCGTAATTGAATTGTACCAGTAACTGCTAACTTGAATAATTTTCCTATCTCCGAAACAGTCGTCGTCTGTTGTTCCTTCATCCACAGAAGTCACGGACCGTAATCATCATAAGTTATATTATAAAATTATATACTAATGATTAAATTATTAGTTTTAAGGATTTTTTCAACGGTAATGATTAAATTTGAGTAATAATAAAAAAAATCAGCCTATACTCATTATTGTTTAGCAAACAGAAATCTTAAATAATTATTTTTGTTTCAGATCGTTTATTGAATTCGAGTAATTATAAAAAATTCAGTACCATAATAAACAATAGCAATTTAATAATTTGTTGCAGTGAAGATCGCCTCCTCGCGGTGCATCCTGGGTAACTCTAAATGATCTTCTTCCTCTTTAGCACAGACTCTGCTACGACCCCGGTTCACGATTTTCATAACTATTTGATTTTCTGCTCTCAAGCTGTCGTCCTGTGCTCTGCGACCTGATTAGGCAGATGTGACACTTTGTCGAAATGGCTAGTGGCTAAGATACCGTTTGTCTCCGCCTCCTTAAAACCCGGCAAGTCTTGTAGTTCGTTCGAAATCCGACACCGTTAAGTTGGTGGTAATGGTGAGGTTGAGATGACTCCCTCCTTTTTTCGGCCTGGCTCTAAACACTCTGTCCCATAAGGCGGAGTGTCAACCCTCGCGTGGAACTCCCTACTTTATAGACAACCACGGCCCCTCTTTTAGAACATATTTCATTTTTACGGACGTAGATAGCGGCCCAATAAACATGAATAATGTTAACAAAAACTCTTCGGCCACAGGAAAACTTGTGACTTCCCCCGAGCCTACGGGCTCTTCCTCGAGCACTAGTACTCTTAAATCTTCTACGGTCACACGGAAGGCGGCCTCTGCAACTGCGAATAACGCAGGCGGTGGTCAACCCTCCCCAACTAGGGGGAAATCTAAAAATCTTTGCCCCTCCCGGAAGCGGAGAGCTGATCTTTGACTGGCCACTAGATTGGTTAGTCAACTCTCTGCACGACCAGTGGCCGCACGTAAACCCCTTGGAGTGGGCTAAGGGCGTCTGTGAGGGCTCAAAGTCTGTAGGGACAAAGCTTCGACTGGCTGTTACTAACAGACAGCGTTCAGTGGAGGAGGATACAAAACCTGTTCCCTGATCTAAGGGGCATAAAAGCCACCCAGTGCTCGGCAGGTCCTTTAGTGATGTCGCGAAGGACAGCCTAATCATTGGCGTCTTGGATGAAGGTTCCCAAGGATAAATGGCGCCTTGTAGAAGGAGCCCTTCTTACGGTGTTTATTTATTTATTTTTTATTTATTTAGCAATTTATTGTCTATGGAATTTATCCTTGGTAGTACAGAACTACGCAGCAGATCCCAAACAAATCATGAAGAATTTTAAAAAATTATTATATTGTTTTTAATTACATTAATACTCGTACCAAAATCAATAAGGCAATACAATTTTTTAAATTCCTTACACATTCTTGTTAGAGGATCAGCATTCGCGTAATTTGCTTTACAAAATTGAACAGATAGCGGTGAGAAGTAACGTGTTGGTCGTTGAGGAATGTTGAATGAAATGTTGTGGATCAAGAAACCAGAGGATACATCGCCATTGATTATGTTCAAAAGAAACGATATGTTTAGCATGGATCTGCGTCTTTTTAAAGTTGGCAGCTTAATAAGACCAAGTCTACTAGTATAAGACGGGAGATTAAATCGGTTGAAGTTCAAACTACAAAGACAAAATAACAGCTCCATCAGATTAATTTGCACCATGTGTAGAACGAGTCCAAGTCACTTTGCAGATACTTTTGTTCCCATTATTGATGGTAGATCAGAAAAATCTTCATATCATCAGCATACATTAAGATATTCGAGAAGTTAATAATTTGAGGTAAATAATTAATAAATAGTGAAAACAGAAGAGGACCAAGATGGCTACCTTGTGGTACTCCCGATAGAACGTCAATAGTTTTTGATGACACATTATTATAACGTACATTTTGTTTACGGTTTATCAGATAAGAGTGTAACCATTTTAAGCTAAGGTCAGTAAAACCCATCCAATGTGATTTCTTTAAAAGAAGCTCATGGTTAACCTTGCTGAAGTCTGTATAAACCGCATCAGTTTGTTTTCCTTGTAGAAAGCCACGATTAATTAAAGTTATAAGTTGCAGAAGATTTGTAGAAGTCGAGCATCTTTTTTGGAAGCCGTGTTGGAAAGGAGATATTAAAGTGTTTACGTGATAGTATAGCTGATACGTTACAAGTTTTTCAAAAAGTTTAGGTATAGCACTTAATTTTGCAATACCACGATAATTGGTAATGTATGATTTGTTTCCAGATTTAAAAAGCGGAATAGTGTAAGAATCCTTCCATATTTTTGGAAACTGTCCATATTTAATTGAGGCATTAAAAAGGAGAGTCAGTGGAATAGCTAGAGCATCAGCACATTGAACTAAGATACAGCTGGGAATTGTATCAGGTCCACTGTTATATGAATATTTAAGCCTTTTTAAACCATTAGAAACCATTGAAGTATCCAGAAGTTGAATAGGTATTGCTTGATTAGATGTCAGTGGGAATGGGTAAGCGGTAGACTCATCAAAAACTGCATCCGAATAAGTTGTGGAAAAAAATCAGCAAATAAATTACTAATGACACCATCATCCCCAGATTCATTACCTTTTAGAACCGCAGGGGAGCTAGTTGTTTTTTTTAGAGTTGACGAATTTGTGAAACGACTTTGGATTACGTTTAAAATTGCTTTTCATTTTAACCAGATAATTTGAGTAACATAATTTATTCAACGAGGTATATTTTGCGCGACTTATCAAGTATCTCCCATGTTCGATAATAGAACCAGTTTGTTTGTATTTTCGGTAATGTTTATTCTTTTTATTTTTAGCTCTAGCCAGTTGATTAGGATTCCATGGATTCCATGGTCCAGAGAGTTCTTTAGTAATCAGTTTAGGGATACAAATGTTCATGAAGGAATATATCTTGTTGTAGAAAATCTCAGTTTTATGCTCAATATTATCTATTGTACCCGTAGGGAACGATAGCAGATTATTCCAGTTTGTATAGTTTAAAAGTTCATTTAACAAAATGTAATTAGACTGTTTGAAACAGAAAGCTTTATCCTTTTTCAAAGGGAGAGCAGGTATAAGTCCTGGCGGAACATATACATTTATTTCAATGGTAGGGTGATATCGATCTTCAGGTGTTGTTATTGGGTTAGAACGTTTGATGTAGCATTCTGTAGTTTCATTGGCGAATATTAAGTCCAGTATTTTAAAATGATCATTAATTATACAATTCAATTGGAAAAGGCTTAAGTCGTATAATGTGTTGAAAACCTCTACGTAGTTATTGTTTGAATTTAACGGAACAAAACAATTATCATCCGGTAACATGGACATCGTAAACGACAACCCCGGTCCTGTGCCAATCTGCGAAGACGCGGGATGGTTCCAGGGAAGTATTAAACTTATCGGCTGCTCTGATGAACGAGCAGCGCGATTGTATAAGTTCGCTAGAAGTCGGGTAGGTTAGGTTTGGCCGGAGGCCAAATTCAAAGCTGTGGATAGGAAGGATATACCTTCTAGACCAAGAGCTAGTGTTTGGGTCCCGTTAAACTCACCTACTGACCCACTGGAGATCCTAAAGATCATCAGCCACTGCAATCTCTCCATTCCTGCGAAGGATTGGAAGGTGGTCAAGGTTGAGGATCCTGTAGGAACCTCCCGGCAGGTAGTATTGGTCCTGAACCAGGATTCCTTAAAACACCACAGGAGTCCAAAGGCCAAATTCGGTTTGGGTTCATGAGTGTACCCCTCAGGGTGTATAAAGTGGATACGCTGAGTGGCAAACTGGCCGAGTCGAAGTCGGAAGTCACAGCTGTAAATGCTGGAAAGCATCCTGAAACGGCGCTAGCGAGGGTGATCACGAGACAAGGTGATCGAGGTACCCGGAGTTGAAGATCCTGTAGATGATGAAAGTCCTGCAGATAAATCTTCATCGCAGTAATGTAGCATATGCCAACGTCATTCTCCATCTAGCGAAGGGTGGAGCCGATATGGCGCTGATACAAGAACCATGGACGGTCAATGATCGTATATGTGGTATCAGGTGCAATGGATACAGGACCTTCGTCCTATTAACCGCAGGAATGCCAAGATCTTGCATACTCATTAAAAACAAACTTAATGCTCTTTTAATGCTGAATTTTAGTGATAGCGATACAACCGCCATCAGCGTCTCGCTAGAAAACGGCCATCGGGACATATGCTAGTTTCATCGTACTGGCGCAGGACCATACTGAATCACCCCCTCCCAAGTGCGTCTGGGATATTGTATCGGAGGCAAAAAGACGGAATTGTAGCGTCATTATAGGTGCCGATGCCAACGCGCACCACACAATATGGGCGAGTACCGGCCCCAATGATCGAGGTGAGTCTCTTTTTAATTTCATTATAAGCGAAGCCTTGACTATATGTAATAGAGGCGAGGAACCGACCTTCATAACTTCGGTTAGGAGGGAAGTACTAGACCTAACTGGACCGTACTTTCTGATCACTCATTTTCTGATCATAGATATATACAGTTACACATAAATATCGAACGTCTGAAAAAGGAAGCTTATAAAAATTATAGGAAAACGGAGTGGACGCCTATCGTGGGCGCCTAAGGAAACTCTTAGGTAACCATCCTAATATTCCGACTAATGTGTCAGAGCTGGAGGAACTAGTTGACAAATTTACTGATGCGTGTAGGAACTCGCTCAATGAGTCCTGTAAGACCAGTGGTTATAATGCTGACAAGGGTAACAAAAACCTCATTGGTGGAACGTTAAGCTTCAGGATCCAAGATCGTCCAATCGGCGGCTTTTCAACAAGGTCGTCATAAAGGAAGACATCCAACCGCCTAATTGCTGGCAACTTGGACGAATTCTCAAAGTTTTTTCTGGACAAGATAACCGAGTTCGTGTAGCAGAAGTCTTGACGCAACGAGGAACTTTACTGCGACCAATAACAAAACTGGTTGTACAGCCATCAGAAACATCATAGGGTTTATATAGCACTATAATTTATTTTTTATTCTTATTCTTCCAGATTCCCTTTGCATTATAATTTACTTCCTTATTTAATTTTCCTTATTTCATTGATCATAACAGCAATGAAAATGGTAAATTTGTGTGCCGAATTTGTAGAAAAAGGCACCCTCTACGGACGTGTAGACGATTTCTTAATATGAATTCCACTGAAAAGAAAGACGTAGTCACCAAGTATGGATATTGCCGAAATTGTTTGGCGCATTCCCACTCTGAAGGTTCATGTTTTACGAAAACGGGGTGCAAACATTGCAAACAGAATCACCATTCCTTGCTCCACACACATCCGCGTCTTGGCCGACCATCTTCAATAGATAAATACAAGTCTCCATCGAGAGATCAGTCGACTGGTTCGACGCACAAGAACCGTGCCGCTTCAGCAAGAAGAAAGCTACGCTTTCTTCTATATTGAAGCGAAATACAGTCACCATACTACTGACTGCCTCGGTAAAAATTGAGTGGAATGGTGTCAGGCACACAGCCAGATGTCTCTTGGATACAGGATCCAAGTTTAGCTGCATCTGACCTGTCACTCTTCAGTCATGTACTGGCTCCAGTTTCAAAATTGAGGCGACACTAAGGTTAAACAACCGTATGGCTACGAAACACCAAACGAAGTTCTGCCTGAGTCAATATGCCGACAATTTAAACATTTAGTTTTGGCAGACAAATATTTCTACAAACCATCGTCGATCGACGTGATTTTGGGCATTGACATATTCTACCGAGTGATGAGCGATGGAAGTTTTATACGCACTATGTTCTTAAATATTTCCATTGAATTTGTAATTATTTTCATGATATTATATAATTGTATATTATTTATCTCAATTGCTTTGGAAAAAGAGTTTGAATGTTCCATTAATGAATTGTAAACACGAATTAACTGTTATTGAATAATATGCATTTTAAATTGAGTATTTGTTTAGATAAGATGTATCGTGTTGGCAATTTGAAAATTCATTTCTCATTGCATTCCTGCAAGGCGGGCGGCAATGTTTACGTCAAATCGTAAACGTTTTATTGAACGCGATTTAAATATATTCCAATCTGTGCATTCCCACATTTTCATCCGAAATATCCAGATACTAAGTAACCATTTAATATAGTTATCTTTGTATCTTGAATGGCAATGTCGTTTCGTTAAATATGGCTGTCATTCCGCCACTACGATTTCCGTCATTAGAAAATTGAGATTGGTTCTGTTAAATTTTAGTTAGCATACTGGTAAGAACGTAGAAGTTTGAATCCTAATAAAGAATCCACATCTGGAAATTGTTTTAATTCACTCCCTTTGTTTCCTTTTCGATTTCTCACAATTCTGTTGCATGGGATATTCTGCTCTACCAATATTGTGGAGCTACAAAATTAAAGAATATTCTCTTTGATTTTGTTTCGGCATAACAGAGATTGGTGTTATTGATCCACAGGCACTGCTGACTCCAAATATAATTTTTTCCAGCAGTTTGCCTTACTCTCCATCCCAACAGTATCCACTATAATGGTTAACTTCTGTCAATGAACTGCTTCTTGAATTGGACAGGACCGAATGCCAGGTCTTTGCCTATGCCAATGATATTGCTATCATCTGTACGGGTAGAAACCTCAATTTACTTAGCATTCGTACAACCAGCCTACTTAGTCTGATTTCGAATTGGACCCCTAACAACGGACTATCACTTAACCTACTTAAAACCGAGCTTATCTTGTTCTCTCGGAAATATAAAATACCCGCATTGGAATTGCCGTCAGTCAATGGGGTGCAATTACAGTTGACGGAAAAGGTCAAGTATCTAGGAATAATTCACGACAGAAAACTGTCTTGGAAACTGAATGTGGAGGAGAGGGTGAAAAAGGCGTCTGTTGCTCTCTATTGCTGTAAAGGGGCGAAAGGAAAGCGCTGGGGACTGTCTCCTAAGATCACCATATGGATTTATACGCCAATAGTCAGACCAATAATTCTCTATGGCATCGTAGTTTGGTGGAGGTTCCTCCAAAAGAAATATATTCTGAATTCCTTGATGAAAATTCAAAGCTCAGCACTGATTAGCGTTAGTGGGGCAATGGACACGACGTCAGGCACTGAACATCTGTACTCCTGATATCATGGCCGAATCGGCAGCCGCTACATCCCTGGTGAGAGTCCGAGATTGTGGCGTTTTGATATCGGGGCACTCCGGACACACTGAATTACTACACCGGATCAACTCCATTCCCGTAAAAACGGACTACTGTATGCCCTAACTTCTACTAGCGACAAATCTAAGGACTTCTATTCCGAACAGGAATACCTGGGAATAGTTACTGGAAGGAGACACTAGTAGTATCAGATTTTGCACGGATGGATCAAAGTTGGACGAGCAAGTAGGCTATGGGGTCCATTCACCAGACCTAAATATAAATATCTCCTTCATGCTGTCTGATCACTATTGTATTTCAGGGAAAATTACCACCATAGTGGAGGTTGCTAAACTACTGTAAAGTAGTGTCACAACCCTCCGGTGAATATGTATCTACACATATAGCCAGGCTGCAATAAAATCCCTGGAAACCATGTTTGCTATGTCCCTGACGGTGAAAGAATGCCACTCATAACTTAGGGTGATGGAAGAGTCTTTTCACATCAGGCTCATCTGCGTACCGGGACACAACGACATTCCAGGCAATTGCGTAGTGGATGCGTTAGCTAGACAAGGTATTACGGCACAGGTTCTTTCGGCAAAAGAAGGTGTTAGTATGCCAATCTCTACCTGCCGTTTGCAGATTTGGCTGTGGGCCGATAATATGTTCAAGGACAAGTGGAGACTTACTACAACTTGCAAACAAGCCAGGGTCCTCTGGCCACAGGTGGACAGGAAGAGGACTAGGCAACTACTTAACTTGCCGAGAGGCAGGTTATCCACAATGATAGGAACACTTACGGGGCATTGCCTTGTAGGAAAACACGCCCTAAATTGCGACATAGAAACTTCACTATGTGTAGATGCTGCACGGAAGAGTACGAGGAAACGACGAAATACCTTCTCTTGGATTGCCTTGCTCTGGCAGGACCGAGTAGTAGGATATTCAGAACACATTTAGTTAGCACCGTAGCTCTACAGGATATTCCTGTAGGTCTAATAGACAAATTCATTGAAAGGGCAAATTGGCTAGACGACTAGTCAATAGTTGATATAGAGGAAACTGCAGGTATCACAGTGGGCTTCTTTAGCATAAGTGTGCTAGACAGCGTGCTGCCTTTTAGACTTTTCAACCAACCAACCAATTTAATGATTTATATTTTTTGTATGCATTGTCCTCAGATCGGGCTCAGGAGTATATTTAATAAACATTTATGTTGCATTTGTACAGTTTTATACATTCAATTTGTTGAAATCAATTTAACAATGTACTGAAAAATTTTTAATCTAAAGAGTGTTCGATATCTCGGGCGATGTGTTAACATCTTTTTGTTACACGGTACCTGTTCGATTTCTGTGAACACATTAGTAAATGTTACATTGGAAAATAAAAGAATAGCGTTCAATCATTTAAATAATATTAATACTTAAAATTATTTAAGGTCCAGTACAAGCACGTGTCATAATTTTCTTGCTTGTTGTTGTATTCCCATAAAAAATAAAGAGAATGCAAAGCAACAGACACATGTACATACATACATTGTTATGTTCATACATACGCTATACAAGTTCACACAATTTTCGTTGCTTTCTTGCTATCTCATTTTTATATACGTATAACTACCTTATTATTCTCTTTGCTCTGAGGGTGCTCCGCACCAACATTTTGTTTGACTTACCTTTCACAATAATAAAAAAGGCGATCAATCATATGATGACGTTTAATTTAAATAATATTAATACTTAATAACACTTAAAAATATTTAAATACAAGTGTCATTATTTTCTTGCTTAATACTTTTTATTTTATACCCACAAAAAACAAAGAGAATGCAAAGCAACAGACACGTGAACATACATACATTGTTATGTTCGCACATACTCATACAAGTTCACACAATTTTCTTGCTATCTCATTTTTATATACGTATAACCACGTCATTATTCTCTTTTGCTCTGAGAGTGCTCCACACCCACACAAGAAAACTATTCACTGCCGTTACATAAGTGTGTGTTTTTTTTCGCAGAATGACAATCTGTGTTTCGCAGTCGGACAAATCTGTGTTCTAGGGTGGGGTGGGTCGCCCTTATCATTTAGGGGTATGAAAAGTAGATGTTGGCCTAGATTGAGACCTACCCGATATGCACACAGAATTTCAAACAAATCGGTCCAGACGTTTCGGAGGCGTTTAACGCCAAAAAATCTGTGTGATCGCAGTTGGACAATCTGTATGATCGCAGTCGGACAATCTGTGTGATCTCCGTCGGACAAACTGTGTTTGGAAGAATTCACTTTGTGAATTTAGTCCCTACCCGCGCCTATAGATGTTAACTACATAAATATCGTATACTATGGTCTAATTAAATCTAAAAATATACTATGGTCTAATTAAATCTAAAAATCATCCCTGATGAATTTGAATAACGTGGAGCACGACGAAACTGCATACAATTGTTATTGTATGTAAACAAATTGTGTTGTATTTTAGGCAACAACAAAAAACATGTCTAATGAGTACCGATGGTTCTCTGGAGATGGAAAGAAGTTTCTGCAAATGTTTTCTTGTGTGTTTTGCTTGCGATATTTTTCGAACACTTGCATTATAGCGAATTCTGAATTCAAATGAGATTTCGATTGCATTTAGTTTGATGAATTTTTCAATAGCATTATTCCAAACAACCGCTGATGAAGATCTGTGGCTAGATCTGAAATAGCTATACGGTTTGCCAGGAATCGTAGGGAATCATTTGCAAAACTCCTTTTTAAAAAAAAAACTATATCTCTAGTAATAGAAATATAGAATGGCCTCGAGCTGAACAATAGTATTGAAAAGTACCAATAAAAGGGCAGAATAAACAAAAATCATCCCTGATGAATATAAAACAATAATTTTAAGATAGCCACCAACATGTTTTGGTTTTGACGTTAGTGCAATATCTTTATGCGATGTTAGTATTGTGTCTAAAATCCCCGACATTGTACGTTTTACTTTTTACTGCTTTAATATTCTGTATATATCATATATGACGGGAATCCCATTTGTATCCTCTATATATTTTTGTTCGTCCAGGCATATAAACGCCTTAATATAAAATGTTCATTCAATAGCTTTTTAATCAGTTTGACTGCCACTGGCCCAATGTACCATTTTCGGGTATACACTATCGGGCCCTGTACCAAATTTTTGAATTTTATATTTGAATTTTTTTTTATATTTATTATTTATCATAATATATTTGTGAATTTTATATAATACATTAAAATTGTTTTTCTTTGTTGCAACCAGGTCAGATGTTGCAAGGTGGCCGGCATGTTTACGCACAATTCGATGTAATGATTCCGTCCCCACTCGAGGTTCTTTTTTCCCACCTTTTGCGTTGGCAACCCTTTCCATGTCGTTAGGACCTATTTTTGCAACTTTGTAATTTGAGGCGAAATAGATTCTAACGATTAAGGAGTTCGCCAAATGCACGCCACTTTTCACGCTTTCCCCTTTCTTTTGGTATATTTCAAGTAGAGTTGTATTACAGATCTGCTACTGATCACTCCTAGATTCAACCTGCTACAAGGTAATTACCTTCCACAAATCGAATAATAAAGTTATTTGTTCAAATTTGAAAATTGTTGGTGTTTTTATTTTTATTTTATTGTTGGTGTTTTTGTTTTTCTTTATTCTTTTCACGAATAAACACTAAGTTTAAGAGCCAGCTGTATTTAAAAGATACAACTGTGCATTCGGAAATGATGTAGCTTCTCAGGGAAAAGAAAATAGAATCGTATTCCTTTACGCCTCAAGAATAAGCATTGTATTACGAGGGTTATATTATGATACTGATTTAAGTGCGATTAACTTGTAATTGAACACGCTTGTTCCTGGTACAGTGGAATCGATTGTAATATGGGCACAGACTGCAATTAGAATAAGTTGATCAAAGAGTTTAGGTGCTGGACTAGTGGGGCGCTCAGTATGCCATGCGTTTAAGCCGGGCTGGTAACTCGCCGGACGGGGGGATCTTTCCACTTCCTAAGCACATCAACAGTCTGCCACAGAACAATAAATACATACTGAGGCTTACTCAAACATTCTCGCGACATAAAATTAAATAAAAGGAGCCCAAAGATAATAATCGTTAGCAGCGACAAACAAAACGAACAAACCGAAAAGCGAACAGATAGTTCTGTTCTAGAGAAGTTTTAAGGGACTACTCCCAAAACGCGTAAATATAGCTGACTGGTGTTGATGCCAGCTTGAACCCTCCCTTTGGAAGCACCTACAGGCGTCCCCATGACACTGCTGCGTCTGCAGTGTCCCAAAAACAAAATGTGTCACTTACCAATTACCCTAACATACCCTCTACCTTACCATAACCTTTGGCTTAATTAACCATATCGAAAACGCACAAGAAATCCAATTTCAATAACAATTTATTCATAATTATTCTAAATTAAAACTAACTCAATACAAAAGTTGAAAGCAAAGGGGTGCCACAAGGGCAAAGCGCTCCTTCAGTGGTTACAAAAACTCCACAGAGCAAAACAATAAACCCCAAAAGGCTAAATGACTTAATCATATTATACTTAAATTTTCTTTTCGTTTTTTAAATGCTAACAATTTACTTTAACAATGATGATTAAATAAAAAAAACACATGCAAAATTAATCTAAACATAAGGTAGAGCGACACCTTAAAACCGAATGGGTATCTCAACTAATACTGGCATATGCCCTAGTGACACTGTCCAGGATTTCACCGAACGCGAAAATTCCCGAAGGTTGAAACCGTAACGACGATGGTGCCCGAGCACTGATGCCGCGACGCCTAACTTATTTAGACCCCGATGGTCTATAAATAAAAAACAACGAACACTACTAGGCCGACCTAGTTTATCGCGCACGAAATTATATACCCAGAGGCAATTCGCATGGGTGTAAATATATAAATAAAAAAAACACAAAATAAATTTAAAAAGAAAAATATATAGATATATAGTCGCAGTCAAGGTCCACAGGTCATTCTGTCCGTAAAATATGGTAGACCTGAACGCCAAACCTGGCCACTAGGGAGTATGCGGGTCCCCAACAGCCTAAGACAGCCGCTCTTTTCACAATTGTCTTATTCTAAATTCTTAATATTATGATATTTCACAAGGTTAACCTTGACTATTTCCCTACTTCTTCATTATTTCATTTTTTAAAAATTATTATTTCGGTTTATTTATCTCGGATGCTCTAGGAATTCCTTTTCTCCTTAGTTTTTCTTATTTTTCAAATTCTTATTTCTTAATGTCTGTTTGACCAGTTTATTTTTTCAAGATTTTCAATTTTTTGTTTCTTTTATTACTTTTATCTTTCAAAATTTCTTTTTATTTCTTAATTACTGTTCGGCCAGTTTCATTTTCTTAAAATTTTCTTTTATATTTCGTAATTACTGTCCGACCAGTTTTATTTTTCAAAATTTTTTATTATATTTACTTTTTTTCCAGCTATCGCCGGAGAGACTTCACGGCCGTTGACGTGACCTGGAGTTCCCAAGAACGTCTGCTGATGGATTTATCCGCTACCGGGGCAAATAGAAAAATGGTGAGACACCGCCGACAATTTAACCTCACAACTTACCTAGCTGCCGCTGTCTCGCCTTCGGAATTCTTTGCGGTTGACCGTTAATTCCCTATGGGGGACTTGGTAGGCAAGGGTTTTTCCTTCCTTGCTTCAGGGAAACTTTCACCGTTCCTGGCGTTGGTGGCTGAATGAGTTGTTAACCTTTTGGTCACTTGATTGAGGTTACTGGCTAAACTTTTTCCGGGCGATGTTCGCTGGTTCGCTGACGAAATTGAATTATCTCGAAAAAGAAAAAATGGCGTTACACCATGACGCCTGCGCCAATTTCAATTTCTCGCCGGTATTGGTAATTTATTAACTTTTGTAATGGTGTTGTCTGGAAATTCGCCGTTTGTGTATATACAATTGACACGGCTGACAACCATGAATTCACAATTCCTCATGGTGTAATTAATGAGGGTGTGGTGAGCATGTCGGGTCGCGTTCATCTGATGTTAGATGACAGTTGAAGTGTGCGACTTTAGCGGCGTTATGGCGCCGCCACAAACTCCACCATCCTGATGACAGCCAGGACGAGGGATGGGAGAGAAACTGTTGCCGGAAGAGGTGTGGGTGTTCGGTCTGCAACTGATCAGGGACCGCACCACTTAGGTGATCAGGGACCACCCCTAGGGATGGAGCTGAATCAGCCCGGTGGTGGGGGCTGATCAGACGCTCGCCTAACTCACACGTCTCCAAGTCCAGTTCCTTCCTGTTGTGGGCTGGTGGGCTGGCTTTATAGCCAGGTAGGTTTCCTTCATATTCTCGTCTTACCTTCGGGGCAGTGTATTTCCTCGGGAGCTCTGCGGTAACGAGTCTAGCAGGTCTTGTAGCTGAGCCTCTGTTTCGATGACCTGTGGCGCGGCTATCCCCTTCACCGAAATTAAGATTTGGTCCTCGACGAGTCGCATATTGTACACCCCCTTCCTACCGTGCACTTTGTTGCCGGCCAATTTGTACAGCTGGGACACGGCTGTACTGTCCTTCACCCGGAGTCGACGGATGGCGGCTCTGTCGTCGGTCTCAAGTCGCCGGAACTTGGTCAGGAACTCGAACTTTACTTTGGGTGACTTGAACTCAACGGTCACTTGGCGCTGATCAGGACGTGCTAGCATGGTGGAGCAAGCTACAATGTCCACATCCTCTGGAGGGCACTCAACCTCCAACCTTCTCAAGAGACCCATGACTCTCTCTTTGGGCTCGGCGGCAGCCTGCGGTGTGAGGTGGCAAATAGTTATCTTGTTGGCCGCGTACCCGGAGATTTTTCGTTGGAGCGCGATCTCTTGAAAGCGTCCCGAGGATTCGGCCAGCTCCTGCGTGAGCGTGGCGTTCTGCTGCTGCACGGTTCGGAGCTGTTGCTGGAAGTCCTGAAGGCTCTCCTCCAAGCGTTGGCTCTTATTGGTCACCTCAATTAGCTGATCCTTCATCTGCGCCCGTTCCTTCTCCCACCATGACTCGCGTCGGGTTATGTCTAGCTGCATGGCGTCTAGGCGGCTCTTCAGCTTCTCCACACCGGTAGAAGGCTGGCTGCGGACTCGGCACAACTCGTGGTACAATTCGGACTTGGATTTCTGCAGCTGCTTGTTCTCCTGCAGGAGTGTTAGAGAGTGAAAATCGTACTCCTCCCGCAGATCGTCGTACCTACGCTGCAAAACGTCCTGTGCCGCCTCGACGGCCTCGATGCGCTCTTGTTTCACACGAACCTCGTTGCGCAGCGCTACGAGCTCTCCTTGGTCAGCGACTATTTCGCCCTCCACAAACCGTGGATATATCGGGAACACGTAGTAGCCGGCTCGACGACATACGGGACAATCGGTCCTCCCTTGGTCGTACCAGGTCTCATGGCACGACAAATGAAAAATGTGGCCGCACTCGGAGGTGACAATCGTCGCATCCTCCGCCGTCAGTGTTGACAGGCACACATTACACTCCACCACATTAGCCATGGGGACAAGGGCACCTAACTAGCGAGGGTTTGCAGACAGGGGCGGACTAATTGGGCTGAAATGACAATATTGAAAACTCCTTAGATCTACAAGTAATTGGTCAAAAGAGAATAAGACAGAAGGGTCATGAATAGAAAACTAGTGAATAGGTTCAGGAAGCTAAGTACTACTCGCTAACGCCTACCTAGCTTATCTGGGTTTGCCTTATATCAACCTTCGACACGTTACCGTGGACACATAAAACTCTTACCTGTCACAGACTATACTCATCAATACCGAACTGCATTAGAGTAGAACCCGAACCCACGCCTGAGATAAAACTCAGAGTCGCATGGTCTTACATTATTGTTTCAAGTCCTTGGCATGAAACACTCCCAGGCGTTTACCTTTTAGGTCTTCTACCTCATAGAGACTGTTTCCAACAGGCTTCACAATCCTGCACTTCAAGAACTTCCGTGCCAGCTTTGCGTTGAAATTGTCCTTAAAGCTGCTCTGTTGGAAATTACGGCGGTAAACTTCCTGACCCGGTATATACTTAACCGGACGGCATCTGGTGTTATACGTGCGTTCGTTTCTCTCATAAGCCTTATGTAGACTCTCCTGTATTTTCGTCCTCACTACATCCTGTGCAACCGATTTCGGAACTTGGGTTTCACCCATGTCAGTCAAGCTCTTCAGGCACCTCGCCAACTTATATAGGCTGCCATGTGTGATCATGTTGACTCCGAAAAGAGCGAAGTATGGTGTGACACCAATCGCACTGTGCACGGAGGATCGTAAGGAACATTCTATTTCAGACAGATGTCGATCCCATTCTCGGTGGTCCTCCTTCATATAGGATCGAATCGCCGATAAAACCGATTGATTAACTCTTTCCGAGGCGTTGGCCTGCGGAGAGTGCACTGCTGTTCGGTAATGATTTATACCGAAATTGGTAACGAAATCCGTGAACTCGCGGCTTACGAACTGTTTGCCGTTGTCCGAGACGATGGTCTCAGGAACACCGAACTTATGGCATATTTCGGTTATCAAGAACCGAATCACGCTCTTGCTGCTAGCCTTAGACATAGCCTTCAGCATGACGAACTTCGTCAGAAGATCCAGAACAATGAAAATAAAATAGTTTCCATTCTTAGAACGAGGATAAGGGCATAGAAAGTCCACGAAAATCCGCTGAAAAGGCCGATGGATCACTACCTCTTTCCCCATCGGTGGTCTTAACGTAATGGTGGCCGCCTTAGTTTCACGACATGTTTGGCAAGCATCGACATAACTTTTCACCTGCATGTTCATATTCAGCCAAAAGAAATATTCTTTAATCCTCTTCAGGGTCTTAAAGAAACCTCCATGAGCAGCGTGCGGGGGATCATGAGTCTTCTCAATGATACTTTGGGTTAATTCCAATGGTACCCACACCTTCCACGCAAAGTCCTCATGCAGTGGCATACCATCATAGGGCATCGTTCTTTTGTACACGATTCCATCTACCACTCGTAAATCGGGTAGGCGACTCGCGTTCTCCTCGATTGTCTTGACCAAATCCGCATAATCAGTAGATTTGAATGCTTTATCCTCCATATCGATTAATCTAACAACCTCCACCGAGACTTCGTCCATCGCATATCTGGACAAGGTGTCGGGTACAATATTGAGTTTACCCTTGCGGTGTTCGATTACAAAGTCGAAAGATTGCAGATGAAGACTCCAACGAGCTAGCCGCCCACTGAGATCTCGATGTGACATCAGCCACTTAAGGCTGCTGTGATCTGTAATGACAGTGAACGCCATCAACTCAATGAATGGTCTAAACTTCTTAATGGCCAGAACCACCGCTAAGCATTCTCGCTCTGTCACAGTATAATTCCGCTGTGCAGGTGTCAATTTGTGCGAGTAGTATGCTATCGGATGTTCTTCACCGTTGTCATCTCTTTGAAACAAAACTGCGCCGACTCCTAGATCCGAGGCGTCGCATTGCACATAAAAGCGCTTGGAGAAATCTGGGTGAATTAGTACAGGGCTAGTCACCAATGCATTCTTCAAACTATCGAAGGCTACTTTAGCTTCATTCGTGAAGCAAAAAGTTTTACTCTTCTTCAAGGTGTCCGAAATCGGAGCCGCTATTGTTGCGTAATCAGATATAAACTTTCGGTACCACCCCGTGGCGCCTAAAAAGCTCCTCACTTGTTTAAGGGACTTTGGATACTTGTAGCCCACGATTGACTCAACTTTCGAAGGATCGGGTTTGACTTGGCCCCCTCCGACAAGGTAACCTAAATATCTTAGTTCCTTGAAACAAAACTTGGACTTCTGAACATTGATGGTCAGACCAGCATCCTCAAGGCAACGAGCAACTTGTTTCAGAAGTGCCATATGTGTCTGAAAATCTGGAGATACTACCAGAAGATCATCCAGATACACGAAGACGCGATCACGTATGGCCGACGGTATCACTCTATCCATTAACCGGCAAAGTCGCTGGGCGGCATTGCATAAGCCGAACGGCATTACCTTAAAATGATAGAGTGGCCTACCGGGCACCGTGAAGGCTGTCTTCTCTCTACTGGATGGATCTAGAGGTATCTGCCAGAACGCATCTTTGAGATCCACACTGGAAATATAATATGTGTCGCCAAGCCTGCTGAGTAAACCCTCTATATGAGGAAGTGGATACGCATCCTTAATCGTCAGAGCATTCAGCTTGCGTGCGTCCAGGAACAATCTATTTTTCGCCCCTTTGCGTACTAACGTCACGGGGTGACTCCAAGGACTTTCGCTAGGCTCGATGACTCCTAATTCAAGCATTCGATCCAACTCGGCATACAGAAGTGTTTGCACTGCTGGCGAAACTGGATAATATCTATCCTTTACCGGGACTGCATCCCCAGTATCAATTGAATGGGTTTCCAAATGTGTTCTGCCGTGGACAAGTGGAGTGGACAAGTGGAGACTTACTACAACTTGCAAACAAGCCAGGGTCCTCTGGCCACAGGTGGACAGGAAGAGGACTAGGCAACTACTTAACTTGCCGAGAGGCAGGTTATCCACAATGATAGGAACACTTACGGGGCATTGCCTTGTAGGAAAACACGCCCTAAATTGCGACATAGAAACTTCACTATCTGTAGATGCTGCACGGAAGAGTACGAGGAAACGACGAAATACCTTCTCTTGGATTGCCTTGCTCTGGCAGGACCGAGTAGTAGAATATTCAGAACACATTTAGTTAGCACCGTAGCTCTACAGGATATTCCTGTAGGTCTAATAGACAAATTCATTGAAAGGGCAAATTGGCTAGACGACTAGTCAATAGTTGATATAGAGGAAACTGCAGGTATCACAGTGGGCTTCTTTAGCATAAGTGTGCTAGACAGCGTGCTGCCTTTTAGACTTTTCAACCAACCAACCACTTTAATGATTTATATTTTTTGTATGCATTGTCCTCAGATCGGGCTCAGGAGTATATTTAATAAACATTTATGTTGCATTTGTACAGTTTTATACATTCAATTTGTTGAAATCAATTTAACAATGTACTGAAAAATTTTTAATCTAAAGAGTGTTCGATATCTCGGGCGATGTGTTAACATCTTTTTGTTACACGGTACCTGTTCGATTTCTGTGAACACATTAGCAAATGTTACATTGGAAAATAAAAGAATAGCGTTCAATCATTTAAATAATATTAATACTTAAAATTATTTAAGGTCCAGTGCAAGCACGTGTCATAATTTTCTTGCTTGTTGTTGTATTCCCATAAAAAATAAAGAGAATGCAAAGCAACAGACACATGTACATACATACATTGTTATGTTCATACATACGCTATACAAGTTCACACAATTTTCGTTGCTTTCTTGCTATCTCATTTTTATATACGTATAACTACCTTATTATTCTCTTTGCTCTGAGAGTGCTCCGCACCAACATTTTGTTTGACTTACCTTTCACAATAATAAAAAAGGCGATCAATCATATGATGACGTTTAATTTAAATAATATTAATACTTAATAACACTTAAAAATATTTAAATACAAGTGTCATTATTTTCTTGCTTAATACTTTTTATTTTATACCCACAAAAAACAAAGAGAATGCAAAGCAACAGACACGTGAACATACATACATTGTTATGTTCGCACATACTCATACAAGTTCACACAATTTTCTTGCTATCTCATTTTTATATACGTATAACCACGTCATTATTCTCTTTTGCTCTGAGAGTGCTCCACACCCACACAAGAAAACTATTCACCGCCGTTACATAAGTGTGTGTTTTTTTTTCGCAGAATGACAATCTGTGTTTCGCAGTCGGACAAATCTGTGTTCTAGGGTGGGGTGGGTCGCCCTTATCATTTAGGGGTATGAAAAGTAGATGTTGGCCTAGATTGAGACCTACCCGATATGCACACAGAATTTCAAACAAATCGGTCCAGACGTTTCGGAGGCGTTTAACGCCAAAAAATCTGTGTGATCGCAGTTGGACAATCTGTATGATCGCAGTCGGACAATCTGTGTGATCTCCGTCGGACAAACTGTGTTTGGAAGAATTCACTTTGTGAATTTAGTCCCTACCCGCGCCTATAGATGTTAACTACATAAATATCGTATACTATGGTCTAATTAAATCTAAAAATATACTATGGTCTAATTAAATCTAAAAATCATCCCTGATGAATTTGAATAACGTGGAGCACGACGAAACTGCATACAATTGTTATTGTATGTAAACAAATTGTGTTGTATTTTAGGCAACAACAAAAAACATGTCTAATGAGTACCGATGGTTCTCTGGAGATGGAAAGAAGTTTCTGCAAATGTTTTCTTGTGTGTTTTGCTTGCGATATTTTTCGAACACTTGCATTATAGCGAATTCTGAATTCAAATGAGATTTCGATTGCATTTAGTTTGATGAATTTTTCAATAGCATTATTCCAAACAACCGCTGATGAAGATCTGTGGCTAGATCTGAAATAGCTATACGGTTTGCCAGGAATCGTAGGGAATCATTTGCAAAACTCCTTTTTAAAAAAAAAACTATATCTCTAGTAATAGAAATATAGAATGGCCTCGAGCTGAACAATAGTATTGAAAAGTACCAATAAAAGGGCAGAATAAACAAAAATCATCCCTGATGAATATAAAACAATAATTTTAAGATAGCCACCAACATGTTTTGGTTTTGACGTTAGTGCAATATCTTTATGCGATGTTAGTATTGTGTCTAAAATCCCCGACATTGTACGTTTTACTTTTTACTGCTTTAATATTCTGTATATATCATATATGACGGGAATCCCATTTGTATCCTCTATATATTTTTGTTCGTCCAGGCATATAAACGCCTTAATATAAAATGTTCATTCAATAGCTTTTTAATCAGTTTGACTGCCACTGGCCCAATGTACCATTTTCGGGTATACACTATCGGGCCCTGTACCAAATTTTTGAATTTTATATTTGAATTTTTTTTTATATTTATTATTTATCATAATATATTTGTGAATTTTATATAATACATTAAAATTGTTTTTCTTTGTTGCAACCAGGTCAGATGTTGCAAGGTGGCCGGCATGTTTACGCACAATTCGATGTAATGATTCCGTCCCCACTCGAGGTTCTTTTTTCCCACCTTTTGCGTTGGCAACCCTTTCCATGTCGTTAGGACCTATTTTTGCAACTTTGTAATTTGAGGCGAAATAGATTCTAACGATTAAGGAGTTCGCCAAATGCACGCCACTTTTCACGCTTTCCCCTTTCTTTTGGTATATTTCAAGTAGAGTTGTATTACAGATCTGCTACTGATCACTCCTAGATTCAACCTGCTACAAGGTAATTACCTTCCACAAATCGAATAATAAAGTTATTTGTTCAAATTTGAAAATTGTTGGTGTTTTTATTTTTATTTTATTGTTGGTGTTTTTGTTTTTCTTTATTCTTTTCACGAATAAACACTAAGTTTAAGAGCCAGCTGTATTTAAAAGATACAACTGTGCATTCGGAAATGATGCAGCTTCTCAGGGAAAAGAAAATAGAATCGTATTCCTTTACGCCTCAAGAATAAGCATTGTATTACGAGGGTTATATTATGATACTGATTTAAGTGCGATTAACTTGTAATTGAACACGCTTGTTCCTGGTACAGTGGAATCGATTGTAATATGGGCACAGACTGCAATTAGAATAAGTTGATCAAAGAGTTTAGGTGCTGGACTAGTGGGGCGCTCAGTATGCCATGCGTTTAAGCCGGGCTGGTAACTCGCCGGACGGGGGGATCTTTCCACTTCCTAAGCACATCAACAGTCTGCCACAGAACAATAAATACATACTGAGGCTTACTCAAACATTCTCGCGACATAAAATTAAATAAAAGGAGCCCAAAGATAATAATCGTTAGCAGCGACAAACAAAACGAACAAACCGAAAAGCGAACAGATAGTTCTGTTCTAGAGAAGTTTTAAGGGACTACTCCCAAAACGCGCAAATATAGCTGACTGGTGTTGATGCCAGCTTGAACCCTCCCTTTGGAAGCACCTACAGGCGTCCCCATGACACTGCTGCGTCTGCAGTGTCCCAAAAACAAAATGTGTCACTTACCAATTACCCTAACATACCCTCTACCTTACCATAACCTTTGGCTTAATTAACCATATCGAAAACGCACAAGAAATCCAATTTCAATAACAATTTATTCATAATTATTCTAAATTAAAACTAACTCAATACAAAAGTGGAAAGCAAAGGGGTGCCACAAGGGCAAAGCGCTCCTTCAGTGGTTACAAAAACTCCACAGAGCAAAACAATAAACCCCAAAAGGCTAAATGACTTAATCATATTATACTTAAATTTTCTTTTCGTTTTTTAAATGCTAACAATTTACTTTAACAATGATGATTAAATAAAAAAATACATGCAAAATTAATCTAAACATAAGGTAGAGCGACACCTTAAAACCGAATGGGTATCTCAACTAATACTGGCATATGCCCTAGTGACACTGTCCAGGATTTCACCGAACGCGAAAATTCCCGAAGGTTGAAACCGTAACGACGATGGTGCCCGAGCACTGATGCCGCGACGCCTAACTTATTTAGACCCCGATGGTCTATAAATAAAAAACAACGAACACTACTAGGCCGACCTAGTTTATCGCGCACGAAATTATATACCCAGAGGCAATTCGCATGGGTGTAAATATATAAATAAAAAAAACACAAAATAAATTTAAAAAGAAAAATATATAGATATATAGTCGCAGTCAAGGTCCACAGGTCATTCTGTCCGTAAAATATGGTAGACCTGAACGCCAAACCTGGCCACTAGGGAGTATGCGGGTCCCCAACAGCCTAAGACAGCCGCTCTTTTCACAATTGTCTTATTCTAAATTCTTAATATTATGATATTTCACAAGGTTAACCTTGACTATTTCCCTACTTCTTCATTATTTCATTTTTTAAAAATTATTATTTCGGTTTATTTATCTCGGATGCTCTAGGAATTCCTTTTCTCCTTAGTTTTTCTTATTTTTCAAATTCTTATTTCTTAATGTCTGTTTGACCAGTTTATTTTTTCAAGATTTTAAATTTTTTGTTTCTTTTATCACTTTTATCTTTCAAAATTTCTTTTTATTTCTTAATTACTGTTCGGCCAGTTTCATTTTCTTAAAATTTTCTTTTATATTTCGTAATTACTGTCCGACCAGTTTTATTTTTCAAAATTTTTTATTATATTTACTTTTTTTCCAGCTATCGCCGGAGAGACTTCACGGCCGTTGACGTGACTTGGAGTTCCCAAGAACGTCTGCTGATGGATTTATCCGCTACCGGGGCAAATAGAAAAATGGTGAGACACCGCCGACAATTTAACCTCACAACTTACCTAGCTGCCGCTGTCTCGCCTTCGGAATTCTTTGCGGTTGACCGTTAATTCCCTATGGGGGACTTGGTAGGCAAGGGTTTTTCCTTCCTTGCTTCAGGGAAACTTTCACCGTTCCTGGCGTTGGTGGCTGAATGAGTCGTTAACCTTTTGGTCACTTGATTGAGGTTACTGGCTAAACTTTTTCCGGGCGATGTTCGCTGGTTCGCTGACGAAATTGAATTATCTCGAAAAAGAAAAAATGGCGTTACACCATGACGCCTGCGCCAATTTCAATTTCTCGCCGGTATTGGTAATTTATTAACTTTTGTAATGGTGTTGTCTGGAAATTCGCCGTTTGTGTATATACAATTGACACGGCTGACAACCATGAATTTCACAATTCCTCATGGTGTAATTAATGAGGGTGTGGTGAGCATGTCGGGTCGCGTTCATCTGATGTTAGATGACAGTTGAAGTGTGCGACTTTAGCGGCGTTATGGCGCCGCCACAAACTCCACCATCCTGATGACAGCCAGGACGAGGGATGGGAGAGAAACTGTTGCCGGAAGAGGTGTGGGTGTTCGGTCTGCAACTGATCAGGGACCGCACCACTTAGGTGATCAGGGACCACCCCTAGGGATGGAGCTGAATCAGCCCGGTGGGGGGGGCTGATCAGACGCTCGCCTAACTCACACGTCTCCAAGTCCAGTTCCTTCCTGTTGTGGGCTGGTGGGCTGGCTTTATAGCCAGGTAGGTTTCCTTCATATTCTCGTCTTACCTTCGGGGCAGTGTATTTCCTCGGGAGCTCTGCGGTAACGAGTCTAGCAGGTCTTGTAGCTGAGCCTCTGTTTCGATGACCTGTGGCGCGGCTATCCCCTTCACCGAAATTAAGATTTGGTCCTCGACGAGTCGCATATTGTACACCCCCTTCCTACCGTGCA
Source organism: Phaonia tiefii (assembly GCA_963931995.1). Lineage (NCBI taxonomy): Eukaryota > Metazoa > Arthropoda > Insecta > Diptera > Muscidae > Phaonia > Phaonia tiefii. The sequence goes on from OZ008368.1 coordinate 135,437,130, forward strand.
CTTTGTTGCCGGCCAATTTGTACAGCTGGGACACGGCTGTACTGTCCTTCACCCGGAGTCGACGGATGGCGGCTCTGTCGTCGGTCTCAAGTCGCCGGAACTTGGTCAGGAACTCGAACTTTACTTTGGGTGACTTGAACTCAATGGTCACTTGGCGCTGATCAGGACGTGCTAGCTTGGTGGAGCAAGCTACAATGTCCACATCCTCTGGAGGGCACTCAACCTCCAACCTTCTCAAGAGACCCATGACTCTCTCTTTGGGCTCGGCGGCAGCCTGTGGTGTGAGGTGGCAAATAGTTATCTTGTTGGCCGCGTACCCGGAGATTTTTCGTTGGAGCGCGATCTCTTGAAAGCGTCCCGAGGATTCGGCCAGCTCCTGCGTGAGCGTGGCGTTCTGCTTCTGCACGGTTCGGAGCTGTTGCTGGAAGTCCTGAAGGCTCTCCTCCAAGCGTTGGATCTTATTGGTCACCTCAATTAGCTGATCCTTCATCTGCGCCCGTTCCTTCTCCCACCATGACTCGCGTCGGGTTATGTCTAGCTGCATGGCGTCTAGGCGGCTCTTCAGCTTCTCCACACCGGTAGAAGGCTGGCTGCGGACTCGGCACAACTCGTGGTACAATTCGGTCTTGGATTTCTGCAGCTGCTTGTTCTCCTGCAGGAGTGTTAGAGAGTGAAAATCGTACTCCTCCCGCAGATCGTCGTACCTACGCTGCAAAACGTCCTGTGCCGCCTCGACGGCCTCGATGCGCTCTTGTTTCACACGAACCTCGTTGCGCATCGCTACGAGCTCTCCTTGGTCAGCGACTATTTCGCCCTCCACAAACCGTGGATATATCGGGAACACGTAGTAGCCGGCTCGACGACATACGGGACAATCGGTCCTCCCTTGGTCGTACCAGGTCTCATGGCACGACAAATGAAAAATGTGGCCGCACTCGGAGGTGACAATCGTCGCATCCTCCGCCGTCAGTGTTGACAGGCACACATTACACTCCACCACATTAGCCATGGGGACAAGGGCACCTAACTAGCGAGGGTTTGCAGACAGGGGCGGACTAATTGGGCTGAAATGACAATATTGAAAACTCCTTAGATCTACAAGTAATTGGTCAAAAGAGAATAAGACAGAAGGGTCATGAATAGAAAACTAGTGAATAGGTTCAGGAAGCTAAGTACTACTCTCTAACGCCTACCTAGCTTATCTGGCTTTGCCTTATATCAAACTTCGACACGTTACCGTGGACACATAAAACTCTTACCTGTCACAGACTATACTCATCAATACCGAACTGCATTAGAGTAGAACCCGAACCCACGCCTGAGATAAAACTCAGAGTCGCATGGTCTTACATTATTGTTTCAAGTCCTTGGCATGAAACACTCCCAGGCGTTTACCTTTTAGGTCTTCTACCTCATAGAGACTGTTTCCAACAGGCTTCACAATCCTGCACTTCAAGAACTTCCGTGCCAGCTTTGCGTTGAAATTGTCCTTAAAGCTGCTCTGTTGGAAATTACGGCGGTAAACTTCCTGACCCGGTATATACTTAACCGGACGGCATCTGGTGTTATACGTGCGTTCGTTTCTCTCATAAGCCTTATGTAGACTCTCCTGTATTTTCGTCCTCACTAAATCCTGTGCAACCGATTTCGGAACTTGGGTTTCACCCATGTCAGTCAAGCTCTTCAGGCACCTCGCCAACTTATATAGGCTGCCATGTGTGATCATGTTGACTCCGAAAAGAGCGAAGTATGGTGTGACACCAATCGCACTGTGTACGGAGGATCGTAAGGAACATTCTATTTCAGACAGATGTCGATCCTATTCTCGGTGGTCCTCCTTCATATAGGATCGAATCGCCGATAAAACCGATTGATTAACTCTTTCCGAGGCGTTGGCCTGCGGAGAGTGCACTGCTGTTCGGTAATGATTTATACCGAAATTGGTAACGAAATGCGTGAACTCGCGGCTTACGAACTGTTTGCCGTTGTCCGAGACGATGGTCTCAGGAACACCGAACTTATGGCATATTTCGGTTATCAAGAACCGAATCACGCTCTTGCTGCTAGCCTTAGACATAGCCTTCAGCATGACGAACTTCGACAGATGATCCAGAACAATGAAAATAAAATAGTTTCCATTCTTAGAACGAGGATAAGGGCATAGAAAGTCCACGAAAATCCGCTGAAAAGGCCGATGGATCACTACCTCTTTCCCCATCGGTGGTCTTAACGTAATGTTGGCCGCCTTAGTTTCACGACATGTTTGGCAAGCATCGACATAACTTTTCACCTGCATGTTCATATTCGGCCAAAAGAAATATTCTTTAATCCTCTTCAGGGTCTTAAAGAAACCTCCATGAGCAGCGTGCGGGGGATCATGAGTCTTCTCAATGATACTTTGGGTTAATTCCAATGGTACCCACACCTTCCACGCAAAGTCCTCATGGAGTGGCATACCATCATAGGGCATCGTTCTTTTGTACACGATTCCATCTACCACTCGTAAATCGGGTAGGCGACTCGCGTTCTCCTCGATTGTCTTGACCAAATCCGCATAATCAGTAGATTTGAATGCTTTATCCTCCATATCGATTAATCTAACAACCTCCACCGAGACTTCGTCCATCGCATATCTGGACAAGGTGTCGGGTACAACATTGAGTTTACCCTTGCGGTGTTCGATTACAAAGTCGAAAGATTGCAGATGAAGACTCCAACGAGCTAGCCGCCCACTGAGATCTCGATGTGACATCAGCCACTTAAGGCTGCTGTGATCTGTAATGACAGTGAACGCCATCAACTCAATGAATGGTCTAAACTTCTTAATGGCCAGAACCACCGCTAAGCATTCTCGCTCTGTCACAGTATAATTCCGCTGTGCAGGTGTCAATTTGTGCGAGTAGTATGCTATCGGATGTTCTTCACCGTTGTCATCTCTTTGAAACAAAACTGCGCCGACTCCTAGATCCGAGGCGTCGCATTGCACATAAAAGCGCTTGGAGAAATCTGGGTGAATTAGTACAGGGCTAGTCACCAATGCATTCTTCAAACTATCGAAGGCTACTTTAGCTTCATTCGTGAAGCAAAAAGTTTTACTCTTCTTCAAGGTGTCCGAAATCGGAGCCGCTATTGTTGCGTAATCAGATATAAACTTTCGGTACCACCCCGTGGCGCCTAAAAAGCTCCTCACTTGTTTAAGGGACTTTGGATACTTGTAGCCCACGATTGACTCAACTTTCGAAGGATCGGGTTTGACTTGGCCCCCTCCGACAAGGTAACCTAAATATCTTAGTTCCTTGAAACAAAACTTGGACTTCTGAACATTGATGGTCAGACCAGCATCCTCAAGGCAACGAGCAACTTGTTTCAGAAGTGCCATATGTGTCTGAAAATCTGGAGATACTACCAGAAGATCATCCTGATACACGAAGACGCGATCACGTATGGCCGACGGTATCACTCTATCCATTAACCGGCAAAGTCGCTGGGCGGCATTGCATAAGCCGAACGGCATTACCTTAAAATGATAGAGTGGCCTACCGGGCACCGTGAAGGCTGTCTTCTCTCTACTGGATGGATCTAGAGGTATCTGCCAGAACGCATCTTTGAGATCCACACTGGAAATATAATATGTGTCGCCAAGCCTGCTGAGTAAACCCTCTATATGAGGAAGTGGATACGCATCCTTAATCGTCAGAGCATTCAGCTTGCGTGCGTCCAGGAACAATCTATTTTTCGCCCCTTTGCGTACTAACGTCACGGGGTGACTCCAAGGACTTTCGCTAGGCTCGATGACTCCTAATTCAAGCATTCGATCCAACTCGGCATACAGAAGTGTTTGCACTGCTGGCGAAACTGGATAATATCTATCCTTTACCGGGACTGCATCCCCAGTATCAATTGAATGGGTTTCCAAATGTGTTCTGCCGTGGACAAGTGGAGTGGACAAGTGGAGACTTACTACAACTTGCAAACAAGCCAGGGTCCTCTGGCCACAGGTGGACAGGAAGAGGACTAGGCAACTACTTAACTTGCCGAGAGGCAGGTTATCCACAATGATAGGAACACTTACGGGGCATTGCCTTGTAGGAAAACACGCCCTAAATTGCGACATAGAAACTTCACTATCTGTAGATGCTGCACGGAAGAGTACGAGGAAACGACGAAATACCTTCTCTTGGATTGCCTTGCTCTGGCAGGACCGAGTAGTAGAATATTCAGAACACATTTAGTTAGCACCGTAGCTCTACAGGATATTCCTGTAGGTCTAATAGACAAATTCATTGAAAGGGCAAATTGGCTAGACGACTAGTCAATAGTTGATATAGAGGAAACTGCAGGTATCACAGTGGGCTTCTTTAGCATAAGTGTGCTAGACAGCGTGCTGCCTTTTAGACTTTTCAACCAACCAACCAATTTAATGATTTATATTTTTTGTATGCATTGTCCTCAGATCGGGCTCAGGAGTATATTTAATAAACATTTATGTTGCATTTGTACAGTTTTATACATTCAATTTGTTGAAATCAATTTAACAATGTACTGAAAAATTTTTAATCTAAAGAGTGTTCGATATCTCGGGCGATGTGTTAACATCTTTTTGTTACACGGTACCTGTTCGATTTCTGTGAACACATTAGTAAATGTTACATTGGAAAATAAAAGAATAGCGTTCAATCATTTAAATAATATTAATACTTAAAATTATTTAAGGTCCAGTGCAAGCACGTGTCATAATTTTCTTGCTTAATACTTTTTGTTGTATTCCCATAAAAAATAAAGAGAATGCAAAGCAACAGACACATGTACATACATACATTGTTATGTTCATACATACGCTATACAAGTTCACACAATTTTCGTTGCTTTCTTGCTATCTCATTTTTATATACGTATAACTACCTTATTATTCTCTTTGCTCTGAGAGTGCTCCGCACCAACATTTTGTTTGACTTACCTTTCACAATAATAAAAAAGGCGATCAATCATATGATGACGTTTAATTTAAATAATATTAATACTTAATAACACTTAAAAATATTTAAATACAAGTGTCATTATTTTCTTACTTAATACTTTTTATTTTATACCCACAAAAAACAAAGAGAATGCAAAGCAACAGACACGTGAACATACATACATTGTTATGTTCGCACATACTCATACAAGTTCACACAATTTTCTTGCTATCTCATTTTTATATACGTATAACCACGTCATTATTCTCTTTTGCTCTGAGAGTGCTCCACACCCACACAAGAAAACTATTCACTGCCGTTACATAAGTGTGTGTTTTTTTTCGCAGAATGACAATCTGTGTTTCGCAGTCGGACAAATCTGTGTTCTAGGGTGGGGTGGGTCGCCCTTATCATTTAGGGGTATGAAAAGTAGATGTTGGCCTAGATTGAGACCTACCCGATATGCACACAGAATTTCAAACAAATCGGTCCAGACGTTTCGGAGGCGTTTAACGCCAAAAAATCTGTGTGATCGCAGTTGGACAATCTGTATGATCGCAGTCGGACAATCTGTGTGATCTCCGTCGGACAAACTGTGTTTGGAAGAATTCACTTTGTGAATTTAGTCCCTACCCGCGCCTATAGATGTTAACTACATAAATATCGTATACTATGGTCTAATTAAATCTAAAAATATACTATGGTCTAATTAAATCTAAAAATCATCCCTGATGAATTTGAATAACGTGGAGCACGACGAAACTGCATACAATTGTTATTGTATGTAAACAAATTGTGTTGTATTTTAGGCAACAACAAAAAACATGTCTAATGAGTACCGATGGTTCTCTGGAGATGGAAAGAAGTTTCAGCAAATGTTTTCTTGTGTGTTTTGCTTGCGATATTTTTCGAACACTTGCATTATAGCGAATTCTGAATTCAAATGAGATTTCGATTGCATTTAGTTTGATGAATTTTTCAATAGCATTATTCCAAACAACCGCTGATGAAGATCTGTGGCTAGATCTGAAATAGCTATACGGTTTGCCAGGAATCGTAGGGAATCATTTGCAAAACTCCTTTTTAAAAAAAAACTATATCTCTAGTAATAGAAATATAGAATGGCCTCGAGCTGAACAATAGTATTGAAAAGTACCAATAAAAGGGCAGAATAAACAAAAATCATCCCTGATGAATATAAAACAATAATTTTAAGATAGCCACCAACATGTTTTGGTTTTGACGTTAGTGCAATATCTTTATGCGATGTTAGTATTGTGTCTAAAATCCCCGACATTGTGCGTTTTACTTTTTACTGCTTTAATATTCTGTATATATCATATATGACGGGAATCCCATTTGTATCCTCTATATATTTTTGTTCGTCCAGGCATATAAACGCCTTAATATAAAATGTTCATTCAATAGCTTTTTAATCAGTTTGACTGCCACTGGCCCAATGTACCATTTTCGGGTATACACTATCGGGCCCTGTACCAAATTTTTGAATTTTATATTTGAATTTTTTTTTATATTTATTATTTATCATAATATATTTGTGAATTTTATATAATACATTAAAATTGTTTTTCTTTGTTGCAACCAGGTCAGATGTTGCAAGGTGGCCGGCATGTTTACGCACAATTCGATGTAATGATTCCGTCCCCACTCGAGGTTCTTTTTTCCCACCTTTTGCGTTGGCAACCCTTTCCATGTCGTTAGGACCTATTTTTGCAACTTTGTAATTTGAGGCGAAATAGATTCTAACGATTAAGGAGTTCGCCAAATGCACGCCACTTTTCACGCTTTCCCCTTTCTTTTGGTATATTTCAAGTAGAGTTGTATTACAGATCTGCTACTGATCACTCCTAGATTCAACCTGCTACAAGGTAATTACCTTCCACAAATCGAATAATAAAGTTATTTGTTCAAATTTGAAAATTGTTGGTGTTTTTATTTTTATTTTATTGTTGGTGTTTTTGTTTTTCTTTATTCTTTTCACGAATAAACACTAAGTTTAAGAGCCAGCTGTATTTAAAAGATACAACTGTGCATTCGGAAATGATGCAGCTTCTCAGGGAAAAGAAAATAGAATCGTATTCCTTTACGCCTCAAGAATAAGCATTGTATTACGAGGGTTATATTATGATACTGATTTAAGTGCGATTAACTTGTAATTGAACACGCTTGTTCCTGGTACAGTGGAATCGATTGTAATATGGGCACAGACTGCAATTAGAATAAGTTGATCAAAGAGTTTAGGTGCTGGACTAGTGGGGCGCTCAGTATGCCATGCGTTTAAGCCGGGCTGGTAACTCGCCGGACGGGGGGATCTTTCCACTTCCTAAGCACATCAACAGTCTGCCACAGAACAATAAATACATCTGAGGCTTACTCAAACATTCTCGCGACATAAAATTAAATAAAAGGAGCCCAAAGATAATAATCGTTAGCAGCGACAAACAAAACGAACAAACCGAAAAGCGAACAGATAGTTCTGTTCTAGAGAAGTTTTAAGGGACTACTCCCAAAACGCGCAAATATAGCTGACTGGTGTTGATGCCAGCTTGAACCCTCCCTTTGGAAGCACCTACAGGCGTCCCCATGACACTGCTGCGTCTGCAGTGTCCCAAAAACAAAATGTGTCACTTACCAATTACCCTAACATACCCTCTACCTTACCATAACCTTTGGCTTAATTAACCATATCGAAAACGCACAAGAAATCCAATTTCAATAACAATTTATTCATAATTATTCTAAATTAAAACTAACTCAATACAAAAGTGGAAAGCAAAGGGGTGCCACAAGGGCAAAGCGCTCCTTCAGTGGTTACAAAAACTCCACAGAGCAAAACAATAAACCCCAAAAGGCTAAATGACTTAATCATATTATACTTAAATTTTCTTTTCGTTTTTTAAATGCTAACAATTTACTTTAACAATGATGATTAAATAAAAAAAACACATGCAAAATTAATCTAAACATAAGGTAGAGCGACACCTTAAAACCGAATGGGTATCTCAACTAATACTGGCATATGCCCTAGTGACACTGTCCAGGATTTCACCGAACGCGAAAATTCCCGAAGGTTGAAACCGTAACGACGATGGTGCCCGAGCACTGATGCCGCGACGCCTAACTTATTTAGACCCCGATGGTCTATAAATAAAAAACAACGAACACTACTAGGCCGACCTAGTTTATCGCGCACGAAATTATATACCCAGAGGCAATTCGCATGGGTGTAAATATATAAATAAAAAAAACACAAAATAAATTTAAAAAGAAAAATATATAGATATATAGTCGCAGTCAAGGTCCACAGGTTATTCTGTCCGTAAAATATGGTAGACCTGAACGCCAAACCTGGCCACTAGGGAGTATGCGGGTCCCCAACAGCCTAAGACAGCCGCTCTTTTCACAATTGTCTTATTCTAAATTCTTAATATTATGATATTTCACAAGGTTAACCTTGACTATTTCCCTACTTCTTCATTATTTCATTTTTTAAAAATTATTATTTCGGTATATTTATCTCGGATGCTCTAGGAATTCCTTTTCTCCTTAGTTTTTCTTATTTTTCAAATTCTTATTTCTTAATGTCTGTTTGACCAGTTTATTTTTTCAATATTTTCAATTTTTTGTTTCTTTTATTACTTTTATCTTTCAAAATTTCTTTTTATTTCTTAATTACTGTTCGGCCAGTTTCATTTTCTTAAAATTTTCTTTTATATTTCGTAATTACTGTCCGACCAGTTTTATTTTTCAAAATTTTTTATTATATTTACTTTTTTCCAGCTATCGCCGGAGAGACTTCACGGCCGTTGACGTGACCTGGAGTTCCCAAGAACGTCTGCTGATGGATTTATCCGCTACCGGGGCAAATAGAAAAATGGTGAGACACCGCCGACAATTTAACCTCACAACTTACCTAGCTGCCGCTGTCTCGCCTTCGGAATTCTTTGCGGTTGACCGTTAATTCCCTATGGGGGACTTGGTAGGCAAGGGTTTTTCCTTCCTTGCTTCAGGGAAACTTTCACCGTTCCTGGCGTTGGTGGCTGAATGAGTTGTTAACCTTTTGGTCACTTGATTGAGGTTACTGGCTAAACTTTTTCCGGGCGATGTTCGCTGGTTCGCTGACGAAATTGAATTATCTCGAAAAAGAAAAAATGGCGTTACACCATGACGCCTGCGCCAATTTCAATTTCTCGCCGGTATTGGTAATTTATTAACTTTTGTAATGGTGTTGTCTGGAAATTCGCCGTTTGTGTATATACAATTGACACGGCTGACAACCATGAATTTCACAATTCCTCATGGTGTAATTAATGAGGGTGTGGTGAGCATGTCGGGTCGCGTTCATCTGATGTTAGATGACAGTTGAAGTGTGCGACTTTAGCGGCGTTATGGCGCCGCCACAAACTCCACCATCCTGATGACAGCCAGGACGAGGGATGGGAGAGAAACTGTTGCCGCACCACTTAGGTGATCAGGGACCACCCCTAGGGATGGAGCTGAATCAGCCCGGTGGTGGGGGCTGATCAGACGCTCGCCTAACTCACACGTCTCCAAGTCCAGTTCCTTCCTGTTGTGGGCTGGTGGGCTGTCTTTATAGCCAGGTAGGTTTCCTTCATATTCTCGTCTTACCTTCGGGGCAGTGTATTTCCTCGGGAGCTCTGCGGTAACGAGTCTAGCAGGTCTTGTAGCTGAGCCTCTGTTTCGATGACCTGTGGAAATTAAGATTTGGTCCTCGACGAGTCGCATATTGTACACCCCCTTCCTACCGTGCACTTTGTTGCCGGCCAATTTGTACAGCTGGGACACGGCTGTACTGTCCTTCACCCGGAGTCGACGGATGGCGGCTCTGTCGTCGGTCTCAAGTCGCCGGAACTTGGTCAGGAACTCGAACTTTACTTTGGGTGACTTGAACTCAACGGTCACTTGGCGCTGATCAGGACGTGCTAGCATGGTGGAGCAAGCTACAATGTCCACATCCTCTGGAGGGCACTCAACCTCCAACCTTCTCAAGAGACCCATGACTCTCTCTTTGGGCTCGGCGGCAGCCTGTGGTGTGAGGTGGCAAATAGTTATCTTGTTGGCCGCGTACCCGGAGATTTTTCGTTGGAGCGCGATCTCTTGAAAGCGTCCCGAGGATTCGGCCAGCTCCTGCGTGAGCGTGGCGTTCTGCTTCTGCACGGTTCGGAGCTGTTGCTGGAAGTCCTGAAGGCTCTCCTCCAAGCGTTGGCTCTTATTGGTCACCTCAATTAGCTGATCCTTCATCTGCGCCCGTTCCTTCTCCCACCATGACTCGCGTCGGGTTATGTCTAGCTGCATGGCGTCTAGGCGGCTCTTCAGCTTCTCCACACCGGTAGAAGGCTGGCTGCGGACTCGGCACAACTCGTGGTACAATTCGGCCTTGGATTTCTGCAGCTGCTTGTTCTCCTGCAGGAGTGTTAGAGAGTGCAAATCGTACTCCTCCCGCAGATCGTCGTACCTACGCTGCAAAACGTCCTGTGCCGCCTCGACGGCCTCGATGCGCTCTTGTTTCACACGAACCTCGTTGCGCAGCGCTACGAGCTCTCCTTGGTCAGCGACTATTTCGCCCTCCACAAACCGTGAATATATCGGGAACACGTAGTAGCCGGCTCGACGACATACGGGACAATCGGTCCTCCCTTGGTCATACCAGGTCTCATGGCACGACAAATGAAAAATGTGGCCGCACTCGGAGGTGACAATCGTCGCATCCTCCGCCGTCAGTGTTGACAGGCACACATTACACTCCACCACATTAGCCATGGGGACAAGGGCACCTAACTAGCGAGGGTTTGCAGACAGGGGCGGACTAATTGGGCTGAAATGACAATATTGAAAACTCCTTAGATCTACAAGTAATTGGTCAAAAGAGAATAAGACAGAAGGGTCATGAATAGAAAACTAGTGAATGGGTTCAGGAAGCTAAGTACTACTCTCTAACGCCTACCTAGCTTATTTGGCTTTGCCTTATATCAACCTTCGACACGTTACCGTGGACACATAAAACTCTTACCTGTCACAGACTATACTCATCAATACCGAACTGCATTAGAGTAGAACCCGAACCCACGCCTGAGATAAAACTCAGAGTCGCATGGTCTTACATTATTGTTTCAAGTCCTTGGCATGAAACACTCCCAGGCGTTTACCTTTTAGGTCTTCTACCTCATAGAGACTGTTTCCAACAGGCTTCACAATCCTGCACTTCAAGAACTTCCGTGCCAGCTTTGCGTTGAAATTGTCCTTAAAGCTGCTCTGTTGGAAATTACGGCGGTAAACTTCCTGACCCGGTATATACTTAACCGGACGGCATCTGGTGTTATACGTGCGTTCGTTTCTCTCATAAGCCTTATGTAGACTCTCCTGTATTTTCGTCCTCACTAAATCCTGTGCAACCGATTTCGGAACTTGGGTTTCACCCATGTCAGTCAAGCTCTTCAGGCACCTCGCCAACTTATATAGGCTGCCATGTGTGATCATGTTGACTCCGAAAAGAGCGAAGTATGGTGTGACACCAATCGCACTGTGTACGGAGGATCGTAAGGAACATTCTATTTCAGACAGATGTCGATCCTATTCTCGGTGGTCCTCCTTCATATAGGATCGAATCGCCGATAAAACCGATTGATTAACTCTTTCCGAGGCGTTGGCCTGCGGAGAGTGCACTGCTGTTCGGTAATGATTTATACCGAAATTGGTAACGAAATGCGTGAACTCGCGGCTTACGAACTGTTTGCCGTTGTCCGAGACGATGGTCTCAGGAACACCGAACTTATGGCATATTTCGGTTATCAAGAACCGAATCACGCTCTTGCTGCTAGCCTTAGACATAGCCTTCAGCATGACGAACTTCGACAGATGATCCAGAACAATGAAAATAAAATAGTTTCCATTCTTAGAACGAGGATAAGGGCATAGAAAGTCCACGAAAATCCGCTGAAAAGGCCGATGGATCACTACCTCTTTCCCCATCGGTGGTCTTAACGTAATGTTGGCCGCCTTAGTTTCACGACATGTTTGGCAAGCATCGACATAACTTTTCACCTGCATGTTCATATTCGGCCAAAAGAAATATTCTTTAATCCTCTTCAGGGTCTTAAAGAAACCTCCATGAGCAGCGTGCGGGGGATCATGAGACTTCTCAATGATACTTTGGGTTAATTCCAATGGTACCCACACCTTCCACGCAAAGTCCTCATGGAGCGGCATACCATCATAGGGCATCGTTCTTTTGTACACGATTCCATCTACCACTCGTAAATCGGGTAGGCGACTCGCGTTCTCCTCGATTGTCTTGACCAAATCCGCATAATCAGTAGATTTGAATGCTTTATCCTCCATATCGATTAATCTAACAACCTCCACCGAGACTTCGTCCATCGCATATCTGGACAAGGTGTCGGGTACAACATTGAGTTTACCCTTGCGGTGTTCGATTACAAAGTCGAAAGATTGCAGATGAAGACTCCAACGAGCTAGCCGCCCACTGAGATCTCGATGTGACATCAGCCACTTAAGGCTGCTGTGATCTGTAATGACAGTGAACGCCATCAACTCAATGAATGGTCTAAACTTCTTAATGGCCAGAACCACCGCTAAGCATTCTCGCTCTGTCACAGTATAATTCCGCTGTGCAGGTGTCAATTTGTGCGAGTAGTATGCTATCGGATGTTCTTCACCGTTGTCATCTCTTTGAAACAAAACTGCGCCGACTCCTAGATCCGAGGCGTCGCATTGCACATAAAAGCGCTTGGAGAAATCTGGGTGAATTAGTACAGGGCTAGTCACCAATGCATTCTTCAAACTATCGAAGGCTACTTTAGCTTCATTCGTGAAGCAAAAAGTTTTACTCTTCTTCAAGGTGTCCGAAATCGGAGCCGCTATTGTTGCGTAATCAGATATAAACTTTCGGTACCACCCCGTGGCGCCTAAAAAGCTCCTCACTTGTTTAAGGGACTTTGGATACTTGTAGCCCACGATTGACTCAACTTTCGAAGGATCGGGTTTGACTTGGCCCCCTCCGACAAGGTAACCTAAATATCTTAGTTCCTTGAAACAAAACTTGGACTTCTGAACATTGATGGTCAGACCAGCATCCTCAAGGCAACGAGCAACTTGTTTCAGAAGTGCCATATGTGTCTGAAAATCTGGAGATACTACCAGAAGATCATCCAGATACACGAAGACGCGATCACGTATGGCCGACGGTATCACTCTATCCATTAACCGGCAAAGTCGCTGGGCGGCATTGCATAAGCCGAACGGCATTACCTTAAAATGATAGAGTGGCCTACCGGGCACCGTGAAGGCTGTCTTCTCTCTACTGGATGGATCTAGAGGTATCTGCCAGAACGCATCTTTGAGATCCACACTGGAAATATAATATGTGTCGCCAAGCCTGCTGAGTATACCCTCTATATGAGGAAGTGGATACGCATCCTTAATCGTCAGAGCATTCAGCTTGCGTGCGTCCAGGAACAATCTATTTTTCGCCCCTTTGCGTACTAACGTCACGGGGTGACTCCAAGGACTTTCGCTAGGCTCGATGACTCCTAATTCAAGCATTCGATCCAACTCGGCATACAGAAGTGTTTGCACTGCTGGCGAAACTGGATAATATCTATCCTTTACCGGGACTGCATCCCCAGTATCAATTGAATGGGTTTCCAAATGTGTTCTGCCGTGGACAAGTGGAGTGGACAAGTGGAGACTTACTACAACTTGCAAACAAGCCAGGGTCCTCTGGCCACAGGTGGACAGGAAGAGGACTAGGCAACTACTTAACTTGCCGAGAGGCAGGTTATCCACAATGATAGGAACACTTACGGGGCATTGCCTTGTAGGAAAACACGCCCTAAATTGCGACATAGAAACTTCACTATCTGTAGATGCTGCACGGAAGAGTACGAGGAAACGACGAAATACCTTCTCTTGGATTGCCTTGCTCTGGCAGGACCGAGTAGTAGAATATTCAGAACACATTTAGTTAGCACCGTAGCTCTACAGGATATTCCTGTAGGTCTAATAGACAAATTCATTGAAAGGGCAAATTGGCTAGACGACTAGTCAATAGTTGATATAGAGGAAACTGCAGGTATCACAGTGGGCTTCTTTAGCATAAGTGTGCTAGACAGCGTGCTGCCTTTTAGACTTTTCAACCAACCAACCAATTTAATGATTTATATTTTTTGTATGCATTGTCCTCAGATCGGGCTCAGGAGTATATTTAATAAACATTTATGTTGCATTTGTACAGTTTTATACATTCAATTTGTTGAAATCAATTTAACAATGTACTGAAAAATTTTTAATCTAAAGAGTGTTCGATATCTCGGGCGATGTGTTAACATCTTTTTGTTACACGGTACCTGTTCGATTTCTGTGAACACATTAGTAAATGTTACATTGGAAAATAAAAGAATAGCGTTCAATCATTTAAATAATATTAATACTTAAAATTATTTAAGGTCCAGTGCAAGCACGTGTCATAATTTTCTTGCTTAATACTTTTTGTTGTATTCCCATAAAAAATAAAGAGAATGCAAAGCAACAGACACATGTACATACATACATTGTTATGTTCATACATACGCTATACAAGTTCACACAATTTTCGTTGCTTTCTTGCTATCTCATTTTTATATACGTATAACTACCTTATTATTCTCTTTGCTCTGAGAGTGCTCCGCACCAACATTTTGTTTGACTTACCTTTCACAATAATAAAAAAGGCGATCAATCATATGATGACGTTTAATTTAAATAATATTAATACTTAATAACACTTAAAAATATTTAAATACAAGTGTCATTATTTTCTTACTTAATACTTTTTATTTTATACCCACAAAAAACAAAGAGAATGCAAAGCAACAGACACGTGAACATACATACATTGTTATGTTCGCACATACTCATACAAGTTCACACAATTTTCTTGCTATCTCATTTTTATATACGTATAACCACGTCATTATTCTCTTTTGCTCTGAGAGTGCTCCACACCCACACAAGAAAACTATTCACTGCCGTTACATAAGTGTGTGTTTTTTTTCGCAGAATGACAATCTGTGTTTCGCAGTCGGACAAATCTGTGTTCTAGGGTGGGGTGGGTCGCCCTTATCATTTAGGGGTATGAAAAGTAGATGTTGGCCTAGATTGAGACCTACCCGATATGCACACAGAATTTCAAACAAATCGGTCCAGACGTTTCGGAGGCGTTTAACGCCAAAAAATCTGTGTGATCGCAGTTGGACAATCTGTATGATCGCAGTCGGACAATCTGTGTGATCTCCGTCGGACAAACTGTGTTTGGAAGAATTCACTTTGTGAATTTAGTCCCTACCCGCGCCTATAGATGTTAACTACATAAATATCGTATACTATGGTCTAATTAAATCTAAAAATATACTATGGTCTAATTAAATCTAAAAATCATCCCTGATGAATTTGAATAACGTGGAGCACGACGAAACTGCATACAATTGTTATTGTATGTAAACAAATTGTGTTGTATTTTAGGCAACAACAAAAAACATGTCTAATGAGTACCGATGGTTCTCTGGAGATGGAAAGAAGTTTCTGCAAATGTTTTCTTGTGTGTTTTGCTTGCGATATTTTTCGAACACTTGCATTATAGCGAATTCTGAATTCAAATGAGATTTCGATTGCATTTAGTTTGATGAATTTTTCAATAGCATTATTCCAAACAACCGCTGATGAAGATCTGTGGCTAGATCTGAAATAGCTATACGGTTTGCCAGGAATCGTAGGGAATCATTTGCAAAACTCCTTTTTAAAAAAAAAAACTATATCTCTAGTAATAGAAATATAGAATGGCCTCGAGCTGAACAATAGTATTGAAAAGTACCAATAAAAGGGCAGAATAAACAAAAATCATCCCTGATGAATATAAAACAATAATTTTAAGATATCCACCAACATGTTTTGGTTTTGACGTTAGTGCAATATCTTTATGCGATGTTAGTATTGTGTCTAAAATCCCCGACATTGTACGTTTTACTTTTTACTGCTTTAATATTCTGTATATATCATATATGACGGGAATCCCATTTGTATCCTCTATATATTTTTGTTCGTCCAGGCATATAAACGCCTTAATATAAAATGTTCATTCAATAGCTTTTTAATCAGTTTGACTGCCACTGGCCCAATGTACCATTTTCGGGTATACACTATCGGGCCCTGTACCAAATTTTTGAATTTTATATTTGAATTTTTTTTTATATTTATTATTTATCATAATATATTTGTGAATTTTATATAATACATTAAAATTGTTTTTCTTTGTTGCAACCAGGTCAGATGTTGCAAGGTGGCCGGCATGTTTACGCACAATTCGATGTAATGATTCCGTCCCCACTCGAGGTTCTTTTTTCCCACCTTTTGCGTTGGCAACCCTTTCCATGTCGTTAGGACCTATTTTTGCAACTTTGTAATTTGAGGCGAAATAGATTCTAACGATTAAGGAGTTCGCCAAATGCACGCCACTTTTCACGCTTTCCCCTTTCTTTTGGTATATTTCAAGTAGAGTTGTATTACAGATCTGCTACTGATCACTCCTAGATTCAACCTGCTACAAGGTAATTACCTTCCACAAATCGAATAATAAAGTTATTTGTTCAAATTTGAAAATTGTTGGTGTTTTTATTTTTATTTTATTGTTCGTGTTTTTGTTTTTCTTTATTCTTTTCACGAATAAACACTAAGTTTAAGAGCCAGCTGTATTTAAAAGATACAACTGTGCATTCGGAAATGATGCAGCTTCTAAGGGAAAAGAAAATAGAATCGTATTCCTTTACGCCTCAAGAATAAGCATTGTATTACGAGGGTTATATTATGATACTGATTTAAGTGCGATTAACTTGTAATTGAACACGCTTGTTCCTGGTACAGTGGAATCGATTGTAATATGGGCACAGACTGCAATTAGAATAAGTTGATCAAAGAGTTTAGGTGCTGGACTAGTGGGGCGCTCAGTATGCCATGCGTTTAAGCCGGGCTGGTAACTCGCCGGACGGGGGGATCTTTCCACTTCCTAAGCACATCAACAGTCTGCCACAGAACAATAAATACATACTGAGGCTTACTCAAACATTCTCGCGACATAAAATTAAATAAAAGGAGCCCAAAGATAATAATCGTTAGCAGCGACAAACAAAACGAACAAACCGAAAAGCGAACAGATAGTTCTGTTCTAGAGAAGTTTTAAGGGACTACTCCCAAAACGCGTAAATATAGCTGACTGGTGTTGATGCTAGCTTGAACCCTCCCTTTGGAAGCACCTACAGGCGTCCCCATGACACTGGTGCGTCTGCAGTGTCCCAAAAACAAAATGTGTCACTTACCAATTACCCTAACATACCCTCTACCTTACCATAACCTTTGGCTTAATTAACCATATCGAAAACGCACAAGAAATCCAATTTCAATAACAATTTATTCATAATTATTCTAAATTAAAACTAACTCAATACAAAAGTTGAAAGCAAAGGGGTGCCACAAGGGCAAAGCGCTCCTTCAGTGGTTACAAAAACTCCACAGAGCAAAACAATAAACCCCAAAAGGCTAAATGACTTAATCACATTATACTTAAATTTTCTTTTCGTTTTTTAAATGCTAACAATTTACTTTAACAATGATGATTAAATAAAAAAAACACATGCAAAATTAATCTAAACATAAGGTAGAGCGACACCTTAAAACCGAATGGGTATCTCAACTAATACTGGCATATGCCCTAGTGACACTGTCCAGGATTTCACCGAACGCGAAAATTCCCGAAGGTTGAAACCGTAACGACGATGGTGCCCGAGCACTGATGCCGCGACGCCTAACTTATTTAGACCCCGATGGTCTATAAATAAAAAACAACGAACACTACTAGGCCGACCTAGTTTATCGCGCACGAAATTATATACCCAGAGGCAATTCGCATGGGTGTAAATATATAAATAAAAAAAACACAAAATAAATTTAAAAAGAAAAATATATAGATATATAGTCGCAGTCAAGGTCCACAGGTCATTCTGTCCGTAAAATATGGTAGACCTGAACGCCAAACCTGGCCACTAGGGAGTATGCGGGTCCCCAACAGCCTAAGACAGCCGCTCTTTTCACAATTGTCTTATTCTAAATTCTTAATATTATGATATTTCACAAGGTTAACCTTGACTATTTCCCTACTTCTTCATTATTTCATTTTTTAAAAATTATTATTTCGGTTTATTTATCTCGGATGCTCTAGGAATTCCTTTTCTCCTTAGTTTTTCTTATTTTTCAAATTCTTATTTCTTAATGTCTGTTTGACCAGTTTATTTTTTCAAGATTTTCAATTTTTTGTTTCTTTTATTACTTTTATCTTTCAAAATTTCTTTTTATTTCTTAATTACTGTTCGGCCAGTTTCATTTTCTTAAAATTTTCTTTTATATTTCGTAATTACTGTCCGACCAGTTTTATTTTTCAAAATTTTTTATTATATTTACTTTTTTTCCAGCTATCGCCGGAGAGACTTCACGGCCGTTGACGTGACCTGGAGTTCCCAAGAACGTCTGCTGATGGATTTATCCGCTACCGGGGCAAATAGAAAAATGGTGAGACACCGCCGACAATTTAACCTCACAACTTACCTAGCTGCCGCTGTCTCGCCTTCGGAATTCTTTGCGGTTGACCGTTAATTCCCTATGGGGGAATTGCCTACCAAGGGTTTTTCCTTCCTTGCTTCAGGGAAACTTTCACCGTTCCTGGCGTTGGTGGCTGAATGAGTTGTTAACCTTTTGGTCACTTGATTGAGGTTACTGGCTAAACTTTTTCCGGGCGATGTTCGCTGGTTCGCTGACGAAATTGAATTATCTCGAAAAAGAAAAAATGGCGTTACACCATGACGCCTGCGCCAATTTCAATTTCTCGCCGGTATTGGTAATTTATTAACTTTTGTAATGGTGTTGTCTGGAAATTCGCCGTTTGTGTATATACAATTGACACGGCTGACAACCATGAATTTCACAATTCCTCATGGTGTAATTAATGAGGGTGTGGTGAGCATGTCGGGTCGCGTTCATCTGATGTTAGATGACAGTTGAAGTGTGCGACTTTAGCGGCGTTATGGCGCCGCCACAAACTCCACCATCCTGATGACAGCCAGGACGAGGGATGGGAGAGAAACTGTTGCCGGAAGAGGTGTGGGTGTTCGGTCTGCAACTGATCAGGGACCGCACCACTTAGGTGATCAGGGACCACCCCTAGGGATGGAGCTGAATCAGCCCGGTGGGGGGGGCTGATCAGACGCTCGCCTAACTCACACGTCTCCAAGTCCAGTTCCTTCCGAGTCGCATATTGTACACCCCCTTCCTACCGTGCACTTTGTTGCCGGCCAATTTGGCCGCGTACCCGGAGATTTTTCGTTGGAGCGCGATCTCTTGAAAGCGTCCCGAGGATTCGGCCAGCTCCTGCGTGAGCGTGGCGTTCTGCTTCTGCACGGTTCGGAGCTGTTGCTGGAAGTCCTGAAGGCTCTCCTCCAAGCGTTGGCTCTTATTGGTCACCTCAATTAGCTGATCCTTCATCTGCGCCCGTTCCTTCTCCCACCATGACTCGCGTCGGGTTATGTCTAGCTGCATGGCGTCTAGGCGGCTCTTCAGCTTCTCCACACCGGTAGAAGGCTGGCTGCGGACTCGGCACAACTCGTGGTACAATTCGGCCTTGGATTTCTGCAGCTGCTTGTTCTCCTGCAGGAGTGTTAGAGAGTGAAAATCGTACTCCTCCCGCAGATCGTCGTACCTACGCTGCAAAACGTCCTGTGCCGCCTCGACGGCCTCGATGCGCTCTTGTTTCACACGAACCTCGTTGCGCAGCGCTACGAGCTCTCCTTGGTCAGCGACTATTTCGCCCTCCACAAACCGTGGATATATCGGGAACACGTAGTAGCCGGCTCGACGACATACGGGACAATCGGTCCTCCCTTGGTCGTACCAGGTCTCATGGCACGACAAATGAAAAATGTGGCCGCACTCGGAGGTGACAATCGTCGCATCCTCCGCCGTCAGTGTCGACAGGCACACATTACACTCCACCACATTAGCCATGGGGACAAGGGCACCTAACTAGCGAGGGTTTGCAGACAGGGGCGGACTAATTGGACTGAAATGACAATATTGAAAACTCCTTAGATCTACAAGTAATTGGTCAAAAGAGAATAAGACAGAAGGGTCATGAATAGAAAACTAGTGAATAGGTTCAGGAAGCTAAGTACTACTCGCTAACGCCTACCTAGCTTATCTGGGTTTGCCTTATATCAACCTTCGACACGTTACCGTGGACACATAAAACTCTTACCTGTCACAGACTATACTCATCAATACCGAACTGCATTAGAGTAGAACCCGAACCCACGCCTGAGATAAAACTCAGAGTCGCATGGTCTTACATTATTGTTTCAAGTCCTTGGCATGAAACACTCCCAGGCGTTTACCTTTTAGGTCTTCTACCTCATAGAGACTGTTTCCAACAGGCTTCACAATCCTGCACTTCAAGAACTTCCGTGCCAGCTTTGCGTTGAAATTGTCCTTAAAGCTGCTCTGTTGGAAATTACGGCCGTAAACTTCCTGACCCGGTATATACTTAACCGGACGGCATCTGGTGTTATACGTGCGTTCGTTTCTCTCATAAGCCTTATGTAGACTCTCCTGTATTTTCGTCCTCACTAAATCCTGTGCAACCGATTTCGGAACTTGGGTTTCACCCATGTCAGTCAAGCTCTTCAGGCACCTCGCCAACTTATATAGGCTGCCATGTGTGATCATGTTGACTCCGAAAAGAGCGAAGTATGGTGTGACACCAATCGCACTGTGTACGGAGGATCGTAAGGAACATTCTATTTCAGACAGATGTCGATCCCATTCTCGGTGGTCCTCCTTCATATAGGATCGAATCGCCGATAAAACCGATTGATTAACTCTTTCCGAGGCGTTGGCCTGCGGAGAGTGCACTGCTGTTCGGTAATGATTTATACCGAAATTGGTAACGAAATCCGTGAACTCGCGGCTTACGAACTGTTTGCCGTTGTCCGAGACGATGGTCTCAGGAACACCGAACTTATGGCATATTTCGGTTATCAAGAACCGAATCACGCTCTTGCTGCTAGCCTTAGACATAGCCTTCAGCATGACGAACTTCGTCAGATGATCCAGAACAATGAAAATAAAATAGTTTCCATTCTTAGAACGAGGATAAGGGCATAGAAAGTCCACGAAAATCCGCTGAAAAGGCCGATGGATCACTACCTCTTTCCCCATCGGTGGTCTTAACGTAATGTTGGCCGCCTTAGTTTCACGACATGTTTGGCAAGCATCGACATAACTTTTCACCTGCATGTTCATATTCGGCCAAAAGAAATATTCTTTAATCCTCTTCAGGGTCTTAAAGAAACCTCCATGAGCAGCGTGCGGGGGATCATGAGACTTCTCAATGATACTTTGGGTTAATTCCAATGGTACCCACACCTTCCACGCAAAGTCCTCATGGAGTGGCATACCATCATAGGGCATCGTTCTTTTGTACACGATTCCATCTACCACTCGTAAATCGGGTAGGCGACTCGCGTTCTCCTCGATTGTCTTGACCAAATCCGCATAATCAGTAGATTTGAATGCTTTATCCTCCATATCGATTAATCTAACAACCTCCACCGAGACTTCGTCCATCGCATATCTGGACAAGGTGTCGGGTACAACATTGAGTTTACCCTTGCGGTGTTCGATTACAAAGTCGAAAGATTGCAGATGAAGACTCCAACGAGCTAGCCGCCCACTGAGATCTCGATGTGACATCAGCCACTTAAGGCTGCTGTGATCTGTAATGACAGTGAACGCCATCAACTCAATGAATGGTCTAAACTTCTTAATGGCCAGAACCACCGCTAAGCATTCTCGCTCTGTCACAGTATAATTCCGCTGTGCAGGTGTCAATTTGTGCGAGTAGTATGCTATCGGATGTTCTTCACCGTTGTCATCTCTTTGAAACAAAACTGCGCCGACTCCTAGATCCGAGGCGTCGCATTGCACATAAAAGCGCTTGGAGAAATCTGGGTGAATTAGTACAGGGCTAGTCACCAATGCATTCTTCAAACTATCGAAGGCTACTTTAGCTTCATTCGTGAAGCAAAAAGTTTTACTCTTCTTCAAGGTGTCCGAAATCGGAGCCGCTATTGTAGCGTAATCAGATATAAACTTTCGGTACCACCCCGTGGCGCCTAAAAAGCTCCTCACTTGTTTAAGGGACTTTGGATACTTGTAGCCCACGATTGACTCAACTTTCGAAGGATCGGGTTTGACTTGGCCCCCTCCGACAAGGTAACCTAAATATCTTAGTTCCTTGAAACAAAACTTGGACTTCTGAACATTGATGGTCAGACCAGCATCCTCAAGGCAACGAGCAACTTGTTTCAGAAGTGCCATATGTGTCTGAAAATCTGGAGATACTACCAGAAGATCATCCAGATACACGAAGACGCGATCACGTATGGCCGACGGTATCACTCTATCCATTAACCGGCAAAGTCGCTGGGTGGCATTGCATAAGCCGAACGGCATTACCTTAAAATGATAGAGTGGCCTACCGGGCACCGTGAAGGTTGTCTTCTCTCTACTGGATGGATCTAGAGGTATCTGCCAGAACGCATCTTTGAGATCCACACTGGAAATATAATATGTGTCGCCAAGCCTGCTGAGTAAACCCTCTATATGAGGAAGTGGATACGCATCCTTAATCGTCAGAGCATTCAGCTTGCGTGCGTCCAGGAACAATCTATTTTTCGCCCCTTTGCGTACTAACGTCACGGGGTGACTCCAAGGACTTTCGCTAGGCTCGATGACTCCTAATTCAAGCATTCGATCCAACTCGGCATACAGAAGTGTTTGCACTGCTGGCGAAACTGGATAATATCTATCCTTTACCGGGACTGCATCCCCAGTATCAATTGAATGGGTTTCCAAATGTGTTCTGCCGTGGACAAGTGGAGTGGACAAGTGGAGACTTACTACAACTTGCAAACAAGCCAGGGTCCTCTGGCCACAGGTGGACAGGAAGAGGACTAGGCAACTACTTAACTTGCCGAGAGGCAGGTTATCCACAATGATAGGAACACTTACGGGGCATTGCCTTGTAGGAAAACACGCCCTAAATTGCGACATAGAAACTTCACTATCTGTAGATGCTGCACGGAAGAGTACGAGGAAACGACGAAATACCTTCTCTTGGATTGCCTTGCTCTGGCAGGACCGAGTAGTAGAATATTCAGAACACATTTAGTTAGCACCGTAGCTCTACAGGATATTCCTGTAGGTCTAATAGACAAATTCATTGAAAGGGCAAATTGGCTAGACGACTAGTCAATAGTTGATATAGAGGAAACTGCAGGTATCACAGTGGGCTTCTTTAGCATAAGTGTGCTAGACAGCGTGCTGCCTTTTAGACTTTTCAACCAACCAACCAATTTAATGATTTATATTTTTTGTATGCATTGTCCTCAGATCGGGCTCAGGAGTATATTTAATAAACATTTATGTTGCATTTGTACAGTTTTATACATTCAATTTGTTGAAATCAATTTAACAATGTACTGAAAAATTTTTAATCCAAAGAGTGTTCGATATCTCGGGCGATGTGTTAACATCTTTTTGTTACACGGTACCTGTTCGATTTCTGTGAACACATTAGTAAATGTTACATTGGAAAATAAAAGAATAGCGTTCAATCATTTAAATAATATTAATACTTAAAATTATTTAAGGTCCAGTGCAAGCACGTGTCATAATTTTCTTGCTTAATACTTTTTGTTGTATTCCCATAAAAAATAAAGAGAATGCAAAGCAACAGACACATGTACATACATACATTGTTATGTTCATACATACGCTATACAAGTTCACACAATTTTCGTTGCTTTCTTGCTATCTCATTTTTATATACGTATAACTACCTTATTATTCTCTTTGCTCTGAGAGTGCTCCGCACCAACATTTTGTTTGACTTACCTTTCACAATAATAAAAAAGGCGATCAATCATATGATGACGTTTAATTTAAATAATATTAATACTTAATAACACTTAAAAATATTTAAATACAAGTGTCATTATTTTCTTACTTAATACTTTTTATTTTATACCCACAAAAAACAAAGAGAATGCAAAGCAACAGACACGTGAACATACATACATTGTTATGTTCGCACATACTCATACAAGTTCACACAATTTTCTTGCTATCTCATTTTTATATACGTATAACCACGTCATTATTCTCTTTTGCTCTGAGAGTGCTCCACACCCACACAAGAAAACTATTCACTGCCGTTACATAAGTGTGTGTTTTTTTTCGCAGAATGACAATCTGTGTTTCGCAGTCGGACAAATCTGTGTTCTAGGGTGGGGTGGGTCGCCCTTATCATTTAGGGGTATGAAAAGTAGATGTTGGCCTAGATTGAGACCTACCCGATATGCACACAGAATTTCAAACAAATCGGTCCAGACGTTTCGGAGGCGTTTAACGCCAAAAAATCTGTGTGATCGCAGTTGGACAATCTGTATGATCGCAGTCGGACAATCTGTGTGATCTCCGTCGGACAAACTGTGTTTGGAAGAATTCACTTTGTGAATTTAGTCCCTACCCGCGCCTATAGATGTTAACTACATAAATATCGAATACTATGGTCTAATTAAATCTAAAAATATACTATGGTCTAATTAAATCTAAAAATCATCCCTGATGAATTTGAATAACGTGGAGCACGACGAAACTGCATACAATTGTTATTGTATGTAAACAAATTGTGTTGTATTTTAGGCAACAACAAAAAACATGTCTAATGAGTACCGATGGTTCTCTGGAGATGGAAAGAAGTTTCTGCAAATGTTTTCTTGTGTGTTTTGCTTGCGATATTTTTCGAACACTTGCATTATAGCGAATTCTGAATTCAAATGAGATTTCGATTGCATTTAGTTTGATGAATTTTTCAATAGCATTATTCCAAACAACCGCTGATGAAGATCTGTGGCTAGATCTGAAATAGCTATACGGTTTGCCAGGAATCGTAGGGAATCATTTGCAAAACTCCTTTTTAAAAAAAAACTATATCTCTAGTAATAGAAATATAGAATGGCCTCGAGCTGAACAATAGTATTGAAAAGTACCAATAAAAGGGCAGAATAAACAAAAATCATCCCTGATGAATATAAAACAATAATTTTAAGATATCCACCAACATGTTTTGGTTTTGACGTTAGTGCAATATCTTTATGCGATGTTAGTATTGTGTCTAAAATCCCCGACATTGTACGTTTTACTTTTTACTGCTTTAATATTCTGTATATATCATATATGACGGGAATCCCATTTGTATCCTCTATATATTTTTGTTCGTCCAGGCATATAAACGCCTTAATATAAAATGTTCATTCAATAGCTTTTTAATCAGTTTGACTGCCACTGGCCCAATGTACCATTTTCGGGTATACACTATCGGGCCCTGTACCAAATTTTTGAATTTTATATTTGAATTTTTTTTTATATTTATTATTTATCATAATATATTTGTGAATTTTATATAATACATTAAAATTGTTTTTCTTTGTTGCAACCAGGTCAGATGTTGCAAGGTGGCCGGCATGTTTACGCACAATTCGATGTAATGATTCCGTCCCCACTCGAGGTTCTTTTTTCCCACCTTTTGCGTTGGCAACCCTTTCCATGTCGTTAGGACCTATTTTTGCAACTTTGTAATTTGAGGCGAAATAGATTCTAACGATTAAGGAGTTCGCCAAATGCACGCCACTTTTCACGCTTTCCCCTTTCTTTTGGTATATTTCAAGTAGAGTTGTATTACAGATCTGCTACTGATCACTCCTAGATTCAACCTGATACAAGGTAATTACCTTCCACAAATCGAATAATAAAGTTATTTGTTCAAATTTGAAAATTGTTGGTGTTTTTATTTTTATTTTATTGTTCGTGTTTTTGTTTTTCTTTATTCTTTTCACGAATAAACACTAAGTTTAAGAGCCAGCTGTATTTAAAAGATACAACTGTGCATTCGGAAATGATGCAGCTTCTAAGGGAAAAGAAAATAGAATCGTATTCCTTTACGCCTCAAGAATAAGCATTGTATTACGAGGGTTATATTATGATACTGATTTAAGTGCGATTAACTTGTAATTGAACACGCTTGTTCCTGGTACAGTGGAATCGATTGTAATATGGGCACAGACTGCAATTAGAATAAGTTGATCAAAGAGTTTAGGTGCTGGACTAGTGGGGCGCTCAGTATGCCATGCGTTTAAGCCGGGCTGGTAACTCGCCGGACGGGGGGATCTTTCCACTTCCTAAGCACATCAACAGTCTGCCACAGAACAATAAATACATACTGAGGCTTACTCAAACATTCTCGCGACATAAAATTAAATAAAAGGAGCCCAAAGATAATAATCGTTAGCAGCGACAAACAAAACGAACAAACCGAAAAGCGAACAGATAGTTCTGTTCTAGAGAAGTTTTAAGGGACTACTCCCAAAACGCGTAAATATAGCTGACTGGTGTTGATGCCAGCTTGAACCCTCCCTTTGGAAGCACCTACAGGCGTCCCCATGACACTGCTGCGTCTGCAGTGTCCCAAAAACAAAATGTGTCACTTACCAATTACCCTAACATACCCTCTACCTTACCATAACCTTTGGCTTAATTAACCATATCGAAAACGCACAAGAAATCCAATTTCAATAACAATTTATTCATAATTATTCTAAATTAA
Organism: Phaonia tiefii; assembly: GCA_963931995.1. Lineage (NCBI taxonomy): Eukaryota > Metazoa > Arthropoda > Insecta > Diptera > Muscidae > Phaonia > Phaonia tiefii. Next base: position 135,463,947 of record OZ008368.1, read on the forward strand.
AACTAACTCAATACAAAAGTTGAAAGCAAAGGGGTGCCACAAGGGCAAAGCGCTCCTTCAGTGGTTACAAAAACTCCACAGAGCAAAACAATAAACCCCAAAAGGCTAAATGACTTAATCATATTATACTTAAATTTTCTTTTCTTTTTTTAAATGCTAACAATTTACTTTAACAATGATGATTAAATAAAAAAAACACATGCAAAATTAATCTAAACATAAGGTAGAGCGACACCTTAAAACCGAATGGGTATCTCAACTAATACTGGCATATGCCCTAGTGACACTGTCCAGGATTTCACCGAACGCGAAAATTCCCGAAGGTTGAAACCGTAACGACGATGGTGCCCGAGCACTGATGCCGCGACGCCTAACTTATTTAGACCCCGATGGTCTATAAATAAAAAACAACGAACACTACTAGGCCGACCTAGTTTATCGCGCACGAAATTATATACCCAGAGGCAATTCGCATGGGTGTAAATATATAAATAAAAAAAAACACGAAATAAATTTAAAAAGAAAAATATATAGATATATAGTCGCAGTCAAGGTCCACAGGTCATTCTGTCCGTAAAATATGGTAGACCTGAACGCCAAACCTGGCCACTAGGGAGTATGCGGGTCCCCAACAGCCTAAGACAGCCGCTCTTTTCACAATTGTCTTATTCTAAATTCTTAATATTATGATATTTCACAAGGTTAACCTTGACTATTTCCCTACTTCTTCATTATTTCATTTTTTAAAAATTATTATTTCGGTTTATTTATCTCGGATGCTCTAGGAATTCCTTTTCTCCTTAGTTTTTCTTATTTTTCAAATTCTTATTTCTTAATGTCTGTTTGACCAGTTTATTTTTTCAATATTTTCAATTTTTTGTTTCTTTTATTACTTTTATCTTTCAAAATTTCTTTTTATTTCTTAATTACTGTTCGGCCAGTTTCATTTTCTTAAAATTTTCTTTTATATTTCGTAATTACTGTCCGACCAGTTTTATTTTTCAAAATTTTTTATTATATTTACTTTTTTTCCAGCTATCGCCGGAGAGACTTCACGGCCGTTGACGTGACCTGGAGTTCCCAAGAACGTCTGCTGATGGATTTATCCGCTACCGGGGCAAATAGAAAAATGGTGAGACACCGCCGACAATTTAACCTCACAACTTACCTAGCTGCCGCTGTCTCGCCTTCGGAATTCTTTGCGGTTGACCGTTAATTCCCTATGGGGGACTTGGTAGGCAAGGGTTTTTCCTTCCTTGCTTCAGGGAAACTTTCACCGTTCCTGGCGTTGGTGGCTGAATGAGTTGTTAACCTTTTGGTCACTTGATTGAGGTTACTGGCTAAACTTTTTCCGGGCGATGTTCGCTGGTTCGCTGACGAAATTGAATTATCTCGAAAAAGAAAAAATGGCGTTACACCATGACGCCTGCGCCAATTTCAATTTCTCGCCGGTATTGGTAATTTATTAACTTTTGTAATGGTGTTGTCTGGAAATTCGCCGTTTGTGTATATACAATTGACACGGCTGACAACCATGAATTTCACAATTCCTCATGGTGTAATTAATGAGGGTGTGGTGAGCATGTCGGGTCGCGTTCATCTGATGTTAGATGACAGTTGAAGTGTGCGACTTTAGCGGCGTTATGGCGCCGCCACAAACTCCACCATCCTGATGACAGCCAGGACGAGGGATGGGAGAGAAACTGTTGCCGGAAGAGGTGTGGGTGTTCGGTCTGCAACTGATCAGGGACCGCACCACTTAGGTGATCAGGGACCACCCCTAGGGATGGAGCTGAATCAGCCCGGTGGTGGGGGCTGATCAGACGCTCGCCTAACTCACACGTCTCCAAGTCCAGTTCCTTCCTGTTGTGGGCTGGTGGGCTGTCTTTATAGCCAGGTAGGTTTCCTTCATATTCTCGTCTTACCTTCGGGGCAGTGTATTTCCTCGGGAGCTCTGCGGTAACGAGTCTAGCAGGTCTTGTAGCTGAGCCTCTGTTTCGATGACCTGTGGCGCGGCTATCCCCTTCACCGAAATTAAGATTTGGTCCTCGACGAGTCGCATATTGTACACCCCCTTCCTACCGTGCACTTTGTTGCCGGCCAATTTGTACAGCTGGGACACGGCTGTACTGTCCTTCACCCGGAGTCGACGGATGGCGGCTCTGTCGTCGGTCTCAAGTCGCCGGAACTTGGTCAGGAACTCGAACTTTACTTTGGGTGACTTGAACTCAACGGTCACTTGGCGCTGATCAGGACGTGCTAGCATGGTGGAGCAAGCTACAATGTCCACATCCTCTGGAGGGCACTCAACCTCCAACCTTCTCAAGAGACCCATGACTCTCTCTTTGGGCTCGGCGGCAGCCTGTGGTGTGAGGTGGCAAATAGTTATCTTGTTGGCCGCGTACCCGGAGATTTTTCGTTGGAGCGCGATCTCTTGAAAGCGTCCCGAGGATTCGGCCAGCTCCTGCGTGAGCGTGGCGTTCTGCTGCTGCACGGTTCGGAGCTGTTGCTGGAAGTCCTGAAGGCTCTCCTCCAAGCGTTGGCTCTTATTGGTCACCTCAATTAGCTGATCCTTCATCTGCGCCCGTTCCTTCTCCCACCATGACTCGCGTCGGGTTATGTCTAGCTGCATGGCGTCTAGGCGGCTCTTCAGCTTCTCCACACCGGTAGAAGGCTGGCTGCGGACTCGGCACAACTCGTGGTACAATTCGGCCTTGGATTTCTGCAGCTGCTTGTTCTCCTGCAGGAGTGTTAGAGAGTGCAAATCGTACTCCTCCCGCAGATCGTCGTACCTACGCTGCAAAACGTCCTGTGCCGCCTCGACGGCCTCGATGCGCTCTTGTTTCACACGAACCTCGTTGCGCAGCGCTACGAGCTCTCCTTGGTCAGCGACTATTTCGCCCTCCACAAACCGTGGATATATCGGGAACACGTAGTAGCCGGCTCGACGACATACGGGACAATCGGTCCTCCCTTGGTCGTACCAGGTCTCATGGCACGACAAATGAAAAATGTGGCCGCACTCGGAGGTGACAATCGTCGCATCCTCCGCCGTCAGTGTTGACAGGCACACATTACACTCCACCACATTAGCCATGGGGACAAGGGCACCTAACTAGCGAGGGTTTGCAGACAGGGGCGGACTAATTGGGCTGAAATGACAATATTGAAAACTCCTTAGATCTACAAGTAATTGGTCAAAAGAGAATAAGACAGAAGGGTCATGAATAGAAAACTAGTGAATAGGTTCAGGAAGCTAAGTACTACTCGCTAACGCCTACCTAGCTTATCTGGCTTTGCCTTATATCAACCTTCGACACGTTACCGTGGACACATAAAACTCTTACCTGTCACAGACTATACTCATCAATACCGAACTGCATTAGAGTAGAACCCGAACCCACGCCTGAGATAAAACTCAGAGTCGCATGGTCTTACATTATTGTTTCAAGTCCTTGGCATGAAACACTCCCAGGCGTTTACCTTTTAGGTCTTCTACCTCATAGAGACTGTTTCCAACAGGCTTCACAATCCTGCACTTCAAGAACTTCCGTGCCAGCTTTGCGTTGAAATTGTCCTTAAATGCTCTGTTGGAAATTACGGCGGTAAACTTCCTGACCCGGTATATACTTAACCGGACGGCATCTGGTATTATACGTGCGTTCGTTTCTCTCATAAGCCTTATGTAGACTCTCCTGTATTTTCGTCCTCACTAAATCCTGTGCAACCGATTTCGGAACTTGGGTTTCACCCATGTCAGTCAAGCTCTTCAGGCACCTCGCCAACTTATATAGGCTGCCATGTGTGATCATGTTGACTCCGAAAAGAGCGAAGTATGGTGTGACACCAATCGCACTGTGTACGGAGGATCGTAAGGAACATTCTATTTCAGACAGATGTCGATCCCATTCTCGGTGGTCCTCCTTCATATAGGATCGAATCGCCGATAAAACCGATTGATTAACTCTTTCCGAGGCGTTGGCCTGCGGAGAGTGCACTGCTGTTCGGTAATGATTTATACCGAAATTGGTAACGAAATCCGTGAACTCGCGGCTTACGAACTGTTTGCCGTTGTCCGAGACGATGGTCTCAGGAACACCGAACTTATGGCATATTTCGGTTATCAAGAACCGAATCACGCTCTTGCTGCTAGCCTTAGACATAGCCTTCAGCATGACGAACTTCGTCAGATGATCCAGAACAATGAAAATAAAATAGTTTCCATTCTTAGAACGAGGATAAGGGCATAGAAAGTCCACGAAAATCCGCTGAAAAGGCCGATGGATCACTACCTCTTCCCCATCGGTGGTCTTAACGTAATGTTGGCCGCCTTAGTTTCACGACATGTTTGGCAAGCATCGACATAACTTTTCACCTGCATGTTCATATTCGGCCAAAAGAAATATTCTTTAATCCTCTTCAGGGTCTTAAAGAAACCTCCATGAGCAGCGTGCGGGGGATCATGAGACTTCTCAATGATACTTTGGGTTAATTCCAATGGTACCCACACCTTCCACGCAAAGTCCTCATGGAGTGGCATACCATCATAGGGCATCGTTCTTTTGTACACGATTCCATCTACCACTCGTAAATCGGGTAGGCGACTCGCGTTCTCCTCGATTGTCTTGACCAAATCCGCATAATCAGTAGATTTGAATGCTTTATCCTCCATATCGATTAATCTAACAACCTCCACCGAGACTTCGTCCATCGCATATCTGGACAAGGTGTCGGGTACAACATTGAGTTTACCCTTGCGGTGTTCGATTACAAAGTCGAAAGATTGCAGATGAAGACTCCAACGAGCTAGCCGCCCACTGAGATCTCGATGTGACATCAGCCACTTAAGGCTGCTGTGATCTGTAATGACAGTGAACGCCATCAACTCAATGAATGGTCTAAACTTCTTAATGGCCAGAACCACCGCTAAGCATTCTCGCTCTGTCACAGTATAATTCCGCTGTGCAGGTGTCAATTTGTGCGAGTAGTATGCTATCGGATGTTCTTCACCGTTGTCATCTCTTTGAAACAAAACTGCGCCGACTCCTAGATCCGAGGCGTCGCATTGCACATAAAAGCGCTTGGAGAAATCTGGGTGAATTAGTACAGGGCTAGTCACCAATGCATTCTTCAAACTATCGAAGGCTACTTTAGCTTCATTCGTGAAGCAAAAAGTTTTATTCTTCTTCAAGGTGTCCGAAATCGGAGCCGCTATTGTAGCGTAATCAGATATAAACTTTCGGTACCACCCCGTGGCGCCTAAAAAGCTCCTCACTTGTTTAAGGGACTTTGGATACTTGTAGCCCACGATTGACTCAACTTTCGAAGGATCGGGTTTGACTTGGCCCCCTCCGACAAGGTAACCTAAATATCTTAGTTCCTTGAAACAAAACTTGGACTTCTGAACATTGATGGTCAGACCAGCATCCTCAAGGCAACGAGCAACTTGTTTCAGAAGTGCCATATGTGTCTGAAAATCTGGAGATACTACCAGAAGATCATCCAGATACACGAAGACGCGATCACGTATGGCCGACGGTATCACTCTATCCATTAACCGGCAAAGTCGCTGGGCGGCATTGCATAAGCCGAACGGCATTACCTTAAAATGATAGAGTGGCCTACCGGGCACCGTGAAGGCTGTCTTCTCTCTACTGGATGGATCTAGAGGTATCTGCCAGAACGCATCTTTGAGATCCACACTGGAAATATAATATGTGTCGCCAAGCCTGCTGAGTAAACCCTCTATATGAGGAAGTGGATACGCATCCTTAATCGTCAGAGCATTCAGCTTGCGTGCGTCCAGGAACAATCTATTTTTCGCCCCTTTGCGTACTAACGTCACGGGGTGACTCCAAGGACTTTCGCTAGGCTCGATGACTCCTAATTCAAGCATTCGATCCAACTCGGCATACAGAAGTGTTTGCACTGCTGGCGAAACTGGATAATATCTATCCTTTACCGGGACTGCATCCCCAGTATCAATTGAATGGGTTTCCAAATGTGTTCTGCCGTGGACAAGTGGAGTGGACAAGTGGAGACTTACTACAACTTGCAAACAAGCCAGGGTCCTCTGGCCACAGGTGGACAGGAAGAGGACTATGCAACTACTTAACTTGCCGAGAGGCAGGTTATCCACAATGATAGGAACACTTACGGGGCATTGCCTTGTAGGAAAACACGCCCTAAATTGCGATATAGAAACTTCACTATCTGTAGATGCTGCACGGAAGAGTACGAGGAAACGACGAAATACCTTCTCTTGGATTGCCTTGCTCTGGCAGGACCGAGTAGTAGAATATTCAGAACACATTTAGTTAGCACCGTAGCTCTACAGGATATTCCTGTAGGTCTAATAGACAAATTCATTGAAAGGGCAAATTGGCTAGACGACTAGTCAATAGTTGATATAGAGGAAACTGCAGGTATCACAGTGGGCTTCTTTAGCATAAGTGTGCTAGACAGCGTGCTGCCTTTTAGACTTTTCAACCAACCAACCAATTTAATGATTTATATTTTTTGTATGCATTGTCCTCAGATCGGGCTCAGGAGTATATTTAATAAACATTTATGTTGCATTTGTACAGTTTTATACATTCAATTTGTTGAAATCAATTTAACAATGTACTGAAAAATTTTTAATCTAAAGAGTGTTCGATATCTCGGGCGATGTGTTAACATCTTTTTGTTACACGGTACCTGTTCGATTTCTGTGAACACATTAGTAAATGTTACATTGGAAAATAAAAGAATAGCGTTCAATCATTTAAATAATATTAATACTTAAAATTATTTAAGGTCCAGTGCAAGCACGTGTCATAATTTTCTTGCTTAATACTTTTTGTTGTATTCCCATAAAAAATAAAGAGAATGCAAAGCAACAGACACATGTACATACATACATTGTTATGTTCATACATACGCTATACAAGTTCACACAATTTTCGTTGCTTTCTTGCTATCTCATTTTTATATACGTATAACTACCTTATTATTCTCTTTGCTCTGAGAGTGCTCCGCACCAACATTTTGTTTGACTTACCTTTCACAATAATAAAAAAGGCGATCAATCATATGATGACGTTTAATTTAAATAATATTAATACTTAATAACACTTAAAAATATTTAAATACAAGTGTCATTATTTTCTTACTTAATACTTTTTATTTTATACCCACAAAAAACAAAGAGAATGCAAAGCAACTGACACGTGAACATACATACATTGTTATGTTCGCACATACTCATACAAGTTCACACAATTTTCTTGCTATCTCATTTTTATATACGTATAACCACGTCATTATTCTCTTTTGCTCTGAGAGTGCTCCACACCCACACAAGAAAACTATTCACTGCCGTTACATAAGTGTGTGTTTTTTTTCGCAGAATGACAATCTGTGTTTCGCAGTCGGACAAATCTGTGTTCTAGGGTGGGGTGGGTCGCCCTTATCATTTAGGGGTATGAAAAGTAGATGTTGGCCTAGATTGAGACCTACCCGATATGCACACAGAATTTCAAACAAATCGGTCCAGACGTTTCGGAGGCGTTTAACGCCAAAAAATCTGTGTGATCGCAGTTGGACAATCTGTATGATCGCAGTCGGACAATCTGTGTGATCTCCGTCGGACAAACTGTGTTTGGAAGAATTCACTTTGTGAATTTAGTCCCTACCCGCGCCTATAGATGTTAACTACATAAATATCGTATACTATGGTCTAATTAAATCTAAAAATATACTATGGTCTAATTAAATCTAAAAATCATCCCTGATGAATTTGAATAACGTGGAGCACGACGAAACTGCATACAATTGTTATTGTATGTAAACAAATTGTGTTGTATTTTAGGCAACAACAAAAAACATGTCTAATGAGTACCGATGGTTCTCTGGAGATGGAAAGAAGTTTCTGCAAATGTTTTCTTGTGTGTTTTGCTTGCGATATTTTTCGAACACTTGCATTATAGCGAATTCTGAATTCAAATGAGATTTCGATTGCATTTAGTTTGATGAATTTTTCAATAGCATTATTCCAAACAACCGCTGATGAAGATCTGTGGCTAGATCTGAAATAGCTATACGGTTTGCCAGGAATCGTAGGGTATCATTTGCAAAACTCCTTTTTAAAAAAAAAACTATATCTCTAGTAATAGAAATATAGAATGGCCTCGAGCTGAACAATAGTATTGAAAAGTACCAATAAAAGGGCAGAATAAACAAAAATCATCCCTGATGAATATAAAACAATAATTTTAAGATAGCCACCAACATGTTTTGGTTTTGACGTTAGTGCAATATCTTTATGCGATGTTAGTATTGTGTCTAAAATCCCCGACATTGTACGTTTTACTTTTTACTGCTTTAATATTCTGTATATATCATATATGACGGGAATCCCATTTGTATCCTCTATATATTTTTGTTCGTCCAGGCATATAAACGCCTTAATATAAAATGTTCATTCAATAGCTTTTTAATCAGTTTGACTGCCACTGGCCCAATGTACCATTTTCGGGTATACACTATCGGGCCCTGTACCAAATTTTTGAATTTTATATTTGAATTTTTTTTTATATTTATTATTTATCATAATATATTTGTGAATTTTATATAATACATTAAAATTGTTTTTCTTTGTTGCAACCAGGTCAGATGTTGCAAGGTGGCCGGCATGTTTACGCACAATTCGATGTAATGATTCCGTCCCCACTCGAGGTTCTTTTTTCCCACCTTTTGCGTTGGCAACCCTTTCCATGTCGTTAGGACCTATTTTTGCAACTTTGTAATTTGAGGCGAAATAGATTCTAACGATTAAGGAGTTCGCCAAATGCACGCCACTTTTCACGCTTTCCCCTTTCTTTTGGTATATTTCAAGTAGAGTTGTATTACAGATCTGCTACTGATCACTCCTAGATTCAACCTGATACAAGGTAATTACCTTCCACAAATCGAATAATAAAGTTATTTGTTCAAATTTGAAAATTGTTGGTGTTTTTATTTTTATTTTATTGTTCGTGTTTTTGTTTTTCTTTATTCTTTTCACGAATAAACACTAAGTTTAAGAGCCAGCTGTATTTAAAAGATACAACTGTGCATTCGGAAATGATGCAGCTTCTAAGGGAAAAGAAAATAGAATCGTATTCCTTTACGCCTCAAGAATAAGCATTGTATTACGAGGGTTATATTATGATACTGATTTAAGTGCGATTAACTTGTAATTGAACACGCTTGTTCCTGGTACAGTGGAATCGATTGTAATATGGGCACAGACTGCAATTAGAATAAGTTGATCAAAGAGTTTAGGTGCTGGACTAGTGGGGCGCTCAGTATGCCATGCGTTTAAGCCGGGCTGGTAACTCGCCGGACGGGGGGATCTTTCCACTTCCTAAGCACATCAACAGTCTGCCACAGAACAATAAATACATACTGAGGCTTACTCAAACATTCTCGCGACATAAAATTAAATAAAAGGAGCCCAAAGATAATAATCGTTAGCAGCGACAAACAAAACGAACAAACCGAAAAGCGAACAGATAGTTCTGTTCTAGAGAAGTTTTAAGGGACTACTCCCAAAACGCGTAAATATAGCTGACTGGTGTTGATGCCAGCTTGAACCCTCCCTTTGGAAGCACCTACAGGCGTCCCCATGACACTGCTGCGTCTGCAGTGTCCCAAAAACAAAATGTGTCACTTACCAATTACCCTAACATACCCTCTACCTTACCATAACCTTTGGCTTAATTAACCATATCGAAAACGCACAAGAAATCCAATTTCAATAACAATTTATTCATAATTATTCTAAATTAAAACTAACTCAATACAAAAGTTGAAAGCAAAGGGGTGCCACAAGGGCAAAGCGCTCCTTCAGTGGTTACAAAAACTCCACAGAGCAAAACAATAAACCCCAAAAGGCTAAATGACTTAATCATATTATACTTAAATTTTCTTTTCTTTTTTTAAATGCTAACAATTTACTTTAACAATGATGATTAAATAAAAAAAACACATGCAAAATTAATCTAAACATAAGGTAGAGCGACACCTTAAAACCGAATGGGTATCTCAACTAATACTGGCATATGCCCTAGTGACACTGTCCAGGATTTCACCGAACGCGAAAATTCCCGAAGGTTGAAACCGTAACGACGATGGTGCCCGAGCACTGATGCCGCGACGCCTAACTTATTTAGACCCCGATGGTCTATAAATAAAAAACAACGAACACTACTAGGCCGACCTAGTTTATCGCGCACGAAATTATATACCCAGAGGCAATTCGCATGGGTGTAAATATATAAATAAAAAAAACACGAAATAAATTTAAAAAGAAAAATATATAGATATATAGTCGCAGTCAAGGTCCACAGGTCATTCTGTCCGTAAAATATGGTAGACCTGAACGCCAAACCTGGCCACTAGGGAGTATGCGGGTCCCCAACAGCCTAAGACAGCCGCTCTTTTCACAATTGTCTTATTCTAAATTCTTAATATTATGATATTTCACAAGGTTAACCTTGACTATTTCCCTACTTCTTCATTATTTCATTTTTTAAAAATTATTATTTCGGTTTATTTATCTCGGATGCTCTAGGAATTCCTTTTCTCCTTAGTTTTTCTTATTTTTCAAATTCTTATTTCTTAATGTCTGTTTGACCAGTTTATTTTTTCAATATTTTCAATTTTTTGTTTCTTTTATTACTTTTATCTTTCAAAATTTCTTTTTATTTCTTAATTACTGTTCGGCCAGTTTCATTTTCTTAAAATTTTCTTTTATATTTCGTAATTACTGTCCGACCAGTTTTATTTTTCAAAATTTTTTATTATATTTACTTTTTTTCCAGCTATCGCCGGAGAGACTTCACGGCCGTTGACGTGACCTGGAGTTCCCAAGAACGTCTGCTGATGGATTTATCCGCTACCGGGGCAAATAGAAAAATGGTGAGACACCGCCGACAATTTAACCTCACAACTTACCTAGCTGCCGCTGTCTCGCCTTCGGAATTCTTTGCGGTTGACCGTTAATTCCCTATGGGGGACTTGGTAGGCAAGGGTTTTTCCTTCCTTGCTTCAGGGAAACTTTCACCGTTCCTGGCGTTGGTGGCTGAATGAGTTGTTAACCTTTTGGTCACTTGATTGAGGTTACTGGCTAAACTTTTTCCGGGCGATGTTCGCTGGTTCGCTGACGAAATTGAATTATCTCGAAAAAGAAAAAATGGCGTTACACCATGACGCCTGCGCCAATTTCAATTTCTCGCCGGTATTGGTAATTTATTAACTTTTGTAATGGTGTTGTCTGGAAATTCGCCGTTTGTGTATATACAATTGACACGGCTGACAACCATGAATTTCACAATTCCTCATGGTGTAATTAATGAGGGTGTGGTGAGCATGTCGGGTCGCGTTCATCTGATGTTAGATGACAGTTGAAGTGTGCGACTTTAGCGGCGTTATGGCGCCGCCACAAACTCCACCATCCTGATGACAGCCAGGACGAGGGATGGGAGAGAAACTGTTGCCGCACCACTTAGGTGATCAGGGACCACCCCTAGGGATGGAGCTGAATCAGCCCGGTGGTGGGGGCTGATCAGACGCTCGCCTAACTCACACGTCTCCAAGTCCAGTTCCTTCCTGTTGTGGGCTGGTGGGCTGTCTTTATAGCCAGGTAGGTTTCCTTCATATTCTCGTCTTACCTTCGGGGCAGTGTATTTCCTCGGGAGCTCTGCGGTAACGAGTCTAGCAGGTCTTGTAGCTGAGCCTCTGTTTCGATGACCTGTGGAAATTAAGATTTGGTCCTCGACGAGTCGCATATTGTACACCCCCTTCCTACCGTGCACTTTGTTGCCGGCCAATTTGTACAGCTGGGACACGGCTGTACTGTCCTTCACCCGGAGTCGACGGATGGCGGCTCTGTCGTCGGTCTCAAGTCGCCGGAACTTGGTCAGGAACTCGAACTTTACTTTGGGTGACTTGAACTCAACGGTCACTTGGCGCTGATCAGGACGTGCTAGCATGGTGGAGCAAGCTACAATGTCCACATCCTCTGGAGGGCACTCAACCTCCAACCTTCTCAAGAGACCCATGACTCTCTCTTTGGGCTCGGCGGCAGCCTGTGGTGTGAGGTGGCAAATAGTTATCTTGTTGGCCGCGTACCCGGAGATTTTTCGTTGGAGCGCGATCTCTTGAAAGCGTCCCGAGGATTCGGCCAGCTCCTGCGTGAGCGTGGCGTTCTGCTTCTGCACGGTTCGGAGCTGTTGCTGGAAGTCCTGAAGGCTCTCCTCCAAGCGTTGGCTCTTATTGGTCACCTCAATTAGCTGATCCTTCATCTGCGCCCGTTCCTTCTCCCACCATGACTCGCGTCGGGTTATGTCTAGCTGCATGGCGTCTAGGCGGCTCTTCAGCTTCTCCACACCGGTAGAAGGCTGGCTGCGGACTCGGCACAACTCGTGGTACAATTCGGCCTTGGATTTCTGCAGCTGCTTGTTCTCCTGCAGGAGTGTTAGAGAGTGCAAATCGTACTCCTCCCGCAGATCGTCGTACCTACGCTGCAAAACGTCCTGTGCCGCCTCGACGGCCTCGATGCGCTCTTGTTTCACACGAACCTCGTTGCGCAGCGCTACGAGCTCTCCTTGGTCAGCGACTATTTCGCCCTCCACAAACCGTGAATATATCGGGAACACGTAGTAGCCGGCTCGACGACATACGGGACAATCGGTCCTCCCTTGGTCATACCAGGTCTCATGGCACGACAAATGAAAAATGTGGCCGCACTCGGAGGTGACAATCGTCGCATCCTCCGCCGTCAGTGTTGACAGGCACACATTACACTCCACCACATTAGCCATGGGGACAAGGGCACCTAACTAGCGAGGGTTTGCAGACAGGGGCGGACTAATTGGGCTGAAATGACAATATTGAAAACTCCTTAGATCTACAAGTAATTGGTCAAAAGAGAATAAGACAGAAGGGTCATGAATAGAAAACTAGTGAATAGGTTCAGGAAGCTAAGTACTACTCGCTAACGCCTACCTAGCTTATCTGGCTTTGCCTTATATCAACCTTCGACACGTTACCGTGGACACATAAAACTCTTACCTGTCACAGACTATACTCATCAATACCGAACTGCATTAGAGTAGAACCCGAACCCACGCCTGAGATAAAACTCAGAGTCGCATGGTCTTACATTATTGTTTCAAGTCCTTGGCATGAAACACTCCCAGGCGTTTACCTTTTAGGTCTTCTACCTCATAGAGACTGTTTCCAACAGGCTTCACAATCCTGCACTTCAAGAACTTCCGTGCCAGCTTTGCGTTGAAATTGTCCTTAAATGCTCTGTTGGAAATTACGGCGGTAAACTTCCTGACCCGGTATATACTTAACCGGACGGCATCTGGTGTTATACGTGCGTTCGTTTCTCTCATAAGCCTTATGTATACTCTCCTGTATTTTCGTCCTCACTAAATCCTGTGCAACCGATTTCGGAACTTGGGTTTCACCCATGTCAGTCAAGCTCTTCAGGCACCTCGCCAACTTATATAGGCTGCCATATGTGATCATGTTGACTCCGAAAAGAGCGAAGTATGGTGTGACACCAATCGCACTGTGTACGGAGGATCGTAAGGAACATTCTATTTCAGACAGATGTCGATCCCATTCTCGGTGGTCCTCCTTCATATAGGATCGAATCGCCGATAAAACCGATTGATTAACTCTTTCCGAGGCGTTGGCCTGCGGAGAGTGCACTGCTGTTCGGTAATGATTTATACCGAAATTGGTAACGAAATCCGTGAACTCGCGGCTTACGAACTGTTTGCCGTTGTCCGAGACGATGGTCTCAGGAACACCGAACTTATGGCATATTTCGGTTATCAAGAACCGAATCACGCTCTTGCTGCTAGCCTTAGACATAGCCTTCAGCATGACGAACTTCGTCAGATGATCCAGAACAATGAAAATAAAATAGTTTCCATTCTTAGAACGAGGATAAGGGCATAGAAAGTCCACGAAAATCCGCTGAAAAGGCCGATGGATCACTACCTCTTTCCCCATCGGTGGTCTTATCGTGATGTTGGCCGCCTTAGTTTCACGACATGTTTGGCAAGCATCGACATAACTTTTCACCTGCATGTTCATATTCGGCCAAAAGAAATATTCTTTAATCCTCTTCAGGGTCTTAAAGAAACCTCCATGAGCAGCGTGCGGGGGATCATGAGACTTCTCAATGATACTTTGTGTTAATTCCAATGGTACCCACACCTTCCACGCAAAGTCCTCATGGAGTGGCATACCATCATAGGGCATCGTTCTTTTGTACACGATTCCATCTACCACTCGTAAATCGGGTAGGCGACTCGCGTTCTCCTCGATTGTCTTGACCAAATCCGCATAATCAGTAGATTTGAATGCTTTATCCTCCATATCGATAAATCTAACAACCTCCACCGAGACTTCGTCCATCGCATATCTGGACAAGGTGTCGGGTACAACATTGAGTTTACCCTTGCGGTGTTCGATTACAAAGTCGAAAGATTGCAGATGAAGACTCCAACGAGCTAGCCGCCCACTGAGATCTCGATGTGACATCAGCCACTTAAGGCTGCTGTGATCTGTAATGACAGTGAACGCCATCAACTCAATGAATGGTCTAAACTTCTTAATGGCCAGAACCACCGCTAAGCATTCTCGCTCTGTCACAGTATAATTCCGCTGTGCAGGTGTCAATTTGTGCGAGTAGTATGCTATCGGATGTTCTTCACCGTTGTCATCTCTTTGAAACAAAACTGCGCCGACTCCTAGATCCGAGGCGTCGCATTGCACATAAAAGCGCTTGGAGAAATCTGGCTGAATTAGTACAGGGCTAGTCACCAATGCATTCTTCAAACTATCGAAGGCTACTTTAGCTTCATTCGTGAAGCAAAAAGTTTTACTCTTCTTCAAGGTGTCCGAAATCGGAGCCGCTATTGTAGCGTAATCAGATATAAACTTTCGGTACCACCCCGTGGCGCCTAAAAAGCTCCTCACTTGTTTAAGGGACTTTGGATACTTGTAGCCCACGATTGACTCAACTTTCGAAGGATCGGGTTTGACTTGGCCCCCTCCGACAAGGTAACCTAAATATCTTAGTTCCTTGAAACAAAACTTGGACTTCTGAACATTGATGGTCAGACCAGCATCCTCAAGGCAACGAGCAACTTGTTTCAGAAGTGCCATATGTGTCTGAAAATCTGGAGATACTACCAGAAGATCATCCAGATACACGAAGACGCGATCACGTATGGCTGACGGTATCACTCTATCCATTAACCGGCAAAGTCGCTGGGCGGCATTGCATAAGCCGAACGGCATTACCTTAAAATGATAGAGTGGCCTACCGGGCACCGTGAAGGCTGTCTTCTCTCTACTGGATGGATCTAGAGGTATCTGCCAGAACGCATCTTTGAGATCCACACTGGAAATATAATATGTGTCGCCAAGCCTGCTGAGTAAACCCTCTATATGAGGAAGTGGATACGCATCCTTAATCGTCAGAGCATTCAGCTTGCGTGCGTCCAGGAACAATCTATTTTTCGCCCCTTTGCGTACTAACGTCACGGGGTGACTCCAAGGACTTTCGCTAGGCTCGATGACTCCTAATTCAAGCATTCGATCCAACTCGGCATACAGAAGTGTTTGCACTGCTGGCGAAACTGGATAATATCTATCCTTTACCGGGACTGCATCCCCAGTATCAATTGAATGGACTAGGCAACTACTTAACTTGCCGAGAGGCAGGTTATCCACAATGATAGGAACACTTACGGGGCATTGCCTTGTAGGAAAACACGCCCTAAATTGCGACATAGAAACTTCACTATCTGTAGATGCTGCACGGAAGAGTACGAGGAAACGACGAAATACCTTCTCTTGGATTGCCTTGCTCTGGCAGGACCGAGTAGTAGGATATTCAGAACACATTTAGTTAGCACCGTAGCTCTACAGGATATTCCTGTAGGTCTAATAGACAAATTCATTGAAAGGGCAAATTGGCTAGACGACTAGTCAATAGTTGATATAGAGGAAACTGCAGGTATCACAGTGGGCTTCTTTAGCATAAGTGTGCTAGACAGCGTGCTGCCTTTTAGACTTTTCAACCAACCAACCAATTTAATGATTTATATTTTTTGTATGCATTGTCCTCAGATCGGGCTCAGGAGTATATTTAATAAACATTTATGTTGCATTTGTACAGTTTTATACATTCAATTTGTTGAAATCAATTTAACAATGTACTGAAAAATTTTTAATCTAAAGAGTGTTCGATATCTCGGGCGATGTGTTAACATCTTTTTGTTACACGGTACCTGTTCGATTTCTGTGAACACATTAGTAAATGTTACATTGGAAAATAAAAGAATAGCGTTCAATCATTTAAATAATATTAATACTTAAAATTATTTAAGGTCCAGTGCAAGCACGTGTCATAATTTTCTTGCTTAATACTTTTTGTTGTATTCCCATAAAAAATAAAGAGAATGCAAAGCAACAGACACATGTACATACATACATTGTTATGTTCATACATACGCTATACAAGTTCACACAATTTTCGTTGCTTTCTTGCTATCTCATTTTTATATACGTATAACTACCTTATTATTCTCTTTGCTCTGAGAGTGCTCCGCACCAACATTTTGTTTGACTTACCTTTCACAATAATAAAAAAGGCGATCAATCATATGATGACGTTTAATTTAAATAATATTAATACTTAATAACACTTAAAAATATTTAAATACAAGTGTCATTATTTTCTTGCTTAATACTTTTTATTTTATACCCACAAAAAACAAAGAGAATGCAAAGCAACAGACACGTGAACATACATACATTGTTATGTTCGCACATACTCATACAAGTTCACACAATTTTCTTGCTATCTCATTTTTATATACGTATAACCACGTCATTATTCTCTTTTGCTCTGAGAGTGCTCCACACCCACACAAGAAAACTATTCACTGCCGTTACATAAGTGTGTGTTTTTTTTCGCAGAATGACAATCTGTGTTTCGCAGTCGGACAAATCTGTGTTCTAGGGTGGGGTGGGTCGCCCTTATCATTTAGGGGTATGAAAAGTAGATGTTGGCCTAGATTGAGACCTACCCGATATGCACACAGAATTTCAAACAAATCGGTCCAGACGTTTCGGAGGCGTTTAACGCCAAAAAATCTGTGTGATCGCAGTTGGACAATCTGTATGATCGCAGTCGGACAATCTGTGTGATCTCCGTCGGACAAACTGTGTTTGGAAGAATTCACTTTGTGAATTTAGTCCCTACCCGCGCCTATAGATGTTAACTACATAAATATCGTATACTATGGTCTAATTAAATCTAAAAATATACTATGGTCTAATTAAATCTAAAAATCATCCCTGATGAATTTGAATAACGTGGAGCACGACGAAACTGCATACAATTGTTATTGTATGTAAACAAATTGTGTTGTATTTTAGGCAACAACAAAAAACATGTCTAATGAGTACCGATGGTTCTCTGGAGATGGAAAGAAGTTTCTGCAAATGTTTTCTTGTGTGTTTTGCTTGCGATATTTTTCGAACACTTGCATTATAGCGAATTCTGAATTCAAATGAGATTTCGATTGCATTTAGTTTGATGAATTTTTCAATAGCATTATTCCAAACAACCGCTGATGAAGATCTGTGGCTAGATCTGAAATAGCTATACGGTTTGCCAGGAATCGTAGGGAATCATTTGCAAAACTCCTTTTTAAAAAAAAAACTATATCTCTAGTAATAGAAATATAGAATGGCCTCGAGCTGAACAATAGTATTGAAAAGTACCAATAAAAGGGCAGAATAAACAAAAATCATCCCTGATGAATATAAAACAATAATTTTAAGATAGCCACCAACATGTTTTGGTTTTGACGTTAGTGCAATATCTTTATGCGATGTTAGTATTGTGTCTAAAATCCCCGACATTGTACGTTTTACTTTTTACTGCTTTAATATTCTGTATATATCATATATGACGGGAATCCCATTTGTATCCTCGATATATTTTTGTTCGTCCAGGCATATAAACGCCTTAATATAAAATGTTCATTCAATAGCTTTTTAATCAGTTTGACTGCCACTGGCCCAATGTACCATTTTCGGGTATACACTATCGGGCCCTGTACCAAATTTTTGAATTTTATATTTGAATTTTTTTTTATATTTATTATTTATCATAATATATTTGTGAATTTTATATAATACATTAAAATTGTTTTTCTTTGTTGCAACCAGGTCAGATGTTGCAAGGTGGCCGGCATGTTTACGCACAATTCGATGTAATGATTCCGTCCCCACTCGAGGTTCTTTTTTCCCACCTTTTGCGTTGGCAACCCTTTCCATGTCGTTAGGACCTATTTTTGCAACTTTGTAATTTGAGGCGAAATAGATTCTAACGATTAAGGAGTTCGCCAAATGCACGCCACTTTTCACGCTTTCCCCTTTCTTTTGGTATATTTCAAGTAGAGTTGTATTACAGATCTGCTACTGATCACTCCTAGATTCAACCTGCTACAAGGTAATTACCTCCCACAAATCGAATAATAAAGTTATTTGTTCAAATTTGAAAATTGTTGGTGTTTTTATTTTTATTTTATTGTTGGTGTTTTTGTTTTTCTTTATTCTTTTCACGAGTAAACACTAAGTTTAAGAGCCAGCTGTATTTAAAAGATACAACTGTGCATTCGGAAATGATGCAGCTTCTCAGAGAAAAGAAAATAGAATCGTATTCCTTTACGCCTCAAGAATAAGCATTGTATTACGAGGGTTATATTATGATACTGATTTAAGTGCGATTAACTTGTAATTGAACACGCTTGTTCCTGGTACAGTGGAATCGATTGTCATATGGGCACAGACTGCAATTAGAATAAGTTGATCAAAGAGTTTAGGTGCTGGACTATTGGGGCGCTCAGTATGCCATGCGTTTAAGCCGGGCTGGTAACTCGCCGGACGGGGGGATCTTTCCACTTCCTAAGCACATCAACAGTCTGCCACAGAACAATAAATACATACTGAGGCTTACTCAAACATTCTCGCGACATAAAATTAAATAAAAGGAGCCCAAAGATAATAATCGTTAGCAGCGACAAACAAAACGAACAAACCGAAAAGCGAACAGATAGTTCTGTTCTAGAGAAGTTTTAAGGGACTACTCCCAAAACGCGTAAATATAGCTGACTGGTGTTGATGCTAGCTTGAACCCTCCCTTTGGAAGCACCTACAGGCGTCCCCATGACACTGGTGCGTCTGCAGTGTCCCAAAAACAAAATGTGTCACTTACCAATTACCCTAACATACCCTCTACCTTACCATAACCTTTGGCTTAATTAACCATATCGAAAACGCACAAGAAATCCAATTTCAATAACAATTTTTTCATAATTATTCTAAATTAAAACTAACTCAATACAAAAGTTGAAAGCAAAGGGGTGCCACAAGGGCAAAGCGCTCCTTCAGTGGTTACAAAAACTCCACAGAGCAAAACAATAAACCCCAAAAGGCTAAATGACTTAATCATATTATACTTAAATTTTCTTTTCTTTTTTTAAATGCTAACAATTTACTTTAACAATGATGATTAAATAAAAAAAAACACATGCAAAATTAATCTAAACATAAGGTAGAGCGACACCTTAAAACCGAATGGGTATCTCAACTAATACTGGCATATGCCCTAGTGACACTGTCCAGGATTTCACCGAACGCGAAAATTCCCGAAGGTTGAAACCGTAACGACGATGGTGCCCGAGCACTGATGCCGCGACGCCTAACTTATTTAGACCCCGATGGTCTATAAATAAAAAACAACGAACACTACTAGGCCGACCTAGTTTATCGCGCACGAAATTATATACCCAGAGGCAATTCGCATGGGTGTAAATATATAAATAAAAAAAACACAAAATAAATTTAAAAAGAAAAATATATAGATATATAGTCGCAGTCAAGGTCCACAGGTCATTCTGTCCGTAAAATATGGTAGACCTGAACGCCAAACCTGGCCACTAGGGAGTATGCGGGTCCCCAACAGCCTAAGACAGCCGGTCTTTTCACAATTGTCTTATTCTAAATTCTTAATATTATGATATTTCACAAGGTTAACCTTGACTATTTCCCTACTTCTTCATTATTTCATTTTTTAAAAATTATTATTTCGGTTTATTTATCTCGGATGCTCTAGGAATTCCTTTTCTCCTTAGTTTTTCTTATTTTTCAAATTCTTATTTCTTAATGTCTGTTTGACCAGTTTATTTTTTCAAGATTTTCAATTTTTTGTTTCTTTTATTACTTTTATCTTTCAAAATTTCTTTTTATTTCTTAATTACTGTTCGGCCAGTTTCATTTTCTTAAAATTTTCTTTTATATTTCGTAATTACTGTCCGACCAGTTTTATTTTTCAAAATTTTTTATTATATTTACTTTTTTTCCAGCTATCGCCGGAGAGACTTCACGGCCGTTGACGTGACCTGGAGTTCCCAAGAACGTCTGCTGATGGATTTATCCGCTACCGGGGCAAATAGAAAAATGGTGAGACACCGCCGACAATTTAACCTCACAACTTACCTAGCTGCCGCTGTCTCGCCTTCGGAATTCTTTGCGGTTGACCGTTAATTCCCTATGGGGGACTTGGTAGGCAAGGGTTTTTCCTTCCTTGCTTCAGGGAAACTTTCACCGTTCCTGGCGTTGGTGGCTGAATGAGTTGTTAACCTTTTGGTCACTTGATTGAGGTTACTGGCTAAACTTTTTCCGAGCGATGTTCGCTGGTTCGCTGACTAAATTGAATTATCTCGAAAAAGAAAAAATGGCGTTACACCATGACGCCTGCGCCAATTTCAATTTCTCGCCGGTATTGGTAATTTATTAACTTTTGTAATGGTGTTGTCTGGAAATTCGCGGTTTGTGTATATACAATTGACACGGCTGACAACCATGAATTTCACAATTCCTCATGGTGTAATTAATGAGGGTGTGGTGAGCATGTCGTGTCGCATTCATCTGATGTTAGATGACAGTTGAAGTGTGCGACTTTAGCGGCGTTATTGCGCCGCCACAAACTCCACCATCCTGATGACAGCCAGGACGAGGGATGGGAGAGAAACTGTTGCCGGAAGACGTGTGGGTGTTCGGTCTGCAACTGATCAGGGACCGCACCACTTAGGTGATCAGGGACCACCCCTAGGGATGGAGCTGAATCAACCCGGTGGTGGGGGCTGATCAGACGCTCGCCTAACTCACACGTCTCCAAGTCCAGTTCCTTCCTGTTGTGGGCTGGTGGGCTGTCTTTATAGCCAGGTAGGTTTCCTTCATATTCTCGTCTTACCTTCGGGGCAGTGTATTTCCTCGGGAGCTCTGCGGTAACGAGTCTAGCAGGTCTTGTAGCTGAGCCTCTGTTTCGATGACCTGTGGCGCGGCTATCCCCTTCACCGAAATTAAGATTTGGTCCTCGACGAGTCGCATATTGTACACCCCCTTCCTACCGTGCACTTTGTTGCCGGCCAATTTGTACAGCTGGGACACGGCTGTACTGTCCTTCACCCGGAGTCGACGGATGGCGGCTCTGTCGTCGGTCTCAAGTCGCCGGAACTTGGTCAGGAACTCGAACTTTACTTTGGGTGACTTGAACTCAACGGTCACTTGGCGCTGATCAGGACGTGCTAGCAGGGTGGAGCAAGCTACAATGTCCACATCCTCTGGAGGGCACTCAACCTCCAACCTGGAGGGCACTCAACCTCCAACTCTCTCTTTGGGCTCGGCGGCAGCCTGCGGTGTGAGGTGGCAAATAGTTATCTTGTTGGCCGCGTACCCGGAGATTTTTCGTTGGAGCGCGATCTCTTGAAAGCGTCCCGAGGATTCGGCCAGCTCCTGCGTGAGCGTGGCGTTCTGCTGCTGCACGGTTCGGAGCTGTTGCTGGAAGTCCTGAAGGCTCTCCTCCAAGCGTTGGCTCTTATTGGTCACCTCAATTAGCTGATCCTTCATCTGCGCCCGTTCCTTCTCCCACCATGACTCGCGTCGGGTTATGTCTAGCTGCATGGCGTCTAGGCGGCTCTTCAGCTTCTCCACACCGGTAGAAGGCTGGCTGCGGACTCGGCACAACTCGTGGTACAATTCGGCCTTGGATTTCTGCAGCTGCTTGTTCTCCTGCAGGAGTGTTAGAGAGTGCAAATCGTACTCCTCCCGCAGATCGTCGTACCTACGCTGCAAAACGTCCTGTGCCGCCTCGACGGCCTCGATGCGCTCTTGTTTCACACGAACCTCGTTGCGCAGCGCTACGAGCTCTCCTTGGTCAGCGACTATTTCGCCCTCCACAAACCGTGGATATATCGGGAACACGTAGTAGCCGGCTCGACGACATACGGGACAATCGGTCCTCCCTTGGTCGTACCAGGTCTCATGGCACGACAAATGAAAAATGTGGCCGCACTCGGAGGTGACAATCGTCGCATCCTCCGCCGTCAGTGTTGACAGGCACACATTACACTCCACCACATTAGCCATGGGGACAAGGGCACCTAACTAGCGAGGGTTTGCAGACAGGGGCGGACTAATTGGGCTGAAATGACAATATTGAAAACTCCTTAGATCTACAAGTAATTGGTCAAAAGAGAATAAGACAGAAGGGTCATGAATAGAAAACTAGTGAATAGGTTCAGGAAGCTAAGTACTACTCGCTAACGCCTACCTAGCTTATCTGGCTTTGCCTTATATCAACCTTCGACACGTTACCGTGGACACATAAAACTCTTACCTGTCACAGACTATACTCATCAATACCGAACTGCATTAGAGTAGAACCCGAACCCACGCCTGAGATAAAACTCAGAGTCGCATGGTCTTACATTATTGTTTCAAGTCCTTGGCATGAAACACTCCCAGGCGTTTACCTTTTAGGTCTTCTACCTCATAGAGACTGTTTCCAACAGGCTTCACAATCCTGCACTTCAAGAACTTCCGTGCCAGCTTTGCGTTGAAATTGTCCTTAAATGCTCTGTTGGAAATTACGGCGGTAAACTTCCTGACCCGGTATATACTTAACCGGACGGCATCTGGTATTATACGTGCGTTCGTTTCTCTCATAAGCCTTATGTAGACTCTCCTGTATTTTCGTCCTCACTAAATCCTGTGCAACCGATTTCGGAACTTGGGTTTCACCCATGTCAGTCAAGCTCTTCAGGCACCTCGCCAACTTATATAGGCTGCCATGTGTGATCATGTTGACTCCGAAAAGAGCGAAGTATGGTGTGACACCAATCGCACTGTGTACGGAGGATCGTAAGGAACATTCTATTTCAGACAGATATCGATCCCATTCTCGGTGGTCCTCCTTCATATAGGATCGAATCG
Source organism: Phaonia tiefii (assembly GCA_963931995.1). Taxonomy (NCBI): domain Eukaryota; kingdom Metazoa; phylum Arthropoda; class Insecta; order Diptera; family Muscidae; genus Phaonia; species Phaonia tiefii. The sequence continues at coordinate 135,487,353 of OZ008368.1, forward strand.
CCGATAAAACCGATTGATTAACTCTTTCCGAGGCGTTGGCCTGCGGAGAGTGCACTGCTGTTCGGTAATGATTTATACCGAAATTGGTAACGAAATCCGTGAACTCGCGGCTTACGAACTGTTTGCCGTTGTCCGAGACGATGGTCTCAGGAACACCGAACTTATGGCATATTTCGGTTATCAAGAACCGAATCACGCTCTTGCTGCTAGCCTTAGACATAGCCTTCAGCATGACGAACTTCGTCAGATGATCCAGAACAATGAAAATAAAATAGTTTCCATTCTTAGAACGAGGATAAGGGCATAGAAAGTCCACGAAAATCCGCTGAAAAGGCCGATGGATCACTACCTCTTTCCCCATCGGTGGTCTTAACGTGATGTTGGCCGCCTTAGTTTCACGACATGTTTGGCAAGCATCGACATAACTTTTCACCTGCATGTTCATATTCGGCCAAAAGAAATATTCTTTAATCCTCTTCAGGGTCTTAAAGAAACCTCCATGAGCAGCGTGCGGGGGATCATGAGACTTCTCAATGATACTTTGGGTTAATTCCAATGGTACCCACACCTTCCACGCAAAGTCCTCATGGAGTGGCATACCATCATAGGGCATCGTTCTTTTGTACACGATTCCATCTACCACTCGTAAATCGGGTAGGCGACTCGCGTTCTCCTCGATTGTCTTGACCAAATCCGCATAATCAGTAGATTTGAATGCTTTATCCTCCATATCGATTAATCTAACAACCTCCACCGAGACTTCGTCCATCGCATATCTGGACAAGGTGTCGGGTACAACATTGAGTTTACCCTTGCGGTGTTCGATTACAAAGTCGAAAGATTGCAGATGAAGACTCCAACGAGCTAGCCGCCCACTGAGATCTCGATGTGACATCAGCCACTTAAGGCTGCTGTGATCTGTAATGACAGTGAACGCCATCAACTCAATGAATGGTCTAAACTTCTTAATGGCCAGAACCACCGCTAAGCATTCTCGCTCTGTCACAGTATAATTCCGCTGTGCAGGTGCCAATTTGTGCGAGTAGTATGCTATCGGATGTTCTTCACCGTTGTCATCTCTTTGAAACAAAACTGCGCCGACTCCTAGATCCGCGGCGTCGCATTGCACATAAAAGCGCTTGGAGAAATCTGGGTGAATTAGTACAGGGCTAGTCACCAATGCATTCTTCAAACTATCGAAGGCTACTTTAGCTTCATTCGTGAAGCAAAAAGTTTTACTCTTCTTCAAGGTGTCCGAAATCGGAGCCGCTATTGTAGCGTAATCAGATATAAACTTTCGGTACCACCCCGTGGCGCCTAAAAAGCTCCTCACTTGTTTAAGGGACTTTGGATACTTGTAGCCCACGATTGACTCAACTTTCGAAGGATCGGGTTTGACTTGGCCCCCTCCGACAAGGTAACCTAAATATCTTAGTTCCTTGAAACAAAACTTGGACTTCTGAACATTGATGGTCAGACCAGCATCCTCAAGGCAACGAGCAACTTGTTTCAGAAGTGCCATATGTGTCTGAAAATCTGGAGATACTACCAGAAGATCATCCAGATACACGAAGACGCGATCACGTATGGCCGACGGTATCACTCTATCCATTAACCGGCAAAGTCGCTGGGCGGCATTGCATAAGCCGAACGGCATTACCTTAAAATGATAGAGTGGCCTACCGGGCACCGTGAAGGCTGTCTTCTCTCTACTGGATGGATCTAGAGGTATCTGCCAGAACGCATCTTTGAGATCCAAACTGGAAATATAATATGTGTCGCCAAGCCTGCTGAGTAAACCCTCTATATGAGGAAGTGGATACGCATCCTTAATCGTCAGAGCATTCAGCTTGCGTGCGTCCAGGAACAATCTATTTTTCGCCCCTTTGCGTACTAACGTCACGGGGTGACTCCAAGGACTTTCGCTAGGCTCGATGACTCCTAATTCAAGCATTCGATCCAACTCGGCATACAGAAGTGTTTGCACTGCTGGCGAAACTGGATAATATCTATCCTTTACCGGGACTGCATCCCCAGTATCAATTGAATGGGTTTCCAAATGTGTTCTGCCGAGGCCTTTCCTGGTATAACATGGAAATAGTCCAACCACGGCATCTAATATTTCGTTCTGTTGTGACGACAGAGCATGGGACTTAACCTCCTCAGAGGCTTGGACTTCTTCGCATAGGTCTACCCCTTGAGTGGTAAGACTCTCTATGCCTGTCAACAACTTAAACGTTCGCATAAAGTCAACGCCCAAATAGAGCGCACGTTCCAAGGTTGGTACTAGATAAAAGTCAACCTCCTCGGATCGTTTATTGAAGTCAATTCTCGCTCGTACTCTTCCCAATATTCGGTGGGCACTCTCATCAGCTGTTCTCACAGATGAGACAAAACGATGAATCTGCAAATCGGCTTGATCAACCAGCTCTTGGCATCCCTTGCCTAGACAAGTCACGGATGCTCCACTGTCTATGAGCCCTTCAACTTCTATGCCCCTTATTTTCACTCTTGCATAAAAGCGGTTGTCATCTCCTGCGAACAGAGTAGTAGCGGCGATCTCTCGTCGGATCAGCCGTCGTTTCTCAAATCTTACTCGTGCTCGCTTTATACGGTCTGATACCTCCCCGAAGATTCTGGCTCTAGCTGCTTTGTACTCAGAACCGCCGGCGTTGGTATACTCTTGGTTTGCATCTCTTTTCTCATGGTATTTAAAATTTCTTCTTCCTCAGTTGATAAGGTCGCTGGTTTAACCACTGTTGGGATCTTAGTATCACTTGTGTTGGTTACAGGTGTATTGTTACTGGCTGGGTAGATATTATCTGTTTGGGACTTGGCTGGGTTTAAACTTCCGTGATCCGCACCTCCCCAGTCTGAGGTGGGTGTCGCGGCAGATTTCCCTGGCAGTTCGGACACTTCGGAGTCACCGTGTTCTCCTTTCCGCATTTGTAGCAGAAGATTTTTCGTGTAGTGGACAAACAGTCTCGGAAAATATGCCCTGGAGCTCGACAATTCCAGCAGATGACCTTGCTGTTCGCTCCCAAGGCGTCCACTTCTCCAGCAACGATCACCTCTGTTGCTTCTTCTTGGAGAGCTACCTCATGCACCTTAGCCGTCGGTGTCGGTCGCGGTGGATGCTGCTGTCGCTGCATCGACAAAAGTGCCTCAGCTCTCCGAACTTCTCGGCTAAATTCGCTGAGACTATCTGCTCGTATAGGGAACAGTAGCTGCGCCAGAGATGTTTTGAGATTTCCCCTCATTATCTCTACTAGCTGCGCCTCCCTATATGGAGTCCGTTGCTGGTTCTTCAATTTCATTATCGCGTTATAATATTCCTCGAAAGTCTCATGCGATTGTTGTCTTCGGCTCAAAATCTGCATTTGAATTTGAAACTCACTCTCGAAACGCTGGAACTGGGTTAACATCGCTCTCTGCAAGTCACTCCAGCTAAGAATTGGATTAGACTTACGATAGTCCCAGTAGAACACCTTTGCTCAGCCGTCCAACAGGTGATGAAGTCCTTTCATTAACTCAGACTCGGAGCATTCATTATCTCGGCATTGCTCTCGTACTTGGAACAGAAAATCTTGAATATTAACTGTTTTCTGTGTCCCATCAAACTTCAAACCCCATTTGGTCAAATCTTGTCTCCTCCGTACTCCACCATCTGTATTCTGCTGGAACTCTCTCTGTGGCCTAGTTCGTGGTGGGGTTGATCCCTGTGTGGGCCAAAAGTTTCCTTCAGGCACTGGTTGGACATTAACTGCCTGCCTAAATCCATTCGGAGCCATCGAGTCTTGCATGGAAACAACCTGTGGTCGCGCGTACATTGAAGGCTGTTCTATTTCCGACCGCCTTCGAGGTTCAGGTGCTGGTAACGGAGTGGGTATTACACTCGGCAGCTGAGATGGACGTCTTGGCTCTTCTGACTGCCGATGCGATGTCTCATTATAGTTAGCAGGTTGATAGCCTGCTGGTGCGGCGGTTAATGTTGGCATTGTCGCTTCGGTAGGGTGATTAGCCCCTCCGACGGCTGCCGCCTGTCTAGTCGCCGCTAGTATAGCTGGTAAAATTCTCCGAATCAGAGCCTCTTCGTCGATTCCTGGCCCTGTCCGGTCCCTAGCCTCTGCTTCTGGCCTGGGTGCTGCTTCAAATCGAGTAGGACTGGCGTCACCCATGCGTCGCCGTCCTGTTCGTGCTTCAAGTGCAGTTAGCGCACTGAAGTCTGGGGAATCGAAAGTTTCTGCATGATCCTGAGATCCCAAAATCCCCGTTTGGTGTTGACTTCCCACTGGGTAGCCGTGTCCACTTGATCCCACCACTTGGGCGGAAGCGGAAAAAGCTGACGTCACGGCCGCGGCCGCTGTCTGGTTGATAGCTACCTCAGGCGCTGCCTGGGTCTCTGCCTCACCTGCGAAGGCATCTTGGGTCGGATGGGTCCCTCCTTCACCTCCTCCAGGTGGCGAACGCCGGACTGGCATCGTTATCAACCGCTGACGTCAAAAAAAAAACAAACGCAAAGAAAAGTTTTTGGTTTATTTCCCCTTTGAGGATACCAAATAATCGAAACGAAAGTATTGATACCGCTTCTTCTTAAACCAAGAAAATTGGCTCCGCGGTGTTGACGACTAGCGTCCAGAAAAATTAAAACGAAAAGAAAATTTGAAAATCGAAGATTAAAAGTCAGCTATTGAAAAACGCTGAGCAAATTAATTTAAAAAGCCAGATGAAATAACGACAAAAAAAATTTTTAAACTGAAAAGTTAAAATTTAGATTAATTTTAAATAAAAATTTTCAAATATCAAAAGCAATATAATAAAAAGCAATCAAAACCAACAAAAGGCCAAACACAAGCTTTCATCAACCTTATATTTGGGAAACAAAAAAAAAATCTGGCCAAAACGAAAGCCGGTGGTTAAAATCGCGAATGGAAAATTAAAATCTTAAATCAAAACGAAATCGTAAACAAAAATTATTATCCGATAGTCGGATCAAAACTTAAAATTCGAAACAAAATGAATCTTAAACAAACGATAACTAAAACTCGTATCGAAATTTAAAATTTACTCTCAAAAATTTTATGATCAAAACGATAACCAAACTCGTATCGCAAATCAAAATTTAAACTCAAGCAAAAGAAAATTTTATGATCAAAACGATAACCACACTCGTATCGCAAATCAAAATCTAAACTCAAAATCTCAAAAGCGAAATCGATACCCAAACTCGTATCGAAGTTTAGAATCCAAAAACTCAAAATAAAAGCTTAAATCAAAATGAAATCGCAAACAAAATTATTACCCGAAAGTCGGATCAAAACTTGAAATTCTAAACAAAATGAATCTTAAATAAACGATAACCAAAACTCGTATCGAAATTTAAAATTTAAACTCAAAAACTTTATGATCAAAACGATAACCAAACTCGTATCGCACATCAAAATTTAAACTCAAAAATTTTATGATCAAAACGATAACCAAACTCGTATCGCAAATCAAATTTTAAACTCAAAAACTTTATGATCAAAACGATAACCAAACTCGTATCGCAAATCAAAATTTAAACTCAAAAAATTTTCGTAATTGAATGGTAGGTAGGGGTAAGTATAGATAATTTTTCAGATGACACAATATAAGTTACGCACACTTCTCTAAAACAAAACATAAATAGTACTAAATTTGCAAATTTGGAGGCACACTGAAAGCCAAAAAGAGGGCAAACGTAATGAGTCTAATACCACGCTTACGTGACTCTCTCTTTCAGACTCCCCTGAATACTTTCTTCGTATTCAGCTTAATCATTACTGACTAGTAGCTACCGAAAAACTATTACTCTATTATAAAAACAAAAAAAGTAAAATAAAATTCTAACATTTTGCCGTTCATGTATCACGCCAAACGTCGCAACGCGGTTAGATCCTGGGATCTTCACCGGGACTTACGTGTGGCCTAATGACGCTACCGGACAAACGAGCATTAGTGCGACCGAAAGTCCTGCCAATCATGCGCCGAACAAACTTACGCTTGTTCTGACCGCATAACTGTACAAAACTTTTACACTATTGGGTTAAACGCAAAAAAAGATAAAAATAATAATCTAAAAAGGATCATCAAAAACCTAAGTCAGTCCTCCACTTGGAGCAATTGCTCCTGACATCATCACAGGAACAAGACTTCACAAGTCGAGACACTCGACAAAAGTATCCTAAGAAAGTTTCCTTGCCCCGCGGCAATCCCGTCGCAACGCGTTCAAGATTTAATAATCCTTAAACGGGACTTACGTGAAGCGTAAGGACAATAAAAACTTCCTAAACTAATTATGTAAACTAACGAAATTATCTTCGGGCCCCACGTTGGGCGCCATTATGTCATATGGGCACAGACTGCAATTAGAATAAGTTGATCAAAGAGTTTAGGTGCTGGACTAGTGGGGCGCTCAGTATGCCATGCGTTTAAGCCGGGCTGGTAACTCGCCGGACGGGGGGATCTTTCCACTTCCTAAGCACATCAACAGTCTGCCACAGAACAATAAATACATACTGAGGCTTACTCAAACACTCTCGCGACATAAAATTAAATAAAAGGAGCCCAAAGATAATAATCGTTAGCAGCGACAAACAAAACGAACAAACCGAAAAGCGAACAGATAGTTCTGTTCTAGAGAAGTTTTAAGGGACTACTCCCAAAACGCGTAAATATAGCTGACTGGTGTTGATGCCAGCTTGAACCCTCCCTTTGGAAGCACCTACAGGCGTCCCCATGACACTGCTGCGTCTGCAGTGTCCCAAAAACAAAATGTGTCACTTACCAATTACCCTAACATACCCTCTACCTTACCATAACCTTTGGCTTAATTAACCATATCGAAAACGCACAAGAAATCCAATTTCAATAACAATTAATTCATAATTATTCTAAATTAAAACTAACTCAATACAAAAGTTGAAAGCAAAGGGGTGCCACAAGGGCAAAGCGCTCCTTCAGTGGTTACAAAAACTCCACAGAGCAAAACAATAAACCCCAAAAGGCTAAATGACTTAATCATATTATACTTAAATTTTCTTTTCTTTTTTTAAATGCTAACAATTTACTTTAACAATGATGATTAAATAAAAAAAAACACATGCAAAATTAATCTAAACATAAGGTAGAGCGACACCTTAAAACCGAATGGGTATCTCAACTAATACTGGCATATGCCCTAGTGACACTGTCCAGGATTTCACCGAACGCCAAAATTCCCGAAGGTTGAAACCGTAACGACGATGGCGCCCGAGCACTGATGCCGCGACGCCTAACTTATTTAGACCCCGATGGTTTATAAATAAAAAACAACGAAGACTACTAGGCCGACCTAGTTTATCGCGCACGAAATTATATACCCAGAGGCAATTCGCATGGGTGTAAATATATAAATAAAAAAAACACAAAATAAATTTAAAAAGAAAAATATATAGATATATAGTCGCAGTCAAGGTCCACAGGTCATTCTGTCCGTAAAATATGGTAGACCTGAACGCCAAACCTGGCCACTAGGGAGTATCCGGTCCCCAACAGCCTAAGACAGCCGCTCTTCTCACAATTGTCTTATTCTAAATTCTTAATATTATGATATTTCACAAGGTTAACCTTGACTATTTCCCTACTTCTTCATTATTTCATTTTTTAAAAATTATTATTTCGGTTTATTTATCTCGGATGCTCTAGGAATTCCTTTTCTCCTTAGTTTTTCTTATTTTTCAAATTCTTATTTCTTAATGTCTGTTTGACCAGTTTATTTTTTCAAGATTTTCAATTTTTTGTTTCTTTTATTACTTTTATCTTCCAAAATTTCTTTTTATTTCTTAATTACTGTTCGGCCACTTTCATTTTCTTAAAATTTTCTTTTATATTTCGTAATTACTGTCCGACCAGTTTTATTTTTCAAAATTTTTTATTATATTTACTTTTTTTCCTTTTTTATATTCAAAATTTCCGTAATCCTTTCGTTTTTTTTTTCTTTTGCTGTTTTACTGCATTTTGACTGCTTTATGAGTCTAAATTTTCAAAGTTTTTATTGCGTACATTTTCTTATTCACTACACTTTTTAAATTATAAATTTACCCTACTCTACCTAAGGGTTTAACGTCCATACTTAGGTGGACGGGTTCGGGCTGTCCGTAAAAGGGAATAAAAAGCACGGACTTACCTTTACTCTGCAGGGATAGAATTTGGGACGAATTACGGAGTGATGCTGCAGACGGCTTACTGTGGCTGTGGCTGGTGATGGAACTTGATGCGGTTGGTGTTGCAAACTAGCTGTGGCTGGGGCTGGAAACTGGCGGTGAACGGACGGACAGAACGGGCCCTGGATTTTTGCTTCTGAGTGCCCCTGTCTTGTCGAAGTCCTCCGGCTGGACAGAACGGACACGGATTTTGCTAAGTTGTCCCTGTCGCTGGATAAAAGCAGCAAAAACACACACGCTGCCGGCACGGTATCGACACCCGACACGTAACACAGCACTGAATCTGGCGCGGAATACGAAACACCTCTTGACACCGACTTTTAACGCAGATGGTTCTTAATGGCGCAGATTTTATGGTGCAGATTTTACGGCGCAGATGGTAGGACGCTTGATGATGGGGCGTGATTTTTCTGGCGCAAATAGTATGGCGCCGATTTTCAAGGCGCAAATGAGGCGGCGCTGATTTTTTGGGTGCAACTAATATGCCGCAAAATTTTAAGGCGCAATGGATGTGGCGCTGATTAGGTGGCGAGGGCGTTGAGCGCCCGCTGGTGCTCCAATTCCGGCGATGACTGCGGGGTACAGGCACACCGTAGCCTGCCTTTGGGAAGTGGAAGCAAGCCTAGGGGGGCTCTCGGCTGAGACTAGCGCTACGCGGTGCCTTTGACTGCTGGCTTTTATTCCAGCTATCGGCCGGAGAGACTTCACGGCCGTTGACGTGACCTGGAGTTCCCAAGAACGTCTGCTGATGGATTTATCCGCTACCGGGGCAAATAGAAAAATGGTGAGACACCGCCGACAATTTAACCTCACAACTTACCTAGCTGCCGCTGTCTCGCCTTCGGAATTCTTTGCGGTTGACCGTTAATTCCCTATGGGGGAATTGCCTACCAAGGGTTTTTCCTTCCTTGCTTCAGGGAAACTTTCACCGTTCCTGGCGTTGGTGGCTGAATGAGTTGTTAACCTTTTGGTCACTTGATTGAGGTTACTGGCTAAACTTTTTCCGGGCGATGTTCGCTGGTTCGCTGACGAAATTGAATTATCTCGAAAAAGAAAAAATGGCGTTACACCATGACGCCTGCGCCAATTTCAATTTCTCGCCGGTATTGGTAATTTATTAACTTTTGTAATGGTGTTGTCTGGAAATTCGCCGTTTGTGTATATACAATTGACACGGCTGACAACCATGAATTTCACAATTCCTCATGGTGTAATTAATGAGAGTGTGGTGAGCATGTCGGGTCGCGTTCATCTGATGTTAGATGACAGTTGAAGTGTGCGACTTTAGCGGCGTTATGGCGCCGCCACACGATAACAACATTTTCGACCAACTTCTCACGGAAGAATAATACTGATTCAGGCACATTTTGGTAACCCTTTTCTCGGGAAAGTCACCTAGTGAGATTGTTGCCATAAAGTACTTGATTCATCAAAAAGTTACCTGGGAATATGGAAAGGCGAATTCGAAAATTATTCAGTGTTGGCGTTGTCAACAGTGGGGACACTTGTCTCGTAATTGTAATAGGAGGTATGTTTGCGTTAAGTGTGATGATGATCATGAACCAGGGCAGTGCAAATTTTTGTCCAGCGAGCAGAATTTACCCTATGCTCCAACTGTGAGCAGCGGGGTCATCCATCAAGCTATAGGGGCTATCCAGCTTACGCCAATTATGACAAATTTAAACGTATCTTCCGAAACCAGGTCAGGAGCAACAGACAAGAGGCTTCTGGAAATGTTGTTATGGCTTTGAATAGTTTTGTGGTTCCGAACAAATCATTCGCTAGTCTATTTCATGATGGTGCGAGTTCGCACGTACAAATTCCTCTTCCGAAATCTCCCTTAATTGATGAGTTCTTGAAAATTGCGCAGACAATTCTTCAGCCAGAGATTATTTCGCTGGAGCGGAGAATTGCAGACTTTGTGAAGGGGTATGGAAGTCTTTCGAAATCGGAAGGTAGGAAACAATGCCAGTGTCTTATGGAGGATATAAAAGTACATTATGGCCCGTAAAAGATTGAATATGTTGGCTTTTAATTTGTATAAGATCCCACCATAAAACGACCTTCACCGAGCTGGTTATTGGATGATAAGTATTTTATATTCAATTAAATATGTCAATAGATATATTGGAAATGGGTTGCTTAAAAAATTTCAGTCCAGAATATGATTAAATACTAATTAAAAAATTTTTATTTTTTAAACATTTCACTGGTTTTGTTAACAGACAAATTCCATACTAATCGAAAGTATGAAGCCCATAGAATATGCAAACGTTAGGTTGCCTATTTTTTTCTCGTCACAACTCTTGGGTTGACAGGTATAAACAGGTGAATCCATACTTGTAACTTGCACCGATCTGGTTAATGAATAAAAGTTCAACTAAAATAAAGATTATTTCATTACGAACACGGTGGTATAGGGTTGCCTGCAAAAAATCAGTCCAGAATACCGGTTGTCGAATTTTGAAAAGTGAAATATTGTTGGGAGTGAATACGTGCGACAGAGAGGTCCCAGCGAACCATCCCATGCGAAAGAAGTGTACACCAGAGTAACAAGCCGAGCGAATTTGAGCCGACTAGCCGCCGCCGCCTGTAATTTTTTTATACTCCGAGCCGTCGCCGATTTAATCGGCTTAAAATATGAGTCGATTAACTCAAAGCCGCCGATTGTTTCGTTAGGTGTACTTAAAAGCTTAAGTGCTTTAATGTAACCAATAACGAATAGCGAATACCGAGATACTTGGTACTTGTACTCGTTATGATGATTTATACAACACTGTCTAACATGACACCAAGTTCCGTTATAAAACGAGAATGAAACATATAAAAATAGTGAAAATTGCACAAAACTAAAACATAACCTGGCGTTTTATCAGAAATTGGTAAATCAGAAATAATATGCGAAAGAACACCCAAAAATTTTTCCATGCTCCGAATGCTGGAATCACTGTGAAACCTTCATCATTGGAAGCAGAACTATTTTAAAGGGTTATAGATTTTGTTTTCACTGCTTCGAAGAAAATATCCTTCTTAAAGCGCAATTTTAAGTTAACTTTTTTATTTTGCCTGTGAAACGTGTAAAACAAAGTAAATTTTGTTTTCGAGATTTGGTCGTTCCAATTTTTAAATAAAATATATGTACATACATATCTTCGCTGTTTATTATCGGATCGGCTTGTCATTGGGAAGATTATGTAAACCCCTTTGAAACAACGTCTAATTTTTCCGATTTCATTAACCCACTGTGGGGCGGTTTCAGGTTTTGGTTCAAACTTTTTGGGAGAATACTTATGTCAAAATATGAACCATGGTACAATATATCTCATTAACCCTGGAAACCCATATTATGCAATTTATTTCATCAAATCCGCGCAATTTTTTTAAAATAATTTTTCAAAGTGGGTGTTTTTCGTCGTTCTTCATATTATTTACTTTTTAAACCAGGTCCCACCGGCTGCAGTTTTTCTAATAGTTTTGGAACAAAAAATATATCATTATCATCTGGTGTTTAAAAGGTTAAAGAGACAATTAATACCGCAAATTAAAGCTTGAAATCTTACCTTCAGAATATATTATACTCAGTATGGACATAAATACTGTTACTTATATTTTGGGCTATGAAACAAAGACTAATGAACGTTTTTGGATAAATTATTGATATGTATTGTGTACAGTTTCATTCAAATGTCCGCCCTTTGCCTTCACGCACGCCTTAAGTAGCATTGGCCAATCATCAATAGCTACACGCACCTCATCCATTGGAAAATTAGCTACAGCACGAACCAAAGCTATCTTAAGAGAATCAATGTTGGGGTTTCTTTTGAGGCAGACCATGTCCTCTAAAACAGTCCACAATTTGTAATCCAGGGGTTCTTCAGAGTATATAAAAGCGGGTAAATTGTTTCGAAGTCAGGTTTGTGTCGTTTTAGCCTTAAGAGCTGGTGCTAAATATTGCTGGAAAGTCCACGGCTGGTTTTGGAACAGGGAATTGTTAAGCAGCTTCACAACTGCTTCCAAAACGGGTTCTTCGAAAACTTTGGCCTATGTTTTGACCCATTGTTCACAGGAATGCAAGTCATCAAATGAGGCACCCCACCAAACCATGACTTCAGCGGGATGGTGACTCTTTTCGACCCGTGGGATGAGCTCAGATACTTCTTTAGATAAGCGTGCATAAACCCTATCATTTTGTTTCTTAAATTTTTCCTGTACGGTAAAAATTTTTTCATCCGTAAATAAGATTTTTCTATGCAAGTTATCAGCGTACTTCACCAAAAGACGTTCGGATTTTCCTATCCTATTTTTTTTTAAAGTTGCAGTCAACAAATGTCATGTACGCCGTTTTAAAGCTCCAAGTCCCAAGTCTTTTTTAATCACTCGACTCATATCTGCGATACGGTTTTCCTTATCTGACCACTCCATGGTGACAATGTACACAATTTCAAACTCCCGCAACTGACTAACGCTATAGACGTTAACTTTCAAAAAACATATGATAATAAAAGGGTGTGTAAAATTTTACTATTCTAATAGGGTATGTTCAATTTAGTAACAATATTTATGTCCCTACGAAGTAAAATTATACACCTCACATGGATTATATTTTGACATAATGAAAATTTTTCGTAAAAACTTAGGACTAAAAAACATAAAACTTTAAACCTCTCCTCAGTGGGTTAACAGAGCGTTTACAGCGGTATCAATTTCGACCCGATCCTTTAGATATAGACCTAAATACTTCAAATTGTATGTCCAATACTTGAAAGGTCATATCTTGAAAACTATGCGTTTCCTGAAATTTTTAACTGTTTTCACACATCACGAGCAAACCTACAACTCTAAAAAAACAAAAAATTGGGCTTATGTGGTTAAAGTGCATTTGTTCTCAAAATTTGTACGGATTTACAAAAACTTTTATATTGTTAAACATTTTTATATCTTAAATCTTCTCTCACATTTTCTGATAAAGATTTTTGGTTCGAATTTTATATATTTCCAAATAAAAGTTAAGAAATACAAAATGAAACAACAACTATATATTTTAATATTATTTGGAAAGATTTACCTCAAGTTCTTATAAAAAAAACAATGAAAATAAAATGAAAAGTTAAAAGAAAGCGTAAACATAAAATATCATTCGAAACAAAAAATTAACGGTATTTTTCATAAAAAGTTGGGAGAGGTTTGAGAGACAGCTTATCATACAAAAAACCTCTCTCAAACCTCTCACAACGTTTTATGCTTAAGGCGGTTAGTATGTATAAGTATATAAAGTACAGGGCATAGAGGACTTTTGGATAGAGTAATTTATTCTCTCAATATTTTTAACGTCATTGGTATAGTTGCAAGTGAACATTAGATGGTGGAAAGGATGTGTTCAATAATACCAGATAGAGACATTGGAACACAACGTCCGACAAAGCAACAACAACCGCATTTCGTGTTTTTGTGGCAAAATAGTTGTGTTAAATACAATACAAATGTATACCAATGATTAAAATCAACAAAAAAGTGAAAAATACATTTAAATTTCATAGTTCTGTACGGCATCGAAATAAAACAATTAAATCAACAGTGGTTGTACCTCTACCTGCTGTAAGTTAATTTTCGTCGAATTTCCCTCATTTGAACAAACCTACGACGAAGAGTTTGAAATGAATCGTCAGATGAGAGAATAAATTACTCTACCCTAAGTTCCTCTATGATGGCTGTAGCTCCGAATAAGACGCTGAAGATCGCCTGAAACTTAAAAAGGGAATGAACTTTAAATTTAACTTTTAAATCAGTGTGTAATTATTTGTGCCTTTTTGCAATTGTCATTCTTTTGTTATTTAACAATTAACACCCGCACTATCACTGTTTTTATACGACCAAAAAAATTGTTGACTGCAAGCCGAAAATTGAGCCGCCGCCGGCAAAAATTCACAACGGCCGCCGCCGACCGGCTAAAAATCTCAGAGCCGCCGCCGCCAACGATTTGGCCTCGGCTTGTTTCTCTGCTCGCAACCCATAACATATTATCAACTAAACACAGTGACGTATGGCACCAGAGCAGCACCATACTTAGCAACAAAATGCCTACAGCAAGTGGCCAAGGAAAACGCGATACGTTACCCGCTCACGTCGCAGTTTCTTCAAGAGAACTTTTACGTCGATGACGGGCTAGGTGGATCCGATAGCTAACACTACAAAACCAGCTCACACAAGTCATGACATAGAGTGGTTTCAATTTACGCAAGTGGTGTGCCAATAATCCGCAACTAAAATCAGATCAAGAAATCAACTCAAAAGCGAACTCCGTCAAAACATTAGGACTCACCTGGCTCCCAAAAGATGACATATTCTGCGTAAAGGTCAACATCGACGCTGTCAGAAGAATCACGTCAGACCTGGCTAGACTCTTCGATCCATTGGGGTTGCTATCTCCAGTCACAGTAATGGCCAAAATATTTATTCAGGAATTGTAGGAATTGAAACTTGACTGGGATCTGTCGTTACCAGAATCATTACACACTAAATGGACTACGTTCAGAAACGACCTGAATGCGTTAAAAACTCTTCGGGTGTCGCGGCATACTGGCAAGAAGTTCATACTTTACAAGTGGGACTGCATCTCTACAACATCTATGCACCCTCGTATCTCAGAAGACAACATGCATATATGTTCTCCAAAATCTCAACCTTGGCTTTTCGGACATTCAAGATGAAAACGTTTTACTCAAAACCAAAAGAAATAAACGTGGTGCTGTAAATATCTTGGGAAATATTGCCAACTCACTGTTTGGGGTATTGGATTCAACCTACGCTGAACAAATGTACCACCTAAAGCAGCTGTTGAAAAACCAGACCTCATTTATAGATTCAACCCTCAACATTTTTAAACAAGATGAATTCCAGATCAAGAACAATTTCGACAACCAAGTAAACAAACTTGACTCCAGGTTACACAACAACGAACAAGAAAATCATCAACTTAAGTTGTTCCAAAGTTTTGTTCTACTATCCACACAATTGTCGTTGATGTCAGCAAGACTGCATCGAATACAAACCGCAATAGTTACGGCACTATCTGACTCTCATCATGGCAAAATCAGCCCACTATTGCTGTCACCATCACAACTTCAAACAGAGCTGATACAAGTGAGAAATCATTTGCCATCAGCACTACAACTACCAGTCAACCAGGACAACCTGTTCCAGCTCTACAAGATCATGAACGTGAAGGGAGGAATTGCAAACAATCACGTAATTTTCCATATAACAATTCCTCTATGTGATCCAGAGACGTTGGAGCTTTTTAAGCTGCACCCGATACCAGCTCGTCTCCACAACACGGTGGTAGCTATCCAGCCATGCAGTCAAATCATCGCCATAAATGCTCACCGAGATGAATATTACGCGTTGACTGAACAACAATGGGCAACCTGCACACCATTAACAGAAGATGAAGTATGCAGTCTAAATTCAATTCAGATGCAGCCAAGTACCTATGTGAAATTTCGTTACTGAACAATGTCACTCGTACCAACTGCAACGTAACCCCGTTTTTAGAAAACACATCACTCATCAATGGATGTACACCATGCCGCACTCAACTCCAAGAACACATTCGACTCAACTTACAGGGCACTGGACATAAAAATATGCCCAGACTGCACACTCAAATACAAATCTATGCTCATTCAGGGACACGAAATCTATTCAACATCCCTACACACATCATACACTGCTACTGCCAACATGAGTGAAATTTATTACCACACCGAAGAGGAAGTCAGCAGAATTCATCTCAAAAAATACATCGATCACATACAAAACATATCAGACATTCAACAAGAACTACACCAACAAGTACTCACTGATCTGCCTCAACAATTGACCAATATAAAAAGACACCATGCAGTAGTAGCTTACGCCGCCCTTCTTCTCGTAATCGGTGTCATCATTGCGACAACTTACCAGAAGCAACAATGCCGAAGAAGAAACTTAGGTCAACAAACTTCACCAGCAGCGACTTGCCAACACCCCAGTCTCAGTAACTTAAGGAACAAAGACAGAAAATTAAAAAAAAAAAAATTCAATGAGTGTTCGAACTCACGGGCGATGTGTTAACACCTTTTTGCTACACGATACCTGTTCGATTTCTATGAACACATTCGTAAATGTTACATTGGAAAATAAAAACAGCGTTCAATCATATGATGACGTTACAGTTAAATAATATTTATACTTAAAATTATTTAAAGACCCAGTGCAAGCACATGTGCCATTATTTTCTTGCTCAATACTTTTTGTTTTATTCCCACAAAAGTCACAGAATGCAAAGCAACCGACACTTGTATATACATACATACATTGTTATATTCGTATATACGCTACACAAGCAAATTGTCGTTGCTCTCTTGCTATCTCATTTTTATATACGTATAATACGCCATTACTCTCTTTGCTCTGAGAGTGCTCCGCACCAGAGAAACAAGCCGAGGCCAAATCGTTGGCGGCGGCGGCTCTGAGATTTTTAGCCGGTCGGCGGCGGCCGTTGTGAATTTTTGCCGGCGGCGGCTCAATTTTCGGCCTGCAGTCAACAATTTTTTTGGTCGTATAAAAACAGTGATAGTGCGGGTGTTAATTGTTAAATAACAAAAGAATGACAATTGCAAAAAGGCACAAATAATTACACACTGATTTAAAAGTTAAATTTAAAGTTCATTCCCTTTTTAAGTTTCAGGCGATCTTCAGCGTCTTATTCGGAGCTACAGCCATCATAGAGGAACTTAGGGTAGAGTAATTTATTCTCTCATCTGACGATTCATTTCAAACTCTTCGTCGTAGGTTTGTTCAAATGAGGGAAATTCGACGAAAATTAACTTACAGCAGGTAGAGGTACAACCACTGTTGATTTAATTGTTTTATTTCGATGTCGTACAGAACTATGAAATTTAAATATATTTTTCACTTTTTTGTTGATTTTAATCATTGGTATACATTTGTATTGTATTTAACACAACTATTTTGCCACAAAAACACGAAATGCGGTTGTTGTTGCTTTGTCGGACGTTGTGTTCCAATGCCTCTATCTGGTATTATTGAACACATCCTTTCCACCATCTAATGTTCACTTGCAACTATACCAATGACGTTAAAAATATTGAGAGAATAAATTACTCTATCCAAAAGTCCTATATGCCCTGTACTTTATATACTTATACATACTAACCGCCTTAAACATAAAACGTTGTGAGAGGTTTGAGAGAGTTTTTTTGTATGATAAGCTGTCTCTCAAACCTCTCCCAACTTTTTATGAAAAATACCGTTAATTTTTTGTTTCGAATGATATTTTATGTTTACACTTTCTTTTAACTTTTCATTTTATTTTCATTGTTTTTTTATAAGAACTTAAGGTAAATCTTTCCAAATAATATTAAAATATATAGTTGTTGTTTCATTTTGTATTTCCTAATTTTTATTTAGAAATATATAAAATTCGAACCAAAAATCTTTATCAGAAAATGTGAGAAAAGATTTATGATATAAAAATGTTTAACAATATAAAAGTTTTTGTAAATCCGTACAAATTTTGAGAACAAATGCACTTTAACCACATAAGCCCAATTTTTTGTTTTTTTAGAGTTGTAGGTTTGCTCGTGATGTGTGAAAACAGTTAAAAATTTCTGGAAACGCATAGTTTTCAAGATATGACCTTTCAAGTATTGGACATACAATTTGAAGTATTTAGGTCTATATCTAAAGGATCGGGTCGAAATTGATACCGCTGTAAACGCTGTGTTAACCCACTGAGGAGAGGTTTAAAGTTTTATGTTTTTTTGTCCTAAGTTTTTACGAAAAATGTTCATTATGTCAAAATATAATCCATGTGAGGTGTATAATTTTACTTCGTAGGGACATAAATATTGTTACTAAATTGAACATTCCCTATTAGAATAGTAAAATTTTACACACCCTTTTATTATCATATGTTTTTTGAAAGTTAACGTCTATAGCGTTAGTCAGTTGCGGGAGTTTGAAATTGTGTACATTGTCACCATGGAGTGGTCAGATAAGGAAAACCGTATCGCAGATATGAGTCGAGTGATTAAAAAAGACTTGGGACTTGGAGCTTTAAAACGGCGTACATGACATTTGTTGACTGCAACTTTAAAAAAAAATAGGATAGGAAAATCCGAACGTCTTTTGGTGAAGTACGCTGATAACTTGCATAGAAAAATCTTATTTACGGATGAAAAAATTTTTACCGTACAGGAAAAATTTAAGAAACAAAATGATAGGGTTTATGCATGCTTATCTAAAGAAGTATCTGAGCTCATCCCACGGGTCGAAAAGAGTCATCATCCCGCTGAAGTCATGGTTTGGTGGGGTGCCTCATTTGATGGGGTAACTGACTTGCATTCCTGTGAACAATGGGTCAAAACATAGGCCAAAGTTTTCGAAGAACCCGTTTTGGAAGCAGTTGTGAAGCCGCTTAACAATTCCCTGTTCCAAAACCAGCCGTGGACTTTCCAGCAATATTTAGCACCAGCTCTTAAGGCTAAAACGACACAAACCTGACTTCGAAACAATTTACCCGCTTTTATATACTCTGAAGAACCCCTGGATTACAAATTGTGGACTGTTTTAGAGGACATGGTCTGCCACAAAAGAAACCCCAACATTGATTCTCTTAAGATAGCTTTGGTTCGTGCTGTAGCTAATTTTCCAATGGATGAGGTGCGTGTAGCTATTGATGATTGGCCAATGCTACTTAAGGCGTGCGTGAAGGCAAAGGGCGGACATTTGAATGAAACTGTACACAATATATATCAATAATTTATCCAAAAACGTTCATTAGTCTTTGTTTCATAGCCCAAAATATAAGTAACAGTATTTATGTCCATACTGAGTATAATATATTCTGAAGGTAAGATTTCAAGCTTTAATTTGCGGTATTAATTGTCTCTTTAACCTTTTAAACACCAAATGATAATGATATATTTTTTGTTCCAAAACTATTAGAAAAACTGCAGCCGGTGGGACCTGGTTTAAAAAGTAAATAATATGAAGAACGACGAAAAACACCCACTTTGAAAAATTATTTTAAAAAAATTGCGCGGATTTGATGAAATAAATTGCATAATATGGGTTTCCAGGGTTAATGAGACATATTGTACCATGGTTCATATTTTGACATAAGTATTCTCCCAAAAAGTTTGAACCAAAACCTGAAACCGCCCCACAGTGGGTTAATGAAATCGGAAAAATTAGACGTTGTTTCAAAGGGGTTTACATAATCTTCCCAATGACAAGCCGATCCGATAATAAACTGCGAAGATATGTATGTACATATATTTTATTTAAAAATTGGAACGACCAAATCTCGAAAACAAAATTTACTTTGTTTTACACGTTTCACAGGCAAAATAAAAAAGTTAATTTAAAATTGCGCTTTAAGAAGGATATTTTCTTCGAAGCAGTGAAAACAAAATCTATAACCCTTTAAAATGGTTCTGCTTCCAATGATGAAGGTTTCACAGTGATTCCAGCATTCGGAGCATGGAAAAATTTTTGGGTGTTCTTTCGCATATTATTTCTGATTTACCAATTTCTGATAAAACGCCAGGTTATGTTTTAGTTTTGTGCAATTTTCACTATTTTTATATGTTTCATTCTCGTTTTATAACGGAACTTGGTGTCATGTTAGACAGTGTTGTATAAATCATCATAACGAGTACAAGTACCAAGTATCTCGGTATTCGCTATTCGTTATTGGTTACATTAAAGCACTTAAGCTTTTAAGTACACCTAACGAAACAATCGGCGGCTTTGAGTTAATCGACTCATATTTTAAGCCGATTAAATCGGCGACGGCTCGGAGTATAAAAAAATTACAGGCGGCGGCGGCTAGTCGGCTCAAATTCGCTCGGCTTGTTACTTTGCTCCGCACCCACATTTTATTGGACTTACCTTTCACTATAATTAAAAAACAACAACACCAACAACAACAACTACTACTACTAGTGATGTGTTGGTGATTTATTTGTGGTTGCTCTGTCGTGGAGTGTTTGTGTTGTGGGTGGGTGTAGGGGGGGGGGGGTACCTAAAATAAAAACTGTTAATGGAATGCAAAGAGTGGTGAGTGAGATTGTAAATTGTCATGGTGGAGGGTATATAAGCTTCGGCCCGGCCGAACTTAACACCGTTTCTACTTGTTTTTGTATACACCGGGCAATGCTGAACATCAAATGACTCGCTTTGTTTGGCCATAGCAACAACAACGAAACAACCCAACACACAATATCACACATACTTTGTCCGAAGTAGCTGACGTATACGTGTGTCACATAACCACATGTTTGCCATATCAACAGCAACGAAACAGCCGAACACACAACATCACACATACTTTGTACGAAGTAGCTGACGTATTAGTATCACGCGATTCATACGATGACTTTTACGACGTTGCTTTTGCGACGTCTCTTTTTACATATAGGCGAACGGTATAGAGAAGCAAGAGGGGTAAACAAAAAGACTCGGTTTCTGTTTTTCGTGTCTTTTTTCATATTCCTCTTTATACTAATTTCTTGATACGTTTTATTCATTTTCGTACTTTGAAGTAGCCAGGTGGCATTAAGAAAAATATATTTTAGAATTGACTACAGAACTTGGGAAGAAACAAAATTTTTCGAATAGTAAAAGTAAAAATGCGGAATAATGAATTTTTATTTAATATTTAGGCGTAAATTGGTTTCAATTAATTCAAATAATTTTTGTATACAGACATATGTATTTCTTGATGCGAATAATCTACTAAAGCATATTAACCGATTAAACAATAACAATCAACTCTGCCTGCAAAAAAAGACATGCAAGTAAAAATCATCGTATGCACACACATGATTTTTGGAAGTTGCTTTAAAAAGAAATTAAGGGAAAACGACGTCGTAAAAGTCATCGTATGAATCGCGTGTTAGTCACCATAACTTCGACTGGCTTGCAAATGAAATTTTGCGTGCCTATGCTTATATATCCGTTCAACAACAGCAACAGATACATGTATACATACATTATTATGTTAATACATACGCTATTGACACAATTTCGTTTGCATCACCCCTGCCACACCACTCTTTCATTGCTCTCTTGCTCGCTCATTTTTGTTAATGAGTCTCTGTGACGGGTACTAAATCGAAGTGAAAGTTAGATGCGAGTCCCCCGGAACTCCAGTAAATCGGAACGTTCAATTAAATTTAGCCCGATTACGTTTAAAATTGGTAAATAAGAACCGAGTAACTGAAAATTACTCAAGTGAGCTGTAAGAAGAACACCACGAAAGGAAGTTCATAACAGCGAGAACTTCAGTGAAGTTTTCTAAATCTACGAATAAGATCCGGAAAATATCACGATGTCCCTACAATCAGCTAACGCTGGACTTGCAGCAGCAGCAGTTGCCCAAGGTAAATCATTGGATTTAAATCCTTTGAAATATTTGGAAAAGATCCAAACCTTTGACGGCAGGAAGGAAGACCTCGCAACATTTTGCATGAATGTTCCCTACATTGACGAAGTACAACGAACAATCTCAGCGCATGTGTATTAACATAATTAAAAGTAAATTAATTGGGAAAGCTCGAGGAGCAATGGAAATTCATCCCCATCTAAATAACTGGAACGATACCAAGTCTATGCTTGAGTCAAATTTCGGTGGATTCCAAACCTCTGATCAGCTCTACGAGGATTTGAGAGCAGCAAAATACCGTGGCAATACATTGGATTTTTATAATTACATTCTACATAAATTGACATTGCTAAATCAACGATGTAGACAGGAATGATCTACTGGAGATGTACAAAGAAATATTCAGACCGCTTTAAAAATATTTATAACACGCCTACCAGTGCATATGAGGATGGTGCTCTGTGCCCTAAAACCAGAAACGACGGAAGAAGCAATCCATGAACTAATCCATCAGCATCAGCAATCCATCAACAACAACAGTGGCCTCAACAACAACCACCCCAGCAACCACAAGCAGAACCCATGGACGTAGATACACAACAGAGCCAAAGGCAGCATCATTTCCAGGAAGAGGGAAATGGGACCCTTCAAGAATATTGGTAGTTATAACAGTAAGAATGATAACACAAGGGAACAAAATCGAAAAAATTTTGATTCCATTTAAAACCACTATTTTTTTCTGATGTATTACGACATCCATGTTACAAAAGTGGACTAAATTTTAAATTCTATGGATAATTAATTTTTTAAGTAAAATTGTCCATTTTTGTCCATCCCACTTTACATCAAATAATTTGCTAGTAAAATGCCTACAAGTTTTGTTAACTCCGCAACTCTCCGCAATCTAAAAAGTTGTGGTGAAATATAATATTTTTCAGCCAAAATGTATATAATTTTTTTTTAAAAAATTAGAAAAAATCCTAAACGGCAAAAAGTCATCGGTTTAGCACTTTGATAGTAAAGCCTGACCTGCTGTGAATAAAATAAGACATTTCATAGGAAAATCGATGGATAAATATTGATTTTATTTACAATTAGGTAAAAGTACCTCATTTTGTCCAAAATATAGAAATTTTTTTTAATGATTCTGAGAATAAGAAAAAATCAAAAATGCGATTGTAAATTCTGTGAATCGTAACACATTTGTATTCAACACCTGTGATCTTGCTACAACCCCTCACAAAAAAGAGTTTTGCAAAAAACCCCACACAAAAGGCACTTGTTCTACCTGTTTACTGCAACAAGAAGCTAAAACAGACACTCACAAAAAAGAGTTTTGTAGAAAACCCCACACAAAAGGCACTTGTTCTACCTGTTAACTGAAACAAGAAGCTAAAACACACACTCACAAAAAAGAGTTTTGTAAAAAAAAACCCAAACAAAATGCACTTGTACTACCTGTTTACTGCAACAAGAAGCTAAACCACACTTGACAATCACATCCGCAAGCAGTATATATAATAGTTCAAGTATCCTTTCTTAATCATTCAACAAGTGTACGCAATAGTGAAAAGTCTAATTTACCCAAAAATGAGCAACAAATTCAGAAAGTTTTCGTGCAAAAACGACCCGAATTTATTTTGTTACGTGTGCGGTAAATACACCACCTTGGAAAATAAACAAATTTTCTCAGATGTAGTACAAAAAAATATAAAGATTGCTTATAATATAAATCCGCACAATTTAAACCAGCATTGGACACCGAGTACTATATGCATGTCATGTCGATTGAACTTATCTTCTAACGTAAGGTAAGTATAGGTTAATAGATTTGGAATATTTTATACTAACAGTAATTCTTATCTAAATTTTGAATTCTTCATATTCCTTATTAAAATTTTTTTTCGTTTTACAGACGACACTTGGAAATTTCGAAGCCTATGCTATGGAGAGAAACAGCGAGCCACGAATCTGATTGTTATTTTTGTTTAAGTACAACAAGCGGCTTCGGAAAACATATGCGATGGTCTTACCCCACGAGGTCTGCTGATGGGTTTACACTTGCAGTTCTACATTCGGAAGAAATTGCAAATGCAAAAGATCGGGGTGCAAGCTGCAGTCAAGTGCTTTCATCTTCGCCAGTACCTCGTTTCTGTAGTTCTCGAATCGAAAAAGATTCCACATTAAGCATGAAACAAAAAATTCCATCGTTTCTCGATTTGTGAGTAAAAAGTGTTTCTGTATATCAATGCGAAAAGAGGCAACACTGATGAAGTTTTGATTTCAATATTCCAAGAAAGCTATCAAGTAAGAAAAAAATATAATCAAACAAAATAAACTAGTGCGAAAAAGAACAACAAAAAGAAGTATAGACATGTATTCAACTGCATTTTATTTTTGCTTTCTTGATTTTTCGGTAATATTTTGGAAAAATTAATTGAAATACATAACAGGAAATATATAGTTCTTATCTTCTCCACTTAAAAAATAAGTTTTAATTTCTTAAAAAACCTTTTTGTAGAAACAATATCAAAATCCCGCACCGTTTTAATTTGGGAGTATTTTTGACGTTTCACATTTTAATTTTTTCGACTCACTACTTTTTAGAAACAGATTTTCTCGCATTTTGTTGTAATTTTTGTCAGACAAATAATAACAGTTTGGTTTATTTTAATTGTAGTTTATTTTTTACTGCGAATGAAGAAATTATATTTTACAAATTTACGTGTTGTACCGATGACAGCCAAAAGTAGAAGGAAGTTTCAAAAAAAAAGGAAATGCTATTTGACATTTACAAATATATAGTTTTATCTGTGAGAACTTCAAATATTTTAAGATGATGTCAAAATATAAGTGTTATAAGTTATATGTGAGTTGCCACATTCTTAATTTACGAAAAGCGCTAAATTTAACAGTCCCTCTCGATTAAGTAAATTAATAGCAAATTAAAATATATATTGATTAATCATGGAAGCCAAAATTTTGAATCAAATTAAAAAATTGTTGTTTAGAGAGAGCTTTGGTTAACAAATCTGCAAGTTGCTTAGTTGACTCTACATATTGTACATTGATATCACCCTCACGTTGAATGTCACAAGTATAAAAGTATTGAGTATCAATGTGTCTTGTCCTTTTTGAAGATTCTGGGTTTATTACTAAGGAGATTGCTCGCTGGTTATCACAGTATATCGGAGTTGAACTGATCTGGATTAAGTCGATATCAGTAGCTAACTTTCTCAACCATTTTACTGCTTTCGTTGCTGCACACAGTGCTATAAATTCAGCTTCTGTAGTTGATGTCGCCGTCACCGTTTGTTTTCTGGAACTCCATGCAATCGGACCTCCATTCATAAAACCTATCCAACCGGTTGTGCTGCGTCTCGTATCGACGTCTACAGCCCAGTCCGAGTCACAAAACATCACAAGATTTCCAGAGTTAGATACGTAATACCTCGATTTTCAGTTCCTTTTATATATTTTAAGACCCTTTTTACGCCTTGCCAGTGAGATTCCGCTGGGCTTTCAACAAATCTGCTGAGCACTCCAACTATATATGCCAAGTCAGGACGTGTGCACACCATTAAATACAGTAACGATCCTATGGCTTCACGATAAGGAAACTTGGAATGCAGTTGTTCCTTTTGTTGAGCAAATTTTATGCCAGGCTCTGCGGGTATAGAAACTGGAGAACAATTAGAATGATTAAAGCGGTGTAATATTTTCTGAGTATATAGTTTTTGATAGATTTTTAATTGGTTCTTCTCTTTATCAATGTTAATTTGCAGACCAACAAAATATTCTGCTTCTTTATATGTTATCTCGAATTCCTTATGTAAGTCTTGGAGCAAAATGTTAATGATGGCAGCGTCATTTCCACATATGAGTCCGTCATCCACATACAATGCTAAGTACACAACAGCTTCATCACTTCTGTAAGCAAACACACATAAACCCGCCGCCGATTGGTTGAATCCAAATTTTGTCAAAAAATCAACAATTCGTTTGTTTCACTGATGTGATGCTTGTTTTAAACCATACAAGCCGTTTCGCAAACGGCAAACTCTGTTGTCTTTTTCAAATCCAAATGGCTGCTCCATATAAATGTCTTCGTCAATGAAACCATGTAAAAAGGCAGTCTTGACGTCAAATTGTAAAATATGCATGCTCTGTGCAGCAGCAAGGCTCAACAGCATTCGTACGGACTCATATCTAACAACTGGGGAGTAAATTTCGTTATAATCAACACCAGCCTTTTGAAAATTGAATCCACTTGAATTGTACTTACGTTTAAAAATCCATCGATTTGACAGTACATTCATACCATTTCTTCTCTCGACTAAAACCCATGTTTTATTTTTACGTAGAGACTCAATTTCCTCATCAATAGCAGCCAACCAATTGTGAGATTCAGTGCCGTCTAAAGCTTCTTCCAGAGATGTAGGTTCTAATTCAGCTAAACACAACATGGCATCGATGCTATTACATATTTCGTTTCTTGTTTTAGTACCGCTCCTGGTGTTATACGGACTGCGTTTTGTCGGTTGATCTAAGTTTGCTGCTTCTGTGTCTTCTTTTGTTATGTTTTGGTAGTTGTCGGTATTGTTTTGATTTTCGCATTCTTTTATTTCTACCACTGCATGCGCCTTTTCTCCTTGCACATTAAATGTAAAATCTCTTCTTATTAAAATTTTTCTGTTTTATGGATCAAATATGCGATAGGCTTTGCTATCATCGTTGTAACCAATCATCATACCTTAAAAGGAGTTCCTCTCCCACTTGGTGCGTTGCTCTTTGGGTATGTGCACGTAAGCGTCGCTGCCAAATACTTTAACGTGACCAAGTGAAGGTTTTTTATTAAACCATAGTTCATACGGAGTACGACCATTTAAAGTTAATGAAGCAGTGCGGTTTTTAAGGTATACAGCAGTATTAGTTGCTTCTGCCCAAAGATAGAGTGGAAGTTCGCGTTCATGTAACATAGCTTTGGCACTTTCAATGACTGTACGATTTTGCCTCAATAAAACCATTCTGTTCAGGAGCTCTAGGGGTGGTCACTTCATGTTTGATGCCTTTCTTTAATAAAAACTTGTTTACTTCTTGATTGCAGAACTCTGTACCACCATCAGTTCTTAATCTTTTTATTAAATGCCCATCCTCTTTAACTTCTATGCAGAACTGCATAAGTTTTTCCAAAACATCTGTTTTGTTTTTAAGAAAATAAATGAAACAATATCTCGAAAAATCGTCTTTCAATAATAAAAAATAATTAGCTTTTCCAATTGATGGAACACTCATCTTTCCACAAAGATCTGCATGAAACGTTTCACCTGGAGTAGTGGCCCGATTTGCACCACGCTGTGGAAAGCTTTGACGATGTAATTTTCCGAACGCACACCCTTCGCAGAATGGAATTTCTGATGGAATATTTTCAATTTTCATATCATTAACAACCTGTTTGTTATGCATTTCTTTTAAAGTTTTGTAGTTAACATGACCCAGCCGCTCATGCCAAATCATTATGGAAGTTGCTGAACACAATAATGACCTCACAACAGGAACTAAATTCATTTTGTAGAGTTGTTTACTACGCACACCATCAGTGACAAGTTCATTACCTTTCAGGAAACATACTCTGTCAGCACCTTCTTCGAAAATTACCCCCATTCCCTTTTCTGTGCATTTGCATACTGAAATAAAATTTCTGTCTAATTCTGGAACAAGCAAAACGCTTTTGATTGTGTGCACAACGCCTCCGTGCACCACACGAACATCGATATCTCCAACACCAGCAACATTTAGTTTTCTTGAAATCTGTTAACCAGCTCCCTCTGAAAGCACATGTGATCCGTCGCACCTGAATCAGCGTAAAAATATTATTAAATGTGTTTTGGGATTTTTCAGAATGCAAAACAAATAGATGGGAGTTTTCTTCATTTGACGGTTTCACATTTATATTTCTACCATCTTCTGCGGTGACTGCTAAGTTATTGTGCTCGCCTGACATTCTATTTTTTTGATCTCTCTGCCTCTTAAAACACTCTCTTGCCCAGTGACTTTCTTTGTGACAGTAGTTACATTTTCCACTTCTCTTTTTAAAATTAGAACTGTTATGTTTGTTGTTTTTGTGTTTACTTACAGAAAACGCTGTTTTGTGTGATTTAACCTCTGCTACTTCGCTGGAACGTACGTTTAACAATTGTTCTTCATTAACAAGATGTTCTGTTAATCTTTCAATATTCTGTTCCGCACCAGGCACAGCATACCAAGCTGTTCTAACATGATCAAATTTGGATGGTAAATCACTTAAAATTTTTGCAATAACCATTGGATCTTTCTGTTCTAAGCCCATATCTCTTAAACGTTGCGTTAATAATGTAACGTTGGCGATAAAATTAACGACGCAGTCTTCTTCTTCCATTTTAGAATTTATAAATTTCTCTAACAGCACTTGAATTGATTGTTCGCTCTTCTCTGCATGTACAGTTTGTAATCTTGACCACATTTCAGCTGCCGTAGTACAGTCTGTCAAATACTTTAATTGTTGCAATTCGATGCCCCTCGTTATAAAAGCCTGTGCCTCAGCGTCTTTTTCTTCCCACGCTTGACTGTTTGCAGCTGTTCTCACGACAGTACCCAAAATGTACGGCTTTAATTTATTTTCGGTCATGTAAATTTCCATTTGACGCTTCCACAACTGATAACTTTGACCATTGAACCGATGAAGCTGGTAAACTTTTGTCTCTGCCATATTTGAAGTACGTTGTGGAAAGTTAAGCCACAAATGCTTAGAATCTTGGAAACTATCTTCAATTTCTTCTTTTTCGCCAAAAAATTCCAAATTCCATTTTATCGTTGAGGGACTGGGCCCATAACCTGTTGTAATTTTTGTAGGTTTTCAGTTACCTCAGACAAATAATAACAGTTTGGTTTATTTTAATTGTAGTTTATTTTTACTGCGAATGAAGAAATTATATTTTACAAATTTACGTGTTGTACCGATGACAGCCAAAAGAAGAAGGAAGTTTCAAAAAAAGGAAATGCTATTTGACATTTACAAATATATAGTTTTATCTGTGAGAACTTCAAACATTTTAAGATGATGTCAAAATATAAGTGCTATAAGTTATATGTGAGTTGCCACATTCTTAATTTACGAAAAGCGCTAAATTTAACACATTTTTCCAATAAGAATGAAAAAAGCAGTACGTCACAGAAAGTTTTCGCAAACAAACGTTATAGAAACAGTCACATGTGAGAATCGATTTTTTGTACCGATTCCCAGCGGTTTTGTTTAAATTCACATGTTTCATGTGAAAACTTTTTCCATTCGAGAACTACAGAAACGAGGTACAGGACTCTCAACCACAAGTATGTGTTACCAATCAGATAGTTCAGATCCAGCACTACCATCTACATCTGCAAATGACGAGTTCATCCCACACAAACATTTCTCGTCGAGACCATGGAATCAAGACCAGCTTAATGATGTAATTAGAGGCCTTGGATTGTCGAAAAAATCTTCTGAATTACATGCGAATTACATTAAACTTGGTCTGATGCAACAATATGTTAAAGCACTTAACAAAGATAGTGAATGTTTCCAGTATATTTGAAGGAAGTTTCCCAATCTGAGCATGGAAAAGCTGAAAGCAGTCATATTTGACGGCCCACAAATTCGCAAATTGGTGAAGGATACTGATTTGGGCAGTTCAATGGCCGAAATTGAGAAGAAAGCATGGGATTCGTTTGTATGGGTTATTAAAAATTTCTTAGGAAATAACAAGTCTGAAGATTACGTTGCACACTTTGAAGAGATGTTATCTCACTTCCACCGACTTGGATGCAACATGAGCATCAAAGTACACTACCTGGACAGCCACTTAGATCGTTTTCCTGAAAATCTAGGAGACTTGAGTGAAGAACAGGGCGAACGATTCCACCAAGATATCCGGACAGTGGAGGAACGATACCAGGGTCGCTGGGATGCACACATGATGGCTGATTTTTGCTGGAGTATTCAGAGTAACACTTCATCATTCAAGAATAGTAGAAAATCGTATAAAACAAAATTTCAGAGTTTGTAGTTTAAATTAATTATTTATTTATTTTCTTATTTTATTTCTTATTATAAATTCAACTAATAAAATATAAATTTTAATAAAATATAAAATGGATTTAAGGTTCAATCAACCGAAAGAAGATTATTAGCAACTATGATTGTCAAGTGTGTTTTATCTTCGTGTTGCATTCAGGTAGAACTTGGTTTTTACAACACCCTTCTTGTGTGTGTTTTTACAAGAGCACAAGCATTAAATACAAATTTATTGCCGCTCAATGTAACTATTTTCAATCGAAATTCATTTTTTTTCATATCAGAATCATAAAAAAAAATTTTTTAAATTTTTTGCTCATTTTTGTTGAAATTGTAAAATTTCAATATTCTTGACGAAATGGGATACCTTTACCTAATTGTGAATAAAATAAAAATTTATCCATCGATTTTCTTATGAAATGTCTCATTTTATTCATAGCAGGTCAGGCTTTACTATCAAAGTGCTAAACCGAGCACTTTTTGCCGATTAGGATTTTTTTCTAATTTTTTAAAAAAAAATTGTATATATTTTGGCTGAAAAATATTATTTTTCACCACAACTTTTTAGATAACTCCGCAACTCTTGTGCAGGCTAAACTTGTAGGTATTTTAGTAGCAAATTATTTGGTGTATTCACTAGTAAAGTGGGATGAATCGTTCTTGAGTTATGTTAAAATCCGTGGAACAAGCTTTTCAAAAATGGACAATTTTACTTAAAAAATTATTTAAAAAAAACTTATTCATAGAATTTAAAATTTTGTACACTTTTGTAACATGGATTTCGTAATACATCAGAAAAAAATAGTAGTTTTAAATGGTATTTTTTCCGGTTGACCTGTGTATTATAAGTAACAATAATTATAGTTTTAAAGATAATAAGTGTGAATATATATCGGAAATTCAAACAAACAATGAAATTGGTGAACCTCGGGTTACCGTATATCCTCCTCAGAACGACAGTGCGAAGTACTAGATTCTTAATCGACACGGGATCAACGGAGAATTTATTAAAAAAAGATCAATGCCCCAATACATTTGATAAAACTTTGAAAACCCTCATTTCCATTAGAACAGCTGCATGAACCATTTCGGTTAACCAGGACGCAGTAATTCCTAAAAAATTCTTTAGAATATCATTGAAAAATGACACCACATTTGGGCTATATAGTTTCCACAAATTTTTTGATGGAATACTAGGTCATCCAACATTGTTAGAAAATAATGCCATAATAGACTACGGTAGGGGAATATTAATTTTAAATGAAGAACCATTCAAACTGTACTTTGAAGGACAGTTGGAAGTCGAAGAAAAAGTAAATAACTTAAATGAATTATCGGAAATATACCATTTGGGAACATTAGGAACAACGGACGAACAGTTGCGAATAGATCACCTCAATCCCGAAGAAGCCAAGGCTATAGGAATATTAATTCAAAATAATGTGGACATATTTTACCATAAAGGAGACGACCTTACATTCACTAACGAGATTAAAAATAATATAGATACAGGGTTATCAGGACCAATATATTCGAAAACTTATCGATATCCAGCCATTCATACTGAAGAGGTAGATCGTCAGATTGACGAAATGTTACAACAAGGTATCATCAAAAACAGTCATTCACCATATAGTGCACCGATATGGATACTCCCAAAAAAGGAGGACAAATTAGGAAACAAGGAGTGGAAAATTGTAATAGATTACCGGAAATTAAATATGGTAACAAAAGAAGATACATATCCTATAGCACGTATAGGCGAAGTTTTTGACAAACTTGGACGTTCAAACTATTTCACTACTTTAGACTTAACTAAAGGTTTTTATCAAATAGAGGTAGCACCCGAAGATCGGGGAAAAACTGCCTTTACTACTCATAATGGTCACTATGAGTTTATTAGGATGCCTTTCGGGTTGAAAAACGCCCCGGCAACATTTTAACGGATGATGAATAACGTATTAAGAGAACACGTAAATCAGATCTGTGTTATTTACATGGACGACGTCCTAATTTTTCCAACCTCACTCCAAGAACACATAAGTAATTTAGAAAAAATATTCAAAACACTGAGACAAGCTAATTTAAATAATTTAATAATAAGAGCGATTTCCTTAAAAAAGGGACAGATTTTCTCGGACATGTAGTGACAAAGGACGGAATAAAGCCAAATCCCGATAAAGTAGCGGGTATAAAGAGACACACCTTACCAAAAACAGTAAAAAAAATCCCAGGGTTTTTTAGGACTTAGTGGATATTACAGGAAGTTCATCCCTCACGGCAAAAATAGCGAAACATTAAGACTGGAGAAAGATGCAGTTATCGACGTAAACGATACAGCCTTTAGGAATTCTTTCGAAAAGCTTAAAACTATATTGATGACCGACATGGTACTCAGATACCCTGATTTTCTTGAACAATTTTCATTAACTACGGACGCAATCAATTACGCTCTAGGAGGAGTGTTATCCCAAAATAAGGGACCGAAAGCTTTTGTTTTACGAACGCTCAATAAGCATGAAATAAATTATAGCACAATTGAAAATGAGCTCTTAGCAATAGTATGGGCTGTTAACCAGTTTAGACATTATCTCTATGGAAGGAAATTTGAATTAAATACAGACCATAAACCACTAATATGGTTGGCAAATATTAAGGAACATACTAATTCCAAATTAATTCGTTGGAAAATTAAACTTAACGAGTATGAATTCGACATAAAACATGCAGAAGGTAAACAGAATAAAGTAGCCGATGATCTATCACGAATAAGAGAAGTAAACGTTTTACAATAAAGAAAATATAACTGTGAAATATGTGGAAAAATATATATAAGGAAGAAACACCTTAAGACACTTGGAAACCCATTTAAATCAATCACTTAAATGTCCGAAAACATATAGGGCAACATATGCACTAAAACAACATTTAAAAAGATACAAGCACAAGGAATTGACACCCTTGGACATACCAATAGGAAATTCAAATGAAATATCTACTGATTCAGACGCTACTGTCCATTCAGCCGACGAAGACGGCACCAATTACATACAAATATCGGAAAAGCATTTGCTTAATTTTATTATTAGCCATATGCTGATCCTGTACTATAATTATAAGATTTTAAATCTTGTTGTGCGGAATATTACAAATAAATAAATAAATAAAATAAATATTTTGATAACCAACTAGTAGTGAAAAGGTCCGATGAAAATTGTACATCAGAGACAAGTAAGTTCGGGAAATTCAGAATAACTTACTCATATTCAGTTGTCACCCCTCATATAATAGAGGAAATATTATATGAAGCCATGACTAAGAAATATCTGGCAATATATTGCGAGAATCTGACTGATTTGCTAAATATACAAAAAGCCTACAAGGAATGTAGGGAAAATCCCAAGAATATGGTAAATTTTAAAATAATTCAGACGACAAAAATCTGAGAGGAGAAAGATTATGAGGAATTATTAGAAATAATAGCTAAACATCATAGGTTCGAAAATAATCACCCAGGAATTGAGAAAACCTACATGGAATTAAAAGAAAAATATTACCATCCAAATCATAAAAAAAGATAACCCGATTTATTAACCATTGTTGGAGGGACGTGCGGTGCAGTTTTTAGCAGGGTGTTCTCCACATTTAAAACGTAATTGTCAAATCTCAGTTTATTTCAGGACCACGACGAGGACACGATAGATAAGATCCCATTTGCAAGTTTTTTTATATTTTTTAAAATTTTTTTTTAATTTTTTTTATATTTTTTAATTTTTTTTAATTTTTTTTATGTTTTTTATATATATATATATTTTTGTATTTTTTAATTATTACTTATTGAAAAAAAATTATATTTTTTCAGGAAGGGATCATATTTTTATATTTTTTGTAATAATTTCCAGTTTTTTCATTTTATTTAAATTGAAATTTTTTTAATTTTTTTATTTATAAAACAGTTCAACACGTCGTGTTTTTTAAATGAAAACTTCAATCACATCATCGTAGATTTTGTTTGTATTTTTTAAAAATTTTAAAAAAGACTTTTCTATAGAAATAATAATGGAAATAAAAATGGAATAATGGAATAAGTCTTAATTCTCGTAAGTGCTGAAAAAGATCACTCAACAGAACTTGTTGATACTGGAATTGTTAAAATTAACATGCTAAATTTAAATACTTCAGAAAAAGTATCCGACAAATAAAAATTAATTAAATTACTTGGTATGTCAAAAACAGCAATGTCATAGAAATTCGAATGGGCATAAAACACAACTAATTCGTTTTTTAATTTAATGAAATCAAAAAAAAATTTCCATAATAATTTTTTAAGCTTTCAAATGCTTCAGTCGGAAATATTTTTTGATAACTTGCATATTTTTTTAAATTTAGCAATTCTACAATTTTTAAATTTTGAAAAGATTTAAATCTAGTTTCCATTTGTTCAAACACTGTTTCAATTATTTGATTGTAAACTTTTTTTTTACCTCAAATCGCAATTTTAAATGTTTTCTCCACGCTTTAAACTTACTCGAGCAGTAGCTTTCGTCATAATTAATATATTATCAAACTTCGATTTGTTAGCTAATATTTGCTTCTTAGTTATTTCAATATGTTCGCAGCAATATTGAATATCAAATGAGTTTGTTTGAAGAATATCAAACAATACATCAGTGTATGAAAAAATGTCGTTAAAGATATTTAGCATGAAAAATGTATTAAACGAATCTAAAAATTGCATAAATCCCCGAGCTTGAACTGCATCCGCACCCCAAGTATCAGGATCTTCTATCATTTCTTCAAATACTATTATTAGATCTGAACGATAAGTGTGGACTATATTTACAAGCCTTGTTGTTGCCACAGTAGGTATTCTTCGTTTTACCACCTGATCGAAGAAATAAGTTCTTTTGGTGGATTGATTAAAAAAGCAGACAGCCCCGATAATGTTACAAAAAATATTTTGGTTTCTTGTATAAAGTTTACAGATTGCGATAAAACTAAATTTAACACATGAGCATTACAATGGATAACAATAGCATTAGAAAACTGCTCTCTTACTTTAGCCTATGTGCCATTCAATGCACTAGACATGACAGCCGCGCCATCATAGGTTTGAGCTAGCAGATTTCCTCCCCAATTTTTAAGCTTTATTAAATCAATCAATTTTGTGGAAAGAGCGTCTGCCGTACGATAATCACTTACGTCCATAAATTTGTAGAATCGCTCCCTTGCAACACCTTTTTTGTCGACATACCGAAAAATTATTTCTAATTGAGACTTTTTTATATCGGTTAATTCATCCAGCATTACTGCGATAAATAAGGTTTAATTTAACTCTTTTCGATATTATTTAATATGACTATAAAAATAGAGTTCATTACATCGTTTTGAATGCGGTTGGAAGTGCCTTTAAAAATCGTGGATGTCGATAAATGACGATCAATTTACTATCATATTTAGCAATTAAGTGTAAATTTTCCACATAATTTCCCCTATTGTCGGAATTTTCTTTTTCATCGTAACCTCTAATCGCAAGTTCCGGTGCACCAAGAAAACATACCGAATCGACTAAGCGTTCGAATACATTTCGGTTTACAGAAACTTGTTCATTATGTCTCGATAATGAAATGCGTTTTTGTTCGTCAAGTAAAATGTCAATTCGAACTTTTCCAAAAGTTTATAATGTCAAGGTGTTACTAATGTGAACTTGAGACGTTTGATGTTTTATCATAGAAGCAGTAAAATAATTTAAATCATTATAACCTGTGGTCCAAACACTTTTTTCACTTTTAGAAGCGAAAAGCAAACAAGGCCAACAAAATAATTTGTTAATAAGGGGACAACCACATAACCAAGACTTTTCCTTATAACACTGTGATAGTTTTTGACCCGAAAAAAAATGAACTTTGATGAATCCTTTTCGAACTATTAGGGGGGAGTCCCCTGAGTGCGAAAGTACATTTGGAAGTGTCAGATTGGCTCCAGTTTTTGAGAAATCGGTATATATGGATATAGGTAAGTCTGCGCTATTTAAACAAATTTTACCGGCCATAGGCCAATTTTTTTAAAATAGAACAAACAACTGTTTGCGCTCGGTCCAACTTCTTGAGATATGGGCCTTTAAGGCTTGAGTATATAATTGACCATATCTCACATATTTATGATCCGATCTGTTTCCGGTGAATATCATTACAAAGACCATTAAAAATTCTTTAAATCTGCATATAAATATATTATATTTTATTAACCCATTGGGGACACCATGCTCATCTGATTCCGATGGCAATTGGCGGTCGAAGTAATCTTGGTGATAATGAAGAAAATTTGTTTTTAATGACATGTTGACATTAATTTTTTCAAAGGATTGAAGCATGTTGTCAACATATGACTTCCAGTTATGTGCTCGAAAATTTCCTATAACGTTTTCAAGAACAGCTTTAATGTTTTGCCAGGCAATAAGCTCATCTTCACTAAGGCAATCATCAAAAGCTCCATTTCTCATCAATTTGCGAATGTCTGGACCATTCAACATGGCTGAAAAAAATAAACAATAGAACATTTCAGTTGAGATTTTACAAACTGTAAGCTCTCATAAAAATTATTACCTGCTTTTATTTTATCTTTACTCAAACGAGGAAAAGTATATTGAAGTTGGTTGAACGCTTGCTCATTCTTCCGTTTAATCAACGCCTTAATAAAATGTTTAACAATGCCTAGCTTTATTTGCAGTGGCGGTAGCAAAATTTTTTCTACTGGCACGAAGTTTTCATGCAAAATGTTGTTGACTCCAACTGCATGCACTTCTCTCATTGCCAATCACGCTTTTGGTATTGTGATGTTGATGTGTCCTTGTATCTCGAATTCCACAAGCACATAAAACACATATTTTTCGTGTAACCTGTTTGCAGTCCAGATAAAAGGGCAGCAACTTTTAAATCAGCACAAATTTTCCACATGTGGTCTTTGGACTTTAATGATTCTATGATCGTTTTCATTGAATCATAAGATTCTTTTGTGTTTACGGCAAGAGCAACAAGGTACAGGGTTGTTCGAATTGTCTTTATACAAGAGCACCGCTTTGAGGCTTGTTTTTGGCCCATCAATAAAAAGTCGCCAATCTTCCGCTTTATAGGTGTAATTCATCGCCAACATCAATCCACCAACGTCATTGCAGTATGCCAATGAATTGTTTTCATTTACGTTAAAAAACTGTAAAAATTCTCGCTGGCGGCCTCGTGATGAATAAATTTTAACACCTTTTTCTAGGATATTGACTGCGCTTAAATGTTGACCGAGCAATATGCTTCGACGTTGTGACAACTTGAGCTGACGCACCATTCTGTCAAATCGTTGCTGCGTGATTTCAATATGATTACAATTTTGTGAAACAGAGGAAGGTTGATACAAAGACATCGATGACTCTGCTGAAGTTTGAAGCGTTTGTGGTGCATAGGCTTCAGTAGGACTTGGTCTTTTTGGGACAGGCACTGCATCTGAGTGCGAAAGTGGTGTTTGTGCTGATGGAGCGCTTTGGTAAACGTGACCAATTGCCTTTAATCGGTTAAGACCTGTAGAATAATTATTTATGCACACATAGCATTTATTGATCTCGTGATTTATTGCCTCGGTCCAAATATTTGATATTTGTGTGTAGTTGTTGGTAGTTAAAAGAATGTTAAATTGTAAACAACAAGCATGGTAAGAGTATTTGGCTTTAGTATACACTTAAACAATTTTTGTGTCATGATTCAATTTAAACAAATAAATATTATCGTTATTGTACAAAGATATTTTATTAAAGTTGATTAATTATAATTAATTAACTTAAAAAAAACGAAAAAAATATATAAAAGTCCAATATTTTATTTTGAAGCTTAACTTGAGGCCTATGCAAGGAAAATAAATAAAATTTTGGAAAAAAGTAAAAAAATTTAAGTTTAGAAAAAACAAACTAATGTTTTATGTTAAGCCACCTTATTTGACTTTGCTAAATATTTATTCAAAATTTTTATTTAAATAATGAAAATTAATTCGGATGCATTTCGACTTTTGTCATCCTCAGCGAGTACATTTAAACTAAAAACTCAAAACATATTCGTATAAAATTTGTTAAAAATAGTTTGACTAACAAAATGACAAAAAATTACAAAAAAATGCAAAGAATATACAATATAATGTTATTACGATATTTTCTGAAATTGTTCTATTGCTTTGAATAGTGGTGAGCGTATCGGTGCTTCCATAGTGTTCATCAAAATGCTACGATTCAAATACATGTAAATGCTCTCGTAGGCATCTAGTTTATTGGGTTTATTTACTTGTTGTTTTAGTTTAACATTATCGGTATTCCATTGTGTGTGGTCATTCTCAAGTGCGTGTAGAGCGACCGCTGATTTTGTTGCTTGTCGTTTTTGTATATTTGTCAAATGTTCTTTAAAGCGTATTTCAACACTTCTTTTTGTTTGGCCAATGTATTTATCTCCACATACACAAGTCATTTCGTAAATTCCAGATTTTTTCAAGTTATCGGTTTTGTCTTTTAAACGTACAATTAAGTTTTCGATTTTATTGTTGCTACTATGGACAATTTCAAATTTGTGTTTTTTAAACACTTTTTTGATTTTGTTTGTTATCTCTGGAATGTACGGCATAGTTATTCTTTGTAAAGGTTCTTTATTTGGTGATAACGATGTTGTGTTTCGTTTTGAAAGTTGTTTTGTATGTAATTTAATTAAATTGTCAACCATTTGTTCTGAGTATCCATTGACTAAAGCTGCGTATTTGATGTATTTTAGTTCATTTCTTTCATGACTAGGGTTGTAGCTCGTATCATTGAAGGTAAAGGGTTTTTATTGAGTAATTGATAATTGCAAGTTTTTATTGTTTCAATTACTTTCTCTTTGTATTGTGCTTTGTCCATGATAACGATGTCTCTTCCTTTGTGACCTTCGAGTTTTGTGACAAAATGAAAAAGGAAAAATTATCAGATGATGAAGTGTTTGTGTCTTTCGATGTTGTGAGTTCATTTCCAAGCATACCGATTCCAGAGACATTATTAATCCTTGACAATTGGCTTAATAAACATGAACCATGTGAAAAGAAGAGAAATTTACTGTCAAAATTAACCAAACTATGCATGGATCAAAATATTTGCCAATTTGATGGTAAATTTTACATAATAAAAAATGGAACATCAATGGGTAATGCTCTATCCCCTTTCTTAGCAAATTTGTTCATGTCACATTTTGAAATGAAATTAAAAGAAGAAAATTTTCTCCCAAGAATTTGGTTTAGATATGTGGATGATATCGTTGCAGTAATAAAAAGAGATAGTGAACAATTAATTTTGTTTCACATGAACACAAGATTTGAAACAATCAAGTTCACCGTAGAAAAAGAATAAAATTTTTCATTACCGTTTTTAGATGTACGAATACATCGAACACCAACTGGTAACATCGAATTTTCAATATACAGGAAACCATCGAACAAACCTTGTTATATTTCGTCTGACTCACATTGCCCAATATCACACAAACGAGCAGCATTTCATAGTATGGTTCACCGTTTAGTTAAAATACCATTGAACATCAAAAATTACATGGATGAACTAAAATACATCAAATACGCAGCTTTAGTCAATGGATATTCAGAACAAATGGTTGACAATTTAATTAAATTACATACAAAACAACTTTCAAAACGAAACACAACATCGTTATCACCAAATAAAGAACCTTTACAAAGAATAACTATGCCGTACATTCCAGAGATAACAAACAAAATCAAAAAAGTGTTTAAAAAACACAAATTTGAAATTGTCCATAGTAGCAACAATAAAATCGAAAACTTAATTGTACGTTTAAAAGACAAAACCGATAACTTGAAAAATCTGGAATTTACGAAATGACTTGTGTATGTGGAGATAAATACATTGGCCAAACAAAAAGAAGTGTTGAAATACGCTTTAAAGAACATTTGACAAATATACAAAAACGACAAGCAACAAAATCAGCGGTCGCTCTACACGCACTTGAGAATGACCACACACAATGGAATACCGATAATGTTAAACTAAAACAACAAGTAAATAAACCCAATAAACTAGATGCCTACGAGAGCATTTACATGTATTTGAATCGTAGCATTTTGATGAACACTATGGAAGCACCGATACTCTCACCACTATTCAAAGCAATAGAACAATTTCAGAAAATATCGTAATAACATTATATTGTATATTCTTTACATTTTTTGTAATTTTTTGTCATTTTGTTAGTCAAACTATTTTTAACAAATTTTATACGAATATGTTTTGAGTTTTTAGTTTAAATGTACTCGCTGAGGATGACAAAAGTCGAAATGCATCCGAATTAATTTTCATTATTTAAATAAAAATTTTGAATAAATATTTAGCAAAGTCAAATAAGGTGGCTTAACATAAAACATTAGTTTGTTTTTTCTAAACTTAAATCTATAGACTTTGCGGTGATCAAAAATATTTATCGTTTTTTACAAAAAAAATAAAAAAGTTAAAAAACTTTAATTTTTTCTTGTTTTTCAAACTTCGAACATCAATATCTCCGGTCTTAGAAGGGTTAATGCGAAGTATTATACCTTAAAACAAAGCCTGAAGTGTTGCCTACAACCTGAGTCTAGGTAGAAAATAGGTTTACTAGGGCTGTTTTTTGAGAAAATCCGATTTTTAGGTTAATTTAGGTTAAAAAATCGTATTTTTTAAATTTGTCCCCAATGGGTTAATAAAATGTAATATATTTATATGCAGATTTAAAGAGTTTTTAATGGTCTTTGTAATGGTATTCACCGGAACCAGATCGGACCATAAATATGTGAGATATGGCCAATTATATACTCAAGCTTTAAAGGCCCATATCTCAAGAAGTTGGACCGAGCACAAACATTTGTTTTTTCTATTTTAATAAGCTTTTTAAGCCCTTTTAGGCCAAAAAAAAATTGGCCTATGGCCGGTAAAATTTGTTTAAATAGCGCAGACTTACCTATATCCATATATACCGATTTCTCAAAAACTGGAGCCAATCTGACACTTCCAAATGTACTTTCGCACTCAGGGGACTCCCCCCTAATAGTTCGAAAAGGATTCATCGAAGTTAATTTTTTCGACTTTCACAGTGTAATTAGAAGTCTTGAAATGTATAATAAAATTTTATTCTTTGTTGTTAAATTTGGAAGTTCTGGTGTTGGCCTTCCATTTTTAATTATTTGAGTTTTTTCTTCGACTTTTAATCGTGAAAAAGGACTATCTAAACAAATTTCAATAGAGCATCCACATATCATTTTGCAATTTGCGTCTGATCTCATTCACAGTCAGATGTAAAATGAACAAGATACAATTAACTATGGTTCAGAATTTCTGTTGCACACAATTTTGTTTGTATGTATTCTTTTCTTGTATTCTTATCTTGCTACAACCCTGCAGTTTTAAAAGTAGCTAGTGGATCTTTGTAGTCAGTTATTTCGTTAGCGAAAAGCCTGACTAGCTACTTGAGTGGATACAGGTAATGCTAGAGTTCGCCGTTTGATTATTATAAGTATGAAAACAAGGAAAAAACAATACACTGAACCGTTATCCCGTTATGATTTGTTGGTTGCTTGGTTATTTTTTTGTGTTGCCGTCAGTTGCTATTAAACGTTCGTAGAAGTATCATCATGACAGCGTATGTGGGTCAGAAGTATAAAAAAAGTGAATTTTAATATTTAGAACGGTAAAATGACAATCAAAAGGCAAATGAAACGGTTAATAAAGAATGAAAAGGAACAAATTGTGTGCAAAAGTTTGAAAATGTAGGAAAATAATGTGGTGAAGATAATGAAAAAGACTTATTCATAACATTAATTCATTATGGTCCGGCGAATTCGTCAACCGGATTGTACTAGTCAAGTAGTTAGTACAATGTTGTTAGATATTTCGTCAATTCCATGTAACTAGCGATCAGCATGGTACATGGTAGTGCAGAGGGTAGCCACTGACTACCGTCAATGACATCCCCATGTTAAATT
Organism: Phaonia tiefii; assembly: GCA_963931995.1. NCBI lineage: Eukaryota > Metazoa > Arthropoda > Insecta > Diptera > Muscidae > Phaonia > Phaonia tiefii. The sequence continues at coordinate 135,529,162 of OZ008368.1, forward strand.
CGTCAGTGTAAAGCATTGCTGGTAGTCTGGCGGGTAGTTAATGGTAATTATTGGTAGTTAGGGAAATAACTAACAATTCGTCAGCTACGTCGACTGCAGGGAAGCTGTACTACTTAACATTTTTTGTCGTTATTGTTTTAGTTTTTTTTTATGAATGTTACTGTAAAACTTTTAACAGTGGTGCTATGCTGTAGGAAAACAATTTTTATATATATTTTCTTTGCTAATGTTAATTTATACATTTCATTTTGTATAGGCAATTTGTTCACTAGCTGCTTTTGAATCTTGTATACAACTCGCTATTCGTTAATGTCTAAAAGTATGCAATGAAAATGGAAATTTATTTATAATATATATAAAGTATTGCCTCAATTAATTTCTGTATTTGAGTTAGTAAGCAGAATGCAAATGTTGTGTTGTGTCACGGGGTGGCCACGGGGGTTTTCTAGTTTAAAAATAGTGTTCATACTGTTAACATAACAGCATTAACACATACAACAAAAAACGAATATAAAAATGTTCGCTAGGAATTCAAACTTGAATGTCAAAATGTTCAATAGCAGTTATCGAACCAAATGCCTATACACAATGAAATGTATATATTAACATAACCAAAAGAAATTTATATTAAAATTGTTCTCTTAAAAAATAGAACCAAATGTTAAAGTTTTACAGCAATTAAAAAAAAATAAACAAGAACAACACAACTTGTAGCAAGAAAAGAAAAAAAATATGTGCAACAGAAACACACACAATTGTATTAAAAATTAAAACAATGAATAAATGTTGGATATACATATATATGTATATATGTATGTATGTATATATATATATATTTGGACTTTAGGAAATAATTATAAAAAAATATAACATGAATATCAAAATATTTTAGGGTGTTCAGAGAACACCTCCGCACCTTAGACGGAACGTCACTGCATTGTTGAATATGTAATTTCAAAATTGAAAGAAATCCAATAAAACTGCCATTTGAAAGAACAGAAAACCCTTCAGGACCTCATGAACACTATCATATGGATATATTGTTTCTCGACAGAAACACCAAATACTTAACCATGAGTCACCAAATACGCTATGATAGAGGAACTTGCAGACGCTACTTCCTTACAAGTCATAAAGACATTAACAAAAATATTTCTTGTGATGAAACAATAAGAAAAATTACAATGGATAACGAGGCATCATTTAAAACCTCAGTTATGAGTGACTTTTTGGAGAAAAAAGGAATCGAAATTCACTTTACTACCCCTAACAGGCATACCGGAAACACGGATATAGAGAGATTCCATGGTATATTAAATGAACACATCAGAATACTAAAAGCTCGCGAAGATAATAATGACATAGCCTACAATATAGATCTCGCGTTGGAAGCATACAATAATTCGATACATTCCGCCATAGCAAAAATACCTATAGATATTCAGTTTAGATCCCCCGAGGATTTAACGCAAATTTATCAGAATATCGAGGAAAGGAAAGAAAAAACTTTAAAATATAGGAACAAGAACAAAAAGGATGCAAACATCAACACTGAATTTATAAAAGGCACAGCAGCACAAAAGTTAGACCCCAAACATAGGAAAATACAAGTAATCCAAATTAATGCAAAGAAATTCAAGACTAAAGATACTTTGCTACATAATGACCAATTCATTAAACAAAAGAATCTTTCCAGGTCTTCGGAAGTTCTTTATGACGATCCTAATAATAATGTCCCGGGCACAAGCTTGTGGTAACTGATCTGAAACTTGTGGTAACTGATCTGAACCAAGGCAATGGATGTACCCTTATACAAACATGAGAGGTACAACTTATTGACGATTACGTTAAAATCCTGCACATATTCAACTACACCAAATATGAAAATTATGTGAATGTTTTCAAGTTAGAGGCAAGCCAGTATGGAAACACATATATTAACCATCAAATAGAACATATTAACAATCAATTAGAAGGACTGAAAGTAAATTCTAAAAGACATAAAAGAGGTTTAATAAATATATTTGGAAAAGGATTGAGATATCTGTATGGAACAATGGATAATGATGATAGGGAAGGAATTGAAAGCAAATTGGAAACCATAGGAGAAAATAATCATACCATCATCAACAAAGTAATAGGCAAATTAAAATAAATTCGCATTTTGATGACCAGCTTACTAATCTGACACAACTTTATAACGAACAATCCAAGATACTAATTCAGCAGTATAAAACAATCAAACAAGTGAATAGTCAAACAATATTTCATGATAAAATTGAACCCCTTAAGTATCAAATTAACCATATTGAAAAAATTATTGAGAAAACAAAAGAATTAATACTAATGTCTAAAGTAAGGACTCTAAACAGGGATATACTGACTGACGAGGAAATCAGGACCTATAACATTACATTACAAAAAATGGAAATATCGATATGGATCTGGCGACATTCGATACAAATATTGTATTTATTATTAAGATTCCTTAATACAATAAGGAAATATATAAAGTTGTATATATCCAACCAGTACCAAATAAGTTTAATAAACAAATTGTAATAAAAGCTTACAAATTTGTAGTTAATAATAGAACTGTATATAAGAATACTAATAGAATAAGTGAACTAGTTGAAGTTCTAAATAGTATATGTATCCGAAATATATTTAAAGATTATATAATAATTTGCAAATACGAAAAATATGAAGAAACAGCAATAATTGAAATACAAACTAATATAATTGTATTAATTAATGTAAACTAGGATATTGAACACAAATAGAAAATTGTAAAATTAAAATCGACAAATGGTACGATAGAGGAGTACATCAGAACTCAATGATAATACAAAATCCCACAAGAAATATTGAAATACAAAAGGGATACATATCATTGGAAGATTTAAACTATAATCATATTAAAAACACAAAAATTATAAATGAAATAAAAGCTAATCAGCAAATTCATAATGGAACATTATACGTTAACGGAATTATAGTAATAAGTGCCTTATGCACACTTGCATATTTTAAATTCAGAAAATCCCAAAACAAAAGTACAAGCATATCAATAAACTTACCCCATATTCCCTTGGAACCCGGAGTAAGCTCTTTGTTCGGGGGTGTTATAACCAACAGTTCCCATAAGCTCCCATTGGCATAACCAGCAATGACTCATATAATAAATATGACACCAAAAGTAATAGTAAACCTTTAGATGAAATATGAATACTCTGTGAAATACATTTATAAGAGATATGACTACTACTGAAATATGAATAAGCTGACGATTCTCTTAAACATAAACAATATTGTAAAGAACCAAAAATTAACTTAATAAAGATTAGATTTGACTCAACTACAGAAACGAAAACACGGCGTTTATTCCAAAGCGGATATTTGGGAAATAGTTAATGAGTCTCTGTGACGGGTACTAAATCGAAGTTAAAGTTAGATGCGAGTCCTCCGGAACTCCAGTCAATCGGCACGTTCAATTAAATTTAGCCCGATTACGTTTACAATTTTATTACCACGTCATCCGCGTATACCACGGTTTTGATCCCCATATTGTCTAGTTTCAGTAGTATTTTGTTGACCATGAGTAACTCACTCGCTTTGATGACTCGCTGTTTCCCATAGAGGCGTTGATAATTCTGCTCCGTATCATTGTCACTATCCAACTCTTGAGGAATGTTTCCACGCCTAGATCTTCAAGTGATTCTTCTATAGCCGCTGAGCTCACGTTATTGAATGCACCCTCTATATCCAAGAAGGCCCCAAGGGTATACTGTTAGTGTTCCAAGGACCTCTCAATAGTTCTAACGACTTTGTGCAGTGCTGTGTCGGTTGAGCGGCCCTTTGGATATGCATGTTGGTTGCATGATATTTTGGGCGATCCGTTTATCTTCTTGCGGATGTGTGCATCGATTAGCCTTTCAAGCGTTTTCAGAAGAAACGATGAGAGGCTGATCGGGAATAAAGACCACTCTTACCTGGCTCCAACTCTTTGATAAGAAGTTAAGAGTCGGGCAGGATCGGAATATAATACAGAGCCACGGCCTAATTATGACCTCCGCGCATTGCAGCATCTTTGGTATAATACCATCTGGGCCCGGAGAATTATATGGTGAGAAGCAATTGATGGCCCAGCATATTCTGTCTGGACTGATTATATCCTCTATACCATAAGAATCCAAGTATTGGGTTGATAATGTCGGCACCTCCCTGGATGTGTTCTCGCAGCCGGGGAAGTGAGTTTTCAGGAGTATCGCTAGCGATTCAGCTGAGCTATTTGACCATGTCTCGTTATCTCTCCTCATAGTGCACCTTGACCATTATTTTTCTCAGTCTTGCTGTGTCCTTTGTGTTATCCATCGATCCACCAAACTTTGACTAAGATCGTATTCTTGCAGTGGCCATTGCTTTCTTATACTCTTTAAGTTTAGCCTTGTACGGCTGCCAGGATCCACTTATATAGCTTGTATTGAAAGCTTTGCGAGATTCTCTTCTTAGGGTTGTGAGCTCATCTGTCCAATAAGGCGGATAGGTTTTCTTTGAGCGTGACTGAGGACATGACACTTTGAATGCGGTATCCATGGATTTATCCAAATTGGAGAGTGTTCCGTAAGGGGATGGACCGTAGTGCGCAGTGATCTTAAAAGTGCAGATCCAGGTAGCGACATGACCTACAAGGACGGAAAAGAACTGCCGCCTATTATAGGACAGACGCAGACCACGGAGGCGCCTAATGTAGGACATCCTCTCATAAAAAGGATGAAGTTTTTTTTTTTAAAAAATAACAAGACTTGGCTTGATGTTTCAATTTCCTTTAATGCACCACCAGCACCAACACAAAAAAGAGGTCGGCATAATCTATCATTTGATGAGTGTACAGAAATAACTTAAGGAAAGAAATGTAAAGATATAAGAGATAATACTCCATTGTCTATTTAAGAGCTGCTATTTAAGTGCTGCTAGATGCGTCGAAAATTTTACCCATACCCAACCATCCATACTAATGCAAAATAACGGCCATTGGGGCACTTTAAAACCCCTTCTGGAGGGATTACACCCCACTCCATTAATTGGTCTATAGCAGCCTTTGGTACAGCCGCATTCATCTCACGATTAAATAATTTTAAAATGAATTAATATATATTTTTTTAATTTTTGTTTTTTTTATATTGTACACTATACACTCGGTTCAAACAATCATTTAATTTTCTCACGAAAACGGTAAATTGTGAACAGAAAAACACTAAAAAACAGTTTATAAATGACAAAAGTACATGCCAGAACAATAAAAAAACGGTTATAGATGCCACATTCACTAAAACCGAGGCTATAAATGACAAAAGTAGTTGCCAGATCAACAAAATAAGCGGTTATTAAATACTACAAAAAAACCGAAAACCCGAAACCCGTATAACCGGGGTAAAAACCGTTTCCCCCCCCCCATTTTTTGAAATTCTTCTTCTTCTCACGCCCCCTGCCACGCCCACAAAAAATGAAAAAAATCGGGGTGGGGGCCTCACACCAGACTTGTTCCCTGAATTGTTTGGCGGGTTATGACGAAAGCTGCCAAAGTGTTCGCCATTGCCAAATTTTGTCGCCGTTATTGCGTCAGCCAATTAGTTTGAATGTATTTGTTCTGGAAAATTACCGATCCAACGAACAAAAATTGTTTTGTCTGGCTTTGTTTATATTTTAACAGCTCAATGGGGGTGCATTAATTCAGGTGGTGATGGCCGGGCAATCCATTGGGGTGTCGACTTATACCAGTAGGTGGTGTCGCTGATGGTTAATAGCGTCCATATGGCGCTGGTGGTTAATAGCAGCGATATGGCGTCGCCACCAACCCGACCATCCTGATGACATCCTAGGCGAAGGATTGGAGGGACACCTAACCCAGGTATATCTAGAGTTGAGAGCCGACAGTCGAAGTAGCTCCCCCACCTAGATAGGGAGCCAGACATCGACCCTAAGGACGATTCTACATTACGCATTCGTAAATATTGGAATAGTCGGAAACAATTGAGAAAGCATTCTATTTCCTCTATGGTTATCAAAGAAATTGATACACGGCCATATGTCCAGGTCCAAGTATTTGGGACCTTATCTTATTTGTCGTTATTAGATAGTGGAGCATCCATCACATGTTTCGGAAGTACGTTGGCAGATAACGTAATAGCTCGAAATTTACCTGACTTATCTAAATTTAATGGTTCTGTGAAAACAGCAGACGGTCAAAGACAGACAGTAGCAGGGACGATATTGGTTGATATTTTATTTGGTAACCAAATAAGAAAACTCAAAATTTTAGTGATACCAAGTCTTAAACAGAACATAATTTGTGGGATGGACTTTTGGAAGGAGTTTGACTTGGAAATTGTGAGCCACATATCGGAGTTATCACTAGAGGCAGCAAACGATGATAAATGTGTACTGACGCCCGAGCAGCGACAACGTTTGGACTCTGTCATTTCACTTTATCCCTCTTCGGAAAAAATGGGTCTAGGTAAGGCACCATTAATTGAGCATGTTATTGATACCGCTGACGCAAAACCAATAAAACAGAAATATTATCCTATCTCTCCTGCAAGGGAAACGATTTTATGTAAAGAAATCGATAGGATGGTTAGCTTAGGTGTTATTGTGGAAGCCGAAAATTCTTCATGGTCTTCTCCCGGGGTATTGATTATGAAACCGGACAAAGTTCGGTTCTGTTTGGATTCGCGGAAGTTGAATGGATTTACCATCAAAGACGCATATCCAATGTCCAATATTGATGATCTCATTTCTAGACTACCTGCTGTTAATATAATTTCAAAGATATACTTGAAGGATGCCTTTTGGCAAGTTAACCTTTCAGAGGACTCAAGACCAAATACTGCGTTTACGAATAGGCCACTTTATCAATTTCGACGAATGCCTTTTGGCCTTGGTAATGCGCCACAAACATTATGTAGGCTCATGGATAAAGTGATACCGTACATACTTAAGAGTCATGTTGTCGTGTACTTAGACGATTTATTAATTGTCTCTAACACGTTCGAAGAGCATTTATCTCATTTGGTTGAAGTTGCGGACAATTTAAGACAAGCTGGTCTGACAATAAATATAAACAAGAGCAGTTTTGGTTTGAAGCAAGTTAAATATTTAGGATATATTGTAGGGAATGGTGCCATAATGGTGGATAATGATAGGGTAAAAGCCATAACTGATTATCCAGTTCCGAGAAATATAAGGGAAGTCCGTCAGTTTCTTGGAATGGCGGGATGGTATAGGCGCTTTGTAGAAGATTATGCTACAATTTAATACCCTTTAACTGAACTACTTTGCAAGAAAAGCACATTCAATTGGAATTCTTCCTCTCAGGAATCATTTGACAAACTAAAACAGCTTTTATCAATTCATCCTAACTATGGGAAAAGATTTATTGTGCAGTGTGATGCCAGAAAGGTCGGTGTTGGGGCGGTATTGGCTCAGGAGGACGAATATGGGGTGGAAAGGCCCATTGCCTTTATGTCCCAAAAGTTAAATCGTGCACAACGTAACTATACCGTTACAGAGTTAGAATGTTTGGCGGTGGTGTTGGCCATTAAAAAATTTCGAATTTATATAGAGGGCCAAGAATTTTGTGTCGTGGCTGATCATGCAAGCATCAAATGGCTTATGAAACAGAAGGATTTCCACGGTAGGTTAGCACGGTGGGCACTTAAGCTCCAAGGATTTAATTTTTCTATAGAACATAGGCGAGGTAAGACAATATCGTGCCTAACGCACTTTCAAGAAGTTTTAATAGTGAGGATATTTCAGAATTAGAAATTTTACCGGCCATAAATTTAGAATCTGAACATTTGATTCATCCGAATACAAATCATTACGCGAAAAGATCGGACAATGTCAGTTACCTGATTTTAGAAACGAGGGAAAGTTTGTCTATTACAGAACAGAATTTGGAGAAATGTCACAATGGAAACTGTTCGTTCCGACAGACCTTAGAAAAGAAGTGATATACTCCTGTCACAATCCACCTTCATCGGCTCATTCAGGTGTAGCGATAACGTTGGATAGAGTTCGACGATATTTTTTTTTTTGGCCAGGAATGGTAGTTGATATCAGAAAATATATACTGGAGTGTGAGAGCTGCAAACATCAAAAACACCGAATCAAACACTGAGACCGCTAATGGGGAACATGTCAGAGTCTGAACGACCCTTCCAAAAACTATATATTGATTTAATAGGGCCTTTCCCTAGAACCAAACAAGGAAACATAGGCATTTGTGTATTTTTTCTAAATTCACCTTTCTAAAGCCTTTAAAGAAATTTTGTTCAAAACAAATAGTAAAATTCTTAAGGGACAAGGAAACATAGGCATTTGTATATTTTTTCTAAATTCACCTTTCTAAAGCCTTTAAAGAAATTTTGTTCAAAACAAATAGTAAAATTCTTAAGGGAGGAAATTTTCCACTGTTACGGTGTACCAGAATTCATAATATCGGATAATGGAAGTCAATTCAAATGTAAGGAGTTTGAGGCGTTTCTTAAGAGTTTTGGAGTGCAACATGTGTTTACAGCATTGTACTCTCCCCAGGCAAATGCAAGCGAAAGGATCAATCGTAGTATTATTGAGGCTTTGCGATCTTATATCCCGAAAGATCAAAGAGAGTGGGATATTTATCTCAGCAGTATAAATAGCTCACTGCGGAGTAGTATACATCAGTCAATAGGTAAATCGCCGTATTACGTTGTTTTTGGGCAGAACATGGTTAGCCATGGCGACGATTACAAGCTTCTGAGGAATCTAAACATTCTGACCGATGGACCCGATGAATTAAATCGGGAGGATAGATTCAGTTGGCTACGACAAGAGATTTTGACAAATCTGAAAAACGCTTACAATAGAAATGTTAAATCCTAAGAAAAGATCTTTGGTAGATGGTCAAATTGTAACTCGCCGGAATTTTACGCAGAGCATCTCTTTAAATTAGTTCATAAGGCGTAAGAAACGGCAGTGGGGAAAGCGCGAGAGTGAGAAAATTGAGACATACAGAAGGAAGAACGAAGCCCGAAAATTCTACCAAAAAGTTGAAAACAGAACTAATGGACATGGTTCAGGGCCCCCCTTCTGTAAAGACAAAGACGGAAATCTCTTCGCAGATGTGCAGAGCATGTTGGGAATATGGAGAGAGCATTTCACCTCGCTAGCTGTTTATGGCTGGCGGCGATGAGCTGATAAGGTGCATGCATCAGCTCATTAGCAAAATTTGGTTAGATGAATGCATGTCATTAGCAAAATTTGGTTAGATGAATGCATGCCTTGTCCCATATTTGGGAAAGGTGACCCGAGTATCTGTGCTAACTACCGTGGAATAAGCCTTTTATCCATAGCATATAAGGTTCTATCGAGTATAATGTGCGAAAGACTGAGATCAATTATCGCTGACCTGATTGGACCATACCAGTGTGGCTTTAGGCCTGGAAAATCGACAACTGACCAGATTTTCACGCTACGCCAAATCCTGGAGAAGACACACGAAAGACAAATCGACACTTATCATCTATTTATCGATTATAAAGCGGCCTCCGATAGTCCGATACGGGAGAAACTCTATAAAGCAAAGTCTGAGCTTGGTATTCCTGCAAAACTCATACTCCTTTGCAGGATGACCTTGACGAACACCAAATCCGGAGTGAAAGTTGGTAAGGATCTTACCGAACCTTTCGAAACTAAGCGAGGCCTCATGCAAGGCGACACCCTATCGTGCGATCTCTTTAACATCTTAATGGAGATCATTATGAGAAAAGCTGCAGTCAACATGAATAAAACCATCAGCAGCAAAAGTCACATGCTGCTCGCGTATGCTGATGATATAGATATCATTGGGCGCACAATTAGAGAAGTTACTGCGGTTTTTTCGAGAATTGAGAAGGAGTCAGCAAAAGTGGGTCTGACGGTAAATGAGGACAGGACAAAATTAATGGTTTCAACGAACAGGGTCTCCACGCGATTAGGCCAAAGCGTGAACGTTGATAACCGTTATAACTTCGAGGTAGTGGACGAATTTATATACCTCGGATCTGCCGTGAACAAAAACAACAACGTCAGCCTTGAGATCAAGAGGTTGACGAATCCCTGCGTACACTTGGTATTGCCAACTGGAGAAATAAAGCAAAAGATCGAACTGGTTGGCGAAATATGTTATATTCGTTTTGTAAGGTCCCTGACCACCCGGGGTTGTCCGAGACCGGATAAGTAAGTAAGTAATTAATCAAATTCCTATCGATGCCGCGATCGCGTGGAAGAGTTATGAAATTGGCGGTGATATGAAGATACATTTCACGAAATTCGACGAATGTTTACGAGAGTGGATGGCTTCAGGTGGAAAGTTGGGCAATTGCGAAATAATTTATTATTTCTTCCCTGAAGAGTTTCAGTCTTTACTCACAACCACTTGAGAATTTGGCAGATGATATGCTTACGTTAGAATATTCAAAATCAAGACTGCTAAATGAAGAGACGCGGCAGAAAGTGAATAAGCAGTCTTCTAGTAGCAATGTTCAGCAAGATGCGGCTTTTTATTGTGGCTTTAGTGGTGAGTGCTACAAGTGCAAACAGAAGGGAAACAAAAGTTTTCAATGTCCCAAGAATAAAACGAAAAACTTTAAACGCCGAGTAAATAATAAAAAAAATAATAGTTCGGCGGTTGCATTTGTGATGGGGCCTAAAGGTGATGATGAAGTGCGGCTTCTGGATTCCGGCAGTACAGGGCATACAACAAATAATTTAAAGGCCTTGGATAACGTTGACTTGCTTGACCAAATTTGTTGTCGATAAAAGCCCTTGAAATTAATTTTGTGAATAGAAATAAAGCCTTAATAATGAGAAAAGGTGAAACTGTTAGTGTTGGTAATTTGGTAGACTCATTTTACCAATTAGGGCTATGCTGTGAAACGAACCAAGCAAATGTATGTGAAGTAGCCGTTTTTGGGGCATCGACGTTTAGGCCACATAAATGATGCGTACCTTAAAAAGCTGCGCAAAAACAAAATGGTGTCTAGTCTCGAGGTTGCGGAGGAGAAGGTACAATGTGGGGACTGTGTAAAAGGCAAGCAGTCGGGGTTACCTTACAAAAATCATAGACAACCAACTTCGAAAGTTCTCGAGAGAATTCACACGGATGTATGCGGTCCTATTACACCAAGTACATACGATGGTTATCAGTATTTTGTCAGCTTTATAGATGACTTCAGCCATTTTTCCCGAATACATTTAATAAAACGTAAGTCTTATGTGTTTGACTGTTTTAAAGATTTTCAATTTCATGCAGAGGCAAAGTTTGAATGCAGTATTGCCAATCTGAGATGTGACAAGGGCAGCGAGCATCTTTATAATGAGCAGAAAAGTACTATGGAATGAAGGGGATCGAGCTGGAAACAACAGTTGGCTATTGTCTGAGGCAAAATGGTGGGGCTGAACGGTACAACCGGAGTGTGGTAGAAAAAGCGAGGACTTGGATCCGGCCTAAGCAAGAATATGTGGGGAGAAGCAGTGAAAACGGCAGCATACCTACTTAATAGAAGTCCCACGAGTAGTATAAAAAACAAAACTCCAGCAGAAGTGTGGTACAATGTCAAGCCTGACATAGGCACAATTGAGAGTTTTCGGTTGTCGTTCGTTCGAATTCTTACCCAAAGAAAAGCGATCCAAATTCGACGCAAAGACTAAAGACATGGTCATGGTTGGTTACGGTGTTAATGGTTATCGATTATGGAATCCAATTACTAAAAAGCTTGTGGTTGCTCGTAACGTAAAATTTGATGAGTCCACTTTCCCAGCCAAATCTGTATTAAAATATGAGAACGATGATGAAAATGTCTCTGATGACAACCTGGGGCTTGTGGTCAAATATGTAATGCCAGCGCCAGAAGGGGAACAGATAGGTAACGATTCTATTCTGGATATGGAACCATTTGAAGGATTTGATGACGATGCCGTGCAGAACTATAACAATGGCAATGATACATAATCTGACGAAGTTACAGTGAACGAGAGCGCCCAGGGTCAAGGCGAGATGACGTCAAATTTGAACACAGGAGAAGAAGCAGCGGCGCTCCGGCAGCAATCAAATTTGGAAAATCAAAGGCTAAGAATAAGAGCGAAGAGTACCAGGCAAGTTAACATATAACAATAATTTTGACCAGATAAATCTGTCCAGGATTCATAGCTGAACCTGCGTATTTTGGTGAAATCGACTCAAGACCAGATAAACTACATTAGAAGGCGGTTATTGAAGAGGAGCTTGCAGCCTTAAAGAAAAAGAAAACGTTCATGTTGGTCAAGAGAGAGCCGAATATGAAAGTCATCAGTTGCCGGTGGGTGTTTAAGCTGAAAACTGCCAAAAATGGACTACCCTACAGGTATAAGACGCGACTTGTGGCAAATCTTCCTGGAACCTATTTCTCTGTTACCTGGGTTTCACCACATATGGACAAAATTTTACTCAGTCACCTCGGAACTACGTGGATAACTTCGTTCCACTCTCGCTCGGCTTCGCGGAGTGCAAACGCCCACGTAACTTGGCTTCTTCTACGGGGTTTAATTTATCTGCCGTAATAAACTTGTAAGTTGGTTGTTGTTGTTCATAGATGTTTGTATGTTAGAGTTAATTATTCGTCAAATAAAATGGCTCGCGGGTGCCTCTATCTTTATTTTATTTAATGTCTTTTGGTGTATCTGCGTTTTTTGTATGCGTTTCTGTAACGTTTTTCATTTATTTTACTATTCAATTGTACGGATGGTACTAAGCTTACTTCGTAATAATTCCGACCCCGATCCTAGCGAACACTTTTCCAACAAATAATTCAAATAAAGCACACCGTAGGGAACGTATTGTCTCGAACAAGGTTGAGTTCAAAAAAAGATTCCCTCTTCTTTGCAAAAGCAAAAAGAACAACAAAAACAAACATAAAAATAGTTAAAAAGAAAAACAAGTTCTCGACACTGACGGTAAAATAATTAACAAAAGTGTTTATAAAACTAGGTAAGTCCCCTTTTCCACTGGCAAATATTTCTTTGGCAAATTTTTCTTTTCTCTTTTGGTATTTTCGAATGCTTTTCCACTCACAAATTTTTCTTTGCCAAATTTTGCGAATCAAAATACAAAAGAACGAAAGAAACGTCAAAACTGTACATTTTAAAGAATTTTCCTAAGAAGGTTATATATAATTTAAAATCGGTGTAAAAATGGTAATTTATAAATTAAATTTCATTTGTTTACTTCAAACAATCACTACAACCAACAGATTTGTAAACAAAAACCGACTGTGTCAGTAAAAACGAATGGGTTAAAAACGATATGTCACATAAATTTGTTTCAGCGAAAAGAACAAAGCAGGATTTGCGAGAACAGCAAATTCTGAACTGACAACGATTTGTTTCTCTTCCTCCCACCCCTCTCGCCTACAAACTTAAGAATTTGCAAAGAAATATTTGCTAGTGGAAAAGGGGACTAACAAAAGCAAAAAAGGGCAACAAAAACAAACGTAAAACTAGTTAACAAAAAGAAAAACAAATTCGCGATCCTAACGGTACAAAGAAATAACAAAAGTGTACATAAAACTAGTTAACAAGAGTAAAAGATCAACAAAAATTAACGTCAAACTAGTTAACAAGATGTAAAATAAGTTCGCAAATGCGTAAGCTAAGAAATTTACAACACCTCTACGATTAAGTGTACTGCTGTACAAAAATCGGTACATATTCACTGTTATCCCATCATTGTTTGTGATCAGCTGTCTATACAAAGAAACAATTTATTTCATTGAAAACATCGACGAAGATTCTTGCAGTTCGAAAAAATTTAATTAAAGTTAAATTAGCAACAATGCGGAAATCATAACAAAACTAAACCCAGTGCCGGACCAAATTACAACAAAAACAAAACAACTAAACCAATAGATAACAGAAGCAATAGTCTAGAACAATTTCAACAATGTGTTAAAAACCAACAACAGATAACAATAATTTGGACCATATCATAAACAAAAAAGCTAAAATTTATTACAACAACAATAGAAAATATCCAACTAATAACCACATACAAAATAACCACAAAATACGCAAAAGAAATAATGAACACAGATCAAAAAGGTTGTACAAGTAGAGAAGAAAAAACCACCTCATTGTGGCAAAACTCGTAGAAGAGAACAAACAACGAGTGATGTGCCTCATTTCTCTGCTCTCTCTCTCACTCTCTTCGTTGGTTATTTCAATACACAAACAGCGTTGTGATAGTTTTATTGTATATAACTATACAAATTCCAACCATGTTTATATAAAATTACATAAAGTATGTAAAAAGTATGAAATAATCAAGTTATGACGCTAGAGAGAAATTCGTTTGAGTGAATCGCGTCGACTTTTTGGTTCTCTTCTACGAAGGTTGCCACATTCCGGTGGGTTTTTATTGTACTTGTACGTTAGGGTTAGTCACATTTTTGTGCGGCGAATGCTCTCGGAGTATGATGTAGCGCATGCAAAAATATGAACAACTGTGTGGTTACATTTTTGATATTGCAAAAAAAAACCTTCCGCACCAAATGCAATTACTTTTACTCAGCCAGATATTTTCCGTTTTATTTTTTTTGTGAATTAAAAAATATGAAAAAATGGTTTTCTTTTAAATATTTCTTTTGGCGGTTCTTAGTTAAGAATGGTACGCTGATTACGAATCTGTTGTTCGATCTATAATTGGTCAATTAGTTTTCGAGATATAGTAATTTTAATGTAGATTTGAGCAACACTGTTCATTAGGCAAATTTAATGCCATATGTCGGAAACTGAATGACCAATTATTGATCGAACAACAGATTCATAATGAGTGTACCAAAGTACCAAAAATTATTCTAGTATTCTGGTTCGCAACCGATACACCTTTATCTTCTGATCGAGCGAAATCTCCATAAAATCCCTTGATAATTCGCATCGTCCTCAGTAACCCACATCTGGCGGTACATTTTGGTTACATACGCCGTAATGGCATATTTGTAGAATCTGAACCGCAAAATGATTGACAACAATTCATTTTGCACCACTGGTCCTTTCCTCATTACATCGTTGAGCGACAAACCACTGTTTGTCTACAGCTGTAGTCAAACACCACTCGAAGTTTCGTACTCGATGACTCAGGCCTCAAAACATGCTGATGAGGAGAAAAATTTTTTATATTATTTATGTCGGCTGAACTTACTTCAGACATGTGGCCCAAATTAAGATACTCCTCCATAAAGGCATTATAAGAGTTTCTTACAGCTGGGTCTCTTGCTAATCTTCGTTCAAGCCACATCAGTCTACGATTAGCAGTATTATATGACTCACCAAGGTCACTGACTGACGACTTGAATGGAATCTTCACAATAAACCGTCCAGAGGAGTCTCTTTTTGTTGTGCTCAGAAAAGAATGATCATACTCTTCTTCTTCTGTAGTCCAAAATGTTTACTTCGTGGCTAATTGTTCCATCTCCCAGAACATTTCAAATTGATATGCCAAGTTGGTATCGTCATGACCATTGTCGTTGATTAATAAAGTGCTTGCCGCACCATGGTTTGCCTTGCCGGACACAATCCAACTTTGGCAAATTGCACTGCAGCTCAATCCGGCCAACCGCCAATAAATCCAAAAACATCTCATCAATTAAAATTTTGACTCGCGATGGTTTGTTCAAAGCCGGATCAGCCAACTGAATATTCTTTGGTATGTTCCAGTTATCTGTATCAAAATACTTGTCTGGTTTTAAGCTTGTTATTTTTGGTAGCACATAAAAATCAAGATTAAATTCATATTCATTCAAACTAGACTTCAAAGTAGCAGTAGTCCGCCTTTTTAGTTTAGCTGTTGTCTCCCCAATGCTACTTGCAGCAATGTGTTACGTATATCACTTCAGACATAACTTTTGCGCCCAACTCTTACACATGATGTTTATTTGAGAAGCCGAATCTAAAATCGCCCTTGATTGGTGATCTCTTCCGCTGCTGTTCTTAACCTGTTGCTAAAAATACCTCAGGTTCGGCAGTCATACTCATAACTGACCACCGTACAGTCAACGCTGACGACACGTCCACATGACGTGAAGCTAACTCAGATCCATTATGATCTGACGAAGATTGTCTATGAAGTAGCTTATGATGTGCTAAACTACATTCAAAGCATTTCGAGGCAGTACACATCGCGTGCATATGCCCCTTTTTCAGGCAAACAAAACATACTGTTACGAATAAGTAAAAGCTTTTGCTTGCTGTTAATGACTCTACTAACAGTATGTAAATAACGGGCGGTTAGTGCTGCGTCTGAAAGTATGCATTGTAACAACGTACCAGCTCGCTAAACCAGTAGCATGAATTCACCTCAGTATAGATAACTCTCCGCCCTTCGAGATTGTTCTACAAAGATAAGTAACAACAACAACATCCAGATTCTAGAAGGTTCTTGAATTCGCTAGATATACCTTCATTTGAGTATGGTGAGTTGGTATAAATAGCGGAGGTCTTTGGAGTGGAGAGTTCAGTTTGTGATTAACCGCCGTAAAGTAAACAACGCGATTTGATAGTAAAATACGAGACTTGTTAAAGTGTTATAAATAAAGTAAACTGTTGTACTATATAAGTAAAATAAAAGGAAGTTAAACCGTTGTAATTATCGTAATTTAAAACGAACCTTGTTTTATTATTGGGACACCAGCTAGTGCCGTCTTCGGGACAGAGTTAAAGCTCCCTAGAAATTTGGAGTTTGGCAACTGCCTAACATCCGACAGTGGGGAGAATGATGGTATCCCAGGAGAGCTTAGCGAACTTCACGAGTTTGTTCGCAGCAGAATGAAGTTGGTCAGTAATAAGATGAAAGCCAGGTACGACCAAGCGGCAAATTCCGAAGGATTCCATGAAGGCCAGCTAGTTGTACTGTTCAACCCACAGCGCAAGAAGGGTTTATCTCCAAAACTTCAGGCTCACTGGGAAGGCCCTTACAAGGTTGTCAAACGAATAAATGACGTGGTTTATAGAATCCAGAAAAGCCAAAGTCCAAGAGCTAAAATGAAAGTCGTGCATTTGGAAAGACTAGCTCTGTATGGAAAACGGAGGGTTGAGCCTGCTCGGGAAGAACAGGCTTAAGTGGGGGGCAGTGTTACGAATAAGTAAAAGATTTTGCTTGCTGTTAATGACTCTACTAACAGTATGTAAATAACAGGCGGTTAGTGCTGCGCCTGAAAGTATGCATTGTAACAACGTACCAGCTCGCTAAGTAGCATGAATTCACCTCAGTATAGATAACTCTCCGCCCTTCGAGATTGTTCTACAAAGATAAGCAACAACAACAACATCCACATTCTAGAAGGTTCTTGAATTCGCTAGATATACCTTCATTTGAGTATGGTGAGTTGGTATAAATAGCGGAGGTCTTTGGAGTGGAGAGTTCAGTTTGTGATTAACCGCCGTAAAGTAAACAACGCGATTTGATAGTAAAATACGAGACTTGTTAAAGTGTTATAAATAAAGTAAACTGTTCTACTATATAAGTAAAATAAAAGGAAGTTAAACCGTTGTAATTATCGTAATTTAAAACGAACCTTGTTTTATTATTGGGAATAAAACAACGCAAAAAGGACGAATAAGGAAATTCGTATACTTTAGCTTTTCTTTCCACGCTGAATCGATCTCGCAAATTAATTTTCAAAAACTCTTTGCATGTCGCTAAATCGTGAGTGCCACTGTTACATACAGTGCACATAGCCTTAGACACTGCAAGTGATGTTTGATCATGGCGCCTTTGTTTACTATTGTTGTTTAGTAGCGGCGCCTTTGAATCAACACAACCACATTTTGATTCTCTAGCCTCCAGATTTTGACAACGCTTTGTTAAAACCGCAGAACATTCTTCCCACTTGGATATTAGGCTGTAGTCCACTGACTCTTCCCATTTAATCTGCGATTCTAAGTCCACTTTTTCCATTTCCAGGTGGATAATCATTGCATTTACGATGTCTTTGTACTAGCCTAATGACAACATTGCGCTAAGATGAGCAATTACCGAATCCATAATATTCCTCAGTTGTGACGCAGATGATTTCCTTGATTGCGGCAATGCAAAGAGTGCGGACACATGTTCCTCGAACATCAATGCCTTTTTGTCAAAGCATGCGCTTAACCTCACTTTCGCCTTCGGCTAATTTTCGGCTGTGGCGTCAAAATCTGCAATAGCGGCAAGTGGCCTAGCACCCAATTGCTCTTTCAACATTAAAAATCGTTCACAATCATCCAGCGATTCATCCTGGTGAATTAATTTATTAAAAAGCGTAATAAATTTCGGAAAATCGGAATATTTCCCTTCGAATTTCGGTAATTTTAACTCCCGACGGATTGTTCCATCTAACATTGGTGGTAAAGGATTGTTCCATTTAAATCTAAGCAGTGTACAATTATCAGCTTTGACTTTGGAATCACTCAGTTGTGTTGTAACTTGAGTGAAAACTATAGTAATCAAGGGAGTGCAATACTGTAGACGAAGAAATGAATGTGTTGATGCACAGGTTTGTGGTCTATGCCATGGCATAGAGGCTGACGAGGTTAAAACAGCGTTAGACTTAATTTTACCCGAGGTTGTATCGCGTGTAGCGAAGCTCACCAGCATCTATTCAGTGAGGAATAAAATTGGCACGGGACTTTTCCTGACTTCTGAGTTGCCTGGTAAAGGACTAAATGACGCTGCTCACATTAAGTACTGGCTAAGCCAAACCATAATGTGGGAGAAGCCAAAGAAGAAGGCGCAACAAATTCAGTGCCAGAGATGTCAGCGTTAAGGCCATGTTTCTCGCAACTGCAATGCACAGTTTATGGGTAGTATTCTAAAAGTCCCAAAAGTGAACGTAAACGCAAAAGCCAATGCGAACGCCAAAGTCAAAATGTGGTAGTTTATACATCACTTCGCGCTTGCGGTCGCTTACGAAAGTTGTCAATGACATTTGTGGTTTATAGAGTTTCCCAACTAAAATAAAAATTAATATATTAGAAAAAGTTATCTTGAGTCAACTTCATACAATGACAAAGATTATAAAAGATAGTTCTATTTCAATAGGTCAACAGATTTTAAGAATGACATTGTTTATAATAGTGTTTATTTTCAAGGAAATACACATAATGTGTGTAAAAAGCCTAGGTTATTTTGTTTTTCAATGTCTAATAAACTTTCCAATCTATTTTCAATAGAATTCAATCTTTTGTTTAGTAATGACTTAACATCAACTGATGTCTTTAAATCTTTAAATATAATTATAATAGTTTTGCAACCGCATCCATTTCTAATTCTGTTGTGGTAAAAAATAATTTCAGTGAGTAAACAATATAATTTTGAATTATTAAAATAAATTTTAGCTCTATCCGCTGATAAGCAATGAAATCCAAAATACTTCACCCCCGTGAAGTTAACAAACCAAAGTTAACAAACTAAATTATTTGAGAGAGAATGACAAAATTGAGAGACATTGTGAATTCTCTCAGAGAAAATTTTGTTACACTCAATTCATTATTGTCAGGCAATAATGATGATTTAATAACTTAGTTAAGTGGCAACATCTGTATTAAAGGAATTGCCATTTAATCGTAATTTTTCTGGAATTTTAATAAATATGGCAGTACTATGCTATGTTTACATTTATTCCGAAATTCCTTGGGTGGAACAAAATTGACAGTTCCAATAAACTAAATTGTAACAAAAAACCCCTAAAATTGTAAACAATATAAGGTAAAATGTAAATGTACTCAATAAAGTGTGTGTTAAGGCACTAAATAAATTATTACTAACACAAAAAGTTAGTTGATGTGGTTTATTTCCCTTAGATGTGCTTATGCCGTCTTTTAGTTGTTATTATATGGGGAAAGTGTTGTGTTTTAAATGTATGTATGTACTTATATACTAGGTGACTTTCTGTGGATTCTGGTCAGTTATATGCAAACAGTGCGGTAAGAGGGCTGACATGGATTTGAAGAAACATGTCTGGCTAACATATTTCCATATTCGCAGTGGTCTGGTAAAAGTTCCAGTATCAAAACTTTGTTTTTCTGCGCGGGCCACCATTTCTCAGAGCTATGGAACGTTACCTGCAAAAATGTGTTAATTGGTGTGATTGGAACTTCAAGGGTCATGTCTAGCCTACCTAATTCAAAATTCTGCGGAAACTTTTCAGTATAAACACTATTTCAAAATTTTGTTTGCGTCAAATTGACTGATTGATGCATCAATTGGACTGATTGGGATTTCAATGTCATGTTTAGCCTACCTAATCCAGTATTTAAAATTTGGCGGAAACTTTTCTGAAAAAAGTTTCCAGTAAAAAGTTTCCTTTTTCAAAAAAATTTTTTGTTTTGCAAGGGTCATAATTCCAAGCGCCATGGTACGTTACCTGCAAAAAATGCGTCAATTGGACTGATTGAGATTTCAAGGGGCATGTCTAGTCTACCTAATCCAGTATTTAAAATTTGACGGAAACTTTTCTGAAAAAAATTTCCCGTATAAACAGTTTTTAAAAATTTTTTGTCCTATGGTCAAAATTCCTGCGAAAAATGCGTCAATTGGACTGATTGGGATTTTAAGGGGCATGTCTAGTCTACCTAATCCACTATTTAAAATTTGAGGAACACTTTTCTGTCAACAGTTTCCACTTTCTTTCTGGAATTTTTTTTTTGCTATGGTCAAAATTCCAAAAGTTATGGAACGACATGCGACATCTAGTCTCTAGGTTCAATCCTGTGAGTTAACGTATAGCCACAATCCGCATAAAAGCGAAATATTTTTATATTTCCCTAATTTGTGTGCATGCCCGACAGAAGAGAAAGATGATGATGCCAAAGACATATTATATGAACTCCTAGAGGAAACGTATAACCGCTGCCCTGGCCATGACATTAAGATTGTACTAGGAGATTTTAATGCCAAAGTAGGAAGGGAGAATGTGTTTAATCCAACTGTTGGCAATTTCAGTCTACACGCTGACAGTTCCGACAACGGTATGAGACTGATTGACTTTGCCGCGGCAAAAAACATGGTCATTAGTGGTACAAGATTCCAGCATACAGACATCCACAAGGCTACTTCGGTATTCCGTGATCAAAGAACTAAGAACCAAATTGATCACGTGGTAATTTATGGAAGGCACTAATCCAATGTAATGGACGTACGAGTGATCAGAGGAGCTAACATCGATTCTGATCACTACCTGGTAGCAGCAAAGGTTCGCACAAGATTAAGTAGAGCGAAAAGCTCTCGCAACTTTTGGCACAGCACCCACCCCCTCCCGATGACGATCCTGATGCGAAGTGGAAACCCATTTCCGACTCTATAAAAACTGCCGTAATAACCGTACCTGCTTTCGAAAAACCGCTTCGCAATAAATCGTGGTACGATGAAGAGTGTCGCATTGCAAATGACGAAAAGAACGCTGCACGTATGGTAATGCTTCAGTCAATTGCAACCCGAGGTGCAACTGAGCGGTATAGGGAGAAAGAAAGGAGGTAAACCGTCTCTTTAGGAGTAAGAAACGGCAGTGGAGAAAGCCCGAGAGTGAGAAAATTGAGACATACAGAAGGAAGAACGAAGCCCGAAAATTCTACCAAAAAGTTAAAAACGGAACTAATGGACATGGTTCAGCGCCCCCTTCTGTAAAGACAAGGACGGTAATCTCGTCGCAGATGTGCAGAACATGTTGGGAATATGGAGAGAGCATTTCTCCGCGCTACTAGTATCTGAGATATCCAATGACGATTGGACAATCGATCACAATATGGACGACGACGTCGATTCATTCGTCGAATCATGAGCTGTATGAGCTTTATCCTGACATTGACATAGTTAAGCGGATCAAGATAACGCGATTGCGCTGGCTAGGCCATGTCAGTAGAATAGATGAAGACGAACCAGCACGAAGGGTTTCCGAAACCGAACTCGAAGGAAGACGAAAATAGGAAGACCACGACTCCGCTGGAGGGATCAGGTTGACGAATCCCTGCGTACACTTGGTATTGCCAACTGGATAAATAAAGCAAAAGATCGAACTGGTTGGCGAAATATGTTATCTTCGTTTTGTAAGGTCCCTGACCCTTGTCCGAGAACGGATAAGTAAGTAATGGAACGTTACCTGCAAAAAGTCCGTCAATTGGACTGATTGGGATTTCAAGGGGCATATCTAGCCTACCTAATCCGGTTTTAAAAGTTGGCGGAAACTGTTCTGAAACAAGTTTCCAGTATAAACACTTTTTCAAAAAAAATTTTGTTTTGCAATGGTTAAAATTCGAAGGGCTATGGTACGTTACGTACAAAAAATGCGTCAATTGGACTGATTGGGATTTTAAGGGGCATGTCCAGCCTACCTAATCCATGATTTAGAATTTGGCGGAAACATTTCTGAAAAAGTTTATAGTATGAAAACTTTTTCAAAAAATTTTTTTTTTGCTATAGTCAAAATTCCAAGAGCTATTGAACGTTACCCCTTGAAAATACTTTTTGCTATGGTCGAAATTCCAAGAGGTAACGTTCCACAGCCCTTGGATATTTTGACCATAGCAAAAAAAATTACATCAAAAAGATTTCACACGAGACACTTTCAGGAAAGTTATCCCAAAATTTTGATTGTTGGAATATGTTACACTGAGAAATCCCCTTAGTTCTCTATCACAGTTGTTTCAACACTTTTGTGTGAGCAGCTCCAAAATCCACAGAACTGGTGGCCTTCTACCTAAAACACATCGTACACACATACTTGAAGTAACTGAAATACACTACATTTATATTTTAACAATTATTGGTTTATTTGGTTTTTTACACTTTATTTAGTTGAGTGTAATTTTATTTTGTATTTCCTTCACAAGTTTAGGGGTTGATTTATCCTCCCTCATGAATTTAGTTTGGTGGATCTCCGGTTTGTGAACTTTACGCCATGGCTCAAAAATAAAATTCGGAGTTATTTTCAACTAGATGGCAAAATCTTATTGTGCTACCATTATTTAATTTACCGAAAAATATATTTAAATGGCAATTCCATCTTGAAATGTAGTGTTACCACTTAATTAAGTTATTAAAACGTCATTATTGCCTGGAAATACTGCATTGAGTTTACCCAAATTTTCATTGAGAGATTTCACAATGTCTCTCATTTTTATAATTCTCTCTCTCTCAGAAATTTTAGTTTGTTAACTTCCCGTGCGCAAATACTTCCATATCGACTTATTCCTTTAAATTTTCAAATTCTTCAATTATCGCGAGGAATTGTGGCTTGTTGAATTTGGCAGCTGAAGTGATCGAAAACGTTGCGCTGCGTTTTATAAACTACCTGTTAAATAACATAACTCAACGCCGTAAGTCACGGAACAGCTGCTTCGTTTTATAAATTACCAAAACGACACAAGTAACGCGAAGTGACTGGGGCACGACTTATAGAACATCACCCTAAATGTGTCAAATGTAGTCAGAAACATAATCCCGGTGAGTGTCAACGTAAACAATCGGAAACTCCGGGCCCCCATTGTGTGTCCCACGTTTAAGAAACATAAGGATAAGAGGAAATCGCAATTACAAAAATCACGCGATGTAAAAGAATCTGCAAGAAGCAATGTCAATAGAATAATTAACGCTTCTTTAGCAACTACAGGGAACACTTTGCATCTCTTTTCAAGCCACAACAAATAAACTCTTCACCGCAATATAAAAAGCCATCATTTATTGATGAATTCCTTAAACTTACCAATTATTTTCTTGAGCCAGAAGAGCCATCACTTGAGCAGGAAATCAATATATTCCTGGGAAATTTACAAACCATGTCAAAGACCGATACCAAGGGTGAGTTCTTGCGTTTTTTTTAACAAAGTCAAATCTACATACATATGGCCCCCAAACTTATAACATTTGTAACATTCAACGTACGATCATTTATCGACACTCTACTTAATAATAACACCGACATTGCATTTATTCACGAATGTTATCTGCGTGGAAATAGAAGAGTGAAGATACGGGATTACAATTTTATTTATGACAGCTCACCTTTGGTTGGTTGAAAAGGTTGCAAGACAGCACGCTGTCTACACTCTAAACTTTTTTTGTTGAATTTTACTGCGATAATCGTAGGCAACAGGATGCCTACCAAAAATGCTTAAATTTACACACATGTTTTTTGCAGTTATTTTTGTTTAATTTTAAACAAAAATTGCTTAATGCTTTACCCCTTTTTTGACGTAAATTTTAACCAAATATGTGTAATTTTGGAGCTATTTTGTTTAATTTTAAAGAAAAATTGCTTAATGTTTTAACTTTTTTTGTCGCAAATTTAACCAAATATGTGTAATTTTGCAGCAATTTTGTTTCATTTTAAACAAAAATTGCTTAATGCTTTACCCTTTTTTTGTCGTAAAATTTAATCAAATATGTGTAATTTTTAACAAATTTTGTGTAATAAAAAGACTGCGACTAATTTTTTTTTGGTGTTTTTATATTTTCAACCAAGTCATTGTTAATGAAACATCAATCAATTTAATACATTTAATTCTAAAAAAATAATATAAATATAAATAAATAATTTTTTTTTATTTAAATTTTATGAAGGTATATTTTTTATGTTTTTCACAGTCTTTGCTGCACAAATTTTTAATGTTCACTTATCTTTCTGTATTTTTTTTCCTTGTACTTTGTTCACTTCACTATTACGCCTTCGCTGCACACTTGCTAAACTGATAATGAGCGATGCTTGCAAGCCATGGCGGCATCTGCGTCATGTGGAATTTGCGTACGCGAGAAAACACAATAATGGCATTTTCACCAACGCTTGAGGACTATTCAACAAATACTTCAAATAATGTAGTTTATGTCTAATTTTACACATTTGTTATAGCAAATCGCATTTTTACTTAACTTTTTGCTTAAAATTAAACATTTTGTGCTTTTTCTTTAAAATAAACAATAATATACTTAATATTACACATCAGCAAAAAATTCAACAAAAGTTTTCAGCGATTTTCATCGTAATTTTCAACAAATAATTTAGAGTGTAGCACACTTAGGCTAAAGAAGCCCATTGTGATACCTGTAGTTTCCTCCATAGCAACTATTGACTAGTGGTCTAGCCAATTTGACCTTTCGACAAATTTGTCTATGAGACCTACAGGAATGTCCTATAGGGCTACGGTGCTTACTAAATGTGTACTTCTCAGTCCTGCCAAAGCAGGGCAATCCAAGAGAATGGATTCCATGCAGCATCTACAGAGAGTGGAGTTTCTATGTCCCAATCTTAGGGCGTGTTTTCCTTCAAGACAATGTCCCGTAAGTGTTCCTATCATTGTGGATAACCTGCCTCTCGGCAAGTTAAGTAGTTTCCTAGTCCTCTTCCTGTCCACCTGTGGCCAGAGGGCCCTGGCTTGTTTGCACAGCTCACCTTTAGACGTGGCAATCTTAATTAAAAATAATATTAAATATAAACGCATTGTGGTTGAAGATGTTGAATTCAACTACTCTTTGATAAATATTGGACTAAATCCATCTATGTACAATGTAACATGCCTGTTTCTTGAATGGACTAGTTTGTTCTTCAATATAATTTAACTTATGATTTTATCGAGGCAGAATCACCAAGATAAAGATTTGCACACAAGCACTTGAACTTGGTTAAAATGGAGAAGTAAAACGAAAAGACGTGTGTACATCAATGGTTTATGAGCTTCTGTTTTCTATATTATAGACCAAGTTTATGTCTTAAATACTAAATTATAATTAAGGTGAACATTGAATTTGTTAACCTACGGTGTTCTTATTGTATACACTCACACTCACTTATGTGTTGCTTCCGTGTTCAAGTTACAAAATATCAAAGAAGCAATGTAAGCAAATTAATAGGTTACTTGAAGTCAAGCAAATTATTAGCTGTGGTGTTCAAGTAACAAACTATCAAAGAAGCAATGTTGCAATATTAATAGGTATTTCATCTTTTCTGTACAAAATTACTTTTATTTTAATCATTATGGCATTATTCTTACGGAATAATTTAGCACCAACTCTCTGATCTGCACCAAAATCACCACCGAGAAAAGCGTCTGCACTGAGTTCAAAAGTGGTTATCAAACAGAGCAAGCGAGCAAAGAGTTAAAATAAACTCTTATATTTGAAAATCTCTCTGTCTGACAGCGTGCGCTTCAACATATAACATATAATTACAACTCAATACACCAGTGTCCAAAGTCCAATGCCTTTTTTTAATATGAAAAAATCATCAGTGAGAAGAAGCAAACGTAACAAAAAAAGCAACAACAACAATAATAGATCAACTTTAAACAATCTCAACAGCGCACAAGAAATGAGTTCAATGGAAGAAATAAATGTAACACAGGAAGAAATATATAATAATGAAGAGTCAAATTCTCTTGAATATAATCCTACCAAAAGAGTAATGCAAGTAAAAGTCTGCGGCAAATGAACATAGATTCGCCTTTTAAATCGTTAAATATAATTGATAAACGCTTCGACAAACTAACTACACAGAAAAAAAAGTCAACCGAAAAATTTCGATAAAATATTTGATAAGTGAATATTCAGTAGTTTCAACGAAACATTTTATTGATTTGTTAAAAAAAATTATCACACATGAAAATGAAAATCGATAAATGATTTCGACAAAATACTTTATCGAATTTGCCTGGGTAAACATATACATTCTTACTCACATATTAACGTCCCAGCTTTCAGTATACATACAAATATTCTTCTTTCAGTTCCCAAATAGCGTGTTTACACGATGCCATTAATGGCATGCAATTGTGTCAATTCTCCATCAATGTGAATTTTTTCATATTCTGAAGAATTACTTAATTATATCGCAAGTGATTTGACTGTGACTCCAATTGAAGTTATTTTACATGACTTACTTTCGATACTTTATTTTTTTAAAGTAATTCTTCAGAATATGAAAATGTTATTGTTCCTATTCAAGCATAATAGGCACAATTGCATGCCATTAATTGCATCGTGTAAGCACGCAACAACGCTGTGAATTTGTCGAATATGTGAATTTATTTATCACAGGAAATTCGATAAAGAATGGATTCAAATCTTTGAATTTCTTTATCGAACCAAAACAATTTTTTTTTCTGTGAAACAATTTTTTTTTCTGTGTACAGAAATAGAGTCAATGATAAACAATAAATTAACTGAGTGCAAAACAGAACTATTAAATATATTTGATAAGAGTTTTAGTATTATAAAAACTGAACTTAAAAATGTTACCGAAAGAGTTCAGCAGTTAGAAACAGTCGCGGATAGCATAAAAAGTATGCAAATCGAAATTGGAAGCTTAAAAACAAAATTAAATCTGCAAGAAAATAAAAATATTGCTTGTGAATTGCGTTTAAGCGAAATTCCATATAAAGAAAATGAAAATTTATTTTTATTATTCGAAAAAATTTGCAATTCAATAAATATAACTGTCCCTGCTGTCAAAACAATTTATCGGTTACAAAACGCAAATAACAAGAAGAAATATAACTCTAAAGATGCGGTAATAATTGTTAAGATGTGGTCTCCATATGATAAAAATTACTTCTTAAAATCATTTGCCAACTACCGTAAAATTAATAAAGGCTTTAACTTTTGCTTAAAACATCTTGGAGAATCATCAAATAGTAAATTTTATGTTAATGAAAATCTCACGCAGTATAATTATACCATTCTACGTTCAGCAATCAAACTAAAAAAGGAAAAACGTCTTCACAGTGCCTTTAGCTTGCGTGGTCTAATATATATTAAAAAGACTGCGGAAAGCAACATAATAAGAGTTGATGATATAGAGTATCTGGATGATTTTTGTCGAGAACCCGAACCCGCACCTGATGCTAATGAAATTCTTGATAGATCTTCATATTAAATAGATTCATTTTTCCTTTTATACAAATTTTATTTTTAATTTTAATTTTATTTTCAATCTTTTTTACTTTATTTTTAGTACTTTATACCATTTTAAATACTTTAATTTTTCCGTTTATATTACAGATTTACAGATTTCAATATTTTTAAAAAAATTATCAATGAACAATATTCATAGAATTAGTTCCAGAGATAATGTTGCGAATATGGTTAGAGTTCTTGCCAATCAAAAGAAAGGTATTAAAATATGTCACATTAATGCTCAAAGCCTAAGGAAGAAGATTGACGAATTTAGATTGATCTTTGAAAACTCACGTGTTGATCTTATATGTGTATCGGAAACATGGTTTGATTCTGAAATTACAGACTCTTCTGTTTCATTAAATGAATACAATTTACGTAGAGTTGACAGAGAAGATGGATATGGCGGCGTTGCTATGTACATAAGAAAGGGTATTTCGTTTAGTATAAAATGTACATCTAAGGAGAATTGTGACTTTGAGGACATCAATAATACAGATCCTTTAAATTTTGTTGAGTATCTATTTATCGAGGTAAACAATGAAAGTAGGAAATTGCTTGTAGGGAGTGTTTATAGGCCCAATGGAAATATTTGCACTAGGCGGTTTATTCGAACTTTGGAGACGCAAACGGCCTTGTACGATGATGTTATCATAGCAGGAGATTTCAATTCAAACCTTCTTGTAGATAGTAGTTTTTCTGATGACTGTGCCTCGCTTGGTTTAATATCACCTAACATCTTACTCCCTACACACTTCACTGCAACTAATAGTACGCTTTTGGATTTGTTTCTCGTGAGTAATAAAATTAATATACTACTTTATGATCAATTGTCTGCGTCATGTTTCTCCAAGCATGATCTCATCTTCATGACATACAATTTCCAACTTGTTATACCAGTTGAAAGAATTACTTTTCGCGACTTCAAAAACATTAATTATAGTCTTCTCGAGGACGAATTTTTCAAGATTGATTGGAATGTTTTCTATGGTTTGATCTATGTAGATGACCAACTCTCTTTTCTGGAGCAAGCCCTAAATTATCTGTTTGATCTAACTGTACCAATAAAGACAAAAATTATTAGTTATAAACAAAAGCCCTGGTTTTCATCGGAAATTAAAGAATATATCAATCAAAGAAATTTTGCGTATGCACGTTGGAAAAGATTTAGAACAACAACATTACATGAGGATTATCTGGCTGCTAAGAGAAGAGTGAATAAGATGATTAAAAAGGCCAAATCCGATTTTTATGCTGAAAAGTTTTCTTCCGCCATTGGCTCCAAAAGAACATGGCAAACGATACGCGAAGTTGGTATCGGTATCGGTAAATCTACGAATCAAGAACCACGTTAAATTGATGCTGATTCAATCAATGAAAAGTTTTTAAATGTTCCTATGGTTCAAGCAGATCAAAATTACTATATCAATAATTATTCGAACAACAATTCTGAATCTTTTTTTTCTTTTGCTGCAGTAGACCAATGTGACGTTCTATCTAGTTTATTATCTATAAAATCCAACTCTATAGGATTGGACGGGATTAATCCAAAGTTTCTGAAGATTCTTTTACCTCAGCTACTTCCAATCATAACATTTTTCTTTAACAAAATATTAACTTCAAGTTACTTTCCATTGAACTGGAAAATTGCTAAAATCATTCCAATACCCAAGGTTGGTTCCGATTACAGACCAATAGCTATTCTTCCATTTCTCTCTAAAGTATTCGAGCGTATTATGCATAACCAAATAACTTCTTTCTTGGATAACAACAATTTGCTAACAGATCGTCAATCAGGGTTCAGAAAGAAACACAGCTGCATTACAGCCTTAGTTGATGTTACAGAGGAGATTAGGGAGAAGCTTGATGATGGCGAGACTACATTTTTAATACTTTTGGATCATTCAAAAGCGTTTGATACCGTGGATCATGATATTCTTTGTTACAAACTTAAAAATTTTTTTAATTTCTCTTCGACTGCTACTCAGTTATTGTCAACATACTTACGTAACAGGTATCAGTTTGTTGAAACTAGTACCCAAAAATCAAAGGCACTGCCTGTAGCAAGGGGTGTACCTCAGGGATCCATTGTTGGGCCACTATTGTTCTCTCTGTATTCAAATGACCTCCCATCCATGTTAACAAATTGCAATGTAAGGATGTACGCGGATGACGTACAACTTTATACCAGTTGTAGTAATGCCTTAATCGACCAATGCATTATCTTTATTAATCAGCAACTCCAATGCATTTATACATGGGCAACGGCAAATGGTTTAGGGATAAATCCAAAAAAATCCAAATGCATTGTAATACAAAAACGACTTTCCAAACTAAATATTATTCCTAATATATTTATAAATAATCAAAAAATTGAAATTGTGAAATCTGCTAAGAATTTAGGTATATTTTTTAATGACACTCTTACGTGGTCGAACCACATTAACTATGCTTGTGGTCGCACTTTCTCTATGACTAGAACACTTTGGCAAACCCAGCATTGCACACCCTTGAGAATAAGAACACTACTTGCCAAAACTTACCTGATGCCAGTTTTACTGTATGGTTGTGAGCTATTTGCTAAATGTGATACGGCTAGTAAAAGGAGACTGAACGTTGCATTTAACAACGTAATCAGATACGTGTATGGACTTAATAGGCGTTCTAGTGTATCTTTGTTTTCATCTCAGCTATATGGCCTCTCTTTGGATAACCTTTTGAATGTAAGAGTTTTAGTTTTTTTACATAAAATAGTATATACCCACAAACCACATCATCTATACAGCAAACTTTATATCTCAGACATAAGCAGGGGAAAAAGAATTAGAACATTTAGATATAAAAGTTTGATATCGGAGTGGCATTTCTACATATTCGCAGTATCTCTCCGGAATTCTATACCCCATAGTTCTCAACTCTTAAGTAATGCACGAAAATTTAAAGAAAATATTCTTAAACTATTTTCGGCATAACAATTTAAAAACATTTGACACTTTTGATTAAATTAAATTATTTCCAATGTTTTATCCTTTGTTATTTTTTATTGTTTATCTTAAAGGGAATTTGTAATTAGTTATTAAGTTTATTGTCAATCTAAATTGTTTTTTGATTAAATTAAATTATCTCCTATTTCTTATTTTGTTAATCTAAATTGTTTTTTGTATCTTTATATCTTCTAATCTAAATTGTTTTGTAGCTTATGTAAAAAGGATTTGTAATTAGTTATTAAGTTATTAATGATTTATATCTTTGCTTATAATCAGTTCCATACTGCAAAATAAGACTTTCAGTCTTGTGTATGGAGCAATACAAACAAATAAATTGAAATTGAATTGAAATTGTTACTTGAAGTCAAGCAAATTATTAGCTGTGGTTTCATATTCATTCACTGTGCCAAGTAGTATTATTAATTGTTTTCGATATAAATGAACTACGTAATCTAAATTTTATGAATGAACAAATGCATAACAGAAAAGAATTGATATGTAAATGTGAATATATGAACATGCTCCCCGCCGTTGAGCTATGCTCAACCAGAAATTATACTGTACTGACATTTGATATTTTTAATGGCATGAGTGTTCCTGACCTAGTCACCAGATGATACAAGTACTTAAATGTGTAATAAAATAACAATATATACATATATATATTTTTTATTGTTGTGTAAACATCTTTACGCTGGGGGTAAAAATCTTTTTCACAATACAATCACAAATTTAGAGTAAGATGTGCGGTGTAATCGTTGACCAATCGTAAAGCGTTATCAAATCGGTGTGAGCTATGTATGAGTGTATTAGTGTAATCATACGCTGCATACAATTACTCAACACCATCGAGTGTGTAATAGTAGCTACTAATTTTTTTTATTAATTAACCCAATAAAATGTTGGTGCGGGGCACTCTCAGAGCAAAGAGAGTAATGAGGTATTACGTGTTAACTATTTCCCAAATATCCGCTTTGGAACAAACGCGGTGTTGTCGTTTCTGTAGTTGATGCGAATCTAATCTTTATTAAGTTAGTTTTTGGTTCTTTACAATATTGTTTATGTGTAAGAGACGAGCTTATTCATATTTCAGTAGTAGTCATATCTCTTATAAATGTATTTCACAGAGTATTCATATTTCATATAAAGGTTTACTGTTACTTTTGGTGTTATATTTATTATATAAGTCATTGCTGGTTATGCGAATGGGAACTGTTGGTTATAACAATAATGGTGTCTGGTTTGTTCCCATCCGTGTTGAGCGAAATCATGAATGGGGCCTTGAAATCACTTAACGATTGGGCCGGTAGGAGTGGTCTTGGAGTGAATCCAGGGAAAACTGTGGTCATGCTTTTTACCACGAAGACCAAGTGGAATAGAGATTCCATTGTTAACTCAACTGAATATATAACTCAATATAACAACCGATTACTGCACCTCCTATTTGACGTTCGATAACCTATTCGATGTCAGGTTTCGCAAGAGAATAGAGTGGGGACACCAAAGTATTTACGGACGGATCCAAAATGGAATGTGGAACCGGCTCGGGTGTTTTCTTCAAAGAGGCAGGCCTCAATTTATCATTCAAACTCCCAGACAAGTGTAGCGTTTTCCAAGCGGAGATACTGGCGATCAAAGAAGCCTGCGCCGCACTTATACTACAGCGAGAAACAGAGCGCATTGGAATATTTGTAGATAGCCAAGGGGCTGTCCCATCACTCAAATCGTACAACACTGCATCGAAACTTCTTAGTGAATGTAGGGAAAGACTTGTCGAGCTAGGCCGGCTAGCCAATGTGGTTCTTGGATACCAGGCCACAAGGGTCTCCTAGGGACCGAAAAGGCAGACGAACTAGATAGGGCAGGATCATCTTCCACCGAACTCCACATGGTGTCAGTCGCAACGCCTATAGAGTTGGTCAAAAGAGGTATTTTCCTGCATTACCTTGAACGAGCGAAGACCAGATAGAACGGAAACGTGCCGCATATCCAGAAACACATGGCCAGAATAAAACATTCACATAATCGGGGGGGAGACATTTCTAGGCTAACTGGCGTGCGGTAATCGGTAATCACGCAAGACGGTTGAAGCTGCCATATAATGACCACTGCCGTGCCGTTGACGCAGAAGAGGAGACGGTGGAGCATCTCCTCTGCAGTTATCCGGCTCTGATGAATAAACGCCTGAAGACTATGGGCCGTCCCTTCCTGCATAACCTTACTGAGATACACGAGATAGATCTAGGAGATCTAATGAGGTATCTAATATTAGCAGGCTGGATATAGGCACGGTACTTTGGACTTTCCGGAGTGATGTGATATGTAAAACTGTGTCTCAAGAAACTACTTGATGCTAAATAGTATCTTTAGTAACCACGAAAACCAAACCTATGGGATTTTTGCCACCGAATCTTATAAAAATTATTAATTCTTTTGATGAAATCAACCATCTCTGAAGGGTCAACGCGGGTGATTACTTCCCATCTCAGAACATTAAATTGATCTTAAAGTGATTTAGGTTCTGAATTCTTCATAAAATTATGTAACTCATGACGATAAATAAAAATTGTTTTGGGACTTGTTCCTGAAATTAATAAAAATTGTAGTCGTTTAAAATTTGCAAAATACTATTCGTTTTCCCTTGTACTGAATAATTTACAAACACAAAACACTTTCAATAAATAACATCACATTAAACAAAACATTCACCGTCAGTACAAAAAATAAATAAACGTGGCTGTACCGAATCTTAAATACCCTACGTATTAAATGCTTACCAATTAATTATCAATACATTAACAGATTGAACATCATCAGCTTAAACCAAGACAACAGTACTCGTATATTCGCATGTATGTACATGACCAACATTTATCATGTAGGGTTCAAATTAACAACTAAACTAAATAGAGACCAAATTTATTTTTCAAAAGGGTAGTGGTCTTCATGAAAACTCGAAAGAACCTCGTAAACTCGAAAACATCGTAAACTTGCACAGCAAACGTCAAAACAAACAAATTTCCCATACAAAGCGACTTGCTCAAAAGTGGAAAGTTTTCGAGGCAAATTTGCTGCGCAAACGTGGGATGGAGAAACGTGTAAACTTTTGACATTTCGTTGTCATCTGACTAGGATGGATAAATAAGGTGATAGCACTAGAACAGTAGAAAAAGTACACATACATAATACATGCAATTGCTATTGGTACCACCTTATGTATCCATCTTGGTCAGCTGATATGGTTTTGACCACAACTACGCTGAGCAACTTTACCTGGTGCCTCATGCAACGGTGCGGGGGCAACTTGCGCTGAGCAAAAGTTCTCGGCTTTCACGTTTGCATGAATGCCGCTAATGTACGTGTTTAAAATAGAATTTTCTCATGTAACTCAGATTTTTAGAGGAAGCTTTACTTGTGCATTAGTCTAAATTTCTGAGTTTAACTGTGTAAGATGTATATCGAGAGCTTATATTCAATACCAGCTATACGCAAAAACACAAGAGTCATATTGTGGATCCCATACCACTGATCCATATTCTAATATGGGCCTAACAAGGGATGTAAAAAGATTTTTCGTGATATATGGATCAGAAAATTCCTTCGCCCAGCGCTTAATGTGTTAACAAAGTTGAAAAAACTTTTAGGATTGTTCCTAAAATTCTTACCAACCTTGGACAAGTAAGATTGATAACACTTGCGACATTCTGCCTCGTAACGACATCTGGCAATAGTGTACTTACTATAATCAAAAGATCTACCTGATACCCTAAACTTTTTATGTAATCTACTCTTGGCATTTTTTAACTGCTTTAAATATTTAGAAGACCAAGGAGGTGAGCAATTCTCATCTTCTGCAGATACCCTCGGCACAGATTTACGTATACATCGCCACATTACATCATAAAAATTAATTAAGCTCCCATCAAAGCTCTGGCGATCCTCGCAACCTAATATTGACCTCCAATCGACAGATTCAAAAAGACTATTCAGTAAGACAAAATTAGCACGTGAGAAACAAAAAGTTCTCCTGGTAGATTTTGAATAGATTGAATTTTCAGTCTGGAGATAGAAACGAATACAAATTGTAGGATGGTATGAGTCCTCGAGCAAACTTAGAGGATTAACGCGGGAAACTTCAAAATTATCGGAATTATTAACTATTACAAGATCAAGTGTCCTATTCATAGTATTAACAATATCGTTAATCTGAACAAGATTTAGAGAAGAAATGAGTCTAACAAAATCAGAAGTCCAGTCGCAAGGAGTTAACGGAGTGAGATGTTTAGTATCAGGTAAGGGTAACCATGATACCAAAGGTAAATTGAAATCACTCAATATCAGTAAGCTGTCACTGTCACCAAGCTTCCCACACACTTAAGAGATGGCATCCAAGTGCATCTCATAAATTACAAACTCTGACGAAGGTGGAATATACGAACAAGTTATATAAAGTTTGGCAGCGCCCAACCTTACAGAGAGTGCTAAGAACTCTATATCACTAATGTTCGTTATCACAACGTCATAAGACAATGATCTGAGCACAGCGATTAATACACCACCGCCTGATTTAACCGCGCGATCTCTTCGGACTATTGAAAATCTGTCACATAAAACTTCTGAATCGAGTATATTGGGTTTAAGCCATGTTTCGGAAAAAACTATTATATCATAATCGAAACCAAAACTGTCCACATAGAGTCTAGAGAGTTTAGTATTTAAGCCACGAACATTTTGATACAAAATGTTGGCAAATCCATTTAGTTTTTTGAAGCCGTTTTATTCGATTTTGGGAGAGAAACAGGGTTCGAACGCCTACCATTATTGCGTTCTATAAATTCTTTCACCAAGGCCCCTGAAGGCCAGAAATTAGAGTTAACCAATTGTAAAAACAAGCCATCGGGAACAAAAAGCTTAAAAGAGGCGAGTTTTTCGGAATGCGCGGAGTTAAGCTTATAACTCGCTATAGAATCCGAATTATTCAATTTAGATGATAAATAAAAATTAATATCATCCACAGTGGTTTCCGGTGAGAATCTTGAAATAAAAATTACCCGCCTAGCCGGAACTACAGTCAGCTCTCTAGCCCGTAACCTGGAAGAACAAGGGACAGAGTCAACGACTGAACCATTTGACACGGTGCTCAATCTATCAGCACCAAATAGTGCGGAAGAAGCGGTGACTTTAGCAAACGTCAAGCCAGAGTCAACAATCGAACTATTCGACAAGATGTCCCTCGAATTATTGTCCCCGGATTGCACCCGCTCGGACTGTAATTCACCAGTACCAGATGGGGCGGAAGGTTCCGAAATATCAGCACCAGTAGCCACAGAAGAGGCTACGACCGACCGGATAACAGAGTTATCAGTAGCGGCCATAGGCGAATTATTGTCCCCGGTTTGCACCCGCTCGGACTGTAATTCACCAGCACCAGATGGAGCGGAAGGTTTCAAAATATCAGCACCAGTAGCCACAGAAGAGGCTACGACCGACCGGATAACAGAGTTATCAGTAGCAGCCATAGGCGAATTAACCTCAATTAAACAAGGTGATGAGTTCACATTTATCAGCGGAATTAATTTCCTCGATGATTTCTTGCGTTTGGGAGAAGATTGAGATGGAGAATTTATGCATTTCTCCAAATCAGGATATTCCTCAAACATTTTCGTAAATTTAGAGAAACGATACGAGAGCGCAGACAGATCCCTTTCCATTCCAGTAAACTCTGACTGCATGCTCTTAAAAAAAATTATAAAAACTATTTTCAATATTTCTACACTTAGAACAGCACCAACGAATACCCTTGTCCCCATTCAGACAATCAGCAACTCTGGCTACTATTCCAGCACATTTAATATGACATAGATTGTCACATAACCAACACGAAAACATACGCTCATTATCGGATTTTAAAGAACAATTTTTATTTAAACACGCCATTTCAAATAAAACCAAGAAACAAACAAAAAAAAATAAATAAAAAATTTAAAATACCAAAATAAATCGCTAAAAATAACAAAATAATCGATACAATAGACAACACTGCTAAAATCTGCAGAAATCGCTAAAATAACTAAATAATCGCTATAATAGACAACACTGCTAAACACTTACAATAAAAAGCGGAATGTTGATCAACACTAGAATTGTGAATACAAACAAAAATAGTACAAAAGAGGCTAGAAAAACTAACAATAACAACAATCGAACAAAAAAAACTGACAATAACAACAATAAAAGGATGCAAACCAAATACTGTTGTTGTATTATGGTACCAAAGCTTAAATGACAAACAAACAGCAGATTTAATTTATAAAACAACTGAAGCACAAACAATACTAACATACACAAAACCAACGTTAGATACTTAGCTTCAGTTTTAACACTTTTTCACACACTAAAAACAATAATACACGATATAATAATTACTAATAAAGTGCGGAACACAATTGCGACGTTTCGACGTACGGCGTCAAAAATGATACGCTGTCAAAAATAAAACACACATGTTGCTATGATCTCGCCCACAATTGGCGACGACAACGTATTGGCGTTTTTGCGTCGTACGTTCAATTAGATCAATTTCTAATTTTTACGCCGCGTACGGCGTATAAGTTCGTATCTGATGTTTCAGACGGTTTGTGTATGTTTGATAATAAAATGCAAATTTGGTGAAATTATTTATAAAATAAAACAATTGCTGATAAAAAAATGAGCGGAAATAATTTAAATGAAAAGAAAAATTTATAAAATGTAAACATATGTATGTTGACGTATAATACGTTGCTACGTTGTACGCCGCTATTGTGTGCATGGTGGCCGTATGGACGTATTTAAACGACGTTTTACGCCCGCACGCCGTACGTTGTACGTCGATGCGTCGCAATTGTGTTCCGCACTTAAGGCAAAAATCACGGAGCACAAAATTAAGTACGACTTGACTCTACAGAGTTGCCAGAATCTATACATCGTGAATTCTTAACTATCAAATCGTGAGTTTTTTAATTCCAAATTGCGAATTCATTAGTTTTAAATTGTGAATTCCTAATTTTCAAAACACGAATATTAAACTTAGAACAGTGAAATCTTATATTTATCTTTCTGCAACTTCAGTATTTTATTAACAATTCGAACATTCTTAACTATAACTCTTAAATGACTTTCTTTTCTTCATAGATCTTAAACTTCCTATGTATATCCAGTTCTTTTGCATTATCGGATCATATATCTTTAATTTCTAATTTTTTTTGAGTTTTATTCTCCACTCGTAGACTATTAACTTTCGAACGGTGGATTTTTAATTCCCAGCTGGTAGGTTCTTCATTTTTGGTTTTCAGATTTTCTTGGGAATTTCGTCGTGACTTTAGGTTTCACTAGGGTAGTTTTCAAGGTGTTACTTTCTTTCTTAACACATACACCCAGTAAGTGGGAATTGAATCACTATGATGGGGTTTCGTCCGGCCCGTCAAATGAAAAGCAAAAACGGACTTACCCTTAATTCCTCGATAGATGTTCTTAGATGGTTTAGGGCTTACCTGCCACTATGGAGAGGTTTTTACAGCTGAAATCTGATGGTGCCGCTGCTGATGTCGCTGCTTACGGTATGGATGAAGATGATGTTGTTGCTGATGCTGTTGTTGTTGGTGCAGATGATGGCTGATGTTGATGACATCGACGTGGGATGGTTTATTTCGACTGATGATGATGGTGTTGGCTCGAGGAAACTGACGGACGCACAGACAGTTGAAATCCATCAAAAGTGGCGATTAATTCATACCAACTTTCACAACCGTATTTGGTACCGGGTGAAACTAGATAAAATTCTACATCACTAATTGCAAAAATAAAAGTTATAAGTTGTTTACGTTATTTGCAGTGTCTTTCAAGTTCAATAATTATTATTTTTGCACGCATTGGTTAAAAGTGAAAATGTTTATACTTCAAGTAATTATTTGTTTTAATTAAGACTTCTAAAAGTGAAAGTTTTATTATGGAACCGTCTAGTTCAGGTATTTGAGCATACATATGATAAATATTTGTTTGTTTCGGAAATATTGAAAAAAATGAAATTGCTCCAAAAATGGGGTATTTTTGATATTTGTATTGAGTTTCAACAACTTTGTGGGTGAAACTGGGAAAACAACTTACATATATGCTCTTAAAATATGAGATATCAGCTAAT
The DNA here is from genome assembly GCA_963931995.1 of Phaonia tiefii. Taxonomy (NCBI): domain Eukaryota; kingdom Metazoa; phylum Arthropoda; class Insecta; order Diptera; family Muscidae; genus Phaonia; species Phaonia tiefii. The sequence goes on from OZ008368.1 coordinate 135,568,298, forward strand.
AAATCCCAGAATATCTTTTTGCGATATTGGTAAAAATCTATGTTAAAACAAACAAACAAAAAAAAATTACAGCAGACAGTTGTCCGAGGCCTTCGGCCAGGGACTGTCCCTGCAGGCTGTGTCAGAGACACGGCCATTAAGTTTAACGTAGAATACGCCATCCGATAAGACAGAAACCATATATAACAATAAATGATAAATAATATAAGCAAATGAATTTATTGTTATATATGTTTTCTGTCTTATCGGATGGCGTATTCTACGGTAAACTTAATGGCCGTGTCTCTGACACAGCCTGCAGGGACAGTCCGTGGCCGAAGGCCTCGGACAACTGTCTGCTGTAATTTTTATATTTACCAACGGCATTTGATTCAAGTCCGTTTAAAAAAAAAATATTATGTTAAATTTTTTTAAACTTAATTTAATTTATGTATTTTAATTAATATTTTTATTGAAATAAGTTCTGCGAATGTTGAGAGGGCCGCCCTAATATTAAAAAAGGTTTACCTTATCGAGTCTTCGCATTAGCATTCGAGCGTTGGGTGAAAGCTTTACGCTTTACAATTCAAAATTAATGTTACAACAGTCTAACAAAATCAGAAGTCCAGTCGCAAGGAGTTAACGGAGTGAGATGTTTAGTATCAGGTAAGGGTAACCATGATACCAAAGGTAAATTGAAATCACTCAATATCAGTAAGCTGTCACTGTCACCAAGCTTCCCACACACTTAAGAGATGGCATCCAAGTGCATCTCATAAATTACAAACTCTGACGAAGGTGGAATATACGAACAAGTTATATAAAGTTTGGCAGCACCCAACCTTACAGAGAGTGCTAAGAACTCTATATCACTAATGTTCGTTATCACAACGTCATAAGACAATGATCTGAGCACAGCGATTAATACACCACCGCCTGATTTAACCGCGCGATCTCTTCGGACTATTGAAAATCTGTCACATAAAACTTCTGAATCGAGTATATTGGGTTTAAGCCATGTTTCGGAAAAAACTATTATATCATAATCGAAACCAAAACTGTCCACATAGAGTCTAGAGAGTTTAGTATTTAAGCCACGAACATTTTGATACAAAATGTTGGCAAATCCATTTAGTTTTTTGAAGCCGTTTTATTCGATTTTGGGAGAGAAACAGGGTTCGAACACCTACCATTATTGCGTTGTATAAATTCTTTCACCAAGGCCCCTGAAGGCCAGAAATTAGAGTTAACCAATTGTCCAAACAAGCCATCGGGAACAAAAAGCTTAAAAGAGGCGAGTTTTTCGGAATGCGCGGAGTTAAGCTTATAACTCGCTATAGAATCCGTATTATTCAATTTAGATGATAAATAAAAATTAATATCATCCACAGTGGTTTCCGGTGAGAATCTTGAAATAAAAATTACCCGCCTAGCCGGAACTACAGTCAGCTCTCTAGCCCGTAACCTGGAAGAACAAGGGACAGAGTCAACGACTGAACCATTTGACACGGTGCCCAATCTATCAGCAGCAAATAGTGCGGAAGAAGCTGTGACTTTAGCAAACGTCAAGCCAGAGTCAACAATCGAACTATTCGACAAGATGTCCCTCGAATTATTGTCCCCGGTTTGCACCCGCTCGGACTGTAATTTACCAGTACCAGATGGGGCGGAAGGTTCCGAAATATCAGCACCAGTAGCCACAGAAGAGGCTACGACCGACCGGATAACAGAGTTATCAGTAGCGGCCATAGGCGAATTATTGTCCCCGGTTTGCACCCGCTCGGACTGTAATTCACCAGCACCAGATGGAGCGGAAGGTTTCAAAATATCAGCACCAGTAGCCACAGAAGAGGCTACGACCGACCGGATAACAGGGTTATCAGTAGCAGCCATAGGCGAATTAACCTCAATTAAACAAGGTGATGAGTTCACATTTATCAGCGGAATTAATTTCCTCGGTGATTTCTTGCGTTTGGGAGAAGATTGAGATGGAGAATTTATGCATTTCTCCAAATCAGGATATTCCTCAAACATTTCGTAAATTTAGAGAAACGATACGAGAGCGCAGACAGATCCCTTTCCATTCCAGAAAACTCTGACTGCATGCTCTTAAAAAAACGATAAAAACTATTTTCAATATTTCTACACTTAGAACAGCACCAACGAATACCCTTGTCCCCATTCAGACAATCAGCAACTCTGGCTACTATTCCAGCACATTTAATATGACATAGATTGTCACATAACCAACACGAAAACATACGCTCATTATCAGATTTTAAAGAACAATTTTTATTTAAACACGCTATTTCAAATAAAACCAAGAACAAACAAAAAAAAAATAAATAAAAAATTTAAAATACCAAAATAAATCGCTAAAAATAACAAAATAATCGATACAATAGACAACACTGCTAAAATCTGCAGAAATCGCTAAAATAACTAAATAATCGCTATAATAGACAACACTGCTAAACACTTACAATAAAAAGCGGAATGTTGATCAACACTAGAATTGTGAATACAAACAAAAATAGTACAAAAGAGGCTAGAAAAACTAACAATAACAACAATCGAACAAAAAAAACTGACAATAACAACAATAAAAGGATGCAAACCAAATACTGTTGTTGTATTATGGTACCAAAGCTTAAATGACAAACAAACAGCAGATTTAATTTATAAAACCACTGAAGCACAAACAATACTAACATACACAAAACCAACGTTAGATACTTAGCTTCAGTTTTAACACTTTTTCACACACTAAAAACAATAATACACGATATAATAATTACTAATAAAGTGCGGAACACAATTGCGACGTTTCGACGTACGGCGTCAAAAATGATACGCTGTCAAAAATAAAACACACATGTTGCTATGATCTCGCCCACAATTGGCGACGACAACGTATTGGCGTTTTTGCGTCGTACGTTCAATTAGATCAATTTCTAATTTTTACGCCGCGTACGGCGTATAAGTTCGTATCTGATGTTTCAGACGGTTTGTGTATGTTTGATAATAAAATGCAAATTTGGTGAAATTATTTATAAAATAAAACAATTGCTGATAAAAAATGAGCGGAAATAATTTAAATGAAAAGAAAAATTTATAAAATGTAAACATATGTATGTTGACGTATAATACGTTGCTACGTTGTACGCCGCTATTGTGTGCATGGTGGCCGTATGGACGTATTTAAACGACGTTTTACGCCCGCACGCCGTACGTTGTACGTCGATGCGTCGCAATTGTGTTCCGCACTTAAGGCAAAAATCACGGAGCACAAAATTAAGTACGACTTGACTCTACAGAGTTGCCAGAATCTATACATCGTGAATTCTTAACTATCAAATCGTGAGTTTTTTAATTCCAAATTGCGAATTCATTAGTTTTAAATTGTGAATTCCTAATTTTCAAAACACGAATATTAAACTTAGAACAGTGAAATCTTATATTTATCTTTCTGCAACTTCAGTATTTTATTAACAATTCGAACATTCTTAATTATAACTCTTAAATGACTTTCTTTTCTTCATAGATCTTAAACTTCCTATGTATATCCAGTTCTTTTGCATTATCGGATCATATATCTTTAATTTCTAATTTTTTTTGAGTTTTATTCTCCACTCGTAGACTATTAACTTTCGAACGGTGGATTTTTAATTCCCAGCTGGTAGGTTCTTCATTTTTGGTTTTCAGATTTTCTTGGGAATTTCGTCGTGACTTTAGGTTTCACTAGGGTAGTTTTCAAGGTGTTACTTTCTTTCTTAACAAATACACCCAGTAAGTGGGAATTGAATCACTATGATGGGGTTTCGTCCGGCCCGTCAAATGAAAAGCAAAAACGGACTTACCCTTAATTCCTCGATAGATGTTCTTAGATGGTTTAGGGCTTACCTGCCACTATGGAGAGGTTTTTACAGCTGAAATCTGATGGTGCCGCTGCTGATGTCGCTGCTTACGGTATGGATGAAGATGATGTTGTTGCTGATGCTGTTGTTGTTGGTGCAGATGATGGCTGATGTTGATGACATCGACGTGGGATGGTTTATTTCGACTGATGATGATGGTGTTGGCTCGAGGAAACTGACGGACGCACAGACAGTTGAAATCCATCAAAAGTGGCGATTAATTCATACCAACTTTCACAACCGTATTTGGTACCGGGTGAAACTAGATAAAATTCTACATCACTAATTGCAAAAATAAAAGTTATAAGTTGTTTACGTTATTTGCAGTGTCTTTCAAGTTCAATAATTATTATTTTTGCACGCATTGGTTAAAAGTGAAAATGTTTATACTTCAAGTAATTATTTGTTTTAATTAAGACTTCTAAAAGTGAAAGTTTTATTATGGAACCGTCTAGTTCAGGTATTTGAGCATACATATGATAAATATTTGTTTGTTTCGGAAATATTGAAAAAAATGAAATTGCTCCAAAAATGGGGTATTTTTAATATTTGTATTGAGTTTCAACAACTTTGTGGGTGAAACTGGGAAAACAACTAATAAATCCCAGAATATCTTTTTGCGATATTGGTAAAAATCTATGTTAAAACAAACAAACAAAAAAAAATTACAGCAGTCAGTTGTCCGAGGCCTTCGGCCACGGACTGTCCCTGCAGGCTGTGTCAGAGACACGGCCATTAAGTTTAACGTAGAATGCGCCATCCGATAAGACAGAAACCATATATAACAATAAATGATAAATAATATAAGCAAATGAATTTATTGTTATATATGTTTTCTGTCTTATCGGATGGCGTATTCTACGGTAAACTTAATGGCCGTGTCTCTAACACAGCCTGCAGGGACAGTCCGTGGCCGAAGGCCTCGGACAACTGTCTGCTGTAATTTTTATATTTACCAACGGCATTTGATTCAAGTCCGTTTAAAAAAAAAATATTATGTTCAATTTTTTTAAACTTAATTTAATTTATGTATTTTAATTAATATTTTTATTGAAATAAGTTCTGCGAATGTTGAGAGGGCCGCCCTAATATTAAAAAAGGTTTACCTTATCGAGTCTTCGCATTAGCATTCGAGCGTTGTGTGAAAGCTTTACGCTTTACAATTCAAAATTAATGTTACAACAGTCTAACAAAATCAGAAGTCCAGTCGCAAGGAGTTAACGGAGTGAGATGTTTAGTATCAGGTAAGGGTAACCATGATACCAAAGGTAAATTGAAATCACTCAATATCAGTAAGCTGTCACTGTCACCAAGCTTCCCACACACTTAAGAGATGGCATCCAAGTGCATCTCATAAATTACAAACTCTGACGAAGGTGGAATATACGAACAAGTTATATAAAGTTTGGCAGCACCCAACCTTACAGAGAGTGCTAAGAACTCTATATCACTAATGTTCGTTATCACAACGTCATAAGACAATGATCTGAGCACAGCGATTAATACACCACCGCCTGATTTAATCGCGCGATCTCTTCGGACTATTGAAAATCTGTCACATAAAACTTCTGAATCGAGTATATTGGGTTTAAGCCATGTTTCGGAAAAAACTATTATATCATAATCGAAACCAAAACTGTCCACATAGAGTCTAGAGAGTTTAGTATTTAAGCCACGAACATTTTGATACAAAATGTTGGCAAATCCATTTAGTTTTTTGAAGCCGTTTTATTCGATTTTGGGAGAGAAACAGGGTTCGAACGCCTACCATTATTGCGTTGTATAAATTCTTTCACTGAAGGCCAGAAATTAGAGTTAACCAATTGTCCAAACAAGCCATCGGGAACAAAAAGCTTAAAAGAGGCGAGTTTTTCGGAATGCGCGGAGTTAAGCTTATAACTCGCTATAGAATCCGTATTATTCAATTTAGATGATAAATAAAAATTAATATCATCCACAGTGGTTTCCGGTGAGAATCTTGAAATAAAAATTACCCGCCTAGCCGGAACTACAGTCAGCTCTCTAGCCCGTAACCTGGAAGAACAAGGGACAGAGTCAACGACTGAACCATTTGACACGGTGCCCAATCTATCAGCACCAAATAGTGCGGAAGAAGCTGTGACTTTAGCAAACGTCAAGCCAGAGTCAACAATCGAACTATTCGACAAGATGTCCCTCGAATTATTGTCCCCGGTTTGCACCCGCTCGGACTGTAATTTACCAGTACCAGATGGGGCGGAAGGTTCCGAAATATCAGCACCAGTAGCCACAGAAGAGGCTACGACCGACCGGATAACAGAGTTATCAGTAGCGGCCATAGGCGAATTATTGTCCCCGGTTTGCACCCGCTCGGACTGTAATTCACCAGCACCAGATGGAGCGGAAGGTTTCAAAATATCAGCACCAGTAGCCACAGAAGAGGCTACGACCGACCGGATAACAGGGTTATCAGTAGCAGCCATAGACGAATTAACCTCAATTAAACAAGGTGATGAGTTCACATTTATCAGCGGAATTAATTTCCTCGGTGATTTCTTGCGTTTGGGAGAAGATTGAGATGGAGAATTTATGCATTTCTCCAAATCAGGATATTCCTCAAACATTTCGTAAATTTAGAGAAACGATACGAGAGCGCAGACAGATCCCTTTCCATTCCAGAAAACTCTGACTGCATGCTCTTAAAAAAACGATAAAAACTATTTTCAATATTTCTACACTTAGAACAGCACCAACGAATACCCTTGTCCCCATTCAGACAATCAGCAACTCTGGCTACTATTCCAGCACATTTAATATGACATAGATTGTCACATAACCGAAAACATACGCTCATTATCAGATTTTAAAGAACAATTTTTATTTAAACACGCCATTTCAAATAAAACCAAGAAACAAACAAAAAAAAAATAAATAAAAAATTTAAAATACCAAAATAAATCGCTAAAAATAACAAAATAATCGATACAATAGACAACACTGCTAAAATCTGCAGAAATCGCTAAAATAACTAAATAATCGCTATAATAGACAACACTGCTAAACACTTACAATTAAAAGCGGAATGTTGATCAACACTAGAATTGTGAATACAAACAAAAATAGCACAAAAGAGGCTAGAAAAACTAACAATAACAACAATCGAACAAAAAAAACTGACAATAACAACAATAAAAGGATGCAAACCAAATACTGTTGTTGTATTATGGTACCAAAGCTTAAATGACAAACAAACAGCAGATTTAATTTATAAAACAACTGAAGCACAAACAATACTAACATACACAAAACCAACGTTAGATACTTAGCTTCAGTTTTAACACTTTTTCACACACTAAAAACAATAATACACGATATAATAATTACTAATAAAGTGCGGAACACAATTGCGACGTTTCGACGTACGGCGTCAAAAATGATACGCTGTCAAAAATAAAACACACATGTTGCTATGATCTCGCCCACAATTGGCGACGACAACGTATTGGCGTTTTTGCGTCGTACGTTCAATTAGATCAATTTCTAATTTTTACGCCGCGTACGGCGTATAAGTTCGTATCTGATGTTTCAGACGGTTTGTGTATGTTTGATAATAAAATGCAAATTTGGTGAAATTATTTATAAAATAAAACAATTGCTGATAAAAAATGAGCGGAAATAATTTAAATGAAAAGAAAAATTTATAAAATGTAAACATATGTATGTTGACGTATAATACGTTGCTACGTTGTACGCCGCTATTGTGTGCATGGTGGCCGTATTTAAACGACGTTTTACGCCCGCACGCCGTACGTTGTACGTCGATGCGTCGCAATTGTGTTCCGCACTTAAGGCAAAAATCACGGAGCACAAAATTAAGTACGACTTGACTCTACAGAGTTGCCAGAATCTATACATCGTGAATTCTTAACTATCAAATCGTGAGTTTTTTAATTCCAAATTGCGAATTCATTAGTTTTAAATTGTGAATTCCTAATTTTCAAAACACGAATATTAAACTTAGAACAGTGAAATCTTATATTTATCTTTCTGCAACTTCAGTATTTTATTAACAATTCGAACATTCTTAACTATAACTCTTAAATGACTTTCTTTTCTTCATAGATCTTAAACTTCCTATGTATATCCAGTTCTTTTGCATTATCGGATCATATATCTTTAATTTCTAATTTTTTTTGAGTTTTATTCTCCACTCGTAGACTATTAACTTTCGAACGGTGGATTTTTAATTCCCAGCTGGTAGGTTCTTCATTTTTGGTTTTCAGATTTTCTTGGGAATTTCGTCGTGACTTTAGGTTTCACTAGGGTAGTTTTCAAGGTGTTACTTTCTTTCTTAACACATACACCCAGTAAGTGGGAATTGAATCACTATGATGGGGTTTCGTCCGGCCCGTCAAATGAAAAGCAAAAACGGACTTACCCTTAATTCCTCGATAGATGTTCTTAGATGGTTTAGGGCTTACCTGCCACTATGGAGAGGTTTTTACAGCTGAAATCTGATGGTGCCGCTGCTGATGTCGCTGCTTACGGTATGGATGAAGATGATGTTGTTGCTGATGCTGTTGTTGTTGGTGCAGATGATGGCTGATGTTGATGACATCGACGTGGGATGGTTTATTTCGACTGATGATGATGGTGTTGGCTCGAGGAAACTGACGGACGCACAGACAGTTGAAATCCATCAAAAGTGGCGATTAATTCATACCAACTTTCACAACCGTATTTGGTACCGGGTGAAACTAGATAAAATTCTACATCACTAATTGCAAAAATAAAAGTTATAAGTTGTTTACGTTATTTGCAGTGTCTTTCAAGTTCAATAATTATTATTTTTGCACGCATTGGTTAAAAGTGAAAATGTTTATACTTCAAGTAATTATTTGTTTTAATTAAGACTTCTAAAAGTGAAAGTTTTATTATGGGAACCGTCTACTTCAGGTATTTGAGCATACATATGATAAATATTTGTTTGTTTCGGAAATATTGAAAAAAATGAAATTGCTCCAAAAATGGGGTATTTTGATATTTGTATTGAGTTTCAACAACTTTGTGGGTGAAACTGGGAAAACAACTTACATATATGCTCTTAAAATATGAGATATCAGCTAATAAATCCCAGAATATCTTTTTGCGATATTGGTAAAAATCTATGTTAAAACAAACAAACAAAAAAAAATTACAGCAGACAGTTGTCCGAGGCCTTCGGCCACGGACT